>JAMJFZ010001232.1:1925000-3125000 GCA_026225945.1 Cricetomys ansorgei | reverse complement strand
ACCTCTCAGATCTCACAGTGAACATCACTGTAAGAGAGAGAGGGAGAGGAAAAGAGAGGACGGGAGAGAAGGGGAGGGAGAGAAGGAGGGAGAGAGAGGTGTCTAAGTAGTATGCAAGTTACCGAATGGCTACAAAAGAGTAAAGGAGCCACAGCAGAGCCCATTGAGTTCTAAAGAGGGCAGAGAGGCAGAGGAAGAAGTTCACAGGGATGTAAAAGAGCTCTCTGGGGAGGGGGGAGAAGACCAGATAACAGACCCTGCTGGGGTCTGCTGGAGGCATCTCCAGGGCCCAGGGCAATGGCAGAGTTGTGTTGAGCCTCACGGTTGAGTTGAGCTGTAGAAGTAAGATGGAGACCCGTGGAGGTTCTAGAGGAGAAAGGCAGAACTAGGTTTAGCTAGACAGGAGATCAGATGAATGGATAGCGGGCTCAGATGGACAAACTGATGGATGGCAACAGTTTGCCAGCAACAGGGACCAAGCTGAGCTGAAGCTCCAGGGACATAAGAGTCCTCTGCCTTGACATACACACAAGGTAGTCAGAACGGGTTGGTGGCAGCAGTGTCATCATGGTGTTGGGGTTCTCCTCTTCTTTCAGCCCTTGTGTTTGTTAAGTCCCTAGGCCTGGTTTTCCTGATGCAATTTTAATACACCCACATGCTTTTAAAATGCCAGTTTGCTGTGATAAATTTCTAGAGGGGCATCTTTTTTTTTTTCTTTTAGAAACAAGGCATTCATCATTTTCTGCCTTGTACGAGGTGCCAAACAGACTGAGTTGTTTGTGTGTCCACCAAAATGCAGAGTCATCTGTGCACTCAAAATGCTATCAAATGCTGTTTGTAAAATGGAGTCTCTCTGGGCAAGGCATGGCCCTGGGGAAACCACTGTTCTGACCACGTGGAGCCAGGCTTGCCTGATCTCAACAGCAACACATTCCTCAGGATTTGAAGCCATGAGGAAGCTCACATGGTAAGTGCCATTGCTGTTCTGTTCCTAAATCTCCCATTTGTCATTCCAAAGGCCCAGTTGCTGAAGTGCTTTGGTTCTTTTTCTTCTGGTGCCAGCTGACCCAGGGAAGGAAACCCAGCTTTCTCCCACATAGGAAAATGGCACTAATCCCATCCCCGTGGGCTGCACCCTCCTAACCTAATTATCTCCCACATCCTCAACCTCTTAGTGGTATCACATTGGAAGAAAAGATTTCCATGTATGAATTTAGAGGGACTCCAACACTAAACCCATAACAACCCATACTGGTGTTAATCACAATTTTGTACTTTTATCAAACATGCTGCTATTTGAAAAAGAAAAAAAAAAAACAGTTGAAGGATGTACTTGTATTATTTTCTGATGTTTTTATAAATCTGAAAGTTTTCCAAAACATAAAAAGTTTTGAGCTCTACTCCTGAGCTATATTCCAAGGCCATTCTCCTCCCTGTATGCCAGGGGGCTCAGAGAAACTGCCAACATGTCCGTTCCATTAGGGGAAAGATTTTTATTATGGGTAAGAGTGAGAAAGATCCAGAAGAAACTGGAAACGCCCCAGAGCAGAGAGAGAGAGACAGAGAGACACAGAGAAGAGAGAGATTGACAGAGAGACAGAGACAGAGAAACAGATATTAGACAGAGAGATGGAAAGAGAGACAGAGATGAGACAGAGAGACACAGAAAGAGAGAGATTGACAGAGACAGAGAGACAGAGAAAGACAGAGAGACAGAGAAACAGAGATTAGAGAAAGACAGAGAGACAAAGAGAGACAGAGACAGAGAGACAGAGACAGAGAAAGACAGAGAGACAGAGACAGAGAGAGAAACAGAGAAACAGAGATGAGACAGAGAAAGAGACAGAGAGACAGAGAAACAGAGACAGAGAGAGAGCAAGAGAGCATGGGTGGACAAATCATGTGGGTTATAAAAGGGACAAGTCCGTGGGGGAGGGACTCCTGAGGGAATGGAAAACCCCTTTCCCAGGTTCCTGAGGAGTGCTACCTTCATCTAACCAGAAATCCTGTAGAGCAGCTGGAGAGTGCCCAGGCCTGTGGAGGGCCTGAGACCTGACACTCCCCAGTTTCAGTTTGGAGAAAGGGTCTGGGGGAGCTGCTCAGACTGCCCCTGAATTCATCCTTGTAGCCCAGGGCGCTCTTGAGTTTGCCATCCTCCTTCCTTAGCTCCTGTGTAGCTGGGATCTTAGGGGTGTGCCACAGGCCCAACTTTAAATAAAACAAAACAAAACAGCAATGATAGTACTAATCTCTCTGTACAGAATCGTAATCTTTTGAATAAAACTCCTATTTGTAGTATTAAAGATCCCAGTCTCGGTGGAATAAAAGTTGAAAGTCCAGCAAAATAAAAGGGGTAAAATATAATAGGGTGATAAGGTTGGTCTCCCCCTGTCAGAGTCGCTCAAGTCCACAGCTGTGACCAGCTGCTTGGGTCCATTTCTCACCATATTCTTTAATTTGTTTATTTTGGTTTGCTCACTTTTTTATATACAGTGTCCCTCTATGTAGCCCTAGTTGAGCTAGAACCTGCTATATAACCCAAGCTGGCCTTAAACTTATAGTAATCCCCCTGCCTCTGCCTCTGCTTCTGCCTCTCTGCCTAGGCCTTTCTGCCCCTGCCTCTGCCTCTCTGCCTCTGCCTCTGCCTCTCTGCCTCTGCCTCTGCCTCTGCCTCTCTGCCTCTGCCTCTGCCTCTCTGCCTCTGCCTCTGCCTCTGCCTCTCTGCCTCGGCCTTTCTGCTCCTGCCTCTGCCTCTGCCTCTGCCTCTGCCTCTGCCTCTGCCTCTGCCTCTGCCTCTGCCTCTGCCTCTGCCTCTCTGCCTCTGCCTCTGCCTCTCTGCCTCTGCCTCTGCCTCTGCCCCCCCTGCCTCTGCCTCTCTGCCTCTGCCTCTGCCTCTGCCTCTGCCTCTGCCTCTCTGCCTCTGCCTCTGCCTCTCTGCCTCTGCCTCTTTCAGACAGAAAATTGGTAAAGAAAATATTTTATTACAATTTAACTAAACTGGGGAAATCAAACACTCTAAATTTCTCTCCCTGCTCTGTGTCAGTCTTACAATGTACAGACAAGATGAGAAAATGGTCAACATCCATATGCAGATAGGCTGTCATCTCCTGGGGAGGAAGGTTCTTTCATAGCTCATATCCTAGGCTGCCTCCACTCTCGGCATGGAGGACCTGACACTGTTAAAAGCCTACAGCTGAGCAAGAATCAGGAAAACTCCCAGAGTTCCCTGGCCAGGAATTGAGTTACCTGTCTAACACAGATGCCAAGCACAGGTGCCTACCAAGCTGTTAATCTATGATGTTTACATAAGAACGGCCATTTTAATACAAAAAGCCAAACTAAATTTGGAACTTGGGAACCTGTGAATAGAGAAGAAAGGGGCTAGCTGAGGAACTTCGATCTATTATTATTACAGTGAAAATCTACAAATTATAAGAAGCCTACTTGAGATATTTTGTTTTGTTTTGTTTTGTGTTCTTTGTTTCTTTAAGACAGGGTTTCTCTGTTATAACTCTGATTGTCCTGGAACTCACTCTGTAGACCAGGCTGGCCTCGAACTCACACAGATCCACCTGCCTCTGCCTCCCAAGAGCTGGGATTAAAGGCATGCTTGAGTACTTCTCCGCCTACTTGTAATATTTTTGGGTAAAGTGGCTGAGCTGGTTGCACTGAGAGCAGATAACATGAGGGGCCATGGGCCCCAAACACATCTAGAAGCTATGGCCCCTAAGAGTTTCTTAAAGGGAGGAGAGCAGAAGAGGGAGAGCCAAGGCTCTGGAAGGGAAGTAACTGCAGTAAGCTGAAACCACAAAGTGGAGAGCTGTGGCCAGAGAGCAGAACGGTTTAGAAAGGGCTGCAGGCCCCAGTAGCTGGAAGAGTTCCATAGAGCTGCCAGGGAGTCCCCAGCAACAGAAGAGGGCTGAGCTGAGGGAATTCAGAGCACAGGGCAACACTAATAGCTCAGAGCCAACAGCACTCCTGGCTCCTTGCTACAGCAAGGAGCTGCACTCTGCCTGTTTGGCATTTCTGTCTAATAGAGCAAGGACCTTAGCAGACAGAGAGGACCGTACCCAACCTCCTGTTGAGTGTGCAATATCATCTTTCAGCTCACATTAAAAAGCAGGCACAGCTGTCAACTTCACAATACTTACGCATCAAGCAAGCCCGTCCTTAATTTAAAGATACAACTCTAAGCCATACAACCAGTTAGGAAAGAAAACAATTCAATAAACATGACCCAAGGTAAATAGTTGGCCTGAGAAAAATTCAATAAGTTTGTTTAAAGGGTGTCAGATATCCAGTTTTGATAAACCATCGGTTTTACACAGCATTGAATTCCTCCTCTGAATAATCCTTGCTCTCTTCACAAAAAAAAAAAAAAAAAAGAAAAGAAAAAAAGAAATGGTGCTCTCTTGTTTTGTAACTTTGATAAACAAAGCAAAATTATAAACACCGACTGGCAACACCCACCTGCGTGTGGTGCCCAAGCAAAACCCCCTGACCCTGTGGAGACCTGGTAATCTGGGTGTGAAGAATTCTGCTCAGTTTCCAGAACACCAAAACACATTGTTCAAGTGGGAATGTTGCCATCTGGGTTTGTACCGAGAAACGTTTTATCTTGGTTGAATCAGGGTGCAAGATGGGCTCACTTAGAGTAAGTTCTAGAATGAACCTTACCCTTCATGATGAAGGGTTTTCAATATTGTTTGCTTTCTTGATTTTTTTTTTTAAGGGGACATAGTTTTCCAGAAGCAGAAGGGTAATGGGGAGAGAAAAGGGGAGAGACAGACAGACAGAGATAGAGGGAGAGGGAGAGGGAGAGAGAGTGAATGAATATGAATATAATTGTGTTTGGGGTGGGTGAAAGGTGACCAAGGAGAGTTTTGTCCTGTAAGTAGCCTGAATCTTGTGAGGATAATCCAGGATCTCAAATTCCCAATGGCTAATTAAGGCAGCAAAGATTTGCCTCTCACACAAAAAAGCCAATGTGGCTGTATCTACCAACCATTACCCATCAGCCTTCACAGCCACTTCAGGGGGCGGGGTTACTTTTTCTTGTTATTCAGATGCTTACTGGGACCTGTGAGCTGTGTTCACAGCTGGCGAAACTTCACCCGTTTCTTAGGGAACATCAGCTCCATACAAAGGTCCATCTGTGGGCAAGTGGTCTAATAACACACTAGACTATTAACCAGTCTTAAAAATGAAAAAAATCTGAACCCACAAGGCAACGTATGAGCCTTGCAGGCTTCACTCTAAATAAAAGGACCCGGGCACAAAAGACAAATCCTGCACGTATTATGTGATTTATCTGAAATACCCGAGACAGTCAAGTTCATGGTATCAAAAGGAGGGGTAGTTTCGGGCACCCCGGGAGAGCATGAAGTGGAAGTAACGGGTACAAAGTTGAACCTGGGATGATGACCTGGACCAGGCAGTGGTGACAGCTACCCAGCAACATGAGCGTGCTTACTGCCCCTTGACCTGTACATTTACAAATAAAGGGGAAATACTGTCTTCTGTGTGTGTTTACTACAGAATTTAAAAACATAAAAAGAAATCAGGACTAGTCAGAAAGCCTTGGAATGCAGGGTCCCTGTCTACACAGTGGCTCTCAGGAGTGTGCAAGAGACAGCACAATGTGTTGGTGACACCCAACCACCACCTGGGAAAGGTAAGACAACAGTTCTGAGGGGGGAGCCTCCCGAGCCTATTCAAATAAAATGTCTCATGGGACAATACTTGGTCTCACTCACTGTTGATAATCTCGCCTTACATCTTTGAATATGCCATCCTATAAAGACATTTACCATACACGCTATTTAACTATATTTAGTACTCAGATTATAACGCATCGATGACTAGGTTTTTCTGCTATTACACCTCCCGCGGTCCCAACTTTACATGCTTTTCTTTACTGGTCTGTTGGGTAGCTCTGCCCCTAAGGTCACAATCCACCATGTCTGGATAGCTCCCTGAGCTTGGCTCCAAATGGAGAACTCCCTTTGTGAGCAGGACTCTCTCCCTCCCACTTGACTTTACTGGAGAGTGCCTTTAATCTTGCTTCCCGACCTTATTTGGAAAAGAACCCTGGCACAGAGCCTCCTGTGAACTCTACATTTTCCCCACTCTGCCCATAAGATAATTACGGATACCTATAGTTCTATGTTATAACCAATCAGATGCCACCCGTTGCCTTAAGGAGCCCTTATGTATACACTGACATGGTCTCCAAGGACGTCTGTTTCCTGTTGGCTCTCAGCCCCTGACCAATATCTTCAAACCCACAACCAGTCCTTGCCTGTGCTTTTCTCCTCGAGACTGAGCCAGTGCGCAGCAGCTCGCCTATCACCCAGGAAGAAGGGAACAGGGGAGGAAAGAGCAACACTGGCCACGTTTTTAAAAACGTTTCTACCCTCGCTTTGTTCCCAATTCTTACTATAAGCCTGGCAAAACACAGCGATCAATAGCAATGTCACAGTGTGACTGCTGGGCTCCCTTGAAACTTCCTTTGACTTCCTTCTCTTTCTTTGTGGTAATAAGCTGTGTCCTTGCATACAGCGGCCCCCAGAGGGAGCAAAAGAATCTGTCACCGAAACATCCAACCTGAGACAAGAAATAGCTCTCGGCAAAGTTAATGGACAATTGCAGAAGTGTTAGCTGTTCCCCTCTCTTTTCATCACAAGTACACAAGCTCTTAGCTTGCCTGGGAGATTTTTGCAAATGCTTTCAAAGTATCTAAATCCCACGAAGCATCTCTGGAATTTTTTAAGAGGACCCAGGCCTTTGCAGCAAATGTTGTGTATGCTGCAACAGTTCGCTGAGGTGTGTTTGATCACCTAATGGAGATCAACCCGTTCTCCCTGCTTGTGACAGCTGAAGAGTATTTTCCCACGATGCATATAAATCTTTGAAAAGATGATATCCAATCCTAAATCCTTCAAATTGCTCCCTTAAAATACAGTAAGAAATTCGTGTTAAATTGACAGGCCGAAATGTACTTACCACAGCTCCTCACAACTCCTCCAAAGTGACAGCTCCTTAAAAGTCATGCCCTGGGATAAAATGGGAAAACTGGCAGAGAACAGAATATGGAGAGCACAGAGTTGCACAGGAAGCAACTTAGCTGCATAGACAGTTACCCAATCTCAGGTAGTCAGTCCTGAAATCATTTACATACAAGCAGCGCTGAATGGACTCAGTGGGTTATATTTATATAAGTGTGTGTGTGTGTGTGTGTGTGTGTGTGTGTGTGTGTATTTGTAATTATAACAATTAAGGAAAAAGAGGCCATGAATTTGAGCGTGTAGGGTGGTGGACAGGGGAGGGGTGGAAGGGAGGAAAGATTGTTGTGGGATATTTTACTCTTGTGTGAAGTTTTGGTTTGTGAAAGGGCTTTGATGCCTTGTAGCTGTGAAGCCGGATGCCTTGCAGTGGGTGCAGGCCTTGCTTCCTACCCATTCACACCCTTGTGCTAGCCCTGCTAGGATCTCCACAAGATAGAACTGTTTACAGTTGAAGGTGACCGATGTCATGAAAGAACTGCAGGTTCTTTCTGATCAGAGTCTTCTCTGATCACCCCCGGCCGAGTATGCTAAGAGACTATTGGGTTGTAATGAAGGCCTGGGTGTGGAGAGGGGCTAGGGTAAAGGTTTAAAGGGTCTAAGGAGAAGCAAGCAGGAGGAAATGAAATGGAGAAGATGAAGAGAAGGAGGAAATGGAGAAAGGAAGGAGAGAGCCTTTGGTGGAAGGAGTGAAGTCTCTGCTAAGCTGCCCGGTTATTGAATTCCCTGAGATTTGACATGGTTTGTGATTAATAAAGAAGCATTGGAAAATTCAACTCTGGACTCTTATTAAGCGATCGAATGTTACTTTAACAAAAGATAAGAAGGGAAATTATGTACTTATATTTTAATTGTCTTCTCCTTTTTCCTGCGGGCTCCTGGGGTCAAACTCCAGTCAGCAAGTTTGAGTAGTAAGCAGTGTTATCTGATGAGCCATTGCTCTTCTGTCTTGTTGGGATTTTAGTCAGTTGGTTTGAACGTCTTTGTTGTTGTTTTGTTTATTAGGGTTTTTTTTTGTTTTGTTGTGTTTTGTTTTAAACAAGTTCTTTTTATGTAGCTCAGGCTAGCCTCCAATTTGCAGTCCTTCTGTCTTCTCAGTGCTGGGACTAGAGGGTTCCCACCACTTACTTACTTGAAACCCAGAGGTCTAAGCAGCTAACATTGTTTCATGATGCGGAAGGGATATGATTGCCTGTTTAGTTTATCTTAGCCTCCCAAAATGAAACAAAAAAATACAACACTTAAAAATCTATGCTTTATTTGGAAGAACTTATTGGTTATGATATTTTCACATGAACTTTACCTCCTTCTTGGGAACGTACTGTAACATTGTAAATTTGTATTTATTTTATGTGCATAGGTGTTGGTCTGCATGTATGTGTATCACGTACCTGATACCCACAGAGGCCAGAAGTGGCCATCAGACCCCCTGGGACAGGAGTTACAGACAGTTGTGAATCGGAATTCACTGGAGAAGCAGCCAGTGTGCATGATCGTTGAGCCATCTCTCCAGCCTATCAAAACATCTTTTAAGAGCTAACTTTTTGTTTTTAACTCGTGTGTGTGTGTGTGTGTGTGTGTGTGTGTGTGTGTGTGTGTACTCGCGCGCCTGTGTGTGGTCAGAGGGTGGTATGTGCACGTGAGCAAGTGCCCTTCAAGTTGAGAAGCAGGTGCTGGATCTCCTGGAGTTGGAATTACAGGCAGTTGTGAACCACGTGACCTGAGTGCTAGGAAACAAACTTGAGTCCTCTGTCGAATCGGCACATGCGCGTTTCCCTAAGCCATTGCGCTTGCGCCTTTGTTAAAGAAAAAAACGATCCAATCCTAAAGTATTCATATACTCGTTCTTCTCAGTTCTTCATTCTCAGTTTTTCCTCAGCACCCTTCCAGAGCCTGTGTTTACGATTAATTTTTTGATACTAAGAAATAGCTCTTTCAAAGTACTGGATCGTGTCTTTATTTTTATAGGGTTAGGGAAAGAGCTGGGGGAAAGAAGAGCTGCGTACGTGATTTTCTTCAAAGCCATGGTCTTGCTGCTCTGGAAGTAGAAAACAGTGAGATTTATATTGGGGGAGAGGGAGGGGTGCTGGGTATAGCTCAGTGGTAGAGTGGGTGCCTAGCATTCGGAAAGCACCATGTTCCATTCTAGCACGGTAAGCAGAGACAGACAGGCAAGCAGGCAGGCAGGCAGGCAGACAGGCAGACAGACCTACACAGAGACACAAAGAGAGACAGAAACACACACACACATGGAGAATATGATTCTGGGAAGGATGCATTAGGTTAGACTAGCTGGATTTTATAAACTGGGATGCTTCTGATCAGATGAGGCATCAGAGGGATCATCTTTGTCCCCAGTAGAGCTGAGACGTCCGGAAGTTCATTCAGGGAGCAGGAGAAAATCTCCGTGCTTCATGCTTCTTCCCCTGTTGTCCCCTCATCACCATGCCCTGTGACCCATGCTCCCTCCAGCCAGGGCTAACCTTCCTCTTGAGTGAAAGCTTCCATCACCAGCTCCGGCCTCTCAGAGCTCATTCCTAGGTAAGGGTGTCTGTGCCATAAAATAAGAGCCGCTGCCCACCACAGGCCAGTAGTAAACACACAGTCCATTTTGCCACTCATCTCCACCGTCTGTCTTCCTACATCACGCTCTAAACACGCAGTGTTGTTGAGGGTTACAGCTAGACCCAGATCCAAGCGGTTAATGAGTGGGAACATTAAACAAGAATAAGAGAGCAGTTACAAGCTGCAAATTAAGGGAACAACAAACCCCCTGCTAGTTTAAAAGTCCTGGGCCACTTTGCCAAGATACTAATTAATATAATAAAAAGCACAGAGATCTTGCTGAAAATTAATGGAGCAGGCTGCCTATGGCTTGCTGCCCACTCTCTGAGCCAGCATCTGCTGAGACTGTCTCCAAGTCTCCTTGGGTGTTCACCGGAGGGAAGAAACGTGCTTTGGCAGAGACTGATGGTTAACTGTGCCCCCTTTGAAAACACATTTTTTGTTCTATTTCTAATGCCGAGCACACACAACATGAAGTACACCCGTGTTCATATAAAGCATGAGAGAACTGGAGCAAATGAGGGAGAGTGACCCCACTTACACCGACAGAAGAGACAGAGCGAACCTTTGCTGCCCGTTCTGTGCCTATGATGGGGCTCCTCACACAACAGGCGCTTGAGAGGTGTGTTTACAGCACCCGCCCTGTGGGCTGGGATGCTGTTGCTCAGCGGTACTGCAAAACAAAAGACCACAGGCTTGATGCTGTTTAAGTCAGAGAGTCTGTGCCAGTTATTTGTGTTGGTTTTACGTTAGGCAGGGCCTCGCTGTAACCCAAGTTGATATACACCACCATGCCTAGCTCAGTGTTAGATCTTCTTTATTTCTTTATTTCTTTATTTTTGGACGGGGTCTCATGTATCAAAATCTCTCCTTGGACGCCCTTTGTAGCCAAGAAAGATCTTGAACTTCTGATCCTCCTGCCTCCTCCTGAGTGCTGGGATTACAAGTACTCACCAACCACGACCAGTCGATGAAGGAAACTATTATCAAAGTGGAGAGAGTCTACACAATGGAAAAAAGCCTAACTATTCATTTGATAGGTGTTGATATCCAGAATATAGAAAGACATAAAAGAATCAAATATAAAAATACTTATATAAAATTACTATATAAAGTATAAAAATAAAAAATATAAAAGTATTATAAAAAATAATCCAAGCAATAAGTGGCCACATGAATTGAGCAGAAAGTTCTTAAAACAAGAATACATGGCCACAAATACATAGGAAAGAGGTCCAGCATCCCTAGCTATCAGGGAACGGCCAATGAAGAGTGCTTAGATTCTGTCTCTCCTTAATTAGAATGTTGTCATCAAGAAGATGAACAACAGTGGCACACCCCTTAAACCCCAGCACTCGGGAGGCAGAGGCAGGTGGATCTCTGTGAGTTCAAGGCCAGCCTGGTCTACAGAGTGAGTTCCAGGACAGCCAGGGCTACACTGAGAAACCGTGACTCAGAAAAATAAAAATAAAGTAAATACACAATAACAAATGCTGGCAAAGATGCAGGGGGAGAGAGACCCTTAGGTACTGCTTATAGTCAGGTTTGCAGGGGGGAAAAACTGGTCAGTTTAAATCAGCAGCTTCTCAGCTTCAAACCCTAGCTTCCACAGCAAAGGTTTCTGGGCCAGCAAGAAGAATCTCCTGCTGAAACAGATTGGCATCTTGGCATTCTTTTCCTCCTCCAATAAGGGAAACACACAACCTTCTTCTTAGATTTACACAAGACCCGCTTGGGCTTCACACACACAAGCACAGCTATCAGCAAACTCAGTTTGTGAACCTCCATGCTCTGGTTCCCATTTCCCAAGTCCCAGCCATGATCAGTAATGGGAGGGAGCACGACCAGCTGCCAGAGAGTGCCCATACGTAGCCAGGCCTTCCCTGAGCTGGGGTTGGCACCGTGATCAGGAGAAGCAGCTGAAATCTTGCTTTTTCCCTGCTCCCTGCCAAATTCTTTGTTTTTACCATGAAATTTGATCCAAACATTTATCCAAAACATTCCTAGATGACTTACGAGTGTTCTGGCTGCAGCCCTGAGGCAACCCTTTGACGGACCCCCACAAGGTTCTCGTACTTTACCAGAAGGACTCCCTGCCTTCTCAGTTTCTTCCACTTTCTCTAGAGAGGCCTCTCTTCTGCGGCTCTCACCTCGGAGCCTTCTTCCTCATTTATGACTCTCTCTTATAGAGCTTTCCTTTCATTCTTGCTCTCCCTTTTATGGAGGCCTTTTCGTTTTGGAGTCTGCCTTACCCCTTTCTTACATTCTTCTTTCTGCAGGAGCTTTTCTTTACCTTTATCAGACTCTGTGAGGTCTGGAGTTTCTCTCCCATTCTTCCTCGTCTCCACATTGGATGTGGCTGGCGTGATGCCATGCCCTTCTTTGCTTTCTGCCCCTCATTGGTGCACCACTTGTTTGTAGTTCAGCTACGATGTTGCTCAGCAATAGAGACAAGAAGGAATTTTCATAGCTGCAAGCCCTGCCAGACCTCAGCAGAGGGAACCACCTGTCATGGCAAGTGCCATACTGGACAGTGGAACCCTGATTGTCTGATCTCAGGGGTTTTTATTGACACAGAAGCTCCTCAGGTGTTCTAGTGATAGCATGTGCAAATCATGAGGAATCAAACATCTTCTACATAAAGCCAACACTTGCAGACAACACAAAATGCCAAGACCTAGGCAGCCCTTCCCCCAACAAAGCACAAAACAACCATTTTAAACATAACTAGAAATAAACTTCTGTAGTGTGTGTGTGTGTGTGTGTGTGTGTGTGTGTGTGTGTGTGTGTCCTTAAATCTATTTTTGACATTTTTAGGAAGGCCATTGACTTTCTTGAGCATGTCCATCACCTTTGAATTGATGGAAAGTATTCAGCCATCACCTCTGTTGGTGGCCTTTCTTCTCTCCTCTCCCTGACTGTCCTGGCAGTTTTGTCATGTAAATATTGGTGCACACTGGTGAACTACATCCTTGATTTCATTATGATTTACCTTTTATTCATCCGTTTTTTCTTCCTTCATTCTGTCAGTGCTGGGTATAGAACCTGTGGATTTGTGACTGCTGGCAAATGCTCTCCCACTGCCCAACGTGGCCAGTCCTCCTTTGAAAATCAGGCTGTCTTCCTGCGTCAGCTTCCTTGGCAGTGGGGAGCATGGGGCAGCCCACTCTACCTGGTGTGGGGTTATTTTCTCTGTGGTGTGTCCAGGTCTCTAGCAGGCACAAGGAATTTGGATGCCATCCTATGAGTGATTGGAAACCATTAAATATTTTAAACAGAGGGAGAAAGAGTCAAATTCACATATAAGAAAGATTCTTCTAGCTTCACCATAGAATATAGAAGAAGACACATATACTTAGATATTATATGATTCAAACTAATATTTGTATAGGCACAAAACTGCGTTACAGTGAACATCAGTGGCTGGGGATATAGTTCCCCAGCAGAGCACTACCTACCGCATACAAGGTTTGGGTTCAATCCACAGCACTGTAAATAAATAAAGAAAGTGAAACAAAAACAACTTTAAAAGTGGTATGTTTGGGGGATTGGGTGGGTTAGAGAGATGGCTTGGTAGTTATGGGCCTTTGCTCTTCCAGAGGACCCAGGTTCAATTCCCAGCACCCACACAGCAGCACACAACCATCTGTAACTCCCAGGGGACTGTCTTCTGGCCTCTGTGGTACTGCATGATGGTGATACTCAGACACACATGCAGGCAAAACATCCACACACATAGCATTAAACGTAATTTAATTTTAAAAAATAGTATGTGGTTAAACAGCCTCTCATGGGATGGATTAAGGCATGTTCTTGAGGTTGGTGCACATGAGGATTGAATTGAAGCCCTGAGTTCAACCCGAGCACCTCTTCCCACAAAAGGCATATTTTGTGGTCCAGGAGAAAAACGCGTGCACACGTGTGTGCGCGCACACACACACACACAAACACACACACACACACAGGAGTTGTTTGGTAAGAAATCACTGAAGGTAGAAAGTAAGCATGGAAGGGAAGCATGAGAGCCAACACACACACATGCGTGTGCACACACACACACACGCACACATATGCACATGTTTATATGCACAATACACACACACACACAGGTGTGAGTATGGGTGTAGTTGTACATTGCTGTGGCAGCTCAGCAAACAGGACAAGGATGTGCTTTCATACGTGCAAACCTTGCCAGACCTCAGCCGAGGGAACCACCATCCTGACCAGTGCCACACTGGACAGTGGAACCCTGAGCCTCTGAGCTCAGGTGTTCTTATTGATTCAGAACTCCTCAGGTGTTCTACTGATAGCACGTGCAGATCATGAGCAATCAAACGTCCCCCACAGACATCCGACACCTGCAGACAATACAAAATGCCAAGACCTGGGCAGCCCCTCACCTTACAGTGCACAAAGCAATATTTTAAACTAAAAAATAAACTTTTACAACATATGGGAGTGATTCTATTTGTTGTTGTTGTTTTACATTTTGTTTACTTTTTCTGGGGATGCACAGAAGCCTCACACATCCTAGGCAAACATCCTACCACTGACACCATTGCATCATGGGGGGCTAGGGAGGGTCACAGTACCTGTGACTCAGAACTGTGCTCACCTGGGACCACTGGACTCACGTCCTTCACTTACCAACATGCTCCAGCAGAGGGCGCTCCAAGCATTTTACAATGCTTCCTGGGGTGCCCTCAATTCCTTTTACACTACCTAATTCCAAAGGTTTTGGCCCAGTTCTTCTTGGACCAGGGAATTGGTTGGTCCTGTTTCCCCAGAGAGCACATTAGCATCTGGTAGGCTCTGAGCAACTTGAGAAGAGGAGCACTTTATGGCATCTCTCCATCTTTAAGTAGGTCATATTTGAATACACATTATGAAATATGGTCCCTCTTTCCTCCCTTCTCCCCCACCACTTTCTCCCTCTCTCTCTCTCTTCACTGTACCCCGGCCATACAGAGTAATTTTTTGCCCTGGATTTGCTACAAAGCCCATACTGGGTGATAATCTATCAATAATGACGACTTCTCCAAATATAGTTTATCCAACTCATTTCAAATGGAAGCCCAGGGTATTTTTATACCCTCATCTGGCAGTTTAAATACATCACAATGAGCCAGGTGGCAATGACGCACACCTTTAATCCCAGCATGTCTAAATGGGATGTCTAAATAATGATGACAAATACCTCTTAGAGATCTTCTGAAAGGTGCAATTATCATAAAATAATATTTAAATTTTTCATTTAAATAATAAACAAACAGGGCTCCACAAGATAGCTCAGAGGATAAAGGCACTTTCTAACAAGCCTGAGAACCTAGAATCAGGATTCCACATGCTTCAAGGAGAGAACTGACTCCAACAAGCTGTCCTCTCACCGCAGAGACTGTGACATGCATGCACACCACATCTTGCCACACAAATAAACGTAATTTTAAATTTAAAATTAAAAAATAGTAATTGGGGCTGGAGAGAGAGCATTTAAAAGCCCTTACTCTTATAAAGAGGTGGGTTGACATCCCAGCACCGACATCTAATTCCTTGGTTCTGGTGCCCTCCTCTGGCCTCTGTGGGTACTGCATGCATGTGATATGCATACATACATGCAGTGGCACACACAAATCAACAGATCTTTAAAACAACAGCAACAAAGGTAACTAAAAGAAAAGGGGTTGCGGATGTGGTTTAGAGGTGGAGTACGTGCCTAGCATGTGCAAGGCCTTGTGTTCAGATCCCTGGTATCATGAAAGAAAAAGAAGGAAGGAAGTTGAAAAATGTTGACTTTCTTCCATGGGTTATCTAAAATGAAAGCATATTTTGGGAACACAATAAAATTTTATATATTAAAATCTATTTTAGAAAAACTGCAGACTTAAATACAAGATGTAAAAGTAAAAAAAAAAAATTAAAAGAAAACATTGACATGTCACACAGACAGGATTCTGTTGTCTCTTCCTCCCTCTTCCATGACAGGATCTCACATTGTCCAAGCTGACCTTAACCTACTCAATTCAAATTATTCAACCAAGTAGCTGATTACAAGCATATACCACCACGATAGGCTGGGGTTTCTTCTCTTTTCTTTCCTTTCCTTTTCTTTTCTTTTCTTTTCTTCTCAGAAACAGGGTCTCACCATGCAGCTCTGGTTGGCCTGGAACATGCACTAGGTAGACCCTAGTTGCCCTGAACTCACAGAGATCTGTGCTACCACGCCAACCTAGAATCTATTAAAGAAGGTATAAAAAGCTCAGCCTACTAAGTAAAGACTGATCAGTTTGACTATCGTCCATTCAAAAGGTACCGTTAGAAAGCAAGATTGTTAAAAGATACCTCTTAAAGGCTACCACAGAGCATTCGTTGCTTGCCAGAACTAGACGGTCAAACCATATTATGAAAAAAAAAAAAAAAAACCCACACGCTCTGACCGCAGGACATGGAGAACTCGAGCTGGAGGGATGGAAACTTCCTCCCTGTTTTTCTACATGTCATCTGTAGGGAAACAGGTGGAACTGGACATCATGCTACAAAAAAAAAAAAAAAAGCCAGATTAAGGAAGATTAATCCAATCCTGGCATAGCAGCACACATATCTAATCCCAGCACTTGGGAGGCAGAGGCAGGCAGATTTCTGTGAGTTCAGGGCCAGCCTGGTCTACATAATGAGTTCCAAGACTGCCAGAGTTACATACTAAGACTTTGTCTAGAAAGCAAACAAACAAACAAACAAAGGTGAGCCCTATGTTTTCTTTCTTTTGCAGAATCTGGATTCAGAGTTATATGTGTGTATGTTTATATAGGTCATGAATGCAGAAATCGTAGAGAAAGGGAAGAAGAGATCTTAATTGGAGAGGGTGATGGAATCCGTGTTCACGTGACATGAGAGCATGCGGAGGGAGGAAGAGCAGGGAGAAGGGAGAGGGGATAGATCCATCCATCTATCTATCAGGGAGAGGAGGGGAAGAGTTAGGAAGAGAGGAGGGGCAGTGGTTAGAGAGAGAGTGAAGTACAACGACACATGTATGAAATCGCCATAATGAAACACGTCTCTATCCGCTAACTTTAAGACTGGAGTACTTAATTATGTAACGTGAAAAGCCGATCGCTGTCACACAGCCGTGTAATAAACACGCCAGACTTCTTCTTCTAGCTGAATCTAGGCGTCACAGATAAACACCACCCAAAATTTTAGAACATACATAATGCGATGGTTAATCTTGGTTGTCGACCACCTGAAATCAACTGAAACCCAAGCAACTGGGCACACGTGTGAGAGGTTTTCTTAATTGGATCATCTGCCTCGTGGGAAGACCCATCCTAAATCTGGGCTACACCTTCTGAGGGTGGTCCTTAAAAGGGACATGGAAGCAGGGAGCTTTACTTTGCCTGCATGCCCTTACCCTCACTGGCAAGTGCATCTATTCTTCTGCTGAGGTGTTCCGTCACTGGTGGTAGAACCCACTTCTGCAGGATTCCAGTGTAGACTGAAGACCATCAGCTCTCTAGGACTTCCCTGGGACTCCAGTACCAGAGTAGAACTGGCGAGACTTCCAGTTTCACAGGCTGAAAAATTACCATAATCTTGGCCTTTCTGTTGGGAGACAGCCATTGTTGGACTGCTCAGAGCACAGCCTGCAAGCCACTCTAACAAAGCCCATATCTATCTATCTATCTATCCATCCATCCACCCATCTTCTCAGTTCTGCTCCTTTAGAGAAGGCTAATCCACAGAAACATATAACCACATAAACACACATATATTTCATTTTCTTTTCTGTTTCTTTTCAGTTAATTGTTTTAAACCTAATTTAAATGCACAACATCCCTCCCAATATATGGAGAAATGGTTCATAAGGGTACAAAACATAATGATGGTATTGATTTGATTTTTTTTTACACAGATTTTCACTACATGTCCCAAGACACTTAAACTTTAGATTCTCCTGCCTCAGACTCCAAAACCCTGGGATTACAGGCATTCACCATCATTCCTGGTTTAATAATTGCTATTTTAGAATAGTGGCATTATTTCCATTGCCAAATTTTTCAGTAATAAGCAGGTTACTTTTATAATGAGTTAAAACATCACTAACATTTAAGTTCTCAAAGATAGCTTTGTAGCAGCTGGGAAGATGGCTCAGTCAACAAAGCTCCTGCTACACATAATCCTGAGGTCCTGAGTTTGGATCCCTGGCATGCATGTAGAAAAGC
This sequence comes from Cricetomys ansorgei, assembly GCA_026225945.1. Classification (NCBI taxonomy): domain Eukaryota; kingdom Metazoa; phylum Chordata; class Mammalia; order Rodentia; family Nesomyidae; genus Cricetomys; species Cricetomys ansorgei. The sequence goes on along the minus strand of JAMJFZ010001232.1, from coordinate 3,107,155 downwards.
TAGATACAACGGTACAGGTTTGTAATCTTCTGACTGGCTGGGTGGAGACACGAGGTCACAGAGACTACCAGCAGCCAGTCTTGTTGAATCAATGAGTCCCAGGTTCAGTGAGAGATTCTGTCTTTAAAAAAATACATGGAGAGGGATAGAGGAAGACACAGGACATAGACCTCTGGCCTCAGCACACATGTGAACACACATCCATGTGAACCTCCCCTTATAAAATTATACATGAGAGTTGGGGTGTGGCTAAGTGTACTTACCTACTGTAAGGCCCTGGGGTTCAGTCCCCAGCACCCAGGCAAAAAAAAAAGAAGAAGAAAAGATAAAATAATATGTCTCTATGTCATTAAAAGAGGCTGTGGGACGGCTCGGTGAGTAAAATGTGCTTACTGTACAAGCCTCAAGACCTGAATTTGACCCTGATCTCACCCTGGAAGAAGAGACTAATTCCCAATGGGTGTCCCTTGACCTCAGTGTGTGTGCGCACACACGCACGCGCGTGCACACACACACACACAGAATAAAGATCTTGTTAAAACAAAGGAAGAAAATACTGTGACACAGTAACAGATCTCTTTGTAGTAACAGTTATCTTTTCTGTAACAGAAGAGAGAGGGCTGGTCGTGCAACAGGGGTCATGTCATGTCTTAGCTGCACAACAAAAACGACATAAGAAAGAAAGGGTTTGTTTGGATTTACAGTTCGAGGGCACAGTCCTTCGTGGAGGGAAGTCTCAAGGGCAGGAGCTCAAGGCCCCTGTGTCCACACCCAGGGAGCAGAGATGGATGGATGCCGGCGCTCAGTCTGTTTCTGGTTTTATTCCACCTGGGCCCATGCAATGGGCGGTCCATGATCAGGGTGGGTCTCCCCACTGCAGTTTAACCCAGTCACAGACACGGTAAGAGGCTTGTCTTTGCAGTGATGAGATTCTGTAGAGATGACAGTCCGTGTCGATGTCATCATGTCCATGCTCCTGCATCCTTGCACAACCCGGGTTAACACCGGGAGTTGTCACGCGTCCATAAGGGACCCCCTGAGGCTGAAGCTGGCACACCGCAGCCGCTCCCCTAGGTTGAGTTGTCCAGGAAATGAACCCGAGGTGAGGACTTTAGGGTAGTTCTTTGGAAAGCTATCTTAAGAGGCGCTGGTGGCGGAAAGGAGAATAGAAGAAGAAACTAAAGAACGTCAGTAGTGATTGCTTGCTCACCAAAGTCTGCTCAGAACACTGAGTTCAGTCCCCTGACAAACTCTGAGAAAGCCTGGAAAGAATCTGGGGGTCACTTCCTCCAGCTGTAAGTGAACAGGCAGTGACTCTTAGTCCCACCGGTTAAAGCGGCTTTGAGACGAAGAGACCAGAGGAACGTCCCAGAATTCCTTGCGTCCCTTGCTTTTCCGCTAGTTTGGCAGATAGAAAAGCTCTAAAGTGGAGTTGCCGTGCCTGCTGGGTGCTTGGGGTTTAGTTTCTACTTGAGTGCTCTACCCCCGACCCCGAGTTTCAGGAATGCTTGTACAACTACATACATACCTAACAAACCCTCTTGGTTCTTTCTAGTACTGATTTAAAATGAATTTTTCCCCATAATTATATAAAAATCTATCCAAACAGATAGGGAGTAGGGGGTTAAAGTGGCAGGGATGAAGACGATTGCAATTGAGTTTAAATGGTTTAGCGGAACAGTTAGTGTGTAGAAGACGAAAATATGCTTAACTCTTAAACTGTGGCCCTTGGATTTTAAATATAAATGGACTACTTTGTTCAACCGAAATTCGAGAGAACAAGAGATCTCTTGGTTAAATGGGTTCATTGAGGCAGTGAAGACGCTGGCCAGAGAAGATAGGGCTGGTCCTGTAACAAGCTCCAGCCCCAGCAGCAAGCAGGGGTAGCGCTTTGGAAAAACGTCTGCAAATCTCCAAAATCAGGTATTTCATAAGGCAGATGTGGGTCAGGCAGGCGTATGTTGTTTACACTGGCTGTAGACAGGAAGGGTTTTGGAAGGAGGGTGGGCATAAGGAGACATAATTGCCATCTTTAGATTGGGGCTGCAGACAGGGTGGTGGCACCTAGCAGATCAGGATAGGATTTGAACTGAGGTTTTAATATACTTTAAAGAGCCATCAGTTCTTAGTCGTGGATTTTGTTTTGTTTTTTTCCCCCAGCCTGTAGCTTGCTACTGATTACCCACTCCCCATGTTCCTGGTCCTTTGTAATTGCAATTAGGACATCTCAGGAGAAAAAAAAGTTCTGCTAATGTGCATACACAGGAACATTTAAGCGTCAATAGAAGATGTGGTCTGCCTCCTGTAAAGGAGGATCCTATCTCTGCAGATTCAACCGTGTATCAAAATAATTCAGAAAAATGAGCCAGGGAGATGGCTTAGCTGGTAAAGCGCTTGACAGCCAAGTGTGAGTTCTATTCCCAGCGCCCGCTTTAGAAAGCTGGGTGCTACAGCTATACCTGTAATCTCAGGGGAGAAGATATACCTTCTGTCGTCCCTGGGGAGGCAGAGACAGGAGGATCCCAGAGTTCACTGACCTCGCCAAATTAGTGAACTCCACACTCAGTCTCAATCATTCAGGTAGAAGCAACAAAGGGATGCCAACTTCTGACTGCCACCTACCTCCTCCCTCCCTCCCTCCCCCCTGCACGCACATCCCCTCAGGGGGAAAAAAAAATCCAAGAAGTTCTAAAAATCAGATCTTAAGTTCCCTACATGCCGACGAAGAGTGAGAGTAGCGTGCAGATACAACCAACTGTAGCTTCCCGCAATTCACGAATCCGTAGGCCCTCCGAATTGACTCTTCTTTCCTCTGTGTTCCCAAAGCCATCCAACAACGTGGAGACTATTGTTCCCACGACGTTTAGATTGCATTAGATTTTATAGCAATCTAGGGACAATTTAAAACGTACGAGCATGTGCCCAGGGCTTTATGCAAATTTATTCCCTGAGTCTTGAGCATCGGTGGGTTTGGTATCCTGGGTTTGGTATCCGAGGGCCTTTTTGGAAATAATCCTATGCAGACAGGGAAGGCTGGGTGCACATGGTGCAGTATGAGCGTGAGACAGATGAAAATGCAATTGAGAGCCACTGTTCCCTCTTTGGAAGTAGGTCATGGGCTGACTCATGGGCTGGCCCAGAGGATTATGTGACAGTTGGAAATGAAGGTGTTCTAAGTGATTGGCCCAGCAGGAGAAAAATATAACAGCAGCTGCTCTGCTGCATTTCCAGATCCTTCCTAACCTTCGTCTAGTCTGCTTAATGTCAGAATAGCTGGTCTTTATGTAGGGAAGCAATAGATCTCCTCCTCCTTCTCCCCCCCTCCCCCCTTCTCCTCCTCCTCCCTCTACTCCCCCTCCTCCTCCTCTCCCTCTCCCTCCTCCCTCTCCCCCCCTCTCCCCCTCCCCCACCAGCAGCTGGAAGCTCTCCCTGAGGGTGGATGTGTCACCAGAGGATACTGTAGGAAGAGAAGAGTAAAGGGTTTCTATTCTAACTACTCCTCGCACAGAGTCACCCACAAGCCAAATCTTCCATGCACATAGTAGTCAGGAGTCTCTCTACACGGTTATTCTCCTCTCTGGGTTCCAGGAACTGCTCTCTTACCACTTTCTCTCCTAGCTTCCCCTACAATCCACCTGTGTCTTTATTAGCATTGCTGATATCACCTGAGTGTGGTAACGGCTTCCTGGCAGCAGCCTGGGAAAGTGAGCACGGATGTAAGAGAACCCAGAGACAAGGGCAGAGCCCGAGGAAATGGATTGGGTTGCAAAGGAAGAGAGGTGTGTGCGTGTCAAATGGACACTATGCGCAATACGGGTTTCTTTTCTAAAGAAAAATAATATTTTAAGCTGGGTGTAGTGGTGTATGCCTCTGATCCCAGAACTAAGGAAGTAGAAATAGGAGGGCCAGGGGTTCAAGGTCACACTCAGCCACATACTAAGTTTGAAGCCAGCCTGAACTACACAAAACCCTGTTTTAAAAGAAATTAAAAAGAAAGAAGAAAAATAGTATTTCAGATTAGAAGAGAATGTTCTGGGTAAAGTTTTAAAAAGTCCTTACTGGAATAGACTGGGAATCATAGCTTGGTAGAGTGCTAACCCACCAAGTGTAGGACCCCATGTTCAATCCCCACCATACACAGAGAAAGAGGGGGGGGAGGTCCTGAGTGCTTTGGTGTGTAAATGGCTGCTTTCCACAGGCTTGCAGCAAGGGTGATCACAAATCTTCCCAGAGCTCTCCCTGGCCTCATCCATTCTTGACCTGACAGTCGTATGCCGTGTGTGGCTCCTCAAGCACACAGGCACACATCCAGTCACGCTCTGAGCGTGTATAACTCAAGCCGAAGCTGATAGCAAAGGGAGTAACTGAAACCTTTCAAACAGGCTGGACAAACAGGCTGTTTTCTTCTAAAAGCCTGCCTCTGTCTCTGAGGGAATGGGCCGAAAAGCTTCCTTTTGGCTCTGATTCATTGAAAAAGAAATATCAAATTATAGACTTTTCCTTATTTCAATACTGGTGTATAAGTCCTCAAAGGGAATTAATCACTCGGAGGATGGGCGGTGCTTTCTGTATCATCTGTGCAAAGGATCATGGGTGTTTGGCTTCTAGATTACATCACGACCGACTTAACTAAAGGGAAACGATTGCCTTATCTACAAAGATTGCAACATGAGAACCTCATAATTTCTATGCAAATGATCAAGGGTTAGTGAGGTAAATGCACACACCCTGGGTTACTCAGTCATTCTCTCTCAGTCAGTGGGTTCTTTCCGTTGATCTCCACTGGGCTCTTGATTATTATAACTTCTCTAGCCCAGTACAGGGGTGATCTTATGTTGCTTATTACGGACGAAGGGAAACATGAAATTTTAGTGGCCCACATGATAAATTTGGAAACAGATGTATGTATTTTGCCTATGCAGATATTATCCTTTTTATAGCTGGGATCTACAGGGCCTCAAAGCCTTTAAGGAGACCGCTGTGGTGAAGGTCACCACTTCTGATACAGCCTTGAAGTACAGTTAGTGTAGAAACCATTGATTAAAGAAGCGTCACCGTCCCCGGGAAGATCGCCTTCACTTCAGAGCCAGCAGTACTTCTGACCAACCAGCGACAAGTTCAGAGGATCTCACAACTCCTTGGGTTTAGTAATTTGTTAGAATCACATGCAAATCAGGACTGCACTATATTTATAATTAGATTAAAAAAAAAAGACCATAGATGAATACAAGGCAAAAAAAGAGACAACAGAGGGGGAGATACTGTCTCCTTGGAGCCCCAGCACTTGGGAGGCTGAGGCCAGCCTGGGCTACAGAGCAAAATCCTGTCTGAACAACAGCAAAAGAAGCACTTCTCGTAATTTGGAAAACATATTGAAACATATCGCTATGAAAAACATATCACCAGTTACGACAAGAAGTACGAATAAACTGGGCAGTGGTGGCGCACACCTTTGATCCCAGCACTTAGGAGGCAGAGGCAGGCAGATCTCTGAGTTCCAGGCCAGCCTGATCTCCAGAACAGCCAGAACTATACAGAGAAACCCTGTCTCAAAAAAAAGTATGAATGACGGTTTGGTTGGAAGCATCTTACATATATTTCAAAAATATTATTGTAAATAAGTTTTTCTTCGTGTATATGTGTATTTGTGTATGTGTATATACTGATGTTTTTGTGTGTGGGTATGTGTGCTGATGGACAAACCTGGGAGTTTTGCACATATTAAGAAAATGCTCTACTGAATTACACCCCCCATCCAAGCCCCTGCTATTCATTCTTGTTGTTTTGAATGGAAGCAAACCTCTCTTATCCTCACATTTTATACATCGCTCTAAAGAGAATTCCAGTTCCCTATATTTGCAGCCTGAGGAATCAGACGTACCTAAGTAGGATCAGGGGAAGTCGAAGGTGATTTGACTTGGGCATGATAGAGTAGCAAAACTGAAACTCTAAAATTGAAAAACAATAGTAGAAGACAAAGATCTTTGACTGGAAATATGTACAAAATCATTTATTATGCGAAGTTGATATGCATTCATTATTAAGAACATACAGTTATCAAGTACGATGATTCTCTTTTCTAAGAAAATTTCAGGCAAATGAAAAAGACAGACAGCCAATTAAAATGCTTGTAGGTTAGTGTTACTAGAAGGATAGAAATAGGTCTCAGTGTGTGGGGAGGGCTACAAGGTGGGGTGTCTTCCTGATTAAAAATCTAAGCAACATTGGATGTGTATTGGGGTTATTAGGCAAAGTGATAAAAGAAGCAGAAATTATAAAAGGCCAACCAGAAATGAAGGATCTTCAAATATTTCAGAGGTAAGAATGAAGAAAGATTATCAGAGGTCTATTTATTTTGAGATTTCGTTTATTTTTATTTTATGTGTGTGGGGCGTTTTATCTGTGTATGACTCTGTGAACCACTGAATACAAAGGCCAGAAGAGGGTATTTAGAGTCCCTGGAACTGCAGCTACAGTTCATTGTTAGCCACCATGTGGGTTCTGGGAACAGAACCCAGTTCCTCTGGAAGAGGAGCCAGTGCTCTTAACCACAGTCATCTCCCCAGCCTGGTCACCAGAGGTTTAGAATTATTTTTGTTAGATTGAGTGTGTAGGTACTGGACGGAAAAACTATCATTAATTTATTAGCATAAAATGAGCCGTCGAGCCAAGGGCAGGAAAAGGGAGCCACCAGTGTGTCCTGGAGGCAGAACACAGGACGCAATTGCTTTTTGTTTCTGTTTTTCAGGAGGTTTTTTTTGGTTTTTTTTGAGACAAGTTTTCACAATGTAGGCTATCATTATGTAGCCCAAGCTGGTCTGAACTCTTGCTCTGCCTCCTGAATGCTGGGATTCGATAACTCCTGGTTATGAAAATAGTTGTTCAGGGCAGCTAATGCATGCCGAAGAAGACTGGCGTCGAGGAGGGCGATGGTGGTTGCTGGATGGGCAGAAAGAGACACCAGCCAGTGACTTGGCCTTGGCAGGGAGGTGGGGGGTCTCGATGATCTTTCAGGGTCGTAAAGTCCATTTTCACTCTGAGATTTTCAGCAGCTGTCAGGACTCAACTGCTGCCTGCGCGCTTTATCTCCATGGCAAACGGAGATAAAATTGTCTTCTTGATTAATCTCTCCAAATTTGCAGACGGTATCTGAAATGTTTTCGGAGGTTTAAAAGCTTTTTATTCCGGGATTAGAGGAAAAGACTTAAAATACAAAATGCAAATGTCGATTGGGAGGTAACATTATTCCCATTAAGCACAATCAGACAATGAACTAAGAGGTGTCGTCATTCCCCTTCCTAGATGTAATTCACAGAGCTCAGGCAAGAGGCAGTCTAAGATCCTTTTTTATGGACCAACTTGTGAATCCTCAAATGAAGATAGGGAGGAAAAAATAAAAGCTAAGAAAATACTCTAGATTTAGAAACCTACACACTTTGTTTCATTTTAGTTTAACTTGTTTTTTAAAATCGCTACAGTTTAAATAGGTGAAATCACTGGTATGGATGTATCACTTTTTAGAGGCTACCTTGCCCGGGCTACCCAACCCCTCTTTATTGCCATTTGGTTTATTTATTTATTTGTTTGTTTGTTTGTTTGTTTGTTTGCCTGACGGTGCAATGCCAACAGAAATCCCTCTCCAGGTCCAGAGCTGTAGCACTTTTTCTTACTGTCCCGAAGTACCTGACCAAAACAGCTCTAACACAATGGTTCCCACCAGTGGGTGCTGGAACCTTTGGGGCCTAGCTTGGCACAAGAGAGCCAGTGGGAGCGGCCCTTAGAGGCTACACCTGTCTCTCTTTCAGACCCAGCTAGATTCTAATTTGCCTGGGCTGGATCCAATTTGTATCTTCGTGCCTCATCCACGCCGTGATTACCTGCCTGCAGCTATGTCTCTGGTTAAGTTTCAAAGATGCCGCAGAGGGGGTCGGAGCGCGTGCCCGCAGGAGCGCTCCCCGAAGGAGGCAACGGAAAACTACATTTCCCAGAGTGCCGCGCGCCTCCCTCTCTCCCTTCCTCCCTGCCGGGCCCCGCCCCTCCCCTCCCGGCCCCGCCCCCGCGATTCTCAGGCGTGCGTCCGCGGGCCGTCCGAGCCCGCCTGGCGCGGCTCCTGCTCGGGGCGGGTGTGGCGGCTCGGCCTGCGGGGGCGGCGGGCGCGGACAGCGAGGTAACCGCCGCGGCGTCCGGCGCGCGGGACCCAGCCCCGAGCGGCCGCCGGCGTCCGGGTGGCGCCCTGCCCGCGGGAGCCGAGGAGACCCCGGCGGGCCTCGCGGGCCGCGCTGCCCTGAGATGCCGGGCTCCGGGGCGCCGGCCTGCGGGGCGACCCCTCCGCGGGGGCTCCCGGGACTCCGGCTGCACGCGCGGTCCGCGGACACCGCACCGGGCCGGGCGGCGACCGCTCCGGGCTGAGCTCGCAGCTGTGTCCCGGGAAGGGTCCCTGATGCGCAGGCACACTTGGGGGTTCGCAGCCGGCTCCGGGGCTTGCACGGTCCTGACAGTGAGGTTTACGGTTTGGGGAGCTTATTACGGGTCTTCCTCCTCCTGCTCCAGGCGGTGTTCGATCTCGTGCTTTCGGGGGACGTGCTCGCAGCTCTGGATAGCCCTGTTAACTTGCTTCGGTTGCATTTCTCGCTTCTTAAGCTGTCGTTAGCTTAGGGGGAACTCTCCCGGGAGAGGGCTCCGAACCTGGGTTGCCATGAGTAATTAAACCGCCAGCTGCACGCGTTTTCGTTGTTGTTTTCCCCTCCTTGTTTTGCCTCTTACCTAAGTTAATTGTTTGCACTCGTGTTTCTCCACCTCCCGTGAGCCCTGGCCGCGCTAATAAGGGGTGGGTCGAATACACTTGGCTAAGTAGAGACCCTCTGCTGTGCACCCGGACCCTATAAACTGCATGCAGGTAGCTTTGCCTGGTTTTTGTTTTTTTGGTTTTTTTTTTTTTTTTTTTTGTCATTCACTGGCTTCCTTAAAACTTTGGTCATGTTGTTTTTTAAAATACCAAATACAAGAGACACAAATATAAAAAGGAATCGCAGTGTCCTGTAGTCTTCTCTATGTATTGGGTTTCGTGTTCATTCTCGTAGTCTCTCCCTTTCTCACCCTCACCCCCATCTTGTGGGTAAGGTGCGATCCCACTACCAAAGAATACATCCCCAGTCCGCGTTTTTACGTTTAAATTCTTGCATTTCATACTGTTAGTGTCACGGATTTGTAGCGCCATATATCCCGTAGTAATTACAAATCCGAGTTGAAAATCACGGTGAGTAATTAAGCAGAATGTTTAATTTTCCTGTCCCTACAGAAATACAACCTCCCCCTCGCTGTCAAATGCCTCACGGGATCAGAACCTACATTGACGTTTCATTATCTCTCAAAAATCCATCCTTTACATTCGGGTTCAAGGAGAGTTAGGAGTTGAGGCAGTGACTTTTTTTTTTTTTTTTTTTTTTTTTTTTGAGAGTACTTCCGTAGCCCTGGGTTCCAACTCCAGCCCTGCACAACCTGGGCGTGATCCCAGCACTTGACAGGTGGAGGCAGGAGAATCACGAGTTCAATGTCATCCTCAGCCACACCGAGTCTGTGGCCAGCCTGGGCTTATGAGAGACCCTGTGTCGAAACAACAGTGAAATCTAAACAAACCAAAACGGATATTTAAGCTTTCCGTTTCTTATGTTATAAACTAATTATTGTTTACTGCTGCCCTGCCAACATTTTGCACGCGGTCTGTTTTCTCCGTTCTGAGGAGGTAGCAGGATATAATAGAAGACTGAGCTCACGTCTGCAATTAGTCCTGGGTAAGAATCCCTGCTCTCCACTCATTGGCTGCTTCTTCATGGCAAGTTGTTATCCGAACCTCTGCTTCCTTAGCTGTGGAAGAGGGATAAAAATACCACCTGCCTCTGTCTTCCTGGAATTGTGAGGATTAATTGTTATTATACGTGGGGACCTTTTAAACACCATAATCTACAACACTCGTTGATATCCCCTGTCACATGCTGTGTTTTAAAACACTGCCATTTACAGTATCATTTGGTGACTAGTGCTTTGTAAATATTATCACTGTTGGTTTTTTTTTTTCTTTGAAGGATGGGTTGTATAAGAATATTATTACTTGACTGCTTATCTGCTTTATTATCTGTTTTTGAATTATTTAATTAGTTCCTATAAATCAGAGATAGTATTCTGAAGGATTGTAGACACCTTGGGAATTTTTTCACTGTCTCTGTGAATGCTTAGTCTGAGTCTGTGGCATGCCTACAGTCTTCCATGAGTCTAAGAATTCTGTGTGTGTTTTTATTTTCTGAAGAGTAAAGACCAGATTTGACAGATACTCAAATTAGTGGCCCTCTTCCCCTCAAAGGCCCTCCCTTCCTTCCTTCTTTCCTTCCCTTCCTCCATCTCTCCTTCCCTCCCTCCTTCCCTCCCTCCTTCCCTCTCTCTCTCTCTCTCTCTTTCTTTCTTTCTTTCTTTTTCTTTCTTTCTCCCTCCCTCCCTCCCTCCCTCCCTCCCTCCCTCTCTCTCTCTCTCTCTCTCTCTTTCTTTCTTTCTTTCTTTCTTTTACACAACATCTTGCTGTATAGCCTGGGCTGACTTTGAACTTCACAACCTCCTGCCTCAACCTCCCAAGTTCCTGGGATTACAGGTATCCATAACCACACCTCATAAAGAGACTGAGCGTTGCATTCTGGGCTTTTCACAGTGTAGGCAAGCCCTCTACTGCCAAGTTACACTGCACACACACATATAAAAGATTCCTCGATTTATTCTGAAATGTGGACATTCTTATTCTCAGTAGGACACCATAGACTAAGAAAAACTATTTTACCTTTCAAAGTAGATATTTATGTAGCATGCTTAGGTAATATTTTGGTATGTATGAAAAGAGTAAAGTTTTATTAAATCCTAATTGATGGTTATTTTGGCATTAAGTATTATTTGGCTTAGAAAGAATGTATTATGTATGTTTCATAGAAAAATTTAACTACCTTACAAAGATCTACTACTAGATTATAATTTATGGTTTTAATTCATTACAGTTTAAATTAATCTTGGGAATTTCAGTTTGAATTCGTTCTTATAACAGTGTTTAGAAGGCAGCTCTATGTAAGTGTACCAGCTTTCCATGTGTAGTGATACAACGCTGGACTTTATAAAGCTTTGCAGCGTGAAGCAAGCTTCTGTTTCTAGACAGGTTACCAGCATCATTCGCAGTGTTTGGAGGAAGTTATGAGGGACCCAGTGAAGCTGTACAAACTCAAGGCTTGATGCTCTCCCCTGGAGTAATATCTTTTTCCTTGGACTTTTCCTCCCCCTTTGATACCGGGAAATATTTTTATTTGAGGTCCGAATGCTTTACAAAGTTCACAGTTCGTAATCTCGTAAGCACTTGGGAATTTGTGAAATAAACGAGCAGGACTGTGGCTTGCTGGACTTGCTTTTCATAAAAGCAATCTGAGAGAAGAGGTCAAATGGGAGCAGAGTGCTGATGTTTGTGGAGAGCTTGTATACAGGCTCTCCCCACTACCTCGTTCTAATAATGATTTACTTCAGTCATGAGATTTTGAGTTAAACTAGCTCTGTGTAAAAAGCAAATGGTAATCATTTGGGGGAAAAAAACATACTGATGACATTACTACCGTTTAAGATCAGTGATTTTTTTACGGGTTTTCTTATACTTTGGGAACTCTAAAATGTTGGGAAATTTTGTATGGAGAGAATATTACTAATACTTGTTTAGTTCTCATAAAGGCATCTCTGTATTGGCACTTCCAGAGAGTAAGATCAATGCCGTATTTGGACTGGTGGTGAGACTCTGTAGTCAGGCTTACCAGTGTTTTACCCTGGTCGTTCCCACTATTCTATCTGGGTGACGCTGGGTGGGTTTTCATGTTTTATGAGCCTCTGAATACATATAAAATATTTAAGCCATCATAGCTCTGTGTGTGTGTGTGTGTGTGAGTGAAAAAGATGACAGGGTGATATAGGCAGTTCTCTTGCTATGGAAGGTTCTCAGCATTTACATCCTATTATCAGTCATTATAAAGCATACTGTATTTCTCTGCTGTTATACACACACACACACACACACACGAGAATTGTATTCCTACCCAAAAACCTCTGGGCCAATACTTTATCAAAGTAAGAATATTCATTTATTGGATGCCTTCTGTATACTAAATCCAGAGCCAAATACTTTATATTTTATATACTTTATATTTAAAATACTTTATATTGTATCACTCCATTTACATTGCATTTCACAACCACCTTCGAGAAAGCTGAAGCTCTGAGTAATTTTGCGTGACTTACCCAAGCGTCCACAGCCAGTAGAGAATCCAGACTGTCTAACTCCAAGTCTGTGTACTGTGAGCCACTACTTCATGTAGATATGGCTAACATGTCTCCAAACGATACAAGGCAGTAGCTCTCTGTAACGCTGGGGTAGTTTAGAACTAGAAGCAGACTGACTAAAATCCAAGGGTCCAACTGTTGCCTTTGTGTGACTGCAGATGTGTTATGAAACATGTTGTCCAGGGTGAAGAGTTTTCCTAGAGACCATACAGCCCACGGAGCCTAAAATACTTCCTGTCTGGCTGTTATACCCCAGGGATTGCTGACCCCAAGCTAGACCAGCTCTGTTCCTTTATAAATGGGGTGACTCAGGAGAGTGTGCAATATCTCAGGAGCAATACCTTACGCATGACCGTTTCTGCTGCCCTGTGGCCCTTCTTAAGGGCTGTAAAATAGCAAAGGTGTGATCATTGTACAAGGGATTTAAGATGCGTGTGGTATCTAACCCATTTAAAATACCAGCTGGACTAATAATAACATCTAGTTGTCCTCCTTTCTTAGCATTTGAAGTTCTTTTGACCCACGTGGCCTGGCTTGAAATTTCCTCTCCATAGTACTCTGTAGTAAACAGCTTCTGGAGCCAGTCCGCTATGCGGGTGCAAAGCAGCAATTGTACTCAGTTGTGCTTTGTATTTGAAAGGAGAGCGCGTATCGTCTGTGTGTACGCTTTTAAAGCAGTGAGTTAGCATCATCATGTTCAGTGTGGGAGCGATAGGTTCTGGGGAGGGATTAGTGAGAGGGGACTTTAGTAAGAGCTGTCTGATGGTGGGGGGTAGCTAGAGGAGCAAGACCAGTGGAGAAATGGAGGAAGTAGAGTGTTTAAGACCTAGCTGTGGTTGGCTAGAACGGGAGCTTTGGGGACCCATGGGCCGAGACTCCACATTTAGCAGTCTTAACTGTCTAGGCTAGTGCTGGTTCTCTTGCACTAGCCGGGAGGTCTCTGTTTTTGCCTTGGCCACATGGTTGTTTCTGCTGCCTGTGCCCCTCTCTAGCTGGCCAAGTCCCTCAGTAACAGCGTGCAGCCATGTCTTCATCATTTGGGGGCTGATTTTAGTTTTAAATAGGATTTCTTTGTGCATACTTATGGGGGGGGCGTTGAGACAGGTCTCGCTGTGAAGCCCTGGCTGTTCTGGAAGTCACTTTATAGACCAGGCTGGCCTTGAACTCAGAGAGCCTCCTGTGTCTGCTGCCTCTTGAACGCTGGGATGAAAGGCATGTACAACCACACCTGACCGGTGCATGCATCTTTTAAAAGGGAAATATGAGACAGACTGGGTAAAATGGTCCAGAATTGTCTTTACAGTTAGAACTTGACCTTTTTTTTTTTTTTTTTTTTTTTTTTGAGTCAGATGTAGCCCAGACCTGAGAATTACAAAGGCTGATCTTGAACTTGTGACTCTCATGCCGTTGCCTCCCAAGTGCTGGAATATAAGCCTGTGCCACCATGCCTGACTTTGGGGTCTGGTCCTTCTGAAGCAGCTATATATGAGTTAATTTGTTTTTCTGTGTATTGGAATCTCTGAGTCCATCTACACGACAGGATCACCGGTGTAGGCATTCTAAGTGCACTTTATCATATGAATGATTCGTTTTTGTGATTTTGGTGTTTGATACACACGTATGCCCTTGCATGTGTCTTAGTGGTAAAGCATGACAGTTACTCATCACGGGTGTCTTCCTTTCTTAAGTACCAGGAATTAGTGTTTCTCAAACTCTTTGCAGTCAAAGACTAGCTTGCGGGACAGTATTTTTAGAAAAGACGTGAATATGACGTGGAGAAGGCCTGTAACTTGTAACCGATCATTCAGTGACTGTGAAATTGCTGTCAAGTATCACTTTACCATGGAGATTTCCGAAGACTTCAGTTTTAAACTCACATTGCTTACGTCATTACCAGCCGGAGTCTGCTTCTTGCTTTCATTCTTGCATCCTCAGAATCTGCAGTACAACCCGTGATGGCTGGCTGAGGGACTGAATGACCGTGTGTGTTGTAAACCTATGACTACTGTGTAGCATCGGTATGTTTTATTGTATGTGTGGTCATACTAAATTTGGTTTACGTGTGCATGCTGTAAAAATTAAAAAGCTCTCAGACTCCTAGAAAAATACCAATTTTTTTGGCCACATATGTTAATCAGCTTTCTATCATAATCAGTTTATAAAATCAAATGGTTTATTTTGGCTTACAGTTTTGGAAGTTCTAGTTTATGGCTAGTTTAGTTGGCTCATTGCTTTGGGCTTGTGATGAGACAGAAGATTATGACAGGTGTATGTCCTGGAGCAAAGCAGCAAGACCCAGCATGCCACAGGCCCCCTAATAGTCTAGGGCATTCCACTCATCCCCACCCCTTAAAGTCGCCACCAGTTCCCAACAGCGCCCCCTGAGGGGGCAAGCCTTCCAGACCTAAGCTTTCAATCACTGGGGCTAGTTTAAACTTGCTTACTCTAAATGATAGTTCATTAGCAATGATTTCAAACCAATTCAGTTTTTAGTTTTCCCCTTCCTCCCTTCCTCCCTCCCTCCCTCCCTCCCTCCCTTCCTTCCTCCCTCCCTCCCTCCCTCCCTTCCTCCCTTCCTCTCTCCCCCTCTCCCCCTTTTTTCTCCTCCTCCCTCCCTATTTCCTTCCTCCCTTCCTCCCTCCCTTCCTTTCTTCCTTCCTTCACATGATAAGAAATATTCTATTCTTTGACACTTGGCAACTATTGATAATAAATTTATTTTTGCTTGGCCTAATATTCAAATAATGTTCATTTGCTAGCCTTACAGCTTTATGGCATTCTCAAAAGCAGTGAGTAATCTAGGTTTCCTCTGAAAGACATGGTTCACACATAAAATGCACATATTTAGATTAAAATGTGTTCCTGTTAGTACTGTGTACTGGTTTTTCAGATCATCATGGTTGTGATACACTAAAGGGTCCAGTTCAAGCAATGACATAATTACCATGATGCATCATTTGAATGCCTTCTTAATATAATAGGCCCCCGAATAGGACTACCATACAAAGTATTTATTACTGTAATAATACTGTTTATAGAACATGTAAATAACATTATTATTAAAATTATAATAGTATCTAAAATATCCTAATGCTGTGATGTTGTACAGAAGTGCAAGGAACCAATAATCCATGGACTGAACCTTCTGAAACCATGAGCCAAAATAAAAACAACCGTTTTCCTTTATGTTGTTTATGTCAGGTAATTTTTCACAGCTACTAGAAAAGTAACTGATACAGTTACTACAAATATTTTATATCTTGCCAAAAAGTTGTATATAACATATACTTTATGATGAATGCAATGAAAAGATAAGATTAGATTGTTACAGGCACACAGAAGTACACCCAATCCAGCCTAGGCATCTGGGAGATTAAGACTTGATCCATTTTTTGAAGATTTACTTTGATTGTGTGTGTGTGTGTGTGTGTGTGTGTGTGTGTGTGTGTGTGTGTGTGTGTAGGTAGGTGTGTAGGTTTGTGCACATGATTGCGGGTGTTCACAGAGGCCAGAGGAGTTGGACCTCTCTGGAGTTGGAATTAAAGTCGTGAGTTTCCTGACATGGGTGCTTGAAATCAAACTCAGATCCTCTGGAAGCTGTATGTGCCCTTAACTCCTGGACCATCTCTCCAGCCCTGAGACTTGACTCTTAAAGTATGATTGGTTCACTTTTTTAAAAAATGGGGTCCCACACTGTAGCCTCTGTTGTGATGGAACTGACTGTGTAGCTCAAGCTGGCTTAAACTTGTGGCAATTCCTTAGTCTCCTGACGCTGGGATTATAGGTGGTAGAAGGCTTGAGTCTTGAAAGAGAGTAAGGCCTGTTAAGGGCACTGGTGAAGGGCATTTCAGAAGGAGTGGCTGTAGTTAGAGAGTAGGGAGAGATAAGGGAAATCACACCAGTTATGTGGAGCATTGCATTTAGGTTTGGTTCTATACAAAGGCGGGCTTGCCATCTTATTTAACAAGCATATAAAGTGGTAAATGCATGTACACATACCACCAACTTACATGTCACTCCTAAATTAGCCAAATTCTGATGAAAGACAAAAGCTTTCCTATCACCTAAAATCTTCATCTAACTGAACTGTATATAGCACTGTTGCTAACTGTAGTAGGCATGGCAGCAGGGAGCTATGCAGCAGTACCCAGTCTTGCCTTACTTTGTACTTGCAGTGCTAGGGACTGAGTTTAAGGCCTTGCGCGTGCTAGGCGAGGGCACCACACTGAGCTGCACCTCCGGTCTACAACACTAGGTTAACAGGTGCTTCCCACAGAAGTGCCATTTGGGTAGAGAGATGGTTCAGTAGTTAAGAGATTAAGAGCACGTGTTGCTCTTGCAGAAGAGCTGAATTCAGTCCCAGGCACCCACATGGTGGCGCACAACAATCCACAACTGCAGTTCCAGGGGTCCCGACACCTTCTTCTGACCAGGCATTAGGCGACACATGGTGGGTGTGCATACATGCAGGCAGGATACTCTTACACGTAAATAAATCTAAACAAAATACAAGACAGGGAGGGGCTCGCACTGTAGCCCAGTGCAGCCTGGAATTCACTGTTTAACTCAGTTTGGCCTTGAACGCAGCCAGCCTTCCTACCTCAGCCTCCCAAATTCTGGGATTACAGGTGTACAATCTCCACACTTAGCTGGAGTTCTATCTACTAAACACTCTTCTCAGTAAAGTATGGTATAAAATAAAGTTGTCTGTTGCAGGCATCTTAGCAGTTAATACATGCATGCTTTGTAATAGCACTACATGTTGGTGTTACATGCTAAAAGGTGAAACTAAAATAGAATAAGGCCGATTGTTCTAGCACGGCGCGCTCTGTTTTTGTGGTTCGTCTTGCTTTCTGTCTTTCATTATATATTTTATTTGTATGTTATAAACATCGGTTTCTTATACAGTGTTTACATCAACTCGTTAGAACCTGTGTTTTCTGCTGAGTACCATTTGTTCAGCGCTTCCTGTTTGCTGGCTGCTACTGGCATGTAGAGAGGTGGAGAGAAAAAGGCCCCAGTGCCATTTCATTCTCTTAACGCTTTGAGGTATCTTGAGATAGACCAATTGGCCGATTCTCTAATGTGTAATGAGAAGGGGGAGTTGTTCTGTTCTCACTCCTTATGCAGCAAGAAGCTCAGATGTATTTTCAAAATAATTCTTGCAGTTTTTAAGCTCTGGAGCTAACGGTTAATTGCATTGCTACTGAATACTAACATACAGTGCTGTGTGTCATGCAGGTGCTTGTGTGTACAGATGCGTGTGCGTGTACATGTATACACGTGTGCTTGTGTAGGACAGAGGTCTACGTCACATTTTGTTCCTAAGGAGATGTCCACCCTGTTTGTTAAGACATTTCCTGCTAAGACCTGGGACTGGGGGATTCAGCCAGGCTGGCCAACCAGAAGCTTGAGGGATCCACTCATCCTGCTTGCTTATCACAAAGTCTGCTTTTTATTTGGGTGCTAGGGATCAAATTTAGGGCCTCATGTTCAGGCACTTGGACTGTCTCCCAAGCCCTTCATCGACTCTTGCCTTCCTGAGACATTTCTTCCTGGAGTGCAGGCCAGATGCGTGTAACATTGTTAAAAGCACCATTGAACAAGTTTAAAACTCAGCAATGAGCTGGGTGGTGGGTGATGCACACATTTAATCCCAGCACTCAGGAGGCAGAGGCAGGCAGATGGAGCTCTGTGAGTTCGAGGCCAGCCTGGTCTACAGAGTGAGTTCCAGGGCAGCAGGGCTACAGCAAAGAAACTCTAGCTCAAGAAACAAAAAAAAGCAAAAACAAAAACTCTCAGTATTTATGTTAATAATTCCTTACTGTAAGTACTCCTCCTGATGTTTATTTTCATATTAATAAAAATGTTAGGGGTGGAATGATTGGATTCCTCAGTTGGTAGCTGTTAGACTCTTCCCCAGTGCTCTGATTTCCCTTAGAAAGGACTGCCACCCAGCTGGACAGCCTGCCGTTACTTCGAACACTTCTCAGGCACTTTAAGGAAGTTGCACGATGATGGAAGCCACTTGCTGGTGAAGCATGGTTTGGCTTCTACAGAGGTTTCCAGCGTGACTATTTCAAACAGCTTACTTCAGACCTTCCATGCAACCATTTCCTGGCCAGAGAGGCAGCAGTTCCCCTGGTAACCTAGTAGGGGGTCTGTGTAGGGACAGCCAATGTTGGTATAAAAACAGCTGTTTACATGCAGGTCTGAAATGGTTGGCAGAAGCCCCTCTTTTTCTGTTTACATGAAGCAGGCTGTTATACATACGTGGTGAACTGAGGGGAAGTACCTTGTTTTGTCTCCTCTGGTATTCAAGTATCAGGCCCAGTTAAGAGCATCTCCCCAGTGTTCTTTTCCTGCTCGCTTCTTTATATCTATCCATCATTCGTAGAGTAGACTGAGTTGGGAATGCACAGAAGGATCCAGTAGTGATGGTGAGCGCAACGGTGGCAGAAACGATGGAGCCGCGCTGTGGCCAGTGGCTCTGACATCTGCACAGGGCCGGCAGTGTCAGAGCTGGAGCAGCATCACAAGGGGAGATAGGGCGGGAAAGGCCGCCTTGCACCAAGAGCAGCCATCACAGCAACAGTATGCACCCGGGCAGCCGGGGAATGACAAAAATGGCAGACATAGGAGAAGGCGGAAGATGGTGGCGAACTAACGCCAAGGAAGGCTAGAAGACTGAAAGAACCAGAGAAACTGCAGACCCACAAGTCTCCCGACTCCAGAGACCTGGGAGCTTGAAGCACATGGAGGCCTATGGGATTGGCACCTTGCCTTAGGAGCTGCAATGCTAGCTGCAGTCAGAGCTACCAGGGCCCAGAAGCTCCAGTGAGTGCTAGCTGCCATTGCGGGCTGGGGAATCCTGATGTCCTGGGCTTAACGCTTGTCACTGTGGGCCTTTGGTCCTTGTTTCCGAGAGCTGTGTGAGACCCGTAACACTAGAGGCCACCCCTGCTCTGTGCCAAGGTATCAAGGGATTTGAACATTGCGAAAGATCAGCCATGGTAGAGCTTGCCAGTTTGCCTAGACTGGCTGCACAGCCCGTTTTTTGTATGGGTGTCAGAGACCAAACTTAGTTCATGCTTGTATGACAAGCCTTTTACCGATTGACGTGTCTCTCTAGCCTTACGTAGACATTCTTTGAGCTCTTGTGTCTGGTCCAAATCTAACTTCGTTTAAAAATAATTTTAGAATAATGAATGTTCTAAGCCTGGATGGTGTAGCAGTGCATGAATCTGAACATAAAGACGGGGTAGTGGTCTCTGCTGTTGTAATAGTCAGGTACTACCTGAGCATCATCTGTCTACGACAAAAGTAATACATGAAAAAAGAATCGCTGAACTAATCATTGCTGAGGAGTCGGCCAAGATTTTATGTGGGGGTAACTCAGCCCACAAAAGTCCGTGTTAATGAACCACTTGTGACCCAGGCAACAATGTAGGCGTTGTTAAAATGTAATCTTCTGGGGGGGGGGGGTTCGTAGCTCACTGGCATAGTAAGCACACGACCCTGTTTGAATCCTCACCTCCATTCCTGAAGACATACACCGTTGTCCCGTAAGAAGATACTAATGTGTGTCACTCAAGTAAATCTAAAACGAAAGGGCAAGCCAGACGTGCAAAGTCTCACAGAAGGAAGGGGTCACAGGTCACTGGGGAGTCAGAAGGCTTCATAACAGACCTTCATAACAACCCTGGCATCGCTCCCTCCCAGCGAGTGGCTCCAGCACCCTCTCATTTACTCTGCAAACTGAGTATGGAAGTATGTTAGAGCATGGGCTCACTCATCAGGACTGAAGCGCTGACTCCTGCATTGGCTGTAGGGACGACCTGGGCACGGTAGGGCATTTGGACCTTCCATACTGTCTGGGCCTATGTATGCGGGCACACAGCGATTTGATGACACTGTGCGTCGGATTTCCCCTCCTACCACTTTCTGTTAAAAAGTGACAGAGGAAAAGGCACTGAATTAGAAGTAGAGCAAGGCGGGGCTTGAAGGTGAATATAAACTGACCCGCAGACACCGGGCAGTTTGAAAAGGCCAAAGCTAGGTGGGTCTGCAGCATTGCCTGTAGACGTCAGGACGGGAAGGAGAGCCATGGTGAGGTGGTCTAGGTGAGTACGATGTGGATTAGACCAGCGTTCAGTGAGAACAGCGGAGTTCAGGGAAAGTAGGAAAAAAGTATAAGAGATTTTTTTAGTTAGAATCCAGGGAAGTTGGAGCACACACCTTGTGAAAATTGGAAATCCAGCACGGCTCAGCTTTCGAATTAGAACTGGAAAAGTGGCATTGCCACTGGAGACTCGAGGGAACAAAGTGACTGGTGGCTTTCGAAGGGGAAAGTGGCATCTTAGTTTTCCATGTCTTGCTCTGCAGTTCCCTTAAGTAAAAGCAGTGTTCCGAGGAGGAGTCCACGTGGTGGTAAATGTACAGATCGCAGAGCCCCGATGCCTGGGGCACCTATAAAAAGGGTAGGGTAAAAGTAGCTACTTTGTAACCGAGAGAGGTTCACTGAGGACTAAATATGCATAAAGCACCCAGGAGTGTGGCAGGGTAGTGTCTCTATGGTTAGGGTGCTGCTGGTAGGTAGTTTGGATGATAGTAGTATTTCTGTGGCGGTGGCGGCAGCAGCGATAGTGATGTCCACCTTAATACGTTACTGACTTAATCTTTAGGCAACAGAGTGGCTTGTGAATATTTTTTGTCCTCTGAATCGCATCATGAATATGTTGGGATGCTACTGTGTTTTTTTCCCCTCTGTTTTAGTTTTTTATCATACAGTCAAGTTGACATATTTGGTGTACAAAGCTATACATTTGTAACAAATAAGGATTCATGCTAGCTCCATCTCCAAACCCCCTTGTGACTCCCTTGGCCCCCCCTTCTCCCCACCCTCACTTTGGACAACTGCTCAGTTGTTGCTGGCCACCGATTGTGTTCTTTTGAGAGTGTATAAGTGGGACTGTAAAGTGTAGGTTTATTCTCTTCTACTGTGGAAGAATGTCCCGTCTTATAGGTTGTCGCAGCGGGCTCACCCACTCATCTAGAGATCACTGGGCGTGTTTCAAGGACTTAGCCATTGTGAGTAGAGTGGATACCAGATTTCATCACAAGTTCTTAAGCAAATGTAAAGTTCCCTTTCTTATGGGTAAACTGGCAAAAACTTGCTTGGTATTGTATGTAAACATATGTTTATAGAAAAACATCTTTAAAACATATTTTAGAATATCTGAACTGTCTTGTATTCTCATCAGTAATGTTTAAAGGCTCAGATATTATCTTCATCATCAGAACTTGCTACTTTTTAAGATAATTGTTAGCATACAGATAAGCGGGTTTCATTATGGCACTTTCCTCTGTCTGAATCATCTCTCCCCATCTTACTGATTCCCTTCCTCCACCCAGATAGGCTTCCTTCATGACTCTACATTCAGTTACCCCTCTCCATCCCCTCATCCCACATGCAGACCTCATTGCTCACTCCCACGGAGCCCTTTCCGCCATCCCTCCACTACACACACAGGCCTGCACTCGGTGTACACTACACACACACAGGCATGCACTTGGTGTACACTACACACAGGCATGCACTTGGTTACACTATACACACAGGCATGCACTTGGTTACACTACACACACACAGGCATGCACTTGGTTACACTACACACACACAGGCATGCACTTGGTTACACTATACACACACAGGCATGCACTTGGTTACACTACACACACACAGGCATGCACTTGGTTACACTACACACACACAGGCATGCACTTGGTTACACTATACACACACAGGCATGCACTTGATATATACTACACACACACAGGCATGTGGTAAACATATAAATATATACATGATATCCATGTAGTGCATACACTGCACACACAGGCATGCACTTGTGCATACACACATTTAAATCTTTCTGAACTGGTTGATTTCATTTATTGATCTCCAGTTCATCTGTTTTCTTGTGAACAGCTGAATAAAATTCTGTTGTGTATATGCACCATATTTCTTAGCCATTCATTTGTTGATGGATATGTAGGCTGGTTCTGTGCCTTGGATATCATGAAATAATATAGCAATAAACTTGAATGTACACATATCTGTAGGATGCTGATTTACAATCCTTGTATATAAAAGAGTAGAATAGCCTGATCATGCACCAGTTCTAGTTTTAGGGTTTTTTACAGGGTTCCATAGTGGGCACATAAGTTTACGTTTCTGCCATATCCCACTAAAGCAGTGGTTCTCAACCTTCCTATGCTGTGACCCATCGATACACTTCCTCATGTTGTGGTGACCCCCCCCAACCATAAAATTTTTTTCTTTGCTACTTCATAATTGTAATTTTGCTACTTTTATGAATCGTACTGTAAATATCTGATATGCAGATGGCCTTAGGTGACCCCTGTGAAAGGGTTGTTCGACTGCCAAAAGGGGTGCTACCCATAGGTTGAAAACCACACAATCCCGGGTTCTTTGTCCACATCCTCACCAGCACAGGATACCTACCGTGTTCTTATTAATAAGCATTCCAACAGGTGAGATGGATCTCAAAGCACTTTTCACTTGTATTCCTCTGATGGTCAAAAAGGAGTTGAACACTTTTTCAAGTGTTGATCGACCATGTGTATTTCTTCCTTTGAGAACTGTCAGTTCTGTTTGCCAGCCCCTTTATTGGTTGGTTGAGTGTGTGTGTGTGGGGGGGTGTATTTAGAGTTCTTTATAGATTCTGGCTAATAATCCTCTATCAGAAGTGTAGTTGATGGATTTTCTCGAGTTCTTTAGGCTGCCTCTTCATTCCCTTATTTCCTTGCTTTGAAGAAGCTAATTTCATGTAGTCTCTGTTGTTGATTCCTGGGACCGTTTACTGACTTTTCAGAAAGTTCTTAACTATGTCAATATTATTAATATTTTTATCTTAGCAGTTCCATTAGATGTGTGATGGTATTTTCCTCATAGTTTTAACTGATTTCCCCAACAGCCATGATTCTGAATATCTTTTTTTAGTGATATTTGGCATCTTCACTGGTGTCCTGCGTCCATATTTTAATTTGAAATTTTGGGTTTGTTTTTTATTGAACTTGCAAGTTCTTTATGTGCTTGCTAGGTGATTTGCAGGCGTTTTTCATGTGTACGTGTGTGTCTCTTTACTCTTTCGCTTTCATAACACAAGGTTTACTTGTTGTCATGCCCCAACATGAGACCCAGGGCGTTGTTCATGCGGGCGAGCACTCCACCCCTGGCCACACTCCCAGCCACGGGTTCTCTTTAATTTTAGTGGAGTCAGTAATTTTTCTTCTGTGTACCTGAGAACTTCTCTGTCTGAGACCTGTACCTCGGAGTGACCTCTCATGAAGCTTTCCTCCTAGAATTTCTCCTGAAAGCACTATGATTTTATTTGTAATCACATTTATGTAACATAATATTTTATGTACTGTATAAAATAGGTCATGACTGTCGGCTTTGTATGTGTGGGGTGTATAATGTGTAGGGTGTGTGTAGTTTCATACTAATCTTTGATCCATTGTTAATTTTCCTATTAACATACGCTATTTAACATTCCTATTACTTTACCTATTAACATAGATGAAGATATATTTAGTTGTTTGTAGAGTTAATATCATTATTTAATCATTTATTGAAAAGATTATCTTTTCTCCATTGAATTGCTCCTGTGCTTCCTCGAAAAATCAAATGGCTGTGTGTGTGTAGGTCTGATTCTGAAGCCCCTGTGTGTTATCCAGGTCTCTGCAATGACTTTTACCATCTTGTCATTTTTGTTTTAGAATAGTTTGAGAGTATAGTAACATCGTTAACATATTGGAACGGCCATAGACCCCTTAGCCAGCCTGTCCTGACATCTTCTGTTAGTTTGGTGTCGTTGTTTCAAATAATCAATACATTTTTGTATTGTACATTTGTATGTACATTTTGTACATTTTTGGGGTTTTTTGTTTGTTTATTTGTCTTTTGTTAATTAATTAATTAATTTTTTGGGACAGGGTTTCTCTGTTCCAACTCTGACTGTCCTGGAACTCTGTAGACCAGGCTGGCCTTGAACTCACCGAGATCCACACACCTCTGCCTCCCAAGTGTTGGTGGGACTATAGGTGTGCGCCACCACCGCCTGCCAGGTTTTGTGTTGAATTTTAAAAGTGTTCTTTCACTGATGCAGTTAGATGGAGTGAGTCACGTGACATCTAGTGGAAACCTGCCCTATTTCTCCAGTGGTGACCAATGTGGCTGCATGTACTGTATTGATAAATTCTAGTCAGTAACAGCTCTTAGCTTATCTTTGTGTTTTGTTGCTCTATAAGCATTTCGGCAGACTGCATGATGACAACTGGAGGAATTTCGGAAGACGTCAGAAGTTCAGTGACTGCACATGTCCTCGGCCCTCTCACCCTGAAAAAGGAATAAACGGGATGTTTCCGATCAGTGCTCCGTAAAAGGAAGAGTGTTGCAAATGGCTTCGGATTCTACCAATGGGAAACAAGCGAGGAGTCACGTGACGAAGGGGAGGCGGCAGCACCAGCCCGGGAGGAGCAGGTCCTCGGCCAGCGAGTGCGATGGAGACGACGCCTTCACCTTCGAGGCCAACGAAGCCTGGAAAGACTTCCACAGCTCGCTGCTCCGGTTCTATGAGAACGGGGAGCTCTGCGATGTCACGCTGAAGGTGAGGCCACTTTCCCGCGTCTTGCGTCTTGCGTATGTGCTGTGTTAGGGGTGACCGAGATCGCAGTCCTCCGTGGATCGGTGTCAGCCTTGCAGTCACCATCTTCCGCCTCACGTTTCCCAAGAGTTGGGGTAACAGGCGTGCGCCACGGTGCCTGGCTCCGTTCTTTCTTGTTGTTACGCTAACTTACTGCTGTTCTTTTTTTTTTAATTGAAAAAAATGCATACAATATATTCTGATGATGCTTTCCCCTTCTCCACTCCTTCCAGGTCCTCCCCACTCCTCACCCATCCAGCTCCACACCCTTTCTTTCTCTCTTTCTTTAGAAAACGAACAGGCAGACAGAGAAACAGCTAGTGGAAAGGCACACACACACACACACCCTTACAAAATCAGAAGTCGTAATACACAAGCAAAAGACCAGTAAGACAGAAAGTGCCCAGGCAAAGCAATACGAGACAAAAAGTCTACAAAGATTCCATTGAGATCTACTTCTGTGCGTGGGACCTGCCCTTCAGTGATTAATATACTCAGTGAGACGCCATTGGAGAAAGCTAACCTTTCCTTTGTAGGTGGTTGTCAGTTGGAGATAACTTCCTGGATAGGGACTGCAGCCCGTGTCCACTTCCTCCTCTCAGTGCTGGGATCCCATCTGGCCTGAATCTGTGCAGGCTCTGTGCATGCTGCCGCGGTCTCTGAGTTCCTGTGTGCGCCTGTTGTGTGTCTGGAAGATACTCGTTCCTCTGGTGTCTTCCATCACCTCTGGCTCTTAGAATCTTTCTGCCCTCCTGAGCCCTGAGGGGAGGGGTTCGGGGAAGACATCCCATTTAGGATGGCGCTGAGGTCTCCCACTCTCTGCACATTGTCTACTTGTGGGTCTCTGTGAGCACTCCCATCTGCAGGAGGAAGCTTCTCTCATAGTGGCCGAGTTAGACGCTGATCTGCAGTACAGTGCACTGTACCGGACAGAGTCCTTTTATTGCTGTGTTCCTTCATCGGAACAACAGTATTTGGTTTCCTCCTATACCCAGACCTATCCAGTTTCAGGTTCTTAGCACCTGAACAGAGCCAGGCCTGGGTCCCATCCCGTGAAGTAGGCCTTACTGCCAACCAAAGAATGTTTGTTTGTGCCAATATTTCACTAGCATATCTTGTAGGCAGGTCGCTGTCATAGATCACAACGTTTGTGGCTGGGTTGGTGTTTTACTTCTCTCCTTTGGTAGTGTGCAGAGTACCTTCCTGTGTCATGAACACTAGTCAATAGGGGTGAAGGCTCTTGGTGGGCATTAGCTTGACTTCATGTTCAGTGAGGTATGTATTCATCAGCAATAGGGCCTTACTATCAGTTTGTGGAGAGCAACCACTTGCTTTGGCAGTAGCTGAGATATTTGAGAGCTCCTTTAAGATTCTTTGGACCAACAACTCACAAGATATAACCTATCCCTGACAATGGAGGTTTCACTTGGTGGGGAAAGATATCTAGTTGGAATATTGTCTGTGGTTATTTGGTGACTCCATTTAGATTGTAATAATACGTGTATGTATTTTAGGAAGCTTCTACAGTCGTAAGTTTTCATATGGCCCCATAAATGACCCTAAATGTTAGTTACACGCCTCCATATTTCTACTCATCCATCCCTCTCCCTCGTTAATTGTCCTGCCTTGTCTCTTCAGAACTGTCTGCTCAGTTTCTTCTTTCTTGGGAGATCCTCCCCTCCCCCCAGTCCCTTAAAAGATACCTAACCTCTGTGCTTATACAGCTAGTAGCATGCTTGCTTGTTGAAGGCTTAAAAGCTAACATCCACATATAAGAGAAAACATACATTTGTCTTTTGGGGTCTGTGTTACCTCATTCGGGATTTTTTTTTTCTAGATCTTCCAGTCACCTGCAAATTTCATAATTTTGTTTTCTTAACAGCTAAATAATATTCCATTGTGTAAATGTACCACATTGTCATTATGCATTCATCAGCTAATGGAGATAAAGGCGGTCTCCAATCTGTGGAGCTGGGTCTGAGGTCGATTTACTCCCCGGTTCCTGAGGAATTGCCACACTGATTTCCACAGTGACTGCAGAAGCGTGCACTCCACCAGCAATGGATAAGGGCTCCCTCACCTTACGTCCTCACCAGCACGAGCTGTCATTTGCTTTATTGCTCTGCTCGAGCCTGTTCTGACTGGTGTAAGATGAAATCTCAGGGTAGTTCTGATATGCATTTCCCTGATGGCGAAGGGTGTTGGACATTTCTGTGTTTTTTAGCCATTTGTGTCTCATCTTTTAAGAACTCTCTGCTTAGTTCTGTGCCCCGTTTTTAAACTAGGTTATTTGTTTTTGATGTCCAGATTTTTTAAATTCTTTTTGAATCTTAGATACTAACATGCAATTGGTAAAAATGTTTCCCATTCTGCGGCCTGCTTCTTCCCTCAAATTATGGTGTCCTTTGACCTATAGAAGCTTTTCGGTGTGCTGAGGTCCCATTTATTAATTGTTGGTCTCAGTGTCTGTGGTAGCGGTGTTCTGTTCAGAAAGTTTTTTCCTGTGCAAGTGACCTCAAGACTATTTCCACTTCCTCTTCTATCGGATTTCAGCGTATCAGGTCTTATGTTGAGGTCCTTGAGCCGTTTGGAGTTTAGTTTTGTGCAGGGTTAGGGTGTGGATCTACTCACGTCCTACACGAAACCTTCCAGTTTTACCAGCACCATTTGTTGAAGGTGCTCTCTGTTTTCCAGTGTTTATTTCTGGCTTCTTTGTAAAAAATCAGGTGTCCATAGGTGCATGCACGTATGTCTGAGTCTTCAATTCAGTTCCACTGAGCAGCGTGTCTGTTTTTTCTCCAATACCGTGCTGTTTTTATTACTGTAGCTCTGTATCGCAACTTGAGATTGGTGACGGTGATATTTCTTTTACTATTCAGGATTATTTTAGCTATCCTGGTGTGTGTGTGTGTGTGTGTGTGTGTGTGTGTGTGTGTGTGTATGTATGTGTGTATGTGTCCATAGGAAGCTGAAAGTTGTCATTTTAATTTCTATGAAGACAGCTCTAAAAGGGATAACTCCATCAAATCCCCCCTCAGAGCTCAGAGAACCCCATAGAAAAGGAGGCAGAAGGAATCACAGAGACAGAAGGAATGGAGACCACCAGGAGAACAAGGCCCTCTAAAACAACTGAGCAAAGCTCATACGAACTCAGATACAGAAGCAGCAAGCACAGGGCCAACGCAGATCAGCATCAGGTCCTCTGCAGATGTCCTGTAGCTCTCAGCTTAGTGTTTTTATGAGACTCCTGAGTGTGTGAAAGAGTGTGGATCTCTGGTGCTCATGCCTTCTCTTGGGCTCTCTTATTTCTCTATTGGACTGGCTTGTCCAACTTCCATATGATGGTTTTTATTTTCTCACTACGTTTTGTTAAGTTTCGTTGTCATCTCTTGGAAGCCCGTTCTTTTCTAATGAGAAATAGAAAGGGGATGGATCCGGATGAGAGGCGGAGTGGAACCGAGAAGGGTAGAGGGAGGGGAAACTGTCAGAGTATATTATACGAGAAAAGAATCTGTGTTTAATAAAAGGGGGGACTTCACTCAAATGGAAATTAAAAAATAAATGAAGTATAATTTAAAATAAATTTCTGTGAAGAACTGTTTTAGAATTTTGATGGAGATTGCATTGAATCTGTGGATTGCTTTTGGCAGGATGGCCATTTTCACTGTATTAATCCATGAGCTTGGGAGATCTTTCTGTCTCTCGATGTCTTCTTCAATTTCTTTTATCCACACCTTCCGGTTTTTATAATACAAATCTTTCACTTGTTTGGTTGGAGTTACCCCGAGATGTCTTTTGAGGCTACTGTGGAAGGTACTCTTTCTCTGATTCTTTCTCAGTCTGTTGTCATTCATATATAGGAAGGCTATTGATTTTGTGTGGTAATTTCGTACCCCGCTGCCTTGCTGAAAGTGATTATCAGCTGTAGAAGTTTCCTGATGGAATTTGGAGGATCATTTATGCAAACGGTCATATCATCTGCAAATAAAGATTCTTTAATTTCTTCCTTTCCTATTTGCATTTTCTTGATCTCCTACAGCTGTCTTATTGCTCTAGCTAATATTTCGAATACTGCATTGAATAAGTATGGAGAGTTTGGACAACTTTGTCTCGTTCTTGGCTTTAGTGAGAATGTTTTGACTTTCTTTTTGCTTGTGTTGACGTTGGCTGTGGGCTTTCTGTAGATCACCTTTATTATGTCTAGGTTGTCCCTCCTATCCCCGGTCTCCCCGGGACTTTCACCATTAACGGATGTTAGACTTTGTCAAAGGCCTTTCTGTGTGATATGAAATGATCGCGTGGCTTTATCTTTCAGCCTGTTTATATGGTGGATTATGTTGGTCAATTTTCGTATGTTGAATCATCCCTGCATCTCTGGGATGAAGCCTACTTGATCATGGTGGATGACCTTTTTGATATATTTTGTTTTGTTGTTTTTTCAAGACAGGGTTTCTCTGTTGTAACTCTGGCTATCCTGGAACTCACTCTGTAGACCAGGCTGGCCTGGAACTCATAGATATCTGCCTGCCTCTGCCTCCTGGGCACTGAGATTAAAAGCATGTGCCACCACTGACCGGCTTTTGATGTATTCTTGTATTCAGTTTGCAAGTGTTCGATTGAGAATTTTTACTTTTATTTTCATAAGGGAAATTGTTCTGTAATTCTCTTTGTTGGGTTTTTATGTGGTTTAGGTATCAGGGTAATTGGCATCATAGAAAGAATTAGACAATGTTTCTTCTTTTTATTTTGTGGAATAGTTTGAGAACTACTGTTGTTAACTCTTCTTTGAAAATCTGATAGAATTCTGCATTACACCACCTGGCCTGGGCTTTTCTTTTTGGTTGGGAGACTTTTAATGACTGTTTCTATTTTACTAAGGGTTATAGGTCTGTTTAAATTGTGTTATGGAAGTTTATTTTTAGTTATGTATAAAATGTTTTATGCACTGTTGGGTGAAGGGCTAGCCTAGGTCTTGGCGTTCTGAATTGTTTGCAGGTGTTAGATTTCTGTGAGGGATGTTTGACTGCTTATGATCTGCACCTGAGGAGTTCTGAATAATTAAAAAGACCGGAACTCAGATGCTCGGTTCTGAGTGAGTACCGCACTGGCCAGGACGGTGGTTCCCTCTGCCGAGGTCTGGCAGGGTTTGCAGTTATGAAATATGCCTCCGTGTCCTCCTTGCTGAGCCACCACAGCCGCTTACTACTACAGAATTGCTTATCTGATCTTGATTTAACTTAGGGTGGTATGTATCAAGAAATTTATTCATTTCTTTTAGGTTTTTGAGTTTAGTGGGATATAAATTTTTAAAGTATGCCCTTTTGACTCGGCGTCTTTTGTTATGTCTCCCTTTTCATCTTTAGTCTTATTAGTGTGAATCTTCTCTCTCCATCTAGGTAAATTGGGTAAGGGTTTATTAATGATTTTCTCAAAGAACCAACTGTTTATTGATTCTTTGCATTTTCTGTTTTAGTGATTTCAGCCCTGGGTTTGATTATTTCTTGCCATTTACTCCTTTTGAGTGTTATTCTGTTTTTGTTATAGAGCTTTCAGGCATGCTATTAAGTTGCTAATGGGAAAATTCTCCATTTTTCTGCTGCGGGCACTTAGTGCTATGAACTTGCCTCTTAGAACAACCTCCATTGTGTCTCACAGACTTGGATATGTTGTGTTTTCATTTTCATTTGATTCTAAAAAGTTTTTAATTGCTGTCTTGACCCATTTGTCCATGAGTTTGTAAGCTCTCTGTTGTTTTTGATGTTGATATCCAGCTTTAATCTGTGGTGCCCTAATAGGACACAAGCTGTTATTTCAGTTTTCTTGAATCTGTTGAGACTTGCTTTGTGTCAGAATATGGGTCGGTTTTGGAGAAAGTTTCATAAGGTGCTGAGAAGGAACATTCGTTTGTGTTTGCATGAAATATGTTAGGTCCATTTGGTTTATATGTAATTTTTAGCTGTAGTGTTTTTTTTTTTTTTTAACTTGGTAACCCTTCTTGTGTTTGGTGCATAAATGTTGAGAATTGAGCTATCCTCTCAGTGAATTTTTCACTTGAAGAGTATGTAGTTTCCTTCTTTTCTCTCCTGATTATTTTTGGTTTGAAGTCTATTTAGTCAGATATTAAAATACATCAGCGTGGTTCTTGTGTCCACTTGCTTAGATCTTTTTCTATCCGTTTGTCCTGCGGTAATTAAACCTCAGGTTAATGTCAATGAGGTAATTGACCCTGATGTTAAGGTGTGTTTCCTAGATGACTGTTTTCCCAGCCCGTCTGTTTTTATTGGAAAATTGAGGCCATTAACATTGAGAGCTATCAATGAGCAGTGTCTATTCATTCCTGTAGTTTTGTTGTGGTGGGGTGGGGATCTCCCCTCCATTTTGATTTACTGACCTGGATTATTTATTACTTGTGTTTTCTTGGGTGTGATTAACATCTTCAGGTTGAAATTTTCCTTTTAGTGTCTTCTGTAGAACTTTGTGTGCTCGAGGGTATGTGGCCATCTACTGAAGTATGGTTGGCCCTTAAAGGCCAACCCTAAACCTAACCCTACACATACCACAACCCTAACCCTAACTCATACCCTAACCCCAACCCTAATCCTACCCATACCCCAACCCTAACCCTACCCATACCCCAACCCCAACCCTAACCCTACCCATACCCCAACCCTAACCCCAACCCTACCCATACCCCAACCCTAACCCCATACCCCAACCCCAACCCTAACCTACACCTTTTGTCCATTCAGCTAGTAACTCTGATTTTTTGTTTATAAGTTTTAAGTTGTTTTGTTTTTTAAGTCTGTTCATGTTGTTCAGAAAGATTATTTAAATAATTTATACTTTTTATTTCAACTTTTAAATGCTATCTGAATTATCTCCGTTATATAGTTTTAAAATGACTAAGGTTAGTTGTTGTAGTGCTAGTTACTGTCCTGTGGTAGTTTAGTACAACTTAAGATATTTTAAGACTGGTGCATCTATCTAGCCTCTTCCATTTTAGATCCTGACAACAAAACACTTTTTGGGCCACTAAGAGTGACTTAAATTAGATCGTTTTTTTTAAAAGTAGTAAAATTAAAAGAGCAAAATTATCAGCGGTTAAATTGAAACTTAGAATGTATAAGGAGGTTTGGATACAGGTTTGTTTTTATTATTTTGTTCACAAAAGAATAGTTTCAGAATGACCACATTATTGAAAAATGTTGCATAGTTAAGTAATAAAAGGAAAAAAATAAAAACAATGGAAAAAATATTCACTTCAAGAACTAACCAGAACACTGCTTGAAACTCTGAGGTGAAGGGTCACAGCACCATTTCTGGGTGTGGGATGGCTCTGTGTTCTTGACAGGCAGCTTGGCAGGATGTTACCAGCTATTTAAAAAAAAGGCAGGGGTTCCAAAGCCACCCCAAAATCATGAAAAAACTCCCACCTTTTTTCTGTAAGATGTCATTTATGTGTAAACTATTTAAGACTTGAAGTGCCCTAAATGACTAATGTCAGATGATCAAAATAATGTGTTACAGCTACTGTGTCACAGAGCACACAGCCAATAAGCAGGAGGAGTGCAAAGGCTTCAGAAACTTGAAAAGCAATTGTGTATTTCAGGAAACTCTTAGTTCTCTTCGAAGCTGCTGGGCCAGCAGTTGACAGTGAATTGGGAGCAAAGCCCCCTAAGCTTTTCTGTGTTCACTTGACATTTCAGACAGAGAAAAACATCTTGGGAAAAGGATTTCTGTAGGCCAATAAATAAGCCAGTGTCTAAGATAGAACTAACAGTAAAATGGGATTATTAATGTCCTTTTTCATCAGTTTTAGCTTATTTCACCTCATAATTCACAACACACTGTGTCTGAGTTCCTACTAATTTGTAGGTCCGAGTATTGAGTCAGCAGTGAAAGCCAGACTGCTTGCCGCCCCTCTGTCTTCTCCCCGCGTCTCCATGGTGACAGCTGAGCACTTTACAGATCCAGACGCCTTTGTCTTGTTGTGCTTTGATCCACAGTGGCCAGTTTAAGCTTGTGTTTTAAATTTTTCAATAAGAAATAATTTCAGTAACGTTGGTATTCTAAATATTTTATTAAAGTTTAAAGTTGACATGAGTTTTTTTCTTACCGTCTCGAATTATTCATTTGTTCATTGGTCTAACAAAAAGTATAAACAAGACAATTTACTAGTATTGAGGACACACACATATGTCACATATGTCATACATGCATATTTCATGGTACTCATCTACATGACTAAATTATACAGTTATCTTGTAGTTTGTATGTTTTAAAACTTCAGTTTGAAGTATCAAGTTTATATATTTCTAATTTCTAACGAAATGTTTTTGGTAACTGATAATTATTTTTATGTGCTAGAAAAGAAAATGCAGAAATAAATTTTTAAGAATATGATGAAATACATACTATCAAAGAGGAGTTGGCACAGTAAAAGGCCAGGTTTTTGTGTATTTCATACACAAAATTTTGGTTGTCCGAAGATCTTTAGACTGAAAATGGGTAGTTATTCTAAAAGAGTACATTTTGGGTTGGGAGGCCATGGCCACATTTTAAGGTTTTTGTTTTGCTTTTGTGTTAATCAAGAGATTTAGATAGAGTTGTAAAAAAAAAAAAGTTTTATTACAATGTATATGAACATGGTGTGGTGGGTGTCTCAGTTACTGTTCTGTGGCTCCGAACAGACACCATGACCGAGGCAACTCATAAAAGAACGAGTTTATTGGGGGCTTACAATATCAGTGAGTCCATGACCATCATGGCAGGGAGCATGGCAACAGGCAGACAGGCATGGCGCTGGAGCAGCAGCTGAGAAGCTTGCATCCTGAAACAGCAGCCAGTAGGCAGAAAGAAACAGAACTAACTGGGGTGGCATGGGCTTTTAAAATCTCAAAGCCATCCTCCAGCAAGGCCACACCTCCTAATCCTTCCTAGACGGGTCACCACTGGGAACCAGACATTCAAATCTGTTAGCCTGTGGGGAGGCATTCTCATCCAAACCACCATTCTGGACGTTGATTTTTTTACAGCTTGAGTGGGGATTAGTATTAAAATAGTGATTCTCTGGAGACTGCATGACTCTACTTTGTGGTACTGTTATATAGCAGAGTAGCGTCAGCTTTTGATTTGTTGGCTGGGAATTGAATTTAAGGCCTCACACGTGCAAGGTAAGCCAGCTACCACTAGGACGCAGTCCCAGCCCTCAGGAAATGGTTAAAATGTTATTTTTAGGGTACCTTAAAAATATTTACTATTTCACAAAATACATTCCTCAAATACAAGCTAATAAAGGAAACAGTAGTTGAGCGTGGCTAATCTGGTAATGGAAACTACTTGACTTTAAGGAACTGGCCTGGATTGAAGGCTGAGTAGCTAAAGGATTGCAGTATTCACAGGAATCTCTGAGTCAGAGTTGTCTGGAACCTTGCTCCAGCGCGTGTTCTCTGCTGGCCTGGCAGCGAGTCCGTTGTGGAGCTGCCTTCTTAGTGTGTGTGTTGTTTCGAACAGGTTGGCTCAAAGCTGATCTCCTGTCACAAACTGGTGCTGGCTTGTGTGATTCCCTACTTCAGAGCCATGTTTCTTTCTGAAATGGCTGAAGCCAAACAGGCGCTGATTGAGATCCGAGACTTTGACGGCGATGCCGTGGAAGATCTGGTGAAGTTTGTCTACTCGTCTCGGCTCACCTTGACCGTCGACAACGTCCAGCCTCTCCTGTATGCAGCCTGCATCCTGCAGGTCGAACTGGTGGCCAGGGCTTGCTGTGAGTACATGAAGCTGCACTTCCATCCTTCCAACTGCCTGGCGGTACGAGCCTTTGCGGAGAGCCACAACCGGATCGACCTGATGGACATGGCGGATCAGTACGCCTGTGAGCACTTCACTGAGGTGGTGGAGTGCGAGGACTTTGTGAGCGTGTCACCCCAGCACCTCCACAAGCTTCTGTCCTCCAGTGACCTGAATATTGACAGCGAGAAGCAGGTCTACAGTGCTGCCATCAAGTGGCTGCTTGCTAACCCCCAGCACCACTCTAAATGGCTGGACGAGACACTGGCACAGGTAGGCTGGTACCTGCACGTCACTTACCTGGGGCGGCGCAGTGCTCCGGAGCAGTGGTTCTCAGCCCTCCTGGTGCTGCGACCCTGTAGTACAGCCCCTCATGCTGTGGTGACCCCAACCAGGGGTTTTTCCCGTTGCTACTTCATAACTGTGATTTTACTGCTGTTCCGAATTGTAACATGAGCATCTGATATGCAGATGGTCTCAGGCGACCCCTGTGAAAGGGACATGACTCCAAAAGCAGTCAGGACCCACAAGTTGAGAACTGCTGGTCTAGAGTTAACTCTTCATGCCCCGTGCGGTTCCTGCACTGATGATACACCTGGATTTGTTGTACTTGAAGGATTTCTAGCTCAGGTGTTTTAAGTATTTCTGTGAAGCAGTAGTAATGGATGCTGTGTTTCTGTTAAAAATGGCTCTAGGAAAACAGTTCTCCCTGTAATTTATAACTTATTTTATAATGGAGTCCCTAAGTTCTAGTGAATCATCAACCTATTTTGTAATGAAGTCTCTAAGTTTTAACGAATCGTTTTCCTTATGAAAGTTTAGTTATTCCTAACGACTGTAGCTCTGTTCTGGAAAGAACAACGTAACAACACTTTGCGTGCTAAAGCTTATTTTTGAAACCTCAGAAATGTGTCTTTTGTTATTGTTAATGGTTTTCTACTGTCAGGAGGACACCTTGGATAAGGAACTGATAGGCCCTCTGGGGTCTGTACGCTCTGCTCCCTTCCTTTCCTGCTGTCTCTCCTTGTCCTTGCTCCCCACCTCTTCCTCCTTTTGTTTGTTTCGTTCACTGAGAAGTAAAACGATGCTACTTAGAAGAGGGATGTTTTCATTTACTTACCTTTTTCTGAGATGAGTGCTTCGTTAAAACTTTGTAATTGGTAGAAGCATTGGATCGGGTAGGGATGTAGCTCGGTAGACGGAGTGCTTGCCTACCGTACATGAAGCCCTGGGTTCAGTCCTCAGTGTGTCCGTGAGCAGGCGTGGCGGCCGCAGCACTCAGGAGGTAAAGGCAGAAGATCAGAGCTAGAAAGCATTCATGGCTACATAGCAAGTTTGAGACAGCCTGGGGTACTTAAAAACCTATCTCAAAATAAAACAGTAACAACTAAAAACATTGGGTGCTTAATCTGGTTTCTTGTTTAGAAACAGAGTCTATATAGCTCAGACTAGCCTAGTGCGCTGTAGCTTAGGCTAGACCCCAGTTCTCAATCCTTCCATCTCAGCCTCTCCAGTTGTGGGATTATAGACAAGAGTCACCATGCTCAGTTATGTCCCAATTTAATAAAAAAAATTATTCGATAGGATTATAAAAATCTTAACATATTAAGGACAAAATTATTTATATTTTGAGTCAGAGGAATAAAACATATTCAAAGTGCGGTTATAATTGGATTTTTTAAAGCACGTGTAACGGTTACTTTCAGCTTCTGATTTATTTCACATGTAATGGTTTCTGTTTGGTCCTATGCGTACGAGGTCGGGCATTGAACCCAGGGCTTTGCATGTGAAGGACAAAGGACCCACTAAGCCACAGCCATAGCCCCAGATGCGTGAGAGTGGGGATTAAGTTTTCTGTCACTGTTTAAGTCTTGTATCACAACTGTCCACGATCCAGGTTCGTCTGCCACTGTTGCCAGTTGATTTCCTTATGGGTGTGGTAGCCAAAGAACAGATTGTCAAGCAGAACCTAAAGTGTCGAGATCTATTGGATGAAGCCCGGAATTATCACCTTCACCTGAGCAGCAAACCAGTCCCTGACTTTGAGTACACAGTCCGGACTACCCCAAGGAAGCACACCGCTGGTAATTAAATCGCTCGTTTCATCCGCTTGCCAGAAAGGGTATTTGATATATCTTAGGGTTGTTGGTTATGCACACCTAAGTGTAATAATCAGACTGTCTTAAGGTCCTGGTCCACAGGGACATGTGCCTATTCATGACTCTTAATTACATCATTTAGTTCTACTAACACGGCATGTTTGTTGTGTTTGGTTTTGTGAGGCAGAATCTCACTGCCGCCCAGGCTGTCTTCAGACTCACAGCACTACCTCTGCCTCCTGAAGGCCTGATCACAGCCTACACATGTACATGTCCCCAGGTATCCCAGTCTGGCTTTGAACCCATGGCCTTTCTGTTTCCACCTGTGCCGGGACTCCAGGAATGTATCACCACGCACACATCACTTTCAGTTTTGTGCTTGGAGGATGAGAGAGCAAAAGGCATTCTGTGCGGAGGCTTCCCCCGCGTTATCGCCAAGCAGTGGTGGGGGGCAGTGCTGGGTATGCGCACGCTTGCTGCTGACGATGCTCTTCTAAGTGTCGGTCTAACACGACAAAGGCCGGTACTCGTTCTTTTTATATGTGAGTAAATAGTTTTCAGTTACAGCCCGGCAGCACTTTCAGTTACGCCTTTAATCCCGGCACTTTTCGAGGCAGAGGCAGGTGGATTTTATCTCCTGAGTTTGATACCAGCCTAGTCTGCGTGTTGGCTTCTAGGCCAAACCCTATCTTAAAAAAAAAAAAAAAAAAGTGGTTTTTTTTTTCACCATAGAATTCTGTTTTTGTGAATCCTGTCTCATAAATTTAAAGTATTTAATTAAATTCTTAAAGTACGACATTTTCTCTGCTTGCTTGTGTGCTGTGGTATTAAGCCTAGGGCCTTGTGTATACTAGACAAGCATTCTTTAAACCCATATTTGGCTCAACATCTAAGCAGCCTTGGTTTATGCCAAAATATACCAGACATCCATGTGCATGCTGTCGTGTAACTGTGAGAACTTTATGGAGTAGAAGGAGCCTTTTATCAGATAGATGGTGTTCCTAGATTTTAGGGAAGAAACAACTTAAGAATTAGCTAGGAGTTTTCCAAACCATGCAGAAATAACAGGGAAAAGATTTGCGTGCTGATGTTTTTGCCTCTGTTTTAGTTTTGTTTTTTTTAATTCCTAACATGTTCGAAAATGACCTATGTAGCTTTCATTTCGAGAAAATGTCATCAAAGAATAAGATTACATCCTGGGATTATAATCCCACTGCTCTGTTACAGTTGACTGCTTTCGGTGGTTCTCACCCTTCCTAATGCTGCGACTCTTTAACACAGTTCCTCACGTTGTGGTGACCCCCCAGCCATAAAATTATTTTGTCTTTACTTCATAACATTAATTTTGCTACTGTTATGAATCATAATGTAAATGCATGATACATAGATGATTGTAGCAGTACATTGCTGTGACGGCTCACCAAGAGAGACAAGGAGGCATATTCCTATCTGCAAACTCTGCCAGACCTCTGCAGAGGGACCCACTGTCATGGTCAGCACCATCCCAATAGTGGAACCCTGAGTACAGCTGTTTTTATTGTTTCAGAACTCCTCAGGTGTTCTACTGATAGCACATGCAGATCATTAGCGATGAAACATCCCCCTTCCCCCAGAAATCCAGCACCTACAGACAATACAAAATGCTAAGACCTAGAGAGATCATTACCCAAACAATGCACAAAACAACATTTTAAACACAACTAAAAATAAACTTTTATAACATTTCCCCTTTTCTGTATAAAAAAAATGCTTCATCTCTACAAGACAGTTTAACACTACACCAACAAAACTATTTACAAGAAAAGAATCATGAGTCGCTAACACACAGCACCAAATGATACCAAACATCTATCAAGCTTTTCACAATGTCCCTGGACAGCAGAAAAACATTATCAATGTCCAGTTATCTGGAATTCACTCATGATCTTCTGGGCTCCTCCAAAGGGCTTGGATCTCTTCTCTGGCTCTACCCTCTGCAGCACACACAGCGTGTCCTCCAGGCTCTGACTGGTTCCCCTCCACTGCTGCTGCTGTTCTTGGTGGTCGTCCCATGGTACTGGCTTCTTCAGAATGCTGGGGTCCCTTTCTGCAGCTGGGCTGCACTTTCACTCAGAGCCTCTCCTGGGCTCTCTTCATGGTATCAAGCCTTGGCTTCTTTACATGACCCCTTCATCTGGCCTTCAGTTACTACTGAGGCTACACCTTCCCCAATGGCCTCTCCTGGCCTCTCACAGTGCCAAGCCTCAGCTGCTCTCCATGAACCCTTCATGCCTTCAAAACCAGCAACACCTGGGTGACTCTCACAGTACCAAGTTCAGCTGCCAGCACGAGATACAACCTTGGCCAGTTCTGGAAGACAGCTTCTGTGTGCTGACCCTGAGGAAACACTTTCCAGATTTTAAGATAGAGTCTGATTTGCAGGAAAAACAACTGGTCCTTGTCTGTAGAAAGGGATCCCTTGTGGGTGGAGTTCTTGTAGTCAGGTTTTCAGGAAAAAAAAAAAAAAACAAAAACACCAACCTGTTTGGTTTAACTAAAGCAGCGTTTTGGCTCCAAGCTGTGGCTTCTACAACAGCAGGGGGTCCTGGGCCAGTGGAAAGAATCTCAGGTTGGAACATTCTGGTGGTTTGGTGTTCTTTCTCACCACTGCTATGGGGAAACATACACCCTTCTTCATAGACCTCAAACACAACATCTCGAGCTTCACACACACACAACACAGCTAGCAGAACTCAAGTTTGTGAACAGTACACTACCACCAGCGGTGGGAGGGAGTGGTGGTTCCATCACCAGGAAAAGCAGTAAGAACCTTGTTTTTTCCTGCTCCCAGCTGAATTCTTTCTAAGGGCTCCCATTCTGTGGCTCTCACCTCATAGCTTTTTTCCTCATTTATTTACTAATTTCACAGCCTTTTCTCTTCATAGAGGCTTATTTCCTTCCTCTCTCTCCTCTTCCTTCAGAGCCTTCAATTAATACCCTAATCTCTGTCCTCTGGTAGCTTCTCTGAGTGCACTTTATCAGACTCTGTGAGGTCTGGAGTTTCTTTCTCTTCTCCTTGTCTCCATGTTGGATGAGCCTGACTTCAAGCCTCACGTTGCAGGCACCACTTGTAGTTGTGAACTACAATCTTTTGCCCTCAATTTAGGGAAAGAGAAAGGAAGGAGAGAAAGAAATTTTCACTGCTTTTGCAGTGGCTTTGAAATAGAATAGCCTTTCAGACTGTCCTAAGCTTGAAGAGGACTAGCTGACAGTGAGTCAGACTCATGGTCTGTAAACTCAATCTCTCCAACCTTTGTTCTGTTAAGTAAGAATCAACACACTAATGACCAGACAACCCAACCAAGGAACAGCAAACCAACACCCACCCTGGCTCCCAGGGTGGACAGCCATGGCCATGATGGATTCTGTTATGACTTTATTCTGTTACGATTTTTATGACTATGACTTTCAGTGAGTGAGGTTATAAAACTGGTAACTGATGAGGCGCGTTCTTTGAGAAGTTCAAGTAGAGAGGGGAAAGAAAGCTAGATTTCTAGTAACATCACATCAAACGTTATCCGTACAACTCACCTTTTTAAAAAACCATTGCTCAGACTTTGATCATTTTGCACACTAATTACAGTAGAGCCCTGAGAGCCGTGGTGCTGACTGTGTCTCCTGGCTTTCCCGTAGGTGTGCTGTTCTGTGTCGGTGGTCGAGGTGGCTCTGGCGATCCCTTCCGAAGCATCGAATGCTATTCCATCAACAAGAACAGTTGGTTCTTTGGGCCAGAAATGAACAGCAGACGGCGA
Source organism: Cricetomys ansorgei (assembly GCA_026225945.1). Lineage (NCBI taxonomy): Eukaryota > Metazoa > Chordata > Mammalia > Rodentia > Nesomyidae > Cricetomys > Cricetomys ansorgei. The sequence continues at coordinate 3,066,397 of JAMJFZ010001232.1, read as the reverse complement.
CACGTGGGCGTCATCTCTGTGGAAGGTGAGTCTGTCGTTGCCGAAGATCATGTCACGAAGCCGTGGCGTTTTTCTTAATCCCATGAACCTTGAAATGTCCTTTATTCCATAAGGAAATGTCTGAATTGTAAAGTATTTTAACACGTTGATGAAATAATTTGAAAGCTTAGCGCACAGGTATAAATTTAAAAATTAGCAACTGGCGAAAGCGAGACTCTCATGGCTGGGCAGAGTGGCACATACTTAAAATCCCTCGTTTGGAGACTCGGACAGGAGGATTTTAGTTCCAGGCCAGCCTAAGCTACAGGGCAGGACCTTGTTTATCACCAACAGCTGGGGACGAATTTCAGCGGCAGAACGCTGCCTTCTGTGTGAAATGCCCTGGAATCAATTATAGTAAATGTTTTAGTTCTAAATCAGTTGTAGTTTTTGTTACATTTTTTTTTTTCCAAGAGAAAGTCTCTATCCCTGGGTGTCTTGGAACTCACTGTGCGCCTGAGGCTGACCTTGAACTCCTAATGCTCCTGTCCTTACCTCCCGAGAGCTAGGACTACAGGCCCGACTCACCATATCCAGTCTGTTCAGCGCTGGGAGTTGACTCGGGGCTGAGCCACATCCCCAGCTCCTAAATTACTTTTATGTATTTTTAAGTATTTATTTTTATTTTACGTCTATGACTATTTGCCTGCCTGCATGCATGTATGTACGTGTGCCCATGCGTGTGAAAGAAGAGGCCGGAAGAGGGCCTCGGATCCCACTGGAACCGGAGTTACAGTCCCAAGCCTGCCTACGGAGGCTGTTGTGTCCTCTCTAGAGCGCCAGGCTCTCCTAACTGCTGAGCTGCTCTCCAGCCTCTGTATTTTCAGAAACATTTGTCCTCTTATAAAACAAGGAAATGGTGATTCTCAAAATCTTTCTAACAATTTTTCTGTGGTTCTGCACTTAGTAATTTCTAGTAATGATTTAAGAAAGTCTACCTTCTGTAACTACAGTGTAGAAAAATGCAGAGGAGGCTAAAGCTCAGGATAGAGCAAAGTCTCTCTGTATTTCTGTTTTACTCAGAAAGGTTGGTCATTTTGTATTAACAGTTTTATATTTTCGTTATAATTCATTATTAGCGCTTTTCCAATTTATTTTGAAGGCCGAATGAATTATTTTATTTACCATTTAATAAAAAGTGATGAAACCCAAGAAACTGACATTTAAAGGCATTCAAAATAGCTTCACGCACACGGGCATGCGTGGTGAGAGCTTACACAGATTTTCATGTCCTACCAATGACATCAGCTCAATGTTGAACAGAAAACATGGTTAGAAGTTGATTTATTGTTATGACATTCTAGATATGTATTGCTTACATGTAGATAACGTCCTTGTTTGACAGGTAAAGTGTATGCAGTGGGTGGACATGATGGAAATGAACATCTGGGTAGCATGGAGATGTTTGACCCTCTCACTAATAAGTGGATGATGAAGGCATCCATGAACACCAAGAGGTACGTCAGCGAGCAGGTTCCTTTTGAATTGATACCGTAAAGAAACTGAAGAAAAATCTGAATTTTGAAGGTTTTTACCCTACTTTTAGAAACGTATCCTCCCCAAGCCCACCTTGTTGAAGCATCCAGAGCAATGCTTTGTCCCAGTTTTCCGCACTTAAGGACGGAGCCGTAAGGATACGGAGAGACACGTGCAGCTCTTCCCAGCACCCACGCTGAGTGGCTCCCAACTACTGTAGCTCCAGCTGCAGGAGAGCTGATGCCCTCTTGTGGGCCCCTCCAGTACCCGTACACACATTTTAAAATCTTCTTGATGGACTCTTCCCATCGTGGCGGTCACAGTCTTCTGTAATAAGCCTGGCTGCTCTTCTTGACGCTTTTCTTTTGAAACAGTTTTAGATTTTTTTCAGAAAAGCTGCAAACATGGTAGTATTCCTTTTTGTTCATTTTGGTTTGCTTTTTTTTTTTTTAAAGTTCTTTTTGCATTCATTTATTTGTTTGGTGGAAGGCTGGGGAGGTGCACGCCTGTTCCAAGAGTTTACAGGTGGCGGCCAGGACAGCTCGCCAAAGTCAGTTGTCTCCTCCCACCGTGTGGGCTCCAGGGGTCAAACTAGGACATCAATCCCAGCGGCGGGTGTTGTGTGGCTGAGCCACCTCCCCAGCCCTTGGTGTTTTGCTTAATTTCTTTCTGTTTTGTTGTGTGATGTTGAGACAGGGTCTCCTGTCACCCAGGCAGGCCTCACACTTGCGATCCCAAAAAATGTAGAATTCCATGTATCCTGGGTCCTCGGCTGAGGGTCATACTGAACCTGTGCCAGACAGCAGTGTCTCATAGCAAGAGGTCAGGGATGCTGCTGAAAAGGCTCCAGCGCTGTCCGGCAGCCCTCCGGAGCAAAGAATTACCTGGCTCGAAGGGCCAGCCAGTACACCTTGCTGTATATCCTGCACCCAGCTTCCCATATCTTAGCATCTCAAGGCTGTAAGACAGTGTCAGAAATAGCATCGATGCCGTACTGTCAACTTTTACCAGTTTCCAATCTATTTCTTCTTTAAAGATTTGTTTGTGTGTGTGTATGTGTGTGTGTGTGTGTGTGTGTAAGTTGTGTGTGTATGTATGTGTGTAGGTGTGGGTGTAGGTTGTGTGGGTGTAGGTGTGTGTATATATGTGTAGGTGTGTGTGTGTAGGTGCGTGTATGTGTGTGTGTAGGTGTGGGTGTAGGTTTGTGTGTATGTGTGTGTGAGTGTGTGTGTATGTGTGTGTGTATGTGTAAGTTGTGTGTGTATGTATGTGTGTAGGTGTGGGTGTTGGTTGTGTGTAGATGTGTATATATGTGTAGGTGTGTGTGTATGTGTGTGTGTGTGTGTGTGTTTGTGTTTGTGAATGCTTGCTTGCATGCAAGTGCCCATTTCAGCCAGAGGGAGCATCTGATCCCCTGGAGCTAGAGTTAGAGTTGGTAATGAGTGGGTTTACAGGAGTACCAGAAACCAAACTCTAGTCCTCTGTGAGACAGCCAATGCCCTTGACCCTGGAACCGACCCTCCCACCCCTCCCCATTCTCGGGTTTCTAACTCGGTTTACGTATCTCCTTTATTGGGTGATACTTTGATACTGCATGACTAGGAACTGAAACAGGTCATTTTGTTTTGTTCCTGACCTTAATGGAAACGCATGTAGTGTTTCTCTTGAATATAATTCTGACTATGACTAAGGCTGATTATTATCTTGTTAAGAAAATAGCTCTCTCAATTTGTTTTGTTTACTGATTTTATAGTGCTAATGCATTAAATTCTCATGTGTAATAAATTGAACTATTTTTGATAATTAGAGCTTGCCTAAAGGGGAGATTGTTAGTTACATGATTCAGTAACTTAGCCACTAGTAAATTTTTATTAATGTTTCATAGTTTCTCCCAACATCCTAAGATGAAAGAGCAACTAAAATCCTGTCGCCAGATCCTCATTCAGAGAGCAGTAGGCTTGAGACTCTGGCTCCATAGCACAGTGCTTACCCAGCATGCCTGAGTTCTGAATCGAATTCCCCAGCACCACAAAGTGACAGCCGGCAGAACAGCAGCAGCAGCAGCCACAAAAGCAAGCAGACCAAATAATCTGTAGACAAAAGCCTCTAAAAAGTACCAAAAAGGTGACATGTTAAAGCCTAAAGCATATCAGTTACACCAGGACTACCTGGGGAGATTGAGGTTGTGGACTTTTTGATTTTTTGGTTTTGGTTTTGGTTTTTTGAGACAGGGTTTCTCTGCTGTAACTCTGGCTGTCCTGGAACTCACTCTGTAGACCAGGCTGGCCTCAGCTCACAGAGATCTGCCTGCTTCTGCCCTCAAGTGCTGGGATTAAAGGCATGCGCCGCCACTGCCTGGCGAGTTTGTGGATGTTTTGTGTTGAGTAAAGTCGTCGGCTTGTGCCAGTATGAAACATAGACCTTAAAGGAGAAGGGGCGGCGTGTATACCGCACAGTCGCCTACATCGCAGGAAAGGAGTGTGGGGAGCTCAAAGGAGGGTGTAGTCATATTGTTCTTTATGTTGTGCTCTGCATGTGATGACCGCTGCAGTCTTCTGTATGCTGGTCTGTATCAGGTTTTAAACTTTAGCGTCAGGTGCAGGTTTTGCAACTAATATAATCTTTTTTTATACAGAAAATAACATATTTGTGATTTGAAAATAGAGTTCATTCAGGGATGCACAAAAAGTTGAATGATGTAAGCATAGGAATGGTAGCATAGGCTACGTTAAGAAAAGGACTCCAGCAGGTGCGAACGACACCTAGTAACGTGCTTGTGAGAATAACTGAACGTTGTGTCTGTGCGGGGACCAGAGCATCCCATGCTTTTGACCAGGAAGTTTATGGAGTGGCAAAGCTGATGTTTACTTTTCTGATGTTACCAGGAAAATAGGAAGTGGAACCTGAAGCCCACTGTAATGAGCGCTTGTCCCCAGAGGCCTCGAAGGCTGCTGTAGCAGCTTTAGGATAGTTCAACTTCTGGAGGATATAATTTGTCCTTTTTATTGTCAATATAGCAATGAATTAACTTTCAGTAGGGCTAAGTCTTCCTTTAAAAGAAAAAAATGCTCTTCATAAACAAAGCAGTGTGTACAGTGCTTGCGACAGAAAAATGGATCCTGTTTTATGTGGTCTTTCAGTGAAACCTTGCAAGAAAATAACTCGTGGACTCAGAGCTGAAGATGGCTTTTTGGCTCCAAAGTGAACCATTCTCTTATCAGTCGTTAACTTCTCAATTGTATAACTGTCTATTTACTAATTGAACACTTTGGATTTTATATTATTATTTGTTCTGAGTTTAGGGTTAGGATGTAGATCAAGGGAAGACTGCATGCTTGGTAGATGCAAGGCCCTGGGCTCAACCCCCCAGAGGAAATAAAAAGAGCTTGACTCAAGTTTCCAGTAGCCTCGTGTGGGCCACTCACGGAGTCAAAGGACTGGAGCTCTGCTCAGAAACTTTAATCCATTTTCAAACACCGGGAGCCAACCGTGCACTTTATTATCCTCAGAAGCGGTTTGCATTAATAAAAATGTCTTCTTTTTCCTGAAACAAACTCAGATACTAAAGCACGTTTCATCGTCTCTGCAGGCGAGGAATTGCCTTGGCCTCCTTAGGGGGACCGATCTATGCGATCGGAGGCTTAGATGACAACACTTGCTTCAGTGATGTGGAGAGATACGACATCGAGTCTGACCAGTGGAGTACAGTGGCACCAATGAACACTCCCCGTGGAGGCGTGGGCTCTGTGGCCTTAGTAGTAAGTTTCACAGCCTCTTCCCATCCAGAGCACCCGTCGCTCCCATGGTCTGTACAGTCTGATCCATGCAGCAGCTGCAGTGGGGACTACATACCAAATTGCTCACGCAGTACTGGTTTCTCTACCTTCTGCTCCCCTGTTAGGACCATGGACAGATCAGCTTAAAAGCTGATGCATGTTCTGTGTTCTCCGTTTAGAACCATGTGTACGCGGTGGGCGGCAATGACGGGATGGCCTCCCTGTCCAGTGTGGAAAGGTACCATCCTCACCTGGATAAGTGGATAGAAGTCAAGGAGATGGGTCAGCGAAGAGCAGGCAACGGCGTCAGTGAACTTCACGGCTGCCTATACGTCGTCGGTGAGTCCTCGTTACCTCTCGGACTTCTCTATCAAGGCATTTGAGTGCACAGGCCATGGATAACTCAGCAGCCAGCTGTCAACGTTTTCAGTCTTTAGTAGAGTCGGCCCTGAGATGTGCTTTCGGATTTAAAGTTGACCTCAGTGCTTCTCGATTCAAATCTTCATATTTCATATGTAAAACTTCTGCCAGTTGTGCTGGTACACACCTTTAATCCCAGCACTCAGCAGGCAGAAACAGGTGAGTCTCTGTGAGTTCGAGGTCACCCCGCTCTACATAGTGAGGTCCAGGCCAGCCAGAGCAACGTAGTAAAATCCTGTCTCAAAGAAACAAGCAAATCCAAAAAGCAGAACTTACATCTAAAGTAGGGGATTTAAATGAAATTAAATGGGTTTAAATCAATTTAAAAGAAATATATATTTGTAAATATAGAAACATAAACATGCTCTGCTATAAGAAATCTTAAAGGGTCTGAAGACTTGTTTTATTTCTACCATGTTCCCCGGAAATTACACTGATTTCTTCAAGAAAACCGGGGCCTTGTCCAAATGAAGGATATGTCAGTCTCTCAGTTGCTTTTTGACTGACTAAAGTGCTGAGTTAGCAGGACTGCTGGAGCCATGCTTTCTCAGACCCTTAATATGCACAGGAGCAATCTGCACTGGGTGTCAGACTGAAGAGGAGGCCACCAGGCTGTGTGCTGTCGCAGCTCCCAAGATGGTGCAGTGCCGTGCTGCCTCCCAATGGGGCCTTACAGACTGTGAACCGGGGATGGGCACACCCACCTGTCAGCATTGTGGCAGGATTAGAGACAGTATCTGCTTCAGCATCTTATTAAACTGCCCAAGACAGGAATGGATTTGTAGTAATTAGTGACCCTTCCTTATAGAGAAGGAATGCACTCAGAGAGGTTATCAGCATAGGTCATGCACCGTGGATACATTGAAGTGCATTGTTTGGATTTATTACCAATAGGTCTTGGTAGGAGAATGGGTTGTTGTTATTAGTGCTTAAATCTTTGAAAGTATAAGGGACCCTGTGTCTTTCTGTGCTCTTAACATGAAAAAGACGGAAGCACACAGATCATCTCCACCTCACCTTTACGTAATCATCATTTGCAGAGACAGTCACATGCCCACAGATGATAGAAGCAGTTCGAACTTGAGCTTGTGGGAACCAGAATTCTTATAGTATGTGGTTGCCACCTTTCACACCTCCAGACCAACCATAGACAAGTTACCATGTGTCACGTGGCCCCAGGAGTGTCATTTTTGCTGTGCTTACTAAGTCTTTGGGACCTTTATAGCTAAAAGAGACGTGACAAAAAAAGAACAACTCCCATTGAACATTAAAGCAACCTCCTGGGAGTTGGGGCAGCTCGGTGGTAAAGCTCTTCCGGGCTTCAATCCCTCGTGCTGAAAACCACAGCAAACAATCTATTGGACATTCAAATCCTACTTGAAACAGGTACTGCTGATTTGAATAATCACACACGAGGTACGGGCACGTTTAACAGCCCAATTGCACGCATTCTGCTTCATCTCTTCCTCTGCCCTGATTTTTATTTTTGTTGCTAGGGATCGAACCCAAGGCTTCCTGTGTGCTCGACAAGTGCTTTACTGTTGAGCTACGTCTCCAGCGCTGAATTTTTTGTTACCTAGGAAGATTAAATGGAACCAATAAAAAACAAGGCTATAGAGAATATACCTACTAAAACCTGATCTTCCACATTCATATGTAATAACAGACTTGTATTACAAGGAAAAGAATTTCAGGTGTGATGAGATTATAATACGCATTTGCCAAAATCCACCTGTTTATATACATACAACTAATGAATTTTATTTCATCTTAATTGATATAATAAAATGAATCCCATTAGAAGAGTGTTACTTGAATTTTTTAACCGACTTTATTTTTTTAAGGAAATGATCACAGTATCAACACTTCCTCATATCAGGAAAATAGGTTGAGTCACCAAAGAGAACCGCCGGTCACTTAGACTTAGAAGGGAACTGGAAAAGATGGAGATCATGGTAACAGTCTGGACATCACCCAGGAATGTTCTAAGCCGTGCTCTGAAAACCATTGCCCATAGACTGTGGCAGGGGGAAGTCACGGCTTTAGCAAAGATGGGTGAGGACTGGTCTAGCCCAGCATGTCAGCAGCTGTCCCGGAATAAAGGCTTTAAGAAGAGCCCTGGAAAACTCGCTCCTCTGTCGGTTAGCCACACGGGCTGCTGTGGTCTCCCTGCTACTTAGACAGCACACTGAGGGGAGCTGGGCCTGGCTTGTCGGTGGTAGCTAAGTATTAGGATAATTGTTCTTCTCTAAATAATTCTAAAATAGATTTAAAAGCGTGAGGGCCTTGTTTTGTTTTGTTTGAGACGGGTCTCTACACAGCTCTGGCTGTCCTGGAACTCGTTATGTAGACCAGGCTGACCTTGAAACTCACAGAGGTCCAAAGGGCCTGCCTCTGCCTCTCAAGTACTGGGATTAAAGGTGTGCTCCCAGGCCCAGCAAAAGCATGAGTTTTATAAGCTGTTGAGTTATGACATAGTCATCAATTTTGATGAACTGCAGCCATTTTAAAAATACTTCCTTCGTAGGTGGTTTCGATGATAATTCCCCCTTGAGTTCAGTCGAGCGATATGACCCTCGAAGCAACAAGTGGGACTACGTGGCAGCGCTCACCACTCCCCGGGGTGGCGTGGGGATCGCTACAGTGATGGGCAAAATCTTTGCAGTTGGCGGACATAACGGCAACGCGTACCTAAACACAGTGGAGGCGTTTGATCCCGTGCTGAATAAGTAAGTAACACTGTCTCTCTCCAGTGACTGCACCACTCCAGTATTAAGGCTGAGCTCTGTCATCATCCTCCGGGGTCACCCGCCCTCAGTGGATGCCTGAGACCACAGGCAGAACCAAACTTTACCTGTATAGCTGTGCTCTCCGCTGTTCACACCTGCTTAAGATACAACTCCGTGCGTTAATCAGGCACAGTAAAAAGTTAACAGTCACTAATAAGATGGAACATTTTAACAGTATGCTGAAATAAAATCTCTAGCATCGCTGTTCTTATATTTTAGCACCGCTATTAGGTATCACAAAGGTTATTTGAGCAAAAGGACCTAATACCATGGCAGTCAGTCCAGCTCCTAAGTGACTGATTTTCCTCAGGCTGGTTTTCAGAAATGACTGGTCCATCTGAAGCTCGACTGACTTCCTAGGCCAGACAGATGATGTGACATTGAGAGCTTATGTATTGCTTATTTCTGGAAACTTCCATTTAATATTTTCCAGACTGGTTTATTGTAGATAACTGAAGCTTTGGAAAGCACAACTTGAGATAATGGAGAAATAATGTGGTATTGATATAAAATTTTGGAGTATCTTTTCTCCCTCTGGAAATTTGCTGTCTTTTAGAACCAGCCCCATGATTCAGACTTTCATCTCTGGTTGGTATCCCTGGGTGGCATGTGCTCTGTGACGGCCTTGTCCTGTCCTGTCTTTCCAGGTGGGAGCTGGTTGGACCTGTGTCTCACTGCAGAGCTGGTGCCGGAGTAGCCGTGTGTGACTGTTTAACTAGCCAAATTAGAGACGTAGGTCAGGGGTCCACCAACGTGGTTGACTGTATGTGAGTTACGTCCCAGCAGCAGCAGTGTAGTCACGTCTGACGGAGGGGCACAACCAGCATTTTGATATGGCCCATTTGATTGTGACTGCAGCTGCTGCCCGTTTGAATGTCAGCTGTTGAATTGTGCGTAAGTACTCCACGTGGACTCATAGCTGAGGAATGGTTAGTTATACCGTTAAGTGTGGCGTTTCCTGCTTTAGCAAATGATGGCATAGGCAGGAAGCAGTCCACCTTTGAACCCATCCTTGCTCTGAAAAATGTTTAATGTAGTGCCAAACCTTAAAATATCTGTTTATTTTGATGAATAAAATGTAATTTATTGAGTCTTATCTATTCTTTTTCCTGAAGATATTAACTTCAGGCAGTAGATTTTCCCAGAGGGGAGGTAAATCTGCTCATCAACATGAGGACTTGAGGCCTGCTCCCTTGAGGAGCATTTTACATGGTGCTGACGAATTTGTCTTGTTTTTTCTCTCTAGGTGATGACTTTCATTCTTGGGTATTTACGCAGTAGGAAAAATGTTTGTGTATTTCTGCGGCATTCTTGAAACCACGCTAGTGTTTCTAAGGTGCCCTTTATTTCTGTTTGTGGTTTTAGAACTACAGGATACAGCCGCTGTGCTGGTTTCCTCTCACCGAGTGTACTGGGTGGTGGTGTTGGTGTTGGTTTTTATCTTTTTTCCCCATCTCGTGCAAAAACGTCCACCTGAGAATGTCTTAGTGGTGGCTTTAGATTTGCATTAGGCTAGGGCTCAGTGGAGGGCTTTGAGAAGGAATTGTACGAGGTGTGTGATTACCAAGGGACGGAAATCCGAAGTTCCTTTAACTTTGTTCTTTGGCTTAGTTGTTGGATTTTGAACCCAGGATCCAGGATCCATTTTCTTCTTCTTTTGTTATTTGTCACTGTCTTGGTTTTTCTAATTGTACAGAACTGGATTTATTTATTATCAGGAAATGAATGCATTTCTACAAAAGTCCTTTATGTAGTATAGTTTGATGATGAGTTCAAGTTTGTCATTAATCAATAAAATATGTTGTTGGTAAAAACAGAGAAAATGGGAATACTAGTTTTTTCATCGTTTAATATCTTCCAATGTCCTTACTGAAACTTAATTGAATGTTTCTACAAACACTCTGAAGCCCAGCATCTTGATAATCCTGCTAATATAACAGCTCTTCATTGCTTTTCTTTATGTGTATACATGTGTGGTGTATGTGTGTGTGTGTACATGTGCACATGTGTTCACAGTCATATGTAGGCACGGGATTAACATCAAAGTCTTCTAGATTGCTGTCTGCCTTACTCATTGAGGCAGACTCTCTCAGTCGAACCCAGAGCTCATCTATACAGCCCCAAGGATCGCGTCTCCACCTCCAGAGCGCTAGAACCATAGGCAGCCCACTTCACCTACCTGGCATCCACGTGGGTGCTGGGAATCTGAATTCTGACCCGATGCCCACCAGACATCAAACCAAAAACAAACCCAAGTACTCATATTAGCGTTCTCATCATGAAGCAAGTTTTAAATTTGCCAAACTGAGCTATTTTTTTTTCTACTGTCAGGCTGTTTTGTATGGAGAGTGAGCCGTGATAGCTGTGGTTTCTGTTCCAAACGAGTGGATTTAAGTATACAGCAAGTTGGAACAAAAGAATAAGCAGCAAGCAGCAGAGGCAGGAGAGCATCAGATCAGATGCTTACACCACGCAGCCCAAGCAATGGCCAGGACGGTCGGCTGGAACAGCTGACCCATGAGGAGCGTCCCAGGCAGATATCTTCTGGGTGTGGCTTCTCATTGTTCTACCACTGGCATGTCCGTGCCATGGGAAAGCGGTAGCTGAGCCTCTTGCATTTGAGGGTGCCTGGGGTGGCTTGCCTCCATGTCCACACCATGGTCTTTTCACTCTTGACGGTCTGCTCACCTGTGGCTGGCGCCGTGGCAGCTTCACTCTGAGTCTGCCCCGCTGCTTCCCTCTCTCACAGGCCAGGAGCAGGAGCAGCCCGGCCCTGGACAAGGGGTCTCGGAGAACACTCTGCGATCAGTGTGCTTGGGTCTGAAGTGGGAGGGTGTGGCACCGTCGCCTCCAGAGCCAGCTTCTCAGGGAGGCTGGGCAGCACATGGCAGCTTGCCTGTATGAAGTGTATTGTGCAAGACTGTAAGCAGGCTCTGCTGGGTCAGTGTTCTCTAGTCTAGGAAGCTGATTTTCAGCCAACCCTCAAAGTGTTTAAACATAATGCTTGCCAGACCAGTTATGTCTGGCTGGGTGTGGAGAGTGACTTGAAACATGGTTACTGTCAGCTTCTCATAGAATGCTCAACACCTGTGGGTACTGGCACGCATGTTGTGTTGATTGTCAGGGCTAGGATCCTAATATCACCTTTGATTATTTGAAATATTTTCCTTCTCAAACCCCTGTCTGCTCTACGTAGAGAATTTGGATCTACTCCATTTCTGATTTTTGCTACACAATGGTCATCTAACATGCCTGGTCTGTACCCTTGTGCCTGTGGAATATAAGGTATTCATAAAAGAGCGTGAAATAAAGGGAGCATGGCAGTCAGAAGCATAGCTGTGGAGGGTTAAAACGGAACCGTGCTCTGAGGCGTGAGTGCCGAGAGAGGAATGCCATGCTCGGCAGGTGAGTGAGTGCCTGTGTAGAAACGAAGAGGTGAAACACTCAGAGATGGCTACCTTACTGTGAGAGTCATCGCTTTAACCTCAGATGGTTACAGCGCTTACCAAAAAGTTGTGTAAAACCGCTAAAATACTAAAATTGTAAATGGAAAGAATGCACTGGATATATGTGTGTGTGTGTACATATATATATGCATATGTATATGTATGTGTGTATGTGTATATACACACACACATATATATATATATGCACACGCACACACATATATATGCGCGCGCGCACACACACACACACACACACACACAGGCTGGCCTTGAAAACCTGAGCTCAAGCGATGCACTTGCCTCTCCTATGAAGCTGGTACTATAGCCCCAAACTCAACTCGTGTGTATTAGCTCTTCAAGACGTGTGTCCAGGATCCTCTGGACGCTTCCCCGTTTAGCCACTGAAGCCACACTTTCCTATATTGGCACCCAGACTTCCTAAACAAATTAACGTTGTCTTCGACTTTCACTGTTTTCTGTAACTAATTTAAATGCTTGAGGAAATGTTTTGTTTTATATAATTTATTTCTTTAATTCCCAGGTGAACCATGAGCTTACAGTGCTGTTAAATGCCTACATGAGAGATAGTTGCAGTTGTACAAGATGCTCTTACAAGTGATGAAACTGAGACTTTCTTTGTTGCTGTTGTTTCTCTATGCTGATAAAAAAAGAAAATACTCGGGATCTGATTCATGTTGTATTGGTGAAGAATGTTTCTATGAGCTCTTCTGCCAGGCCTTAAGTGGGGTAGTAGATTACAGGGAATTGGTTTGAGCAGGGGTGGAGAACACACGGATATGGAGGAAACTGGAGGGGAGAGCTTACAAGGCAAGGGTGTATGGAAAGCCTGTGGACGGGTGACATCGCATAGTCCAGTTAAAGCTACAATGGGAGGGACAGTAGCCTTCCTGTGACAGAGAGTGTACCGGAGGTCCATAGATGAGGCCAGGACCACATGTGATGGAGGGTAGGAGGTCCATGGATGAGGACAGGACCACATGTGATGGAGGGTAGGAGGTCCGTGGATGAGGACAGGACCACATGTGATGGAGGGTAGGAGGTCCATAGATGAGGACAGGACCACATGTGATGGAGGGTAGGAGGTCCATGGATGAGGACAGGACCACATGTGATGGAGGGTAGGAGGTCCATGGATGAGGACAGGACCACATGTGATGGAGGGTAGGAGGTCCGTGGATGAGGACAGGACCACATGTGATGGAGGGTAGGAGGTTCATGGATGAGGACAGGACCACATGTGATGGAGAGTAGGAGGTTCATGGATGAGGAGAGTGGACCACATGTGATGGAGGGTAGGAGGTCCATGGATGAGGACAGGACCACATGTGATGGAGGGTAGGAGGTCCATGGATGAGGACAGGACCACATGTGATGGAGAGTAGGAGGTTCATGGATGAGGAGAGTGGACCACATGTGATGGAGGGTAAGAGGTCCATGGATGAGGACAGGACCACATGTGATGGAGAGTAGGAGGTTCATGGATGAGGACAGGACCACATGTGATGGAGGGTAGGAGGTCCATGGATGAGGACAGGACCACATCTGATGGAGGGTAGGAGGTCCATGGATGAGGACAGGACCACATGTGATGGAGAGTAGGAGGTTCATGGATGAGGACAGGACCACATGTGATGGAGAGTAGGAGGTTCATGGATGAGGAGAGTGGACCACATGTGATGGAGGGTAGGAGGTCCATGGATGAGGACAGGACCACATGTGATGGAGGGTAGGAGGTCCATGGATGAGGACAGGACCACATGTGATGGAGAGTAGGAGGTTCATGGATGAGGACAGGACCACATGTGATGGAGGGTAGGAGGTCCATGGATGAGGACAGGACCACATGTGATGGAGAGTAGGAGGTTCATGGATGAGGACAGGACCACATGTGATGGAGAGTAGGAGGTTCATGGATGAGGACAGGACCACATCTGATGGAGGGTAGGAGGTCCATAGATGAAGCAGGTATTGGACAATGTTGTGTTGGGGAAGTTTATTTTTAGTTATGTTTGAAATTGTTTTATGCACTGTTGAGGGAAGGGCTACCCTAGGTCAGGGCATTTTGTATTGTCTGCAGGTGTTGGATTTCTGTGGGGGATTTTTAACTGCTTTTGATCTACACATGGTATCAGTAGAACACCTGAGGAGTTCTGAATTAATGAAAACACCTGAGCTCAGATGCTCAGGGTTCCACTGTTGAGTATTGCATTGGCCAGGATGGTGGTTCCCTCTTTAGAGGTCTGGCAGAGCTTCCATATACAAGGTATGCCTTCTTGTCTTCTTGGCTGAGACCCCATAGCTGCCTATCAGCTGCAGGGTAGGGAGGGATAAGCGGGAGAGGAGTAGTGAGTTAATCACAACTAAGAATTATAAAAAAGCCGCATGCAAACCCACTACTCAGGTAATCTTAAAATATAACTGTAAAAGTTTGAATGGAATTACCCTGCATGGGTGGATGATCCTGCTCCAAAACACCGGTTATTAATGAAATTCTCAGTGCAGGCACAAGATGTCTCCCTCTGAGTTTCGGTCAGGCAGGCAACAGGGGACTCCAGAACAACGCAGTGGGTGTTGTGGTCTTGTTACCCACTATGTGCTTTTTCTTTTATTCATGTGTGTGCGTGCACATGTCGCTTGCTGGGGCATTTCATCATAGTTACAGGAAACAAAGACACTGTCATTTGCTGACACAAGTTTTACATGTAATGTTTTTGTTAATATTGACTTTAAAATATTTGTAAATATTAATTACAAGTTTTTTCTTTGTCTCTGAGTTTAGAAGTATTTGCTTGTGTGTGTGTGTGTGTGTGTGTTTGTGTTTCCATGGAGATGTAAGGTTTAATGTAAGTTTAGTTTATGAACAAACTAGCCAAGGGATAGTATTCAAGTCTCTGTAGTTGCTTCTTTTCCTTTGTTTGAAATTTCATATTCCTTTTCTGTGTGTATGTATGTACATTGTATATATACACTGAAATTTGGCTGTTGTCCATTTTAAGCTGTGTATTTTGAAGTGTCTGCCTCTTTTGTCAGTTCTGTTACCTAAGGTCTTATGTTGAGGTGGGTTTTGTTGTTTGCAGTTCTGGTAATCAGACCAAGGGCCTTGCTTACTCTTCCAGTGAGCCCCATCTTCAACCCTTGGGTTTTTCAGAGAAAATCTCCAGAGTTCAGGTTGACAGAAACAGCGTGGTCCTGCCTCAGCCTCCTAACGCTGAGTATAGTGTGAACTACCATGCCCAGCTCTACACAGTGCTTAAGCTCATTAGCTAAGTATTAATTACTTAGCCCACAAATTTGTAGCCATTCTAAATCTGGCCTTAGTTCTCTTGGTCTCACCTGCCGTTGAAGGGAGGCAAAGCCATACCAGTTCCATTGAAGGGTTTGACGCCTTGGTTGCCGCTGTTCTGAAGAGTGTATCTTCCTGGCTCTGGCACCATTGGGGGGTGTTGGAGGGATTTAGAAATCTTGCCAATTTATCACAATCGTCCCAGAACCCCTTTTAAGTGTTTCGTTGTTTTAAGGTGTTGTTATGTTGCTCACGCTGGCTTTAAGTGAACCATGTAGCTCAGGGTGACCTTGAACCTGCCGCAGTCTTCCTGCCCCAGCATCCCCAGTGCTGGAATCAGAGGCATGCACCATCACACTGACCTGTCAGAGCCCTTGTCTTGTAAGGGTTTGTTTTCCACCCGCCTTTTCTGACTTCCCGACGGTTCATCTGGCCATGTTCTGTGTGTGTGTACATCACCGCTTGTGCCCTTCCCAGCAGCCTTTGCTTCCTGGCCTGGTCACTTAGACCCTGACTTTCTGCACATTTAGATGGTCCTACCCAAGCCATTTTCTCTGTGTTTCCAGAAGTCACTTTAGGGATATGCTGCTGTTGAAATGTATTTAAAATGTAGCAGTTTTTCTTCTAAAAGGGGGTGTCGGTTTGGCTGATTTTTTGCTGTTTGAGTCTGGGCTCTCAAAAGCTGTTGTTACTTCTCTCACTGGCAACTTGACTCTGCCCCTCTGTTCCCGGCTGCTGGATTTCTAATTTGTAACATTTTTAAACCTCAGTTAGCTCACAGGGTTAGGGAGGAAACGGAAGGATAGGAAGGAAAGAGAAACCTTTACAGCCCTTTTTCTGGCTGT
Source organism: Cricetomys ansorgei (assembly GCA_026225945.1). Lineage (NCBI taxonomy): Eukaryota > Metazoa > Chordata > Mammalia > Rodentia > Nesomyidae > Cricetomys > Cricetomys ansorgei. The sequence goes on along the minus strand of JAMJFZ010001232.1, from coordinate 3,050,302 downwards.
CTTAATCTGCCTACGTCTGGGGAACTGAACTAACTCTAACCCACTCTGGTTCAGCTTCTCCCAGCACTGCAATTACTGAGAAGATCTGTAACTTTTCTAAACCCAGTTAGTCCACTTTATCTGAGCCTTATTTCTGCCTGCTTCCCTATCATCAGCTCTCATGCTCTCTCTTTCCCTGTCCTGCAGCAACTCTGCTGTAACTCTTAACTCCCAACTGCTCACTTTTAATGGTCAGTGTCCTTCTTATATATCTCCCTCCAAGCTGTTCCCAGAAGTCCAAGCAGTACGCAACCACAGCGGGAGGGGCTTTTTCCTGGCAAAGCTTCACTGTCCATCCAACCTCCTAGAACCTCTGTCCTTCCCCTCAGGAAGGAATAAGCACCCTGCCCCTCCATAGGTTCTTTAAGTGTACCTAAAGTTAGTAAAGTTCAAAGTCGAAATTGTTCATTTACCTCAGAATTAGAGTTTATTTTCCAGGACCTGAAGTCAGTTCAAGCCACAGGTAGTTGGGACCTTCTCCCCAGATTATTCAAAACCCACCAATCTCTACGCTGAAACCCTTTCCAGGCCCAAAGGTAGAAAAGTTGACATTTCAGGAAGAAAAATGTGGACTCAAACCCACCAATCACCAAGCAATCTCTAAGCCTGAAAACACCAATCTCTGAGTTCAGAAAACCCACCAATCACAGGCCATGTGGTTAGCTCCACCTCCTCCCCAGAAATGCTGTATAAAGGGCTAAGCTTTGCTCAGTCTTTCACTATTTCTCTGAGTAGAAGTAGTCACTCTCCTGGATTCCTCCCTCCAAATAAATCTCTTTGGTAAGATTTGCTGCCCGCTGAGACTCTTTCACCTGATTGAAGAGAAGAGGTGAGGCGAAGCAGATCTGAACACCTCAGTTCTGCTGGGCTAGTCTCCCTTCAGGGCTGCATCACCTCAACAGGGGAGATTTCTCCCCTTGGTGCTATGCGGTCTCTGGGTTCCTGACTGCCAGGGTACCCTTCCATCCCTGTTCGAGTTGGGAGAAAACCCTAACACTGTATCTCTCAAGTTTGTAGAAGTTGTGTTGTACCTGAAGGTTAAGAAGCCAGCTATCCATTTTGAATAGCAGCCAGTGCACTGAAGTGCTGGGAATCTCGTCACAAATGGCGTTAGGGTACAGTGTAGACTTAGAAAAATGTAATGGCCATTCGCAAACAGTGGTCTTTCTCTTGTCTGGAAACCGGAGCTAGTACTGGCAGACACGTCGGCCGGCTGTCCCCTCCACTCCCTAGTCCCTGACCCAGTGCAGGGCTTTTGGGTCGGCATTACTTTCGTCAGTGTACAATCAGTGGTTCTGTGACATCTTAGAACTGTGCCAGTATTTCCACAGTCTGGAGCTGGAATGCTTAGTCGCCTCCCCAGAATTCACAGCCTGCCCTTTTCTGGTGAGTGACCACTGATCTATTTGCTATCTACAAGTATGTCCTTTTCTGGGCAGTTGAATCCCGTTAAGGCCCAGTAGTCCTTTGCTCCTGGCTCATTTCCTTAGCTTTGTGAGGTCCGCTGTCATGCGCACTGTCACGTGTTCCAATCCACCACGTCTTGCCGACGCCATGGCAGCTCTCTAGATCACTGCCATATCGTGGATGAATGTTGTGTTGATGAATGTTGTTCCTTCTCTTGCCTGTGCTTCCACAAGTAGAATTGCTGTGGTGTATGTAACTTGATTTTAACTTTTTAAAACACTAATACACTGTTATGCAAAGTGTAGATCATATCATATTCTCACCAGAAACATAGCACTTCCTGGTTCTGTTAATTCTTCCAACCTCTGGTATCATTTCCTTTGATTATATTTATTCTACAAGATGGGAAATGTCTCTGTGGCTACAGCCAAAGGAAATGGTTGCCACCTAGTGGCCAATTATGCACATTACATCTGGAAAACCTGGCCCTAATGAGGAGCCTAACTTCAACATTGGCTTGTTAAAATTTTTATTTATTTTATGGTTTTCTTTCTTCGAGCATACTAAGAACAACCTGAACCCAGGTTTAAAATGTTTTCCTCTTCACCACTATTGACACCTCAGGAGCTAGGCTAGTGAGTTTTTTCATTAAAAAAAATTATATATATATATATATATATATATATAGTGTGTGTGTGCGCGTGCATGTATGTGTTTGTTGGAGTGAGATACAGGTCCTCTTGTAGGAATTGTTTTTTCCTTCTTCCATGTGATACGCAGTGACTTCTGAACTCAGGTTGTCAGACCTAGTGGCAGGCGCCATTGCCTGCCGAGCCATGCCACGAACCCTGACTTATATTTGACCATGAAGGTACATTAAAGTCAGAACCAAATCCTGATTTCAGCTGCCTTCTGCTCTAAGGTCTTTTGGTATCAGGGGCTGCGGAGTGGGGGAAGGGCTGGGGCAGCTCTGTTGACCCAGACACAACACATCCTTTCAGAAGACTGCTCTTTATGAGGTGAATTGCACAGAGGCCATGCTGAGAACACCTTGGTGTTTTCAGGTAACACTCTGTAAATGTGTCTGTGGAGGGTTGTAAAATTGCAGAGAGCAAGTCTCAGCTGCCCTGGGGCCCCTAGGGCCTGGTGGAGAGCATGGTGGTGAGGAGAGAGCGACCTCCAGGAGGCTTGGCTGCAGGAGTGCAGACGTGGTTGAGATGTGGCTCCAGGAAATCCAGGCAGTGGAACTAAGTGATCACAATTTCATGTGAGAGTCTCACACATGATGGCACTTTTTAAAGAAAGTGGACACGGAAAATACTCCAAAGTGCTTATGTAATGGAATTCCAGATATTTAACAGTGCACGTGTGTGTCAATTGTGTGTCTGCAGATATGGGTGTAGGTATTGATCAGGACCCTCTGCCCATAGCAGCGCCCTGGACAGCCTAGAGCTCCCGGGCTCAGCTGACAGCTAGTGGTGGCTGGGGGGACATGTGCATGCCACGACCAACTTCAGAGAGATTACTGAAAATGTTTTTGAAGCAGCTCTGTATTTATATGGCAAGCACCAACTCTTCCCAGAAAACCATCATAGAATGCAGGTGGCCTGTTTGCCCATCAGTTCTGAAGTCAGTCCCGAAGAGCCACGTCTTCACTTTGAGTTATGGTAGCAGACATGTAGACGCCCACCGTGCAGCTTTGAAGGACATTGGGTTGTCAAAGTTACACATCTCTCTTTAGATTTTAACATGCCATGCTCAACAGGCTTTTGAATGCTTTTTATTTCATAGGCTTTATTTGACATACTTCAACCTCCTTATTTCAGATACCCAGATGACTTGGTAGTCTTCAGTCATGCTTTTTATTTAGTTTGGAGGAGAGGGTTGCCTGGGCACTAGGAGAGATGTGGCACCCAGGCTTCACACTTAACAGTCTGTGCCCTCTGTTTGACAGGATTAGGAGACAGGGCTTCATGTAAATGAGGCTGGCCTGGAACTCCTTAGCTGAGGATGGCGTGACTCCTGAGCCTCCAGCCCGCACCTTGAGGGCTGGTTTACAGACATGTGCTGTCGCCCCTAAAGTGCTGGGATCCATTCCCAGCTAGTCAACTGCTCCGCCAACCTAGCCACATCCCCAGCCCCACTGACCGTCTGTGTCCACCATAATCCAACTGGAAGCACGGTCACTGGAGATGGGTTTGAGAGTTTCCTGCCTCCCCCCACTTCCAGTTCACCCTCCACTTCCTGTGTGACAGATGTGACCATCCTGCCTCCTGTCTTGGCTGCCTGCTGCTACCCCTTCCTTCCTCACCATTACGGACTTGTCTGGAACCCACAGCCAGAATAACTCTCCCACAAGTGCTGCCGGTCATTGTGTCTTATCACAGCAACAGAAAGTAGCTAATACCAGCCCGGGATGCGGAGTGAGACCCCATCTCAACAGAATCTTTCAGTTTGGTGTAGACTCTGGTCCAGTCCTAGAGAAGACTTATAAATATGCACCAATGTGCCATTCGATTCTCTCAGTAAGCATCATGGTGGAAACCTGCTAGCACCTCGACCAGTCACCTCCCTAGAGAGTTTGAGGACCTCAGTCACAGTCCTGAGGACCCTGCGCCAGCAGTTTCTGCTGAGGTCACCGTTGGAGGTGGAAAAGCAGAGAGGCAGCCACGGGCCACCTTCTGCGGTCCTTAGTGGGTTCACGAGAGATGGGCCCGGTGCACCCGGGTGACTGTTTTCATTTTGGTTCTGGTTTTGGTGGCGCTCAGAGTGTAATTTACAGGAATGTTTAGCAGCAGGAACATAAAAACCTGTAATTGCTTCCTCCACCTACACATGGAGATGGTGAAGATCATCTTAGGACCAGCCCAGGAACAAAGGGTGATTTTTAAGCGTTTATCCAAAGCAGGCACATGGTCGTTTATATACAAACTGGAACCATCTGTTGGGAAGGTATTCCAGGCCCGCCCTCCAGTCTGTTAAATGGGGGAAAGCTGCCATTATCAATAGAGTCTTGATGTCTCACCGAAGTCTCGCTTTCAGCAGTTTGTGGTCTACCAGAAAACCACCAACGCTCAGAGCTCTGTTCCTAAAACTAGGCAGTACAGTGACCTGCCCACAGTCCAAACCGTAGCAGGTAGACCTCATAAAGACCCATTGGCCATCCGTTACCTGTGATGGAGCTGAGCACTGAAATGGCTCTGACCGAGACACCAAGGCTCTGATAACGGCAAACTCCCAAGGCGCCTGAGCACTCACTGCCAGACAGCGTGCAGAGGGCAGGGCTCAGGGGTGTAAGACTGCTTCACAGTGTCCGGGACCGAGGAGACACAATGACCACATAAAATGCACAAAATACAGTTGAAGCCATGTTAAAAAAGAATCTCCAAGACGTCTTGAGGGCAGCGGCAGGATTTGGAGTGTCTTCTTAGCTTCTCTTCTGCAGTGAAGCCGCGGTTGTATTGCAGGTGTCCAGAGATGGATGCTCAAACTTTTGGGAAGAAATGTTAGCCACTTACCTGTTTGGCATAAATCACACTTTTACTTAAAATACTTGAGGCAAGATGGCAGGTTATGTGTAAATTTTATTGTTTTCTGTATGTGTGGGGGACATATGCATCTTTCCACTCTGCAATCCACTTGTAGAATTTATCCCAGAAGTAGTCTGGAGTTTTCACATTCTTTGTTTCAGTCACGGACACTTCTTTGATAGCATTGCCCGGTGACTAGAGGGTCGTGGTGTCTAGCAAGCAGATGGCTGGACCAGTGAGTCGGTAAGTCACTGCTGACATGTAAGGTTATAGAAGAGATCTGATGACCTGTCTTTCCGCGCCCACTTCAGCCGGGATCTCTGTGTACTGTCAGTTGGCACAGGCTCCTACACTTGCACTAGTCACCCCTACCCTGGGCTTGCTTGGTGGGTCATGCTGGGTCATTAGGACTAGGAAGATGAAAGTGGAAAAACCGGGTCCAGCCAACCCTCTGAAACCTTTCCAGTCTAATGGAGCAGCCAAGCACACACTTTGTAAACGACAAAACCACACAGGTTAGTTGACTTGTTGGAAGACACAGAGGTAACGGAGGTAGAAAGCCAAGGAGTCAGAGCCAGTGCCTGAGTCGTGTCTAATTCCGAGCAACTGCATGAGGTGTCTCCTTCGGGACAGCAAAGGACAGGTCCGGAGGGCCTTCGGCCTCCTTCAACACCGAGCACTCTACAAGAGGCAAACTGCAAGCAGGCGTGCCTGGCTACTGATGCAAGAAGCTGCTTGGTGACAGTGGGCTAACGGACGAGGCCCGTGGATCACGCCTTTCCCCACATATGCAGCACACATGTGCCACGAGCGCAGCGTATGTACGTGACCAAGTTCAATGATTTTATTCAAGCCCTGGTGTGGGGGCTAGTGCCATCACTGGGAAGCTACGGCAGGAAGACCTCTGAGAGCCTGAGGTCAGCCTCAGCTGCAGACTCGGAGACCCCCTCTCAACGAACAATCGCTATTTGGGCAAAATAAAATCACGAGCTGAACTCCAATGATTTCTCTAATTTTTATTAAATATTTTTCGTCTACAGTTTGATCTTGTGGAAATGAAAGACTGAAGATGAACACGTCAGTTACATTTCAAACAGCACTTAATCCCCATTACAGAGAACAAAAGATCTGTGGCACACTGTCTTTGGAAAGACCTTTTGCAGATTAAAAAAAGAAAAAAAAAGAAATTCTCTCACAGATCGTGTCTGCCTCTTTCAAAGGATTCTACAAGGCAGCTAAGTTTTATTCACAGAAGCCCCAAGTTTGCAGTTCCATCGCTGAAGCTGATAAAAAAAATGTGTGGCATTCCCTGTATCTGTGCTGCACACTCACCGGGAGCTGGCGCTTCCCTAGCCTGCGTAGAGAACCATTGTGTTGGTGGTGGCCGGCATCATCCGTGGTAATCAAAGAAAAAGTGATTTTCATTATCACCCGGACAACTTTTTTTTTTTAAAGCAGTTTTAATAATACCAAGATTTGACTTTCCTCTAACATTATAAGAAAGAAAATATATAATATATAATATATAATGGCAATAAATAAAAAAGGCAACCCTGCTCAGGTATCATCCAAAACATGATCACATTCAGAGAAGAGAAAAAAAAAAAAGACTTGGGACAATGTGTACACACATGCACATACCCCAACATGAACAGTGTATAGCTGATATCACGAGGCTGTGCAGGACTCTTGGCAACGCAGGCCGGGGCCTGAACAGAGGGCAAACTTAGTACTGCCTGCACTGAGCATTGCTAAAACACCCAAGCAAAGCGAGTCCATCTCCCTTAGGTCAGCCGCGGCCTGTCATGGCCTTGTTCCAGTGTCCTGCGGGCCGATTTAGCAATATGCAGGCCCCTGGGGAGCTCCAGGCTTCCTTCCTGTCCTCTGGAACCCTCCTAGGGAGGGAAAGAGGCACTTCTCTGGTCATCGCGGTAACTGCTGATGTCTGACGCGACTCACCCCCAAGAACCCAAGAACTGTACACGCACCTGAAGAAGCGTCAACGCATCATCAACAAGACAACTGTCTGTTCTCAGTGGGAAACCAGCACATCTGGACTGCATCCCACAGCAGGCCTGCCTGGCAGAGTGCGACTTGCAGGGAGAATCCCAACGCCATGCCCTGCTGCCCTTGCATCTCCCTTACACAGGACAAGTTGAAGGCACAGGAAAGGTCCTCATACCCATTATTTCCAAATGGACCAAAACCAAGAGACGGAGAGGGGGCATCGAACCTGATCCTAGTGTCTGCACAGCTGCAAAGCAGAAGCTCATTCTTCAGTGAGAAAAGCCTATACTACTGTGTTTCCAAAAGGAGTCCCAAATATTCTTGAGAGGTTTAAATACTGCTAACTAGTGGTAAAGAGGGGAAACAGATGAGGTGGCAAATTTTCAGACATTTTGTAGTGTTGGGGGAAACAAAGCATTAAGAAAAAGGAATCTCTAGGAGGCAAGGAAAGATTTTAGATTTAGATGTATTTTTTAAAAACCCAACTCATTTACCTTATGACGCACAAATGTATTTCAGACTTCACAAAGCAAAAAAGCAAACACATAAAAACTATGAAGCCCACTCGAAAGCTGTGGCGAGATGAACGGCATTGCCTCAAAAATTCTGATTGGTTAACCAAGGCACAGGTATGTCTAGACGGATCTCACCCTCTGCCTCAGAGACCACAGCTGTGGGGCAAAGTTACCAAATGGGTCCTAAGATGACGGTCCTGTTCCTACCAGCAATACATGAGGTGTTGGCTAAGGCACGTTTTCAATTAAGATGGGGAAGAGCCTAAACTTCCTAAGGTCTAGAATTGGGGGTGGGGGTGGTCCAGTTTATCCAGGGGATGGTTTTGTCAAAATGCCTATAAAATGTTGCTTTGTTTAAGGAAAAATCAGGTACTCCCCACGCAGTCATAAGGGACAACTGACTAGCACTTGCTGGGCCCCCCTCCTCTCCCTGCTTCACCGTGGCCTGCCCTCTTGGCACCTTAGCTGAGCAAGGGGTGTGAGCAGCATGTTTTTTATTATCTAGCAGGGCTTTTAGATGTATCAAATTTTAGTTATTTCAAAAAGAAAAGCATTCAACACTTGGAAAGTATGTCCTTTCTATTTCAGACAGACCGGCACACACTCTTTGTGGCGGCAAAGGTGAGATTTCTTTCTCTCCTTAGATGCTGCTTATCTTACCACGAAGTGTATGCTCTTCTGTGGTTATAAGAACATTAAATGTTCAAAGGGTTAATTTCATAGTCCTCCCAAATACATAGTGAAAAGTGCAAATGGTTTAGAGGATTCTTCAGGTTTCAACTCGGAGCAGTAACAGCACTGACCAGCCAGGGTGGTCTATTAAGGCAGCCAGAGGCTTTCTCTCTAAGTACAGTGTTGTAGAAAAACCAGCAATATCTAAAGACCAAATCGTTACAAACGGGTCTGCCCAAATTTAGTTTTCAAGGGACAAATGAGATTGTAGTATATAGAACTGAAGAGAAAACAAGGCAGGCCGTTCTTTCTGCACTGGTTGAGAAATCTGACTAGAAATGTGTCTAGTCAAGGGCACAGTGGCCCACCAGCAGGACACAGACACACGTGCTCTGGAAAAATGTATATAGACCAGAGCCTGTGACAAAGAAATAACCATTCACAACGGCAGGCAGCTTGTCTCAAAGGTACATCTAAGAACAGACAGCCATGGGCAGGAGGAGACAGATCCTGAAGAGTCCACAAGCCCAGCCCTGCTCAAGAGGTGACACGTACCAGAGACAACCTACCCTGAGCTATGGCTCAGTTAACAAGTTCTTTAAAGGGAAACGCGGCTTCTCAGAGCCACGGTCTGTGCTCAGACAGGCACAAGGCCCCCGACTCTATCCAAGCGAGGATAGAGGAAAAGGCCAAGGGACCACGGACGTCACACAAACGTCTCATCCTGGAAAACTGGTCATCACACTCACCTACGGCCCTTGTGTGGGTTTACCAAGGTCCTGAGAAAACCCTTCCCTTATCACAGGCGCTGAGGAAGGAGGGGTCTCCTGTTTCCACTAACCTACAAATACAAACATGAGCACGGCTGGTAGGGAGTGGAGCCGGCGAGCGGGGTTGGAAACCCAGTGTGCCATAGCGCTCATACCTCAGTGTGAATACGTGTTCAGGTTCTGCCTTCTAGAAGGGATAAAAAAGAATTGACTTCTTAAACACTGCGCTCAAAAGAGTGTTTGCAGTAATACAGCCTTCCAAGTCTCGTGGGAAGGCCTGTGCTTCTGGGCAGGTATGAATTCTGAGTGTCCTTTCACTTCCCGACAGAGTGAAGTTGGGCTAACGTGTGCAGAGTGAAGCTTGGCACGGGTCCTCTTCACCTCGGCAAACCGCGGTGCCCGTGGAGATGATCTGGAGCGAAGGTGCGCAATAGAGCGTTTTAGAGTTGAATCACACCCCCCCCCCAAATCTCCACTTCCTCTCGGGGGGGTGGGGAGGCTGACATCCCCTGGATAATCACAAGGGCTAGGGAAAGTTAAGTTTTGCTATAAATATAAAACAATCCGTAGCAGAAAAATACACCCTCTTTAGGAAGATTTCACGTTTTGTTCACTGATAACACGTGTTACCACGGCACTGTCAGCACCTAAGATTCCAGGCCTAGCCAGACAGAAACGGAGTATGTCAGCCTCCTGCTCGCGGTGAACACTGGCTCCCTTTGCCCACACCATGGGACATTCAGAACACAGTTGGGGTGCAGCAGCAGGGAGTGTGAAGCCTCCTGGGAAGCGGGGAACACACAGATGGGTCAGGATCTAAGTGTCGTCCCCCTCCTAGGCTAACCTGAGATGCCTTCAGTACAGCCAGAGCCCAGAGCTAGCCAATACGCAGGACTCCGGGCACTGGGGGGTGGGGGGTCACCTTCAATTTTCTAAATGATGATACTCGTGTCACCCAGAGCCACTGTTCACTGCAGGAAGTGAGGTACAGTGGAGTCCTTCACAACTTGTATTTCATAAGTGGCCATTGTTTCCTTTAAAACTTGAAAATAAAATATATCCATAAAACCCTTCACCAAAAATCATTATTAAAAAGAAAAATTTCTTTTCCTTCTGGAAGTGAACTAGTATGGCCACTGAGACGACAGGAATTTCTTCCTTCCATTTGCAACATGTACCCTATTGTTCAAACAAACAAACAGAAATGTTTCCAGACCACATGCCGGTCAGGCTCCATTGCACTTCCATCCTTCCATGGGGAAGGCAAGATTTACCACCATTTGCTCCGCAAACCAGTGTCCAGCCGACGACCACACAGCTGAACGTGGACAAGCAGCCTGGCCATCCCACGGTGCCTCTCTGCTGGAGTCTGACATCCCACTTAGTTGTCTACACCGGATCAAGGCTTTCAACTGTGCCAAGACATCCCACGGCGTCCATTAGGCCCGGCCTGCACTAGGGAGTTTTGGGTCCTTGTTTCAGCCGCTGCAGACCCTGTCTCGTGTAGTGCACCAGGTCCACGAGGCTACTGTTGAGGGCCAAGAAACACACCTTTGTGCTGAGCTGAGCAAAGAATTCTGCAATAGAACCCAGAGCAAATCCAAGTAAATACACGCACAGCATCAAATTGAAACGAAAGCGCAAACAGTCTAGAGACGGAATCCCCATGACACCCATGGCCCCTCCAGCAGCCTTTCCTCCATTAGACTGGAAGGCAAGAGCCTTCCAGAACTGAGTCTGCAACTCATGCTGGTACGGTGGCTGATGTCTCAAAGTGTCCTACTGATGCATTAAGACCAATGAACATTGTGTGTGTATGTGTATGTGTGTGTCGTACCGTAGTCAGTCTGCCAAGAAGGCAAAGAGGCTGTGGGGAGATGTACAGCTCCAGCCAGCAGGCCATCCTCCCACCAGGAAGAAAACTTCACGGTGTTCACTTGTACATATAAGCTTTACTCGTTGCCAGCACAAACACCAGGCATGTCCCTGGACTCCAACCTCGGGGTTCCCACTCCTTCCCCAATGGGTCTCAACAGCTGTGTGTTTCGAAATGCAGCTGGTCATCTGACAATTGCTGACAGCAAGTCAAGTCAGCCCTGGGACCATGCCGCCTCATCTTGAATGTGCTGAGCCGAGGGGCAGCCGGACCACACCTCGGCTTCAGCTCTGCCCTCTCGCAGGCATTTCAGTTCAGGCTGAACCGATGACCCCACCATGTGTGAGACAGCCTCAGAAATCTAGCTCCCACCACAGACCTTGAGGAGGAGCTCCCACTGGGTTGTGAAGGAGATAAAGTGAGAAGGGTAGCCACCTATTTCTTTTGCTTTACGAGACCGAGGGTAAAGACGAACCAAAATGCCTCCCGCCTCCGCGCCACAGGGCCCCTCACCTTTGCTCTTCCTCGTAAGGGCCTCCGCCTGCTCCCAGAGTTCAAAGGCCTTAAGGACGTGGGATGTGATGGTGACGTAGGAAGAAGTCATGTTCTGGATGGTGACAGGGGTGCTGATGGTGGCGGTCACCCCACCGCTCCCCACGCTGCCAGCGCTCGACTGGGACCCGATGGAGCTGGCAGGAGAAGGCATCGGGGAGAGGGGGGACGGGACTCCTGTGCTCCTGCAAGGGTGGAGAGAGACGTGGTTAATCACATAAACCAGCAGGCCCCAGACTGTCGTCTCTGGAACTGCAGGCTAAGCCACTGAATCCCAGGGTGTGCTCTGCAAAACAATAATCACTGCTGACGTCACTCCTCAGATCAAAGACACGTCTAACAGACTGACCTGTGTTCCCACCGTGCTCTCCTGAGCCTCTGCTGAGTCAACTTCCGGGACCCCCTCCCTCTAGCCAGTTTCTACCCCGGCTGTCGAGAGGAACGTTAGATGCTGTGTTATATGTTACATTGCACAAGCAAGAGATGAATGGCTTGACTGCGTGTTATTTGACAAGAGTCCCGTTTACCTTGCCATGCAGGGAGAAGGTGCCTGGGCCACTTTGGAAGAACTCTTGAAGTGGTCACTAAGAGTCCGGGAATACTTCATCACGATGTCTTTTTTGCAGCGAAACATCGCCATGTTCAGAAGGGACTGGCAACGCAAGCTGTGAACAAACACAGGTTAGCATAAACTGTGGGAGACCTCACAGAGCCCCCGTTACGAGGCACACTGCCAGTCATCCAGGAAGCCTGGCTGCCCCACAGACAGAGCTGCTGTGAGACACACCGCCAACCAGCCCTTGTGAGCACGCTGGGTTCTCCTCTCTGGGTGAGGAGTCGCCTCAACAACCTCACTGCATGTTACACCATCACAGTAAATGTTGGCAGGAAGCAGGTGCACACATGTCACCTAAGACCAAAGCACTCCCCAGGCACCGGAAGAACACAGCAGAGAGGACTTCCGAATGACCATGAGTGGGATTAATTTGCCTCCTGCCGTAGTTTACACATTAAGAAAATTTAGAGCTAGGGTTGGTGGCACACACCTTTGATCCCAGCTCTGAGAAAAGAGAGGCAGGAAGTCCTCTGAGATCAGTCCTGATCTACATAATGAGTTCCCAGACAACCAGAGTTATATCTCCAACAAACAAACCAAACAAAAAACAAAAAAAGAAATTTTAAAATATTTTTAAATCAAAGGAAAAAAAAAAAACCAATCACGTCATTTACACAACAAATTAAAATGTCTGTACCATAAAACAGCAAATATCTTCTCCTGCGCTGGCGCTGTGTTATCTGAAAAGGGTTTCAGTGACATCGTGAACCTGCAGAGAGTTCATGAGTGCATGAGATTACACAAGAACCCAGGCTTGTCTGGCTGAGCTAGCTCCCTCTCCTATCTTAGGGGGTGGGGAGCACAGAGGCAAGTGCAACACAGAAAGGCAGGGGTTAGGAGCCAGCTAAGAAGACCCGGCCCTGAGGCCTGCTCTCTCCTGAAACCAAGCGAGGGTGGCCACGTCCTCACTGAAGTCCCCTGTGAAATTCAGGAGCATGACTGAAGAAGAAGTCGGATATACAGAATCTAAGCTGGAAGAACCTCCCGCCCTGAGAGAACAGCTGTCTCTTCAGAACACTTGGCAAAGGACATAGTTGTGTCCAGTTAGCCTGTGCCCCTCATCTGCAACACACCCTAATTCAGGACAGGAAAACTCTGTGGACCAACAGCCCAGAGCCTCGGGCATGACGGGCAGGTACTACACGGAGCTGTGGAGCTGTATAGCTCTTTGGCTGTCTTCACATGAGATGAGGAAACAGACGAGGCTGGCAGGGCAGCCCAGCACTTACTTAATGAGGTCTACAGCTTCCGAGTACACACTGTACGCCAGCTTTGCTGAGCTTTCTGACTCTGTGGCCATCCCACACTCGATCAAAGACAGGACGGCTTCCAAATACTTGAAGGCCTTTCCAGCCTTGCCGGCCTGTTGGAGGAGAACGCAGGCTTCGTGAGGCTGCAGGCAGCCCGCACTCGGCGTCTTACCCACATTCTTCCCTGCCACCTCTCCACTGTCTTGATTTACTCCTGACTAGAGAGATGTGAGAAAGAGTAAACAGAACGAGATGACTAGCCGAGTGGTCAGCTCTGCCCTATGAAACTCGTCTTCTAGCAAACACTAGGAAAAGGGAAATAATTCCACGTTAAGACTACTCTCAGGACTTCACCAAGGCACAAAGGGCACAGTGGCTATTAGTGGCTTGGTGGCTATCCAGTTCCTTGATAGATATCTTTGAGAAACAGACAGGAGTCTCCTTGTGGAGACCGAGGTTTATCTTCTTAGAAGCAGAAATTACTTATAAGCATCTTAAATATCTAACTATGACCACTGGACAATTTAGAGCCCAACAGACTATTAATCTCCATTGGCACCTTGGTCTTCTTTACGCGGACATGCCCCGGACATGCCAACAGGGACAAACTCTCAAAACCCCTTCAAAGAAGCGTGGAAACATAAATGAAACCAGACACTGGTGGTCTGCCTAATCCGGAATACACACCCGGTCGCTTATCTTCTTGCTGAGTGGCATGTAGCCAAGTCAGCTAAGCGGAAATGTGGCAAACAGCCCATTTTTCTGCACGTGGCTGACATGGGCCAGGCTCGTAGTTTTTGCTAACGCTTCCCTTTGCTATGTTTGAAAGGGGTGAAAACTGAAGATCACGTGCAAACAGGAAGGGCGTGATCATCTTAGGCTGTGCTAGGTTTCCATGTGTGGCTGTGCTCCAGGGGCAGGGAGCAGCTCTCCCCTGCTACTGCTGTTGCATCTTATCGGTGGAGGGACAGACTGGGGTGTTATGTGTACATCTGTGCACACACACAAGCATGCGTACCTACACTGCAGAAGCTCTAAAGCTCTTCAGGTTTTGGAAGTAACTTCATATTTTTCCTAGAGAACAGAAGCTCGGAAACTGAGTGACGCAAAGAATAAAAGCCAAATTAGTATGCCTCAGTTAATCAGCTGCATAGGTTATGATGTTTCACTGATGGGACTCTAGTTCTCTCTTTTTATTCTATTTCCATGTGTATTTTCATGTATTTTGCCTGCATGTTTATCTATGCACCACTCCTGTGCTGTATCTGTAGATGCCAGTAGAGGGCGACAGATTCCCCCTAGACCTGGAGTTACAAATGATCGTGAGCTGCCCCGTGGTGCTGGGAATTGAGCCTAGGACCCTTGCAGCCAGAGCTCCAAACTCCTGTAATCAAACCTAGGACTCTAATTCTTAAACCTGATTTTTGGGTGTTTGTTTTCCTCTCAGGGAATTTCCAAAATTAATATTACCCTTGGAACAGAGATGCAGTGTCATGTTAACAGTTAGTCCGTGCCCACTTGTGAGCATGTGTCACAATGCTCTCAAATCTCCTGAAACGGTGTTAGAAGGGTACAGCTTGAATCCCCTACTTGGGGAGCGTACAATGTAAAGATGAAATGCGTTATCCTGTGTTCAGCTGTGCACTTTACGGTCTGAAAGCCAGATGGACAGCTCTCCAACATCATGGAGTGATTGAAAACAGCAGCCAGACATGATGGCACTCGCCAATAACTCCAGAATTCAGAGGCTGAGGCAGGAGGATGGCTATGTATTTGAGGCCAGACTGGACTGTATAAGATCTTTCATAAAAAGCAGAGGAGGGAGACGTTATGGGACCACGAGAGGGTGGCTATAGACATCATCAGAGCTGGCAGGTTCTGACAATAAAATGGGACAGAATAATTCGTTACAATGAGACGTGACTGGTATAGAGCAGGAGGGTCCTGGCACACCGGAGAGAAAGAAATGCTCCTGAAACCAAAGCTCTCTAAAATCTGAACTGTTTGAGTGGTGAGGAAATCAACATGTGTCTAAAGTCGAGGTAAGTTTTGGGTACCTGCTTATGGTACAGAGTGGTCTGCCCCTAACCCTGAAAGAGATATTGCCCCGCAGCGTCTTGGAAAGTGTTAGAGGCAGCTGGGAGCACGGCACCGCTTGGCACAGGCTGAGCTGCCGCACAGCCTGGTAGTTTGGGTGCTAGGGCCCAAGGGGCTTCCCTGGACCCCTCACAGCGCCAAGCAGGGGAAGCGACCAAGGACCGCTTATCTGATAAACAGGGACCCGCAGCCCGGAAGAGAAAGGCTCAGGCCACCAGGGGGCAGCTGAGTCTGTCCAGACTGCATTCGTTCCAGGGAGCGGTGTGTGTTTATGAGGGTTTTAGATCTGAAAACACCCAAGGAATAAAAGCCTCCCAGGGTCTTCGAAGTGTAAATATGAAAGGGGCTGATGAGATGGCTCATCAGGTGAGAGTGCTTGCTGCCAAGCCGATGGCATGGCCCCACCCTTGGGACCCCCTCGGTGGAAAGGAGAGCTGACTTCTGAGAGCTGTCCTCTGATTGAGACACAACCCCCCACACCCCAAGTAAATGTAATAAAAAGTAAAGAAGTAAAGGAACGAGGGCACGTGTGATCCCACCAAACTGCACACAACCCCTTCCCAGCCCGGTGGCCAGCAACTGAGGGCACCTGCTGTCCTTGGACTTGTGTGCAGTGTGTGTACCTCAAACTGCCTCCCCACGGACAACCAACCCTGCAGATCTGAGCACTCGAGCACTCTAGAATGCAAATAGGTTCCCTCACCTTGTACAGTGATACCTTGTACAGACTGATAATAGCTCATTTTGTACATCTCAAGAACCGATTAAGCGGGTTGGAAAAGAGCATTTATACAGTAAACCACCATCCCGTAGATCAGCTTTCCCTCACTTGATAACTAATGGAGCCAAAGAACACATTTCCCCCGAAACACCTGAGACCTCAGGCATTAAGACCCTGCCTGATTATGCTGCTTAGAACGTGACTAACAGCGGCCATGCTCCTCCTGCTGCCCCCCCCGAGAACCCCCATCCATACTCTTCTTCCTGCTGCCCCCCAGAGCTCCCATTGCCCCAGCCCCCATTTGCTCACTCCATGGCGTGCAGGAGTTTTGTTTTTCGTTTTTTCCTAACCAGAAACTGTTTAAGGCCATAAAACCCAAGACTGACCATTGTCTCTGCTTTGCACTTCAACTTTTTAGCCTCCTTCATGTGAAAATCAGCTTGCTGTCTGCAAAAGAGGAAGAAGAGGCAGGTGTGGGTCATACAAGCCTAAAATGACCACCTAGGCAAGAAAAGGGGGCAAACAGGAAGGATGGAGTGGGGAGAGAGTGCCTGGGCTCACCTGTCAGACTTCACTTGTGGCTTCCCTGGTTTAGAGTTGCCGTTTGGCAAAGAAGGCACTGGAAAAGGGTTTGCAGCATCTCCAGAAGATCCCTTAAATACACATTGCGTTATCCTTAGCCCGAAAGGACCCCTGGCCTAGCAACTGCCCTTGGAAGCCCAAGAGCACAGTAGAATGAGGAGCAGCAAGGAAAACCGGAGCCTGGCTCCGTCCAGCACTTCCCCAGCTGCCGATTAACCATGCCGCAGCTGGCTGCATGAGGGAGGGCAGGTAACACAAGCAAAGTAGACACACACACACACACACACACACACACACACCAGGTTCACCAGAAGCCACAATGCCATCACGATCAATAGTTGGAGCACTTGAGATTAAAGATCCAAAGAACTAAACTAACCCACATCTTAAGCCAAGCACCTAAACAATTCTCCATCTCTGGATCACTTTAAGAAACATAAAGGACCCCCCCACCCCCGTATTTTTCTGTAATAGTAACTATCATACCATTGGCTCTTTATAAACAACTCAAGGTTGCCATACTAAGACAGACAAATGTTCTGGAACTAAGCATACGTGAGAGTGTAAAGACTACACTCTTTCTGTTTTGCCCATTACTGCTGCTGCTCACTTTGTGCTCAGAGCCCCTGGCCTGTACTTTTCTGTGCTTGGGGACGGAAGACTCCTTAGAGTTGCTCTTGGTGCTGCCGGCACTCTGGGGAAGGTCCTGGCTACAAGCGTCGGCATCTGGCTTTGACCTCTTGTGTGCAGGCTTGGTTGGCTTCTGGGAGGAGGAGGAGGAGGAAGATGAGGATGATGACGACACGGGTGGAGGAGGAAGCATTTCCTTTCTTGACTCTGAGGAGGGCCTGGGTGTCCTAGAGAGTAACAAGAGTCAAAGCAGAACACGCACCACAGCTAAGTTTGTTTTTAAAGACAAAACGGTCACTGGCACAAAAGGTTATAGCGTCACACACAGGGCGTGTGATCCTGCTGGTGGTGGGGGTGGGGGGGTGGGGGGGAGTCTTAGAGACTTCCAATGCTTTGTAAAGTCCAGCTCTGACGACTGGTGACAAACGGAAGAGTTTTTACTAGGCTGGAAAATCCTGCCAACGAGTCATGGCTTCCTCTAAGCATTTGTATTTCTCATGTTTCCTGCTCACCCACTTGTATCTCATCCCAACAACAGGCAAGATTGACTGTCACCTCCATATCTGACCCTCTCCCGTACCTGGTGGCACACTCCCCCCTTCCCATTCCCACCCCAAAAAATGCACTTGTGTTCACTTGTGTTTTTCAGAGTCTCTTTGAGGCAATTTCTGAATGTCCCAGAGTTGCTTCTATGGTCTCTACAGCATCCCGACACTACTGTCACCTGTCCTCTCTCCCGCTCACAGAGAGGCAGACGGCTCTCATGTCTCTAAGGCAGAGCACGGAACCTAGCTATCCTGAGTCCAGGCAAGACCCAGAAAGGAATCCCAAGGCGTTGGAGAGACAGAGAGAAGGAGGGATCGGGAGCGGGAGAGAGGGAGGGAGGGAGGGAGGAAGGAAAGAAGGAAGCAAAAAACAGTAATTCTAGATCTTAAGGAAATGCTCCTTAGTGAAAATGTTTTGATAAATCTAGGTTTGCTGCTGAACGGATGTCAATTCTCATGAGGTCTTCGTGGACGAGACTCACACGAATAAGCACATCAGTGACCCAGAACAAGTCCCCACCACGAGCACCCTGACTCTGCTGCAGAAGAAAGCTTTCCGTCCCGCTAACGACTTCGACTTGTTAACCGCCCCAAGCTGCTCCCACTTGCTATACTCACTTTGTTTTGGAAGATTCTGTGTGGGAAGACGAAGATGAAGCCGACTGTGCCTTGACTTCCTTCTCCAATCTGATTTTCTTGTTATCATGGTCTTTTTCTGAGTCACCCTGTTATTGTAAGGTAATAAACACAGCCAAGTGTTAGAGGCCATCGTACAAACAAAGGGAGAAGGAAGGTCAGAACGGCAAAAACCCTAATTTGACGATTGGCGACATCTGTGCAGACAGCGCCATCACTCACACTCACAGCGGTGGAGAACGAGTCTAGCACAGTATGGGCTTCGTCATGATGCTGTCAGCTTGCACGTCATTACTTTGATCATTACCTTTTCTTGGCCACCCTTGACGTTTGTTGGTTCCTTCTCCTCTTCCTTGGTAGTCCCTCCCCTACTTTGTCACTCCTGTGCGTGTGTGTGTGTGTGTACAGTCCTCCCTTACATCATTCATATATGTATCGATATAGATGATATAAATATACTCCCTCTTCTACTTTACCAGATGTATATATACATATACATACATGTATGCATATATACATATATATACATACACATATACCAGGCTGGTCTTGAACTCACAGAGATCGCCCTGCCTCTGCCTCCCAAGCGCTGGGATTAAAGGCGTGTGCCGCCACACTCGCTTGTCTTATATT
The DNA here is from genome assembly GCA_026225945.1 of Cricetomys ansorgei. Taxonomy (NCBI): domain Eukaryota; kingdom Metazoa; phylum Chordata; class Mammalia; order Rodentia; family Nesomyidae; genus Cricetomys; species Cricetomys ansorgei. The sequence goes on along the minus strand of JAMJFZ010001232.1, from coordinate 3,031,224 downwards.
TTAAACTCTTAGGTTCTTCTCGAGACAAAAGGCGGGCTCTGTCCGAGCCTGACTAATTTTGATGACGTCCAGTCCCGTTATTTCCTGCAGTGACGTGATTGCATTCTTCTTTGTGGCTAAACAAGGAACCCCGGGAATGTTCTAAACCTGATACAGTTTCTATTGAAGAAGATTCTTTTTATTTTTCAAAAGAACTTGATTAGGGGTTAGGGATATAGCTCGGCAGTCGTCTACTGAACCAGGAGTCTGCTGAATCAATGAGCTCCAGGCTGAGTGAGAGAACTTTCTCAAGGAAGTGGAAAGCGACTGAAGACAGCCCGCACCGACCTCTTTACATAGACGCGGACACACAGAGACCACTGATTAAGTGATATAAACATGACTCCGGGGGGTAAGGAAAGACGGGAATCTAATATAGAATTTAAGCAGCCTGGGTGTCCCCATTTATACAACTGAACGCCAAGGATGCCTAATCATTACAAAAAAAGTGCTAATGGCAGAAGCCATCCAGTGTGTCACTGTCACCACACGCGCCACCCTGTGAAGAACCACCCGGGACGACGGGGCAGCTTCCTCGAGTGGTACCCAGAGCAGCGTGTTTTTAGAGCAGTGTGCTTTTTCTAGCAGCTGGTGGTAACCCTGAGAGAGAGGCCCTCGCTCTCCTAAGCAGTGAGGACAAAATATGAATTCCCTGAGTGAGGACTCTGGGACACACAGTCAGGCTAGGACAATCCACAACCAACCCTTTGAGCCATAAAGGAAGAAAATACTCCAACTAACTGGAGGTCCCAGTTCTTATGAACGCAGTGTCTTTTGTCCCTAAATCCCTCCAAAAAAATATGCAAATAGATTAATATGCCCAGGGCTGTCGAATGCCCAGACCCTAAAACTCCCTGGTCCTGCTCAAGAAGGAAAGATAGAGGGGGGAAAAAAACCCTCCCTCCTCCTGGCCTCTTGTGAACACCTTGTGCCTCGGTGTGTGCTCCCCCCCAAGTCCCACAGCAGAACATGTCTGATCACCTGTGGACAGTTTGTTTTGAAATGCATTCACCCAGGGAGGCACACAGAGAATTAGTGAGAGGCTTCAGGCACAGCGAACCCCCTACCCACTAGGTACCTGCTTGTGCCTAAGCATCTTGCCACCTGAAGGGCCAGAGCCCCAGAGTAAAGGCTGACAGGCACCCGACAAGCACTGCAGGAGAGTAAGAAGCCCACAATCAGAGAAAAGAAAGAATCGGCGCAGGTACCCAGAAGAGATGAATTTATATATGAGATGCTAAAACACGGATCTAAACAGAAGGTATTCCTGGGCAGCTTGTGATCCAAAAGGAGAGGAGGCTAAACACAAACTGGCCAAACACTAACGTCATCTCCAGAAGGGAAACAAGAGCCCATTTTTGTGCGTGTGTTATCTTCATAGTGCTTGGTATGCTAGGTATCACAGTGACTTGCTTACATACCTTCTGAACCACACAAGGCAAAAAAGTTTCCGAGCAAGGCACTCTTTACCAACTGAGTGTGGAGCCTGTGCCAATCACAGATGCAGAGGAGCCAGCACATGGGAAGTCACGTCGTGACTTCCAAGGTGGGCATCTGAAAATGTCAGCATTTACACCTCACCTAAACCATTAGCTTCCTGTTGGGAGCTTCAGAACTCAGAAGCACGGTACCCAAGAGAAAAGACACCACTGACTAAATAACTAAATATACAAAAGGCTCCACCGAGAGCTTCCTGTTCACCGTGCCTCCTGTCTGGAAAGGCTCAGGCTTTTCCAGAGCCGCAGTGTCATCTGCCATCCCTGGAAACAGGGCTTCGGAGTAACCTTGAGAGGCTAAACTGGAGAGAGGGGCACCAAAGTCGGGGTACACAGTAGTGGGTGTAGGGAACTGAGACTTGAATACCATGAGCAAGACCTACTGAGTTTTGGTGGTATGGGGTCTTTAGCTTGTTCTGGGTCAGGAAGCCACATGGAAGTCGGGTAACAGTGCTATACCCTTTAGGAGGGAAAAAGGAAATATCTGCCAGTCACCCCACTTTAGGGAATGTGGGATGTTGCTTCCGGTAGCAACAGAGGGGCCAACGGCTGCTGCTGAGTCCCAGGGCACTGTTGGCTTTTCTCAGCCTGTTAGTTCAGGCAGCCTTGGGTGCCGTGCCAGAATGGTGCAAAGGGGCAAGACGACCACAGAAGGAAGAGCTACGCTTCTGGAAGCCTCTCTGCAGGATGGTGAGCCCAGTGCCTGCCTTGCGCAGGCTCACCATGAAGGAGCCTGTAGTTGAAAGGAAAATGAAAGCAATATTTTCTAAAGCTGACGACAGTGGCTTAGAGCCACAGGCTCTGACTGCGGGAAAGAACTGGGAGCTTGGCTGTGATGGTGGAGACAGGAGGGTCTGAGCAGGAACTGGAGATCCTGGAGAAGGGGTGTGCATGGGCGCTGGGGTAGCAGCCTTGGTGACGGAGGCATGGAGCCAGGAAAAATGTTGTGACTGCCCTAGTGAGTGTAATCACCAGAGTCAATATGCTGATCTTTGTGCCTCTCTCAAGAATCTTCCCAGGAGACATGGGCAAGCCATGTGTGAGTGAGAGAGGACAGACCAGGAGACTGCTGGGAACACTCGTGCATCCCCTAAGCCTCACTGGACCTCAACAGAAGGCAGCAGAGGGTGGACTGCTACGACCTGGCCCGTGCTCACAGGAAGCTTGGCAGTGTGTGAAGCAGGTGAGAATGGAGAGGCAGGTCCTGGCACCTTTCTCTGAAGGAGGTTCAGTAAGAAAAAAAAAGCCGTGGACACTCAGCCTCACTCACGCTTCACACCGCCACCACCAGAGGACCCCGAGAACAGGAAGAAAGGACTCTGAGAGAGAAAAAGGACAGCTTGACACCCCCACGGTTAGGGCAGACACATAGGCAAATGACGTAAGGCAGCCTCAGAACCACACGGCTGCTGTGCCCCCCCCACCCCGACCTTGCAGCCAACAGACAGGCAAGAAGGAAGGAAACCTAAAAGGCTCTAGCAAATTCGAAGGCATCCGATTTCACACCCTTGACTTTTAAGGACAAAATTCGGGGCTGCTAAGGGGGAGCAGGGGAGACAGTTGGACTTTGGATGAAGTTGAAGGCAGAATGAACCACCCGAGTAGAAGCAGCACACTTTTTCCGGTCATACACAAGGACTTCCCTTCCTCTGCCTGCATGAAGGAAGGAATATGTAAATACACCGGTACACCCACCAAAGGCGATGGTTTCTTGGCTAATCAGTGGTGTTAAAAGAGAAAGGCTTCAGTGAACGCCTTCACTCCACTACTTGTAGAAATGACCAGGAAGGAAAACTATCTACTTATCTGAGCATTCAGCTGCAGTCCAATACTTGGGAGGCTGAAGCAGACGGATCTTGGTTCCAGGCCAGCCTGGGCTACGTGGTTGAGGACAAAACACCACCAAAAGAATATCCCACTCATTTGAAGGGTAACCTCCCCGGGCGAATGGGTGGAATGCAATGCTACAAAAGAGGTGAGCACATAGTAGGACTGCACGGGAAGCTCCACATTTGCTAGGGTGTTTTTAGAATGCTTCCAACTTCAGTTCTCCTTCAAACCAGGGAAGCATACTCCTAGCTTAAGGAAGCGGATGTTGGTACTTTAAATTCTAAACTGCAGTCAATTTGAATGAGAGGCACACTCAGTCCAAGTGCATTTACCTCACTCTCTTCCCCGTGCCTCACGCTCTGTTTCTAACCCAGTTCCCTCAGTTCCCACATCTGATGCCCTCGTCACAAGTGTTAACGCCAGCAGCTCTTTCTTGTTGGCTGGTTTGGGGCTCTGCAATGCCGGGGATTGAATCCAGGGCTTGGTAACTCTGGGTAAGTGTTCAAACACTGAGCCCCATCCCTGACCTTCCATGTAATCTCTCTGATACATTTGAGGCCTTGTGAATCCTGAGGATTCATGCTGAATTCCACAGCAGGGGAGGGAGAAGCTCTGAGGGGGTCTTTAAATAAACTGCACTAACGTGAAGGATCTGGAACCCTCTTGAATGCCCCTGACTACATCTCCAGGAAGCTTCTCCTAGTATTCACACTGAAAATGAAGGCGTCTTCAGAATCTAAAACTGGGAAGAAATATTCCCAAGTTAAAAAAAGAAGTCGTTGTAACCTCTGCCCTAGAGCCGGGTTCCCAGGTTTGCAAACCAGGTGATCCAGTCGAGCCAGGAGGCCCGAACGACAGTCACGGTGCTGACGCACAGAACGGATGACGTCTGCCATTCCTCCCACCCAGGAGTCCAGGAAGTAGCGCACCAAATGACACTCGACTCTGCTGAGGCGCAAAGACCCGACAGCTGGCGTTTTGCTCACACCTATCAGCAAGCTCCTCAGTCAAGCTGCTAACTAATGACACACTTCAGGCAAGGAATTCCTGGTTGCTTCGTCCACGCTAGCCAAACATGGCACTCCTGAACATCTCTACCCAATCATCAGCTCTTTGTGATCTTGTAAGCCTGCGCTCCACCACTTCCAGTCCCGTGAGCATCAGGATTGCGTAGAGCATTAAGATTGCTTAGGAATTTCAAAAATACCAGAGTGGGAGCCACCTCACCCCCCCACCCCACCCCCTGCTGTCTCCAGATGACTATAATGTGGTCAGGCTTGGGAGGGCTTTGTTATAGCCAGGATTTAAACTCACGGGTCCCATCTTGATCTGCTCCAGACAGGCAGACTTCCAAGCCAGCTAGAGCTGTGTATAAAGTGAGGATATTACTGTTCCAAGGTGTGTGTGTGTGTGGGGGGGGTTATCGTAGACGTGAGAGCGTAGCACCAGAGCACTAGGGGAGAGTCTGGGACAGGGAGACCACGGTTAGCAGACTGAACTGGACCATGGGAGGAGAGAACGGGTGGGGAGAGCTGGAGAAGAAGATGAGAGAGCAAAGAGGAAGGCAGGTCAAGAGCCAAGAAGTTTGTGGGGGCGGGGGGAGGAGCCGGGACGCCATCGTGGACTCTGCAGCAGGTGCTGGCGATGTCGAGGGAGGGAGCCCGGAGGTCGGCACTCAGTGTGGCACGCTGACGGGCACTCGGTGTGGTAGCTTACGTATGTCCTGAGTTTCTTTTGGACGGACACTTTGAAGAACGCGTGTGCACAACTAAGATGAGGAGGCCATAACTCCCCTCTGCTCTAATAGAATGGTCCCCTCAGCCTCGCCTGGAGGCTCTGCTTCCAGAGCACAGGCACGGTCTTACAGATAAGAGGGAGGAAGGAGGTAGCCTAGATCCCACTGAGGGCTCCCTGACAACTCTGAGCAACTCTCCATCCAACGAGGCAGCATTCTGGAGACAATATTCCCCTCCACACCAGCGGAGAACAGAAGGGCAGGTGTTAGCGCCAGAGTCTGTGTAAAATCAAACCAAGGCAGCTAAGGTAGACTTGCTGGCAGGACAGGTAATCAAGTGCACCTTGATATCTGCTCAGACAGTAAATGCAGGTACATTTTTCCCTAAACAGGCCCACCAAAGATTCCTCGATAACATTTTGTCCCCCACCAGAAACAGGTAGACACACAGACAGACAGATAGACATACACAGACAGACAGATACACAGACACAGACACAGACACACACACACCGCATCAATCTCATTCTGAAAGCTTTAAAATTATTCTGGCTTGGTCGTACAGGCCTTTAATTGGAAAGCAAACAGGCTGATGATCTCTGTGAGTTCAAGGCCAGCCTGGTCTACACAGCGTGTTCCGGGACAGCCAGAGCTACATAGACAGAACTGCTTCACACCTACGCCCTCCTCAAAGGTCTGGCATGGAAAACTGGCCTCTTTTAGCCCAAGCAGCTCCTTCAGCAAGTCACCCCAAAGGCCTTGCCCACGCATGCACTCATGACTCCAGCAACCAGGTTCTGGAGAAGAGCTGCCCTTTCTAGTTTGCTATATCTCTAACTAGGTGGGTAAGCGAGTTGGGCCTCACACCCGGCAGCAAGCTTCAAGATCTTCCCCATTTCTTCAAGTTCCACAGCTGAGTAAGACATTTTTCATATACTCACGTGTTAAAAATCCTACCCCTTCCTTCTTGAAAGCAAGACGGAGTTAGCCCTTTCTGTGCTTTTGTATCAAGGTCTTGGCAGGCAGGGAGGGTGCCCCTGGGGAAACACTTGCTACTCTCCCTCATCACAAAGAAGCAAAAAGACAGATCCAGAGCTCGAGAGTTGAAAGGAAACAAAGGCACTGTCCAAACTGGCAGCAAGTCTAATACAAGTCTCAAATGATGCAGGCTCCCCTTGAAAACTCACACTAAAGGTCACTCGGCTGCAGCGCACCCTCCTGGCTCACTTCACTCAAAACGCTCTCACCCGTGTGCTTCAGTAACTCTAGTAACAAAGCACTGCGAACAGTTCATGTACTGATCGTCATTCCAATTCAAGGCAGACCTTAATCTCTAGGGCAAAACATACTATGCCCGATAGTAAACGGCAATATCTGCATACGTAAACACGTGGCCTCAGAGTGCAGAGAAGTGGAGAAAGCTGGCCTCTGCCTGCAGCGACCCGGGACCCCGACATGAGTCACGACCTGTAGAACAGGAAGCAGGTGCAGGCCAAGAGGGACCCCGGAGAAGCATCAAAGCGCATCTCGGCAGGACAAAGGCTTTCAAAGGCCACGGGACACGCCAGGCTGTGTCCCTCACTCACCTTTCTCTTCTTGGCCGCCCTGCTTGATGAGCTGTCACAGCTTCTCTTCTCAGAGCTCTGCTTCTGCCCTGCTGGCAGCTGCTTCTCCTCGGCCTTCCTAGGGCGGCTCCCCTTCCCGGGGGGCTGGGGAATCCGAGTGAGGAGGTCCAGGGTTATCTTCACCACCAAGCTTGTGGGGGGTGGACCGTCCCTGAGTGGTGAGAGCAATCTGGTGTCTCTCAGAGGCAACAGGAGTTTGTCTTTTCGGCCGTCGTCCTGGACAATCACAGCCTGTCGGCAGCCACTAGTCCTGACACCACTGCCGCCCCTGCCGCCGTGGGGGGGGCCCTGGCCCTGAGTCAAAGTGACAAGAGCAAAGTGCTCGGGGTTCTTGTCCCCAGCGCTGTCCTTTGGAGGCTGCGGGCATGAGGGCGCCTTGGAAGGGGCTGGGGGACTCTTATGCTTCCTCTTCTCGCTGAGGGTGGGCACGGCTGCCTGGGGCTGGGGCGCAGGGGCCTCGGGTTTAGACTCCTTACTGCCCACAGCGCGTGGCCTGCCTTTTGTCTTCACGTCGGGTCTGTTTTTGGAAGCCTGCTCTTTTGAGCCATGGGGTTCACTCTCCAACTGCAAACTGGCCTGGGGCTCTCCCTGGCCAGAGCCCTTGGCAGGTTTCCTGGGCTGTTTGGTTCCGGTGGTTTGCCGAGACGGGGGTTCCTGTTGTGCTGGGGACTTCTGACAGCTCCTCTTCCCAGGCTGGGGCCCCTCGGAGGGACCCCGGAGAGCCTTGCTGGAACTCTTGGGTGGAGGGTCTTTGGGTTCGGGGCGCTGCTGGTCAGCGCTGCTGTCACCACTGCCCTTACTTTCCTGGCGCCAGCAGGGAGATTCTGTGCCTCCCCGACCCTCGAGGGCTACCGACGGCTGATTGACTTTGGTCAACCAGTTGTCCAGCTGCCATTTGTTTGCTGTTGGAGGCTCGGGCTAGAAATGGAAATAGAGCAAAGTGTTAACTAACCGGGGCTGATACACAATTTTCCTGTTTTCAATTATACAGGATTGTCCCCAGAAGCGGTCATTCTAAGCCTAAGCATTTACCTCCTACTCATCCTCTTCAAATTACAAATAGATTCTGTAATGGCTCTTAAGATAAGCTTCAACAATTCTGCAATTTGAGAACTCTGCCTAACGAAAATGTTAACTAATAAGTTTTGCGGTGTGTCTTTTGTCCTGATGGTGAATGATGTACAATTTGAACAGAACGAACACACTTTGACTTATAATAAAATAACATGCTTTTTTCAACTGATAAGGACTTTCTTCTAACACGTGATTTCTCTTTTACTTAAAAACAGTAATTTGTATGTGACAGGATTATTGATGTAACACAGACAAGAACTGATTTCCAAACTTTATACTGTGAGACAGACTGACGTCACATTAGCAGGGATTTGTCCCTTCTCCGTTCTTTAAGGCAGACATAAAATATCTCACTACAGGCAGCCGGGCCTGAAGTCGTACCTGTTCTAGAGAAGACCCACAGAAAACAGACAGGAGTATTGATTAGTACCCTAATAACTGATCAACAGAAGTTCCTAAAGCATCCTGTGGTTCAAACTATTGCTGATAAATTAACTATTAATGCATGCCATGTTATAGATATTTGGCCATTCTTTGCTTCTATATTTTTAATATTTCATTTTGTAACTTTTATTATTCACTTAAAATATTTTTATTCTCGGTTTTATACATTTATACAATATGTATTAATTATATTCCCAGGGGGAGGTGCATGTGGCTGCAGCAGAAGAAGCTGTCCGCTCCCCTTAGAGCTGGGGTTACAGGCAGTTGTGAGCAGCCTGATGTGGTGCTGAGAGCCCAAGTCAAGGCCTCTGCATGAGTGGTTTGTGTTCCACTGAACCATCTGTCTGAAGTATGTGTCATACGGGAAAATACCAGCGCTGAATGACGATTACACATTTCAGAAGACACTATAGACCGCTGGCTTGCTCTGTGTCTCTCCCTTCCCCCAAGATCCACTCTTACTGATGGCTTCTGTGAAAAGTTAAGTTATAGATACAGAGCACCAGAGAGCTAGCTAAAGGGTATGAAACGTGAGATTTAACTGATTAGATCATGGGTAAGTCTGGGCCATTAGGTTGGACCTAATATTATTTTCTTAACTGTGTTTTAACTCGCTGGAGAACAAACCGAGAGCCTCGTTCCAGGTGGGCCAGCAATCTACCACTGAACTAACTTTCCCCTCGGCCTCAGGATAGAGGCTTTTCAAAAGGAAGATAGATGGCTGACAATTTTCCAAAGTAAAAGATAACAGACAATCCGAGTCTGCGAAAACACGCAAGTCTCATACAAAGCATACGGTGTGGGTGCATTCTGGGCAGAGCAGGGCTGGAAGGTGATCGCCAAGGTCTCATCTCATAATAGAACAGCACCCCCAAAGAATGGCAAGAAGGCGTAAGACTCCCTAGACGGAAAGGGGGCTGAGCTCTTTTCTGTCACCCCATAACTGCTCTTGTCCAGTCTCCTAGCTATACCAACTCATGCAGGTGCTCATCTGAATTTCAGCAAGAGAGGAAGACACTGCTACTACAACGTGTGGGCCATTTTATCCCATGGAAATATAAATATGTGGTCAATATTCTAACAAGGCGAGGTGGCTTTTAAAGGTATGGAATAAATACAGAGCAAGGTACACCTCCTTGCCACACGGTTTCCTACTCAGTCGCTCAGTGGTTTAGTGATCTGATAAAGCTCTAAGGCAGAGTACCCTGAAACCAAACCCCTCCCACCCTTCCTTAGAAATGCCAGGAGAGGTCAACACCTATGGTTACAGCCGCAGCCCAATCAAGCTCTTTAGAACCTATTCATGTGTGATCCCAAAGTAAGAGTCATTCCTGCAGCCCCACCCCCAAAACAGAGCAATAGTGAGGTGCAGTTAGCAGTCCCTAAAGGAATGTCCTGGTTACAGAAATAGCATACAGCTACTTCCACCGGTCTGGAAGGTCTGGAAGGGAGTCCTGTGGCCCACTTTCATGGCAAACACGGGAAAGCCCAACAAGGAGAAAAGTAGACATGTCTCTTCCTCTGCACTCAAGTGAAATTGAAAATATTATACGGCTGCTTAACGCCTGGGAATTATTTGGTTTGAGATGAAGATGATATTTAAATAAAAGATTTGGTTAAATCAGATTGTAACTTTCAAAGTATTAGATAGGATCAAAGTTTGGCTTTTCCATTTTTCTCCTCCTTTTCTTCATGGACCCTTCTCTGTTCCTGTCAAAGGTGGTAGGGCAGAGCCTTAATACTGGAAACTGAGGCAGCGTGGGGAGACTTTTGAACATGCCTGAACACTCCCTTTAGTTCTTCTAACTTGTGAAGGAACAAACGTGTGTTTATTTTTAAGTGGATTATGGCTCTAAACAAAGTTTTGAGAACATATGTATTTGAACTGCACAAACCTGGTAACCCAAGTTTGACGCTTGGAGTCCATGGACGTCCATGTGGACAGTGAAAACCCCCCGAAAGCTGTCCTCCGTTCTCCCTCAAGTGTGCCCACAGAAGCACACCCTAAATAAAGAGTGGAGCACGGTGGAGCATGCCTTTAATCGCGGAACCCAAGAGGAAGAGGCAGGCAGATCTCTTCCAGCCAAGTCTATAGAATGAGTTCCTGGCCACCTAGAACTATATGGTAAGGCCTTGTCTCGAAATCAATTAGTTAGTGATTAAAAAGAGACGTGCGTGTGAAAGTTAAAGCTAGCATACAGTGGAGTATATAATTTATGTTACGCTCAACTGAAAGGGAAACCAGAGACACTCATTTTAAAGGGGACAAAAACGTACTCGAATACCCAAGGGAAAATAAAGAGCCTCAGTACAGAGCGCAGACCTTCTCTGAAGCGACTTTATACAGCAAAGTGAGGCAGGAACAGTTATTTCGCACCTAGGAAGTTCCAATCTACCTTGTTGGATTTTTGTTTGGTTGGGCTTTTTGGGGCTCAAGTATACTACGTAGTCCAGGATCTTCAATGCTACCAAGTATACTATGTAACCCAGGCTGCCCCTCAACCTCAGGATCTTCAGTGCTACCAAGTATACTTTGTAGCCCAGGCTGCCCCCCAACCTCAGGATCTTCAGTGTTACCAAATATACTTTGTAGCCCAGGCTGCCCCCCAACCTCAGGATCTTCAGTGTTACCAAATATACTATGTAGCCCAGGCTGCCCCCCAACCTCAGGATCTTCAGTGTTACCAAATATACTATGTAGCCCAGGCTGCCCCTCAACCTCAGGATCTTCAGTGCTACACTTACAGACATGAGCTAACACGAGCTTTGCCCCAGTCATTTTTTTTTTTTTTGATCAATGAGACATAAATTTATTTAAAATAAACATAAGGTTAAATTGTTTTTCTATTTTTCTTCTTTTTATTCTTGGTGGCACTAAGGATTGAACCAAGGGCCCTAAGAAAGCTAGCATGGAGTTTTGTTGTTGCTGTTGAATTATTTTTCAAGTTTCAATTATGTGGCCAAGTATACTTAACTCTATCTTATTTGAACTGAATTTCATTGTTCTAGAGTGTTTTCTATTAATAATCTAAGAGGCACGCACGTTTTTCTTACTGGAGATGAAGCGCAGGGCTAAGATCACAGTTCAGTGTCAGAACGCACACCAAGACGCTCTACCTTCACGTCGCCAGTACCAAAATTAACCAGGCCAAAACAAAAACACCCCCAAAACAAAAACACCCCCAAAACAAAGACCTTATAGGGACCGTCAGAGCATGTGGTTCACCCCTCCGCCTAGATGGAGGTGACTTCCACGGAGGTCAGTGCCACACAACCCACAGAGAGACTCACAGAGTTGTTTTTAAACTCTAAAAGGTACTTTGAATGTAGTTAATGCTGATCCAAGTCCGTGCAGTGTAAAAAACCTCAAAATTTAAAAACCCAAAAAAAGCCCAGGATGCCCCTGGGTACTTACTCTGTGCCAGGCACAGCCACACCTAACAGCTTCTAACAGTACTGGCTTCCTCAGTCTCTGCTGCCCTGGATCAGGCCCGAGGCACACAGCCGACCTCCAGACGTGTTTAGTGACTGTTCTAGTTGAACTACCATCTCTCAGAGAGAGCACAGAGCACTCTGATGCTTTCTTATCAAGACAGCCTCGTCTCCTGGCACCCCGATCTTAAACACAGAAACGGTGTTCTCCATAAGGGCTGGTCTCGCAGGGACGCGGCTGCCCACAGCCACACCACCATCCTGGGCTGCCTTCCGAAGGGGGACACGGTACCTCAGGAGCTGGGGCTTCCAGGGACTCATTCTCACTGTCGCTTGAGCTGCTCTCGCTCTCCGAGTCTGAGGAGCTGTCCGACTCGCTGCTCTCCGACTCTGCGCTACTGGAATGCACCGATGCCACCGGTTCTGGAAGCGTCTGGGGAGCACTGCGGAGCAACCGGAGGGAGTGTGCAATTAGAGGGTCGTGCACACACAGCTCTTCCTGTCGCCTCTGCCCATCCACCTGACCCTAGAAAGTAAAGCCGGCATGGATGCTGGCTTAGCGTCCAGAGGACAGGGAGACCCACGGCCTTAGAGTCGGTGGTCACCAGGTAACTGCAGAAGAGGAGCCGTGGCACTTTGTTCCCAAAAGATGCGCCAAGTGCCTGGTGCCTAATATCAAGGGCTGCTAAATCAAGTCCTGGACAGCCTGCCATGGTTTATCAATAACGTTTTATTGGGACACGCCTGCCACTGTTGTCGCTTAGGCCATCTGTGGTTGCTTTCGTGGTGCGGTAGCTGAATGACAGTAGCGGTCACCACAGAGACAAGTCCCTCAAAGGCTAAAGTATTTATTTACTATGTGGCTCGTGGCGATTACTGGCTTCTACTATATGTAACTGAGAAGAAGAGTATAAAAGAAGAGCCAGTGTGTAAAACCTCCCTGCGTTCTCCACACAGGACCTAACTACGCAGCAAGCAGGCGCCGCTGAGTACCGAGAGCGTTCCTTGGCAGGGCGAGCTCAGAAGTGAGGCAGGCATACTTCCTGGTGAAGTTATACAATGGGACATTCTTTATGACTAGCTGGGCATGAACAACTTCAAGTTTTACAAGTAGGCCATTAATTCTAGGTCGATGGGAGAGCATATGGACCAAGGCTAAAGGCTAGACATATAGTTTCAAACCATACGCAATCTTAAAAACTGCCCTAAATGGTATTAGCTAAAACAGGAGTATTAAATGACATCCTTCAACCTTAAATTGTACCTAGTACCAGGGGGAAACATACTGTATAAAATAGTCTTCGTTTCCCAAACACAGACCATTATTTTTCTAAACTAGGACTGACTCATTAGAAGGTGAAAGAGTAGCTCCCTACATTAATGGAAGTCACATTTTAAAGCAGCTGAAACTAAGAAAACAGGAACGCTGGGAACAAGTTCTGGAAGAATTCAATATTATTGATTTTGAAAGCACAGTTTTACAAATACACGGGCTCCTCGGTCTACCTTTCCAAACACTGTTCACACGATACCGATGATAAACTGTGTTTAAAGTTTAGTTTTATAAATATTTTGGAAAGCCCTCACTCTATACCTCTATCTGGACTCAAATTTTCTTACCCTAGTCTTACCTCTTACCCCAGTCTCCCAGGTCCCAGGATTAAAGGCAAGCTGTCACCATCTCTGGCTCAATTGTGTGTGTGTGTTGTATGTAGTGTATGTAGTGTATAGTGTGCGTGTTGTATGTATTGTGTGGTGTGTGTGTGTAAGCAAGCATGAAGGTGGTGAACATGAACATGTGTATGTGTGAATGTATGTACATGTGGAGGCCAGAGGTCGATATTCAGTGTCTTCTTCAATCAGTATCTACTTTGGAGACAGGACCTCTCACGGATTAGGTCACACAGGCCGGGAACTCCAGGGATCTGCCTGTTTCCGAGCCCTCAGCACTGGCATTAAGCAGCCACACCTGAGGGTCAAGTCCTTGTGCTCGGAAGGCAAGTATACCAACTAGACATTTCTCCAAGCCCTTAGATCAAAGAAATTTAACATCAAAACAATGCTAGGTGGCCCCGGGACTTCTTCCCCCTGTGCAGGGTTAACGACTTACACCAGCTGACTCAAGCTTTTAAAGCATAATCAAGCTGGGGGCGGGCGGGCAATAGTTTCGGGTCGGATGGGGAGAAATGTGCACACAGTACCTTGGAGGTGCGGCTGGGGAAGGAGGCTTCTCTGCGGCCTGGACATTAGCAGTAAGGGTGAGACGTTCCAGGAGAGAACAGAGAGACAGGTTAGGACAAGCAGCCAGGACCCGTCCGATGGACTCAGAAGGATTTGGGGTCTCGGAGTCCAACACTCACTTGTTCGGTGTCACTGTCCTCACTGTCACTGAGCTGCAGGTCAGCCTCAAGCATGCTGGGGACAAAGAACAAACGTTGGGGAATTTGAGAGAATGCATAACAATCTTTTTTGGCATTACATAGAACATGTGTCTGAAGCCAGTCGGGGGGCAGGCGGGAGTAGGTGGGGCTTGCTTTGTTTGATTGCTTCATTCAGTTTTCTGGAAACTCAAGTTTTGCCGTGTTCACGCTGAAAGCAGGTCGGACGAGGCCCTTACAGTGTCAAAACTCAGAACTTCACCCATTCCGAACCCTGCAGCAGAGCATCCGGCAGACACTTCTAATCCGCCCTAAGGCTGCACCCTCAGCTCCTAAGGGAGAGCGCCCACACAAGCAAACTGCAAAGCCGGGAACACAGAACACAAATACACTTGCTCTCCCTTCTTCCATTGTCTCCGAGCAAGTGGTTACGCACCCGTGCGCTGGTGCTGAGGGGATGTAAAGTATCTAAACAGTGCTAAGCACACAGAACTTCAAGACGACGGACAATAGCGCTCGCTCTTCGCTTCTGTCCAGAGGACAGTATTGATAATAATACTGAGCTCCGGTTTTCACAGGCAAGAAGACCATTTTCCTCTGTCTACTGGGATACAAATCAATGGTCAATGTTCCCCTTAATTTAATTAGTGACGCAAAACAAATGCCCTTGCTGTTGGTCAGAAAGTGCCTCTGATTCTGGTAGGGGGGAAAAGCACACTGCCTAAGACTCATATTACCGTACGGCACTAGGCACTCTGGCTTACGACAGATTTTGATATTGACATAAAAATGTCTCTAAGCGGTACATGTTTTCTCAAACTTGAGCGCCTACTTCTCTCCATCCTTAAGCTTTTTCCACAGAGACCACCAGGTATCAGAGGCACCGGTCACTAACTGTTTTCTCACATCTCTCAAAACACCTCCTCGGTAATTTGATCAGCATCATGAAGTGGGAAGACCTGGTTCCCTCAGGAAGCCTGCTTTAAAAAAAAAAAAAATCACTGCATTTTCTAGTGATGGATTGTAGAACCGGGTTTTTCAGGAATGACCTCCCGCGTGAGATACGGTAATCCTACCAAGGAACTACTTCACCAGCGCATGTGCTAAAAATACTCCTGTGTAAATTTTTTTAAAACACAAAAACTAAGGGGCTGGAGAGATGGCTCAGCAGTTAAGAGCACTGGCTGCTCTTCCAAAGGACCCGGGTTCAGTTCCCAGCACCCCCAACATGGCAGCTCAAAACTGTCTGTAACTCCAGATCCGGGGGATCTGACGCCCTCATACAGACACACAGACATACTTGCAAGGAAAACACAAATGCACATTTTAAAATATTAATAAAAAATAAAAACTGAAGCTGGGCCTGGGGGTGCACACCTTTAATCCCAGCACTCAGGAGGCAGAGGTGGACTGATCTCTGAGTTCAATCCTGGCTAGCCTGGTCGACAGAATTTCAGAACAGTCAGGTCTACCCAGAGAAACCCTGTATCAAAGAATCCCAACAAAACCAAACATCAAAAACAAAAAGAGAAAAAAGAAAAATTATGAAAAAAAAAAAATTTAGCAACTTATAAGTTTAAGATCTTGCGCAATGTTTACCAAGCGGCAACTAAATTCCCATTTTACCATGGCTGGAAAACACGGCCTTCAGTCACAGGACTTGGCAGCTGGCCATCAAAATGGCATGAAGAAAAAAAAAAAAAAAAAAGGTTACTCAACAGGTTTGCTGCTGGGCTAGCTCGGCCAGGGGACACAGCAAAAGATAAAGGTATTATCTTTGGAGGGGCAAAAAAAAATCACAAGGTATAACACAACAAGGTGGAAAGGAGCCTGGCAGAGTTGGCAGGGTGTATTCAGTATTACCAGCATCAGCAAAACCGCAGGCAAAAGAACTTGTCTCCTAGTTACTGCATTTCCTTTGTATAAAACTAATCTTTAATTTTCTGTACTACAAATGATCCTATAATACCACTGCACACCCATCCAAAGGAGAGAATTAAAAACCCCATTTATGCTTCCCCCTTACTCCTAACGTCAGTCAAGGCTCACTCAAGAAGTTCTGAGCTCACTTGGAAGTAGTGGTTACCATGAAAGTTCTATAAATGTCTCCTCCTGGGAATTATACAGACTGAGAAGTCAATAATCAAACATGTTTGCTGGCATGAAAGCTATTCAAGATTTTTAAAAGTGGGGTCAGAGCTCAGTGAAGGAAGACCACAGAGATGGATTTCTGAGTATGTTCTACCAAATAAAAATGGAAGAAATTCAGCCAAAAAGATCAAACGAAACCTATCAGTTACGTAAGAAAGATATTAGTGCAATTTATACACTCAACATTTCCTACAGTCTAAATCTGTTGAGTATCATTTATTTGATAAACAATTTAAAAAGCTGGCCAAGTCTGGTGTGTGGTGCCTGCCTTAAACTCAGTACCCAGGAGGCAGAGGCAGGGATTTTGAGTTCAAGGTTGCTGTTCTATACAAAAAGGTCCTGTCTCAAAACAAAAAAACACACAAACAACAAATAAAATGGTCATGGTCCATGAACTGGAGTTGGATCCCCAAGTACCATGGGGTAGAAAGGGGATCCGGTTCCTGCAAGTTTGCTTCTGGCCTCCACACGGTCACCCTCCGTGTACACAGTAGGTAGGCAAGTCAGCAGACAGACAGATAGGCAGACAGATAAGAGGGCAGGCGTGGTGGCACATGCTCAAGATCCTAGCATTTGGAGGTAGAGACAGAAGGATCAGAAATTTAAGCTCAACTACAGAGGCCAACCTGGACTCCATGAGACGTCTCAAAAAAACAAAAACAAAGACCCAGCATATGTCATATGAGAATCAGCAGACAGAAGTACGCTGTCAGTGTCTACTGATCCAGCCAACAGTAACCACAAAACCTTCCAGAAAACAGTTTACAACATCACCAGATGTGGGTGACTCAGCGTGCACCAGCATGCTGCCCAAGGCGGGCAGAGAGAGGCAGATCCAAGTTTTTAATAAGAAACATGTATAACACCTGCAGTTTAATTTACTTAAAATCATCATCAAATTTTGCTTAATGGGGGAAATATGCTTTCTCAAAAGCACGGTCTCCACAGGAAAATGGAGTCTGGCCACAAAGAGGAGTTTTACGAGAAGAGTCAGCTGCTCGCGTCCCCTGGCCGTTCCATAAGTCTGCGTGCTGTCTGTGAGGGGCAGGTCCCTGACATGCGGGAGGCGATGAATCGCAGCTGGGCGAGAACTCTGCGCCCTCTAAATGAGAACCAAAGTCTCCCAGATCCGGCCCTGATCCTGTGCATAACACCTAGGTCAGGAAAGCAGCAGCCCCCCAGGGATACGCCCCTCCCTCCTCATCCACCCCGAGGATCATGGACAGCTCCCTCTTCATGTTCTCAGACCTAGAACTGAGCACGCCAAAGCACTGGCTGGAGCTCAGAGAGCTCCTGCTTGGCATCTGGGAGGCTCTCCCTGGGTTTGATCCCCAGGAAAGGGGGAGGAGGAAGCCAGAGTTTGGGAAGATGGGGGGAGGAAAGGAGAAGAGGAAAAAGGGCAAGTGAGAGAAAATGAAAAACTAAGCGGCCTGAATGAACATGGCCCCTTTAGAGAATAAGTAGCAATATCACAGAGCTACCCCTAGAGATCACGGGGTGGGTGTGAGGGAAAATGGCCACTTTACAACCCCGACCTGGGATGCAGAGTCCATCTCATCTGGTGTGATGGCTCTGGCCAATCTAGTGACACAATAATATTGACAGATCTAGTGACACAATAACTTTGAAGGAATTAAATCTAAGTCCTAGGAGAAATGAGATAAGACCTTGATTTAGCATAAAACATTCTGCGATGAACACGCAAGTTTTCCCCTCTGAAAATAAATTAACTTTAAACCATACGCGCTGTAACTGACCAGATCTCTAATGTCATTTCCGAGTTCCAAAGCAACATAGTTACTACAGAGCACTTGGAACTGTATGCCCTACACCTATTCTGTTTAAAGGGAGCCAAAACTGTTGCAAAAAGCAACTCCGGACCACAGCATAGCGTAGCCACATTTACAGCCGGCACGGGTGAGGCATATCAGTTGACCCTGGAGCCTCTCCGTACACATGCATTCTGCATCTCGTCCCTCTAGCAGAGTACACGGGGCCAGGCAAGCTCTGGCAGGCACGCTTCCATGGGTCACCCCAATGTTGCTGTGTGAGGACCCAGAGACAAGTCTCGCTTCCTTGTCCACTTTCTTCGTACTGGGCTTGCCCACGGTTTGCTCTGCCAATATTCTCAACGCCAAAGAACCCCAGGGCCGTTTCAATGAACTCGTCTCTGACTTAACTTTTAGCACCACTGTACTTGAGAAGGAACAAGTGAAGTCAAGAGAGCAGCAGTGATCTGTTTGGTGACTGCGAAGTCCTGATCGTGGCAGCGAGTGTGCTGAAATGGTTGACAACCCTGTCAATGGACACGTGGGGATATATACTGTTAATCAATACCCCAAATGACTTGGGGGTGTATACTGCTAATCAATACCCCAAGTGACTTGGGGAGAGATGGGAATGGAGAAGGCTGAACTCCATCCAACACAACTGGAATTCCCCAAATGTATAATTTACTCAGATTTTGGTTCCCGTTTGTTTCTGATACAGGCCTCACTCTGCAGACAAGGCCGGCCTTGAACTCACTGAGATCTGCCTGCCTCTGTTCCATGAGGAGCATTGGTTCCTTTACAGTTAGGAGACAGGGTCTCAAACTCTCAATCCCCTGATTCTCCCGCCTTCAGCCTTCCAAGTACTAGGATTACAGAACCTCCAGCTCTAACTTCAGGTTCCTTTTAAAAATAGGGTAGAAATATGGGCCACAAGTGCCTCGTGGGAGAGACAATGGAAGGTTACAAATTACAAAGAGAGCAGTCATAAATGGAAAATCAGATCTTAGGCAGTTATAATGAAAAGCTGGAAGAAGGGGGAGGGAGGAGAAGGGAAGGGGGAGGAGAAGGGAGAGGGGAGGAAGAGGGAGAGGGGAGGAGGAAAGAAGAAAGAGGAGGGATAGTAGCTCAGATCCTCACTGTTCTTCCTTACAAACCTCTAGTTTTCCTCCTGAAATGCAGGCATCTAGACGCAGGTTAACAGTCATTGTGCATACCCCATAACCCTGGGCTTTCAATCACTAGAAAATAAAGTGTCCCTTTTCCAACAGCCAAGTGTAGAGAGCTGCGAGTCACCGGGGTGCTCCACGGCAATGAGTTATAGAGGTCCCTCAGCGAATGATAGCACAGGCACAGGCTGTGGTCCTTTGTTCCTGACGTAGTGGGGAGACACCTCGACAACTAGTATATCAAAATTTCTACACGACGTAGTTTCTACAGTTTCCTTTGATGGTATCTATCAGCCAATGGACGTTTTCAGCTAGGGCTGCCAAAGAGCATCCGGGTAAAGCATCAAACACACGAGCTGCCTTTTTGTAAGACGGCGAGAGAAAAAATTAATTTTCTTAGATTAACATGATATAAATTAATTGGGACGAGCAAGCTGTGCCATAGGACCGGGGTTCAGCCCCCCGCATTCTCACCACAGAAAAGCGAAACACAAGAAACGAGGAAACGCAGAAGGCCGTTTACTGCCTTCCAGCTGACATCAGAGTCCCGCTGTGACGAAATAGTAGCACAGCAAACTGAGGGTTGACTCTCCCATCTGTACCAAAGTATTTTAAAAGACGAGCCTATGAACACCACTTCAGTACTCAGGTTTATTCACAAAACCATCAGGCTTCCTCTAGCTGTCATTAGCTCCGCCCCTTCCCTCGCCCCTAACTCCAGGTAACTTTGAGGCCCCGCCTTCCCTCCTTCAAACACAGTTTTCCAAGTAAGTCACACTTCCAATGTGAAACAGCTGATTTCCGTCTTTTTTGTTCAAAGTAGGAGTTGACTTCAGAGGCCATACATGAATGAATGAAGGAACGCACCTTCGCAGGCAGCTCCTCAGAGAGGGGGGAGGAGAGCTCAAGCTGCAGGAACAGGGTGGATCACCCTACAGTTTCTAAGCCCCTCCTGAGGGGCTGACAACTGCCCTGGACTCCCCAAAAGGAACTGTACAAAAGACACGATAACCTCAGAAAGAGGAAACGCCCTGCGTGCTGTCCCCGAAGCGGCAGCCCTACGTCTCGGAAAGGAAGTGGATTGCAGGGCCAAGGGCCCTTAGGCAAACACACCCTCCTCTGAACTTGGAGGCCATCAGCACTAACACCTTGGCTAATCAGTTACCCGATGGAGCTCTGCTGGAGGGTTCGCTGGAAAGTAACAAGAGCTTAAGGCGCATGCACACGAAAGCAATGCGTTTCAAATGCACGTTTCTCTCATGCATATATTCTGTTACCGCTTTGCTCCTCCACGAAGACTGAACAGATTCACGGATTGCTGTGCGCTGTCCAGTCTGTGCTCGCCCCTGGCCTTACTCTTCCTTTTAAATGTACTAGCTACTTCTAGATCTAGCAAGACACAGATTTTTTTTTTTTTTTAATGCCAGAGCGTAAATAAGCCCGTAATGAACGATTCTGATGCACACGGGACATTAGACTACCTCCCTAATACACTACCTGCCACTCAAACAGCTCAACTACACTAGTGAATGCTGTCACTGGATCAACTTAACCGCCAGTGCTATGAAACCTGTCATACGAATGTGAGAACGTTGCAGCTCAAATTAACTGAGATGCGGTACTCTGCACCCACTAAAAGCAAACCCATAAAAGCAATTCCTTTGTTCATGAGGAACGTTTAATTTTGCCACTAATCAATACCACGAACCCAGGACCCCACACCACTACCGAGTCCACACAACCTTTATTCTCTATCTGCCCAGTCAGCCTCGGGAATACTTCCTCCATCCTCCCTCCGGACCTCGCTGCCCGTCCGGGTCCTGTTTTGACCCTCCTACCCCCACCCCCCACCCCTGCATCTTTTAGGAGCACCACAAGTGTTTTTTCAAATATGAGTAGTTTTTATTTAGAAAATTCATTCGGTCACAGGATATAAGCACGTCTGCAAGGGGCTTTCAGCTTCTCTGACTCTTAGTGGTTACAAGGACACTGAGTAGGTCTTCATGAACCTGTGAAGGACAGAGGAGGAAGTGACTTCCGCCCACTCACTCTGGGGATGCTTCTAGGGTGCAGTGCTGAGCCACCTTCCATCCTTAGCTGGCCAAACACGCAGCTGCTTCCTGTCCTTGCTACCACTGCTCAGTCCACTCAGCTCCCTGCTGAACTGACTGCAATGGAACACAGGGCTTCCACTCTCCCTCCTGGATGCCCCCAAGACAACAGCAGAGACATCTTTTTGGTGATCAGGGGTCAATTTCCAACCTCCAGCCATCGCAAACAGGGCAGAGCCTGCTGGCCTGGGGCAGCCTCACAGGCTCTCACAGCTCGGGTCCCAGGCTCTGGCTCCTCGGTTCTTGCCACAGTCTAAACTAGAGACTCAGAACGGCCAAAACTCAGGAGCCAGAGAAATTCCCCAAGATGAAAACACAGAACGAAAAGGGGAAATTGCAAGTGACACGGCCTTGGAGCTTCGCTTCTGTTTCCCCAAGTAAAGGACACTAACAAGCAAAAAATCTTCATCCTCTAAGACCACAGTAAAACACATTCTGACTGGGCAAAAGAATCCATCCTGCAGCCAATGAGAATGTATCTTGATCAAAACTCGTATGCTACTGTTCTTTTTTCTATGTTCAAAATGAAAATCATTCCCTCAAGGTCTTGGATAATAAGGACTTAACCTCATCTCATTCACTCACGGTGATACGTAGCCCTAGCCCTGAGATGTAATAATCTCTGCCATTCACTTGTAGTTTTTGGTAGTGGCCATCCTCCAAAACACAAGGAACAAATACTGTGCCTTTAAAAAAAAAAAAAAAAAAAAAAAAAAGGAACCAGCTGGGAAGATAGCTCATTAGTTGAGATCACTGGATGTTCTTCCAGAAGACCCAAGTTCGATTCCCAGCACCCATACAGCGGCTCACAACCATCTCTAGCTCCTGTTCCAAGGGATCTAATGCCCTCTTCTGGCTTCTTCAGGCACCAGGCATACACAAGATGCACAGACATGCACATAGGAAAACATCCATACGAAGAAAAATCAGGCCCCGGAATTCTGAGAGCACCTGCAACATCTGTAGTGACATCTCAGACACAGAGGGAGACGCCCAAGCTGGTGGCCTCACTCAGTCCCTAGCAGGTGCTTCCAGTGATTGGGAGGAGGGTGTTGGGGGGGGTGGAGGGCGCAGAAAAGAAATGGGAATTTGATACTTTTAGGAAATAAATTGGGTCAAAATACTGAATTAAATTTCTAGTGTTCCAAAAACCCAGAATACATTTAGATGTGCCTGGCCTGACTAAGAACATCTGGACAGCAGAATAAACCCCTGCCACGAAATAGGCCAGAAAATGGCAGAAAATCTCATTCCATCCCACCGCCCCACAGATCTAGCTTCCAGGGCTAATGTCATTGAAGTTCGAAATTTTAAAAGCCAAAGTCTTCTGAGTTCCACAGTCGGTGCATAGATAAATAGCTCAAAGTCTTTCTTTCCAGAAACGCCCCCAGCACATTCTCCTATAGTACACACACCTGGATCCAGACACAAGCATGGGTCATTTCCTCCTTCTACAATACGACCAGGTTTTACAAATCTCATTAACTGAAATCAGGGGAGGGGGGGTAATACTTAATGGACTTACATGGAAAATTTCAATGTCATATTATCAAATTTTAATAAATGAAGGTTGGCCTTTTTTTTTTTTTTTTTTTTTTTTTTTTTACTTACGATGTTCCTTGCTGGGAATTAGGGTGGGTTTTTGAAGGCGTATCATATTGTTCTGTGGGGAAGAAGACACAGTCAGAGCAGCAGAGTACACATTTACAAAGTCATTAGCTGTAAGCTCCCTCTCACCGCTTTTCCCCTGTACCCCGACACAGTATGAACCTTAAACTGGCTTCTGCACTTGATCCAGGCCCTTAAGAAAGCAGTTATGGTCTTGTGAGAGATACAACTTGATCACAGACAAAATGGCAGCAACAAACTCTTAGTAAGCCAGAACTACTTTGAATACAGGGCTTTAGCGTGCCAACCCCCAACTTGCTGGTAACTCTCAACTGTGGGAGACAGTCTCTGTCCTTGGTGACAGTTGGCGGGGCTCCTATGGGTGCTCCAGGACAATGCTGTGCTCATCCCCACCTGGCTTGACTCCAGGGTCCATCCGTGATTGCACAGCCTCCGTCCCACCTGTCCCTCCTGAAGCCGACTCCCATGGCGGAGTTAACTCACTTAGCAGCTATTTATAGACTGCCTGGTAGAGACCAAGCCTTCAGATGTGCTTACAGTTGCTCGAGGGACATGAAGCAGGCCCACAAACATCCACAACTCAGGGCAGTGTGAGGTAAGCACGCGTGGCAATTATGTAAATGTACTGTCCTGAGATTCCAGGACATTAGCAATGACCAAGGAAGACAGATTATAGAAAGCATGAGACAGTTGAACCACAGAGAGTCTTAAGGACTCTACCAGACTGAATACAGGAAGACCATAAGGAGGAAGAGGAGGAAGAAGAGCAAATGTGAACAAGCAGAGGAGTCGGGACCCTGGATCTGTCCAGGATGGGCATGGAGGGCGCAGTGTCCAGCAGGAACAGGGGTGAGAGTCAGGTCCATAGAACTCTGCACCCAGGATAGAAAGTTTAGGGACACAACACAGGAGTGCCTCAGAAAGATTAGTCCCTAAGGGCAACCCTGGTGTACCCTAAAGGGAGCAGGAAGTGAGGCAATATACCAGCTGGAAAGCAGCCGCGTGACCAGTGTGGAAAGTTATAGTGGGTACTTGTGAGGCAGGGGTGAATGGCGCTTAGATCCTTGGGTAGTTGCAGTTAATCACTTTCTCCTCAAGGTGGCAGCAGCTCTCTCATTTTCAAATTGCCTTCCTGTGGCCTAGACAGCTAGCTAGCACTCCAATGTGGAGGTCATCCTGGCCATGCTGCAAGCTGGAAATCTTTAGGTGACCATGCTATGTAGGCTCAGACATAAACAGTAGGACACTAGTAACATCCCTACACGTCTCTCCATAGACTCTAAAACCTAAGTGCCAGGCAGAGATGGCTCTTCCAGAGGACCCAGGTTCAATTCCCAGCACCCACATGGCAGCTAGAAACTGTTAACTCCAGTTCCAGGAAATCCGACACCCTCACACAGACATACATGCAGGAAAAACACCAATGCGCATAAAATAAAAAGGAAGGAAGGAAGGAAGAAGAGGAGGGAGTTTGCTGGGTGGTGGTGACATAAGTCTTTAATCTCAAAGTCGGAGGCAGGGGCAGAAGCAGGTGGATCTTTGAATTCAAGGCTAATCTGGACTAGAGTGTAAGTTCCAGGGCAGCAAGGGCAACACAGAAAAACTCTGTCTAGACCAAAAAGAGGAGCAGGAGGAGTAGTAGAAGGAGGGGAAGGAGGAGGAGGGGGAGGGAGAAGAGAGGGGGAGGAAGAAGAAGAAGCAGAAGCAGCTGCAGCAGCAGCGGCAGCATTCACTTGCTGGCATATTTTACAATTAGTGTTTCTATAGCTGTCATAAATCAGAACCAAAAGCAACTCGGAGAGGACAGGCTTCATTCCATCTTACACCTTTGTGGTCCATCATCCAGGAAGTCAGGGCAGGAGTTGCTCAAGGCAGGAACCTGGAGGCAGGGAACTGCAGCAGAGGCCATGGAGGGGTGCTGCCTACTGGCTTGCTCCTCGTGGCTTGCTCAGCCTGCTTTCTTATCCAGGACTACCAGCCCACAGGTGACACGCCCACAGTGAGCTGGGCCCTCCCACATCAACTAGCAATCAGGAAAACGCGCCACAGTCTTGGCGATGCGGCCGGGCGTATTTTCTCAATTGAGGCTCCCTCTTACAAAATAACTCTGGCGCACTACACTCTTCAGTGGAAGTCGCACCCCCCTTCCCCGTCCAACAAACAACTGTCTCTTTCAGAACACATTCTAACCTGAATAAAATCTCCAGGGGTGCCACTGGTGTCTGAGAGCCCCAAAGCAGCACAGCCTGAGGGGTGAGTGCTTTGGCCCCGGTCAACAAAGAACTTACAAGTTCATCTTCCATCCACTCAACAGTGGGGTGGACTCAAGTTTCTGCCTTTGTACAATTGGAACTAGCAGCCACACGCTCACAGCCCACACAACCCTGCTGACAGATGCAAGTGACAGGAGAGGCAGAGCCTGTCCGCCGAGGGCTCGGCCCTCTGCTTTCAGGACATTGTACATGTGTTCTCGGACTGACAGCCCGAGTGTTATCTCCGCACACAGCCATCAGTTTCAGTTAACTGTTTTGCAACTTGCACCGTGCTGTGGCAACATAATCAGCACGGGACAGAGAGGCAGCTGGGTTCTGACTTCTTTACAAGATGGCATTCCATCTGTCCAGAGAGAGAACGGCAAGCCTGGTCCACCAGCGTGAAACAGCCGAGTAAGTCAGGATTCAGGCATATGTTTGTAAAATGGGTAAGAGTCTGTGGCAATGGCCCAGTGAAACTTGACTTACAAAAATACAGCTGCAGGGAAGATTGGACTCTCAGGTGTCATCTATTTAACCCTATTCTAGAAGGTTCTATTCTGTTTCATACTTCTCTAATCTTTTCCCTCTCCTCGTATCTTAGCAAATCCACCAAGAAGAGTCATCAAGGAAGAAAAGAGGGGGTGATGTAAAGGCGTTCACCACTGTGGACACTTATAAACTGCCCCCCTCAAGCCTCATACACGCACCGCAGACCCTACTATTGACATGCTCTGTTGCAGACTAACGCTTCACTCCTTAACAGTAACTACTGCGTGGCACCATCACCCTTGCCAGTGTCTCTTCCCCCTAAGTTGTTCTCACCGAACCGAATGGTTGCAAATATCCTAGTGAACTTGGTAAGGCTTGTCACGTGCAAAAGAATCAGGACACGGTGTACTGTTCTGAAGAGAAAAGCTGGGTCCTGAAAGTGTCCCAGGCTCTCCAGAATTTACAGTCCATAAAAAGGGAACCAAGAAAGAATCACATGGCTGGCAGATACAGAGGAGTTAGATTAGCTGCACGCTGTGTTCACAATGTACATACAGAAAAAAAGAAAAAAGAAACAAATCTTTCAGTTATTTTGAGAGAGAGAGAGAGAGAATGACACAAAGACTCTAGTCTTGAATACAGTTTCTAGTATACAATATTTGGAAAGTGGTAGTCAAACAAAACCATGTGTCGGTTGAATGTGGTGGTGCATGACTTTAATCCAGTAGAGGCAGGCAGAGTTCAAGGCCAGCCTGGTCTACAGAAGAGTTCCAAGGACAGGTAGGGCTACAGGGAGAAACCCTATCTCAAGAAACAAAAACAAAACAAGAACAAACCACGTGTCATGGGATACTAACTTGCATTACAATTTCATAAAGACAGCTTACTTCAAATTGTGCATACGGAGCGGCTCTGCATTTGCTTTCTTTCCTACTCTCTGTGGGCATTTGTTAGGAGTGTATCAATATTAAAATTAAATTAAAAGGAAAAAAAAAAAAAGCAAGCCTTGTTCTCTAACGCAATGCATGATTCCACATATTCACTTACTTTGGCTTTGGGCTGCAGAACTGATACGCAGAGAATCCTAAGGAGAAAAGTTCATCGTTAGAGTTGAGTGGCTTACAACCCACAGAGCAGCAGCACGGTACATGAAACGAGGGTGTAAGAACTCACTCTACCCGCCACTCACGGATACATTTTACATTTCACTGCAGGACGCAAACAATCAGGCCCTCTCTCTAGACAACCATCCATCGCATTGAACAGACAAAAGGGAACACTCAACGGTCTGCTTTCTCCATGGAATCATGCCCCTGGCTTCCAGGCTTCCCGAGAATTTACTTTCCCTTTGGTGTTGAGGAATTGTGTTTGCATAGTTTAAGGCTTTGTTGTAAAACCATTATTAATGGGTCTTTTTTTTTTTTTTTAATAAAAGTATCATTATAAACTGGGTAGGATTGCTTCAGTAAATTTGTGGGGTTTTTTATGGGTGTAACAGTATCATGGAAAGAATTGCCTGCAGATGCATGTACGCTATCAGGCCAGACAGAGCACAGATCTGTTCTTGGTGTAGCCTAACTGTTTTTTTAAAGTATACACCTAGACTGAGGAGATGGCTAAGGCGTTAAGAGCACTTACTGCTCCTCCGGGGGATCAGAGTTTGCCTCCTAGCACACAGACGACAGACATACATACAGCCTCACAACCATCTAAAACACCAGCACCATGGGAGCCAAACCTTCTGTCCCCTGTGGACACTGCACACCCATGGTGCCCAGATATACATGCGGGCATAACACCCATACACATAAAATAAAAATATTATTTTAAGAGTAAGCCCAAAAGAAATAGATGGTTGCTTCAGTGCACCATTTAAATCCCACAGGTCAGTAGTTCGTATGTTTGCTATGAAACAAATTTAGGAAGTGTGAAAGGCGCGAGGTTTGCACGTACACATCCATAGAGGGGCATCCAGAAACTGGAACTAGCAGTTCAAATTGGCCTCACTTAACTGCAGCCTCCCAGTTTTCCCACCTCTAGAAGGAGGAACTCTCAAATGAGGAGCTGGACCAACAAGCTCTGCATGCCGTGAGATAGAAAGTCCTACACAAGTCTGAGACGTTCTTACGAACGTGAGGTGGTTAATAAATTATCTAAAAGCCTCACGGAGTACTATACAGGCTACACTGAGCCCAGTTCCCCAAGATTCCAGCCTGCAGTGCTCAGAGCACCCACGAGTAGCTCTCACTACTGCGGTCCCTGTAGCCTGTGAGCGTTACACAATTACCTTTATAGGGAAAGGAAATCTGGACGGCTCGGCTGTGCTGGGCGTGTGTATGGCTGTCAGAGGCGGGGGCCACGAGTGGGTCATTTCCTAAGAAAGACATTTGGGAAAGGAAGAAAAGGCAAACGTAAGTGGAACATCCATTGCCGATCAGTCTTGAACTTAAAATGCGGATGGGATCAGTGGTCCTCGGAAAGCGCAGTCTTAAGAGGGTATTTCATTTACTTTTAGAACAACACAACACACCGGACGCTGAGAGCTGAGCTGACAAAACCGACGCCCAACACCGAGCCTTTCGGTGCAGAAGGCCTTCGGCAGGTGCTGGCCAGGCTCGGGCAGCTCCGAGCACCGGGAGCAGCAGGTGGATCTGGAAGAGGCCGCCTCCCTCCGCACCCGGCCTCTTCGCTGCACTTCCGGGAATTATTGAGGTTCAAGGGAAGAACTTTCCTGTTTGACTTAAACAAGGCATTCAGGCCGCTTGCGCGACTGGGGAGGGTTTCTGATAGATTTGACCCTTCCGGGGCGGCACCGTAGGAGGGTTTTCAGAGACAGGGACTTTACTTTCTCAGCAGCAAAACTTTCATCTTTATTCCCTATTTTCTTGGTTCAAAGCAAGATTTCTAAAACTTACAAATTAGCGTACTTCTCAGCACAATCACGATACTTACGTTTGCTTTACTTAAAACCTTAAGAGGAAATAGGTACGGCAGATTAAAGAAGTGTGATCACAAACGTGCTTGTGCATGTGAGTACACACGTTTCTTGAGAGGCTAAAATGAGGTTAGCTAAGCATTTTACAGGTGAACAGACGTATTTAAAAAGAAAAGAAAAATGAAGACCTAAGCGACTGAGCCAAGGAACCGCAGGAAGCCGAGGGCTGAGCAGAGGTTACGGGCTCCTCTGTCTTCCTTGAACAAAGCAAGGACTTCATGTGTTCACACCTGGTTGCAAAGGGGCCTTAACTTGCTGCTCTCCCCACTGAAGCAGGAGCCAGTCACACTGCAGGGCCTCTGAGGCCACACTCCACCCTAGCACAAGCAAGCTTCCCAAGGCGCTGGCCTGGGTCCCGTACACAAGGCCATCCCGCCATCTCAACAACCAAAGGGGGGGCAGAGAAGTGAGCACGCGCAGTAACCCCCTAGTCCTTTCCTGCTGCCCTGTAAGTGGCCACGGCCACAGGTAAGAGACCCTTGCACATGTCAGGCAACGTGACTGACGTGATGCCCTTAACCCCTGAGCCGGCTCTCCAGCCCCCCCCCCCCCGCCCCTGCCCCGTGTGGGCTTTGACTACTTCTTGTTGAAAGTGAACTCGTGTCTTACCTGCTACAGGCCATCTGCTTTGCCCCGACTGGGTCTCTGTCAGCCAACAAGAGTGGACTGAATCCTGAGCCACAGTTCTCACTAGAAAATAAGCTCTGGCCACTTCCTTTGTGAGGGTAACTTAAGTACGTGCTTGGATAAATGGAGTCAAACAAGAGGAAGTAGAGACGGCACAACTTTTAGGCAAGGGGCACTTTTTTGAGGCAGGGTCTCTCTGTGTAGTAGCCGTCCTGACTCCGCCTCTAAGAAGCTGAGATTAGAGCATACACTCAGCAGCTGCACCATGTTTAACTGGAATGTGGTTTTCCGGTCATTTCGGTCCTCTACCAGTGAGCCCTTTGCCTCCCTCACCTGCCTCTCTGGTCCCACAGCTGCAGTGTCCTCTTCAGACTCGATGTGGCGTTCCAGTTGCAACTCTAAAACGCCAACCCGTCTAACCACCCCACTACACCCCACCACTTCCTACCCTGTTCACTGGCCTGCTCCTGTCACCACATTGAAACTTTACCTGACCTACCGTGATCCCCGTGAAAGCAAGGACTCTCAACCTCACTGGCGTCCTAGTGCCTAAAATGTATCTGGACACCAAATAAATGATGGAGAAGCAGTAAATGCCACCCCTTACGGAGCTCACGTCACAGGAAGGCTGCGCCGAGATTGAAATGCCTGGAGCATACTGTTCCACAGGTTCCCGGGACCATGCCACTAAAACAGACTCTGGCAATTTCTGTTAGCTCACTGAAGACCCCAGGGTACACCAATTTCCCTTCATTAGAATGCTCCCAACCTAAACACAGCCCCAGAGAAGCAAAGAAAACTAACGCCAAGCACCGTACATCATCCTAGGAACTGTCGGTGGATTTCTGGCAATCTGAATAAGCTGCTGCTTGGTAAGAATGGGGTCCTTGGGCAGAGGACACAGGGTCAGCACAGGGGAGACTGGCAGAGAGCACAGGGGTCACCTGCCAGCTCAGATCCCCCCTTCCACCGTAAGAAAGCCAACCCCAGACAGAAATGGAACAGGAAGGACAGACTTGGGTTTTCACTCTATGAAAAGGCCTGTGCGTGCCTCTTCAGTCCTGGGCATCCTTCTTCCTGCTGTCACTGGTGATCTCTGGAACACACAGCCTTTGCCTGTGTTTCTCCAGGCGTTCCCAGTGTAATGAGAGCATTAAAATGGCACTGGATGGGAGGGAAGGGAGCATGGGTGCTTCTGTTAACGCCTGGTGCTATAATGCTATCTTCATCCCTGAAGAGAGGATAGTGACCACTTCAGCGTGCAGCTGCCCAGGGAGGTCCACCCTCTCCATCACTTTTGGGTTAATACAGAACAGATCACATAGTGTTTCAGAGAGAATGCTGAGTGGTAATTTATAATTACGTCACTCATTATTTGGGGGTTTATAGAGAGAGAATTTCAGGAGAGGGTGAGACATTAAACCCTGAGCAAGGTAATTGGTTAAATAGTCTCCATCCCTGCTGGTTGGCAAGAACATCGGCCTTCAGCAATTCAGGGCACACCTCTGCAGAGAAGCTCAAGAGCCCCAACTGCAAAGGGAGGAGCCCTGGGTGCCGACAGAAACAATACCAGTACTGCTCAAGGATCTGCTCAAACACTGGGTTTTTGTAAAGAAAAAAAAAAAAAATCATAAATGAAAAAAACTAACCAGCCTCTGTACTGCTCGCAGCAAACAGGTGGTATTCTGCACTGGATGAGGGGATCAAAGTAAATTGGGGGTAAATATGTATTTTAGAGGAAAAAATGAACATGAATTGAAAAATGAAAATGAAATGAATTTTAGAGGAAAAAATGAAAATGAATTGAAGTTCGCAGGTGTTCTTAGAACTTGAAAAAACTCAAATTTTACAAGAGAAGACACGAGAATATCGTTAAGGCCAACAGGAGCGAACTAAAAGCCACAGGGAGACTAAGAAACACACAGAACCCCGGGCGTTACAATTACTGTATACAAACAATAAGCTCTGAATTCCCAGGAACTGAAGCAAAAAACGAGTCACATGACAGTTTATGCAGGTCTCTGACTCGAGAAAAGAAAAGAAAGGAAGTTGGGAGTTCAGGAGAATCCAGTAGAATTTTTTTTGTTTCTGTTTTTTAAGGAACATGTCATTCTAGTGCCAAGAAAACCAGAGCAACTGGGTAATGTGTGTATGAGGGTGAGCTTACAAGAGAGGTAGGTACATATGATGCACGGTGCTCACAGAACTCACAGTAAGCAAAACAAAAAACCCAACAACAAAATAAAAAGCCTCAAAAACAAACAAAAACCCAGAAAGGCAGTTTGACTATGACCATTCATTTCCCATTGTGTGTGTATGTGTGTGTGTGTGTGTGTGTGTGTGTGTGTGTGTGTGTGTGACAGAGAGAGAGAGAGGGAGAGAGAGAGAGAGACAGAGACAGAGAGAGAGAGAATTTCATCAGGTAACCCTAGCTGGTCTGCATCTGCAGTGGAGTGTCGGGATTAAAGCACAAACCACCACACCTGGCTCACTGTTTAAAGTTTCAAGATCTCATTAAAGAGGCCGTGCACACCAGGTTTCACTATGTAAGAGCAAGAACATGGGGCCGGAGAGATGGGTCAGTGGTTAAGAGCACTGGCTGCTCTTCCGGAGGACCCGGGTTCAGTTGCCAGCACCCACACAGCAGCTCGCAACTGCCTGTAACTCCTGTTCCAGGGAATCTGACACTCTCTTACAGATATAAATGCAGGCACAACACAGACGTACATAAAATAAAAATGAAGTATTTTCTTAAAAAGAGCAAGGAAATGGATTCAGGACTATTTAAGACCTGGTATCTCCCGTGCTAGCTACGCACCCAAGCAAGGTGTTTGCTGCTTCTCTGGGAAATGAGCACCAACCCTCAATCTTTATGAGCAAGCAGAAAATTTGAGAAATACATAAAACTTGGATCCAAATTTCTTGCCGTTTGTAAACGTCATCTCAACGAGTAAAACCTGGTAGAGGCCTAAATAATGTTCGGAAGTGTCGGAACGACACCACCCACTAAAGTCACGGGCATGTGTCTGCTCGGTTCAGTGTTTTCTTCGCATGATCCACGGTTAACTACCGACTCACCTTCAGAATCTCTTCGACACAGTGAACCTCACTGGAGAACGTGGGCTGCAAGGGAAACGGAGGAAAGTTCAATTTAAAAAACTTGCTGGTGGGAGTGGGTGATGTTGGGTAACGGCGGGTACAGGTGAGGAGAAGCACAGGTAGATTCACTTCAGAGCCCACCTTCACTTCTGGAGCTTTAGTAACCACGGTGTGGAAGGATGAGATGCAACAAGAGCCGCCCGATTTCATCCTGGGAAGAGCGGGAAACTGGAGGCGCACCCGCACCAGCACCCAACTACATGTGAAGGTTAGGTTGAAGGTAACCAGTGGAAAATGCGTATATCAAACGAGTAGTGAGGGCTGGGGCCAGGGCTCAGCAGTAACATAGCACTTGCTGGGCCTATGTGAGGCCCTGCGAAATAGGGAGAAAGGGGGAGGGAGGAAGAGAGGAACATACTACTAAATCTAGGAGGCATCAGAGGTAATGTAGCAGGAGGCGAGAATGAAATCAGGTAACAACAACATCCGACGGCAAGCCGCGTTAAGAGAACACAGACAGGTAGACCCTCTGAACACTAGCGGGCCCACACAGCAAAGGCCGGGGTCCAATCAGGGATAGCTCTTCGTTACGGTTTTCTAAAACTCATTTTTTGTCTCAAGACTCCCCTCCGCCGTGTGTCACATATATGTAGACACTCCTGGAAGCCGGAGGAAGATGTCAGAACTCCCCCGGAAGCTGGAGTCACGTAAGGTCGTGAGCTGCATGACGCGGGTGCTGGGGATCGAACTTGGGTCCTTCGGGAGAGCGGTATAAGCTCATAACCACTGAGTCCCTAAAACTCATTTTAAATTAAAGCAGAGTCTTACTCCCACTAACATTTTTACTTTATAGAGGCACACGCACATGTATATATACACCCCTGTATGTGTATGAAGAAGACTTACGTCTCTACTTCATTTCTAGCTAAATAGAAAGCTGCAGACGTGGGGAAACTCCAGTTTATAGTCTGTACATGCTGTTAACAAAAAGGTTACATTTAAAGCAATTTTTCTACATGGAGCACAGTCCACAAAACCTATCGTTTTCAATGGGGACAGCCCCTGGTGTTCTGTGTCAGTCCTGAGCCGTAGTACCACACACCCCATACCCCATACCTCCACTGACGCTCTGGTTACCATGACCACCTCACAGCTAGCAGGTAGATGCAAAGCAATCTTTCCCTTGGTCTCAGCTACAATTTAAGAGTGTACTATAACACTGCTTGCTAATTCACAAGTGACGGTTTATTGATCCACCATTTTTGGTAGTTGTTCTAATTGAAGAACAATAAAGAAAAAAAAAAGGCTACAGTTCTTGCTCGCACCGTTGAGTGCAAGCTCTTGCTTGCTGGAGTTGAGAGTAACAGCCACGCCAAAATTCAAATGTAATGTGATCTGCCTTGGTATGCGTGTTCGGTGAACATTTTTGGAGCTCGTTATTTCTGAGGCATGGTCAAAACGTTCAGATGTAACCAGAGAGAGTTACGGAAATCCCTTCTCTAACGTATCCATCCGCCCAGCCCATCATCAGACATTCTGCATATCAAGACCAACTTTTGGTTTCCAAAAGCTATTAAAAGATGTCAAAAAAACCTACACCAAAAGGTAGCATCACACTTTAGCATAAACGTCAGCTGTGAGAAAGGACGCTGCTCTCGCCTGGGCATAGATACGGCTGTGTGCGGTTTCGGTGATTGGCATTGCTAGAAAAAGTCATGACCAGAGTTGAAAGTAAATCAGCACACTGGGACAGAAGGCCCCTCCTCCTGCCTGCGGCGAGGAGGAGAAAGCAGGAACGCGGTCAAAGCTCTGGCAATCAATAAAGATGGGAGGCTCGCTGTGTCAGACCAACAAAACGCCTTGCCTGTTCTTTCCAGAATACAGAGTGCTAACATCCCAAGAGGGATCCCCGAACTTCTGCACAGTCAGTCAGCACCCCTGCCCTCTCTCCCTAGCCCTACTACGTGCCCCAGGCCAACACTGAACTGGTAGCTGCTGAGATGGCTCAGTGGGTAAAGGTACTGAGCCTGAGAATCTGAGTTCAAGCCCCACAAGTCACAATCCCCACACATAGAAGTGGAGAACCACACCCCACCAGCTCCCCTCTGGTCCCTATGTGTGTGTCGTGACACATGCGAACACGTGCACACCCCACACACAGAATGGGTAAATGCAAGACAGAAACCAAAGAAGCTACAATAGCGTTGTTTTAGTTCAAGGCTATGAGACGGTCCACCTATACATTCACATCTCATCTCTTCTTTCCCCCCGAAATTAGAAGCAAGCCAGAGAACTGGGTCTTTCTAGGAGAGGCACCTCCAAGTCTGCCACCGAAAGGAAACTTCCCAAAAGGGAAGGAGATTCTGGACAAACCAATGCGTACTAATCCCCTCTTAAATCCCACATTCCACCCCTAACCCCCCCCCCCCCCCCGCAGGGCTCCGGCTCAGTGCTGTTGCCCCTGCTGATCTGCTGAGCAGAGTCAGGTAGCTCTTGCCAGAGAATGAACGGTCAGTCCTGGCTTAGGCGGCTGAGAAACGGGTTTCTGTCTTGTTCTGTTTTCAACATTTCTTATGGGACACAAGGTAATAAAATGCAAACAGCAAAATCAATAACTGATCATCAAGAAGAGCAGGGCTCTCCCTAGGGATGGCTAACTCCCAGATCTCACGGCCATCTCCACACTCAGTGTCCGTGGCAGGGATGCCACCACGCCCGCGTCTCCGGTGTCGCTTCCCATGCGGATTCTGTATAGAGACGGAGGATCCAGCGGGCTGACTTCCGAAACGCTGGGGCACGGCCTTAACACAAGAGCAATAGCTCTACTCAATTAAGCAGAGAACATAGCAGCTACTTATTGAGTGTGTATTATACTTGGCACTGCATTGAACCCTTTCTATACTATCATTTACTCAAATTGACCATTGATTATAAAATTGGCATGGAGAAAGTCAGTCCACTAAATGCACCCATCAACCCTAAGATCTATATCCCTATTACAAAAACCTTGAGATCAATTAAAACGTCTCAAGGAACGGTGTGCAATATCCAATTTCATTCTCTTATCAGCCACTGTGGTAGGCGGTTTTCGCACGGGCAGACTAAATTCGTGTGCCACACTAGGTCATGTGAAAGCTCTTACACGGCTGAGCCAAGCTTCAGGATCCTGTCAAACTGGCTTCGGAGAGACTGCCTGTACCTGCGCCTGAGATCAACATTTGCAAAGGGCTGGGTTTCTCTCTGGCGACCCAAAGCATTTGTTAGGGAGCACTGCTTTCTTCTCTTCTGCAAGCAGCAGTGCATTCTGGGGGGGGGGGGGGGGAGTTCACGTTTCAGTGCCTCTTGCTACTACATCATGCAAGTGCTTCAGACCAATAAAAGCAGAGCGCTGGTCATGGTCCGAAAGTGACACTGAAAACGCTGATATTGAAATGAAGAGCATTTGCAAAACGGTCTTCCGAGTTTTGTTTTACCGAGCTGAATGGAACTGAATAGAAGCTACACCTGCCACTGAGACCCTGCGGCACTGTTTGGCGTCCAGTTTCAACAGAACAGTGGTTTTTGGTTTTTTTTTTTAAATGATGCTATTTTCATAAAGGCTTACCAGGAAACGGGCCACAGAGGTTGGACACTGAAGAGGGGAGCCAAGAGATCCCCGCTAGATGCTCAGGACCTGTTCTGTGACCTTAGATAAAATTCAGCCTCTTGGGACTGTTTCCTTATTGTGACAAAGGTGCACACTATCACCACGTTGAACCCTTTCGCAGGGGCAGCAGGAAGTCAGGCCGCGCAGTGCCGACACGAATTAGCAAAGAGCTCCTTCATAATGTGACCGCTTCGAAAGAAATCCCAGCAAGTTCTACGTAGCAGCTTCTCTTCCAATGCTCAGCTTCTTGGATCGCTGCTGTCTGCTGTGTACGGTGTACGGCTTCCCTAACCCGTGGCCCCTGTGTGGGTGGTGTGTCTCTGGTCCCTGCCTGGAGCCCTCGTCCCTTTCCAGCCACCCGCCGAACCTGCTCCTCCCCTCTGCCAGCTTGCCAAGGTGTTCGCATGGCCGCCCCCAGAGGACTACTCTGCTATAGCCTGACTCCCCCAAAGCTGTCTACACTGTGTCACTGTAGGTACCCTCCCCAGATTTGTCTACACTCCATAATGCTACTCCCTCTGCTTCTTCTAGGTTGCACGTTTTATGAAAGCAGGGGCCTCCCGCACCCCCACCCCCTGACTTGACCAACACACTACCCGCCTCCTACATAAATGCCACTGACAGCATTTTCTGGTGTTTCTGTCCTTCAAACATGGGATTCTGATTTCCGAGGTTGGAGACACGGTGTTTAAGAGAATGTGTTGCTTTTCCAAAGGGCGTGGGTAGGACTCCCAGTGCCCACATCTATAACTCCAGTTTAAGGGGAGCCAGTGCTCTCTTCTGGCCTCGGTGGGCATGAACATGCATGCAGGCAAAACATCCATTCACATAAAAGAAAATATTTTAAATAGATGTCAAACATGAGGGTTCTGGAAACACAGTAGGTGCTGTGGGCTGTTGGAGTCAGAAATCGGCACCTGAACTCTTAACTATGGAGAAACAGCATGCAGGGAGAGCAGGAGACCACCTGTCCCTGCTTCTCCTCAGACACAACTGGATTAGCAACCAGCAAAAAGACCGACGCTACCTCACCTATGCAACAGGATCACAGGCAGAAGGGCAAATCGGCCAAAACTCCAGCATCGATTTGGTAATGGTTCCCAGAAAGGGGGCTGGAGGAGGGAGAGAGAGGAGGGCGAAAATGTGTGTGCTCGCCCCGTGTTGCTTGCCACCACTAGATTTTTGAGGCAAGGTTGCTCACTAAACCTGGTGCTTCCAATTTCAACTAGGCTGACTAGCGGGGCAGCCCCTAGGATCTGCCTGCCTCCGCCCCCTGCACCCCAATGCTATAGTCACAAGCATGTGCTACCTAGGCCCAGCTTTTACATGGGTTCTTGAGATTCTAACTCAGGTCCCTCTGTTACACAGCAAGCATTTTGACCCACGAGCCATCTCCAACCTAAAGCTACCAAATTCTAATTGCGTGTGTCCTTTGCTTTACAGTACTGATAACCCAAATGTTCAAAACATGTGTACAAGGTTTAAGGTCAGTCTGCAAACAGCTGGATTCCACAAACAATTAAAATCTCTATCTGACTAATAAAATTAGGGTACACCTTTCCTTTAAAGAAATACTATGTGTGCAAATGTGACAGGAAACCAGGAAGCTTTATATACTGATGAGGGTGTTGTGTCAGCATTTGTATAAATGAAGAGGTGTCAAGAGACTAGACCACATGTTCAGAGTTGCTTATTATGCTTAAAATGCTACTTAAAATAATGCACAAAAAAATAGCATCGATCCTTCTACTAGAAAGAAAAACTAGGTGGCTAGGAATACAATGGGGAAAATTTCAAATGTGTGTCTCTATCTCTTTTATACCTAAGCCATAAATCTACATCTTAGAAAAAAAAAGCCAGACAAACATAAGATTGAATTTAAAAGGATTAAAACTTCTCAGAGTCCAGCCACCAGTCTTCATCTCCTGAACCTTTATTAACTTTCCTCTATGAAACTCACCACACAGAGCACTGAGTTCTGCCTACAGGTTGGCAGCCGCCTTCCCAGGGTGGACTTGATGCACATAGAACAGGACTGAGCTCACTTCCCAACTGAAAGTCCTCGAGAGAAATGCAATTTTGGAGCTCTCTTTTTCAGCAATTAAACTTGGGTACCGAACACAGGACTGAGAAGCTTGCCTCTCCTGTGAGGACCTCAGCTGCACTTTCCAGAACCCGCACAAGCTTGGGCACAGTAGCCCACATCTGTAAGCCAATGCTCCAGAGGCAAGACAGGAGAATCCCTGGAAGGCCTCAGGCCAGCTAGCCTGTCACGCACAGAGACAAACAAGAGCCCCTGTGTTAGAGTAGAGACTGTTCTCTGCTGTGTCCTCTGTGGAACATGCTTGCTCACTCTCATACATGTGCATGCTTGTGCACAGATGCGTCTGTCACACACACACATATACACACGTACACGCGCACACACATACACACACTCACATATATACACACATACATACACACACTCACATATATACACACATACACACATACATACACACATATATACACACGTACACACACATATATATACATACACATACGTACACGCACACACACGTACACACACACATACACACACACATATATACACACACACGCACATACACACATATACTCCACACACACACATACACATACACACACACATATATACATACACACACACACACGCACACACACACAGACATACACACACACACACACACCCCAAATATGTGAACACACAAATAAGTATTGAACGTACATGTGTGAAATGAAGGCCTGGGATGACAGCCAGGAGGAAGAAGTAAGACAGAGCATGCTACAGTCTGTGCCATACGAATAGATACATGCAATTATATGAAGACACTGTAAGCATCACTTCTAAGAAAGATTAGAGGTGGAAACCAAAAGGCCTGACTGAACAAGGCTCCACATCATGTTAATTGTATTCCGTGAATAAGCAGTAAATCACCTGCATAGCTGAGTGGGCTCCAAGAACATGCTCACACAGCCTGGGTATGCCTGCTTCGGCTGGAAGACGCATAAACGTACATGCATTTCAGCACCATGGCCCCTGGGCGACGGTCTTTATGTCAGTATCGGGTATGTCCATAGCCCAAACTTTAGAATAAGGGGTTTTGAGGCTACATATGGGCGTGCTTATAGGCCAAATTAAAGCAAAGACCATAACACATGTGTGCACATACACACACAAACCCACGGCTGTTTGAGACAGAATTACTAAAAAGACATCCTAGACAGCTTTCTTTAGCTAGAAGTATGCTGTGTAAGTTGCATTTAACCATTAAAATCCCCCTTTAAAGATTATTAACAGGGCTGGAGGAGGGATGGAACGAGTTAAAAACACTCATTGCTGAGACACTTATTAGGTTAAGAGGACCCAAATTTGTTCACACTGAATGGCTACACGGACCCTCTCTTCTGTCCCCCATGGGCACTACTCAGGTGCAGAAACACCAACACATGCATTATCTTAAAAACAGATTTTTTTTACGAAGCTTATTAAACATGTTTCATCTCCCTACACGTTTCAAAAAGTAGACAGGTTTGTCTTTAGCTTACGTTTATTTGTATTCGCGTACATGTGTGTAGCTGGGTACATGCATACCAAAGCGTGTGTGTAAGAGTCAGATGACAACTTGCAGAAATCGGTTCTCTCCTTTCACAATAAGGGTCCTTGTGCTGGCTGAACTCAGGTCACCAGGCTGGTAGCAAACGCCTTTACTCAGGAAGTCATCTCACAGGCCCCAAAATAGTGTGAATATTTTTGTTTTTAACAGGTTGTTATTTTGCATTTTGGTGCTAAAGATTGAAGTATGCCAAGCACACGTTCAATCAGTGAGCTACATCTGCAGCCTGGATCACTTGTAAGAAGTGAAAAGCATGCGCGCGCACACGCACAGAGTCATTAAAGTCCCTAAACACCCCTTTTTAGCATTCAACTGCACCCCGGGCCCAGGTTAGCACACATTCAATGACACGGTGTTTGCAGAAATCTCTATGGTTCTCCAAACGGCCATTTCAAGAGGAGGAAACGGTGAAGACTGCGCATGGTGGCTGCAATCCCAGCCTGCAGGAGGCCGTCTTCAACCACACAGTAAGAGAAAAGAAAAAGCGGACCCTACAGGACCCCACCTACTGTGGGAAAACTAAGACGCTCCCTTTGCGGGAGAATCTGCGAGAGAAGGAAACGGATGCCACTGCCGTTCTCTGGAGGTCTTCCCTGTCCTGGAGATTGGGGTTGTAATGAAGGTTTCTCATAAGCAACGTGCCCGGGGAAGAGTGAAGGAAGGGTGTGTGCATCCCGTGAGACAGGAGCTCGAAAGACCCCACAGGCTGCACACTGAGAGAGAATGCTCAGTCTGTCTGCGCTGGCACCCCTCTTCCCCTGCTTCTTTAAAACACCCTTGCAGGCAAACTGCTCTTCCTAGTCACAGACTCTCACATCCTTCTGACTTTCACCAACTAAAGCAAAACTGGGCAAAAACCGGGAGGAGGGGTAAAGAAAAACTTTACAAAGCCTTACAGGAAGAGAGGTCCTGAAAGAGCAGTAAGAGCGATTAGACAGCTTCCTGTTCCTTCCAGGCAGTCACCTGATCACGCACACCGAAGCCACTTGTTTCCGTTAGTGCCACCAAGAGGGTTCGTTTTCTTTCTAAAGCACATGAAAATGTAAAAAAAATCCCAATCTGGATTAACTGAACTCTTTCACCCCGGAAAGTCTGTTTAAGAGTTCCGTTCAGGGAAAGCAGCGTGGGTAATTCTGAAACTTGGGGTTCTGATTCATCTGGAGTCGATACATAAAAACAGATTTGAGTAGTGAGTAGCTGTTCTCTCCGTAGAGAATTCTGAACATTCACTTGCCACAGATATGCCAATGCTATGAAGGAGTTAACAGAAGTACCACTATTCCCATACTACTCCAGCTCCGGATATTCTGAGTCCCTACGCCGTTGGTAGCTTTTGCACGGTTCATTGAAGCCAAATAAAAGAGCAGCTACCGGGACTGATGCCTATATACCAGCCAGCCAATTAACTTCTTAGTAGAAGAGTTAGGAGGGTGTGTTTAAACTCACTCAGGAGTGCTGACGAGGAAATGGGTTAAATAGAAACTCACCTGAGGCCCTGTGAGGCCCACTGGGCGTACAACAACCAAGAATGACTTCGTGAGAATGGGCACTAAGTGGGCGCTGAAAGGGGGGAGGGGGATGGGGGGAGGGGGATGGGGGGAGGGACCAAATACCTCAAAGATCAAATCTAGACATTTCATTGCACTGATTAAAAAAAAAAAAAAAAAATCTTTCAAATGGCCTAATATGATCCTTCAAAACCCGCAAGACTGAAATGCCTTCAGAGTATGTACGTGGGAGAGAAAGAGTGTTTTGAATGTGAACATCAACTGTACAGAACATGAACCTCTTCAAGCAGAAAGTATCCCTGCAAGGGAGGTATGACACCGCGCTCTGCACCGCCTCCCTCCTGCCCACACACGCGCACGCGCACGCGCACACACACACACACACACACACACACACACGTCTCTCTTGCTGTTCCAGTCTCTCACAAGTCATATTAGCGCACGGTTCTGATCTAAAACAACGGCCCTACATCGCCCTGTCAGTCGTGGGATGTTTACAGAGAATTAAACCTGCTCTTCCTTTAAGTGTTCCTGCTGGTCGCGTTCAAGTGGCACAGTGTTTGGAAACCGTGCCTTGTTCTGTGTTTCACGGGGTGCTCGGGCCTTTTTTTTTTATAGCTAAGTATAAGCTGAGGCTCCAGAGGCATCCGAATGAGCAAATAGGAGTCGGTGGGAATTTCCAGCGGTTTCTGGATGAGGTTGAAAGGAACTGAAGTCATAGGAATGAGATAACTCACTTAATCCATGTCTTGTCATGACAGACATAAAGATTTTATCCCGGGTTTACGCCCGCAGGAACCACACTCTCCTCCAGGCTAGGTCGCTTGTCTGTCTCCTGGCATTATTTTCAAAAACAAAAACCAGAATCCAGTATAAAATTAAAAGAAAAGAAAGGAAGAAAGAAAAAAGAAAAGAAAATTATTGCAGTGGGAGGCCAGAGGCATAGATATGCAAGTAAACAGACAGCTTCGAGCTTTTCTGGGGATTAGATACTGTAACAAACAGGAGGAGACAGGAGAGATGGCCTTCACCTCTACATATTTAACAAGGAACAAATAAATTATTAGTGTATAGGAAAACCATCTTGGGAAAAGTGTAACTTATTATTGCACACTTGCCTAGCATGTACAAGGCTCTGGGTTCAATCACCAACGTCAGAGAGAGAGAGAGAGAGAGAGAGAGAGAGAAAGGAGACAGGCTGTAAGACTAGAGTATTATAAATGGTTATAAATCGTTTATTTAAGCCTAACAACAAGCGCCTAAATTTAAAATATATTTTATCTTGTTACAGCACATTTAAAGCCAGACTCAAGTAAATGTAGCTACGAAAGCTTGTGCCCACCAGTTAAACTGGAGACTAGAACCAGAGGTCTGTGAAGTCCAGCCTGACCTGGTTACACAGCTGGACCCTCTCTCAAAGGAGGGAGGAAAGATGGAAAGATGAGGGAAGCAAGGCAGGGATTCAGAAAAAACTGAAGTCATCACACTTAGTCCCAGAAAAGACTTAATCTTTCCCAGGCTTACCTTCATATATAAATCTGTCCTGGAAAGCTAGAGAAACTTGGTTAAGACTTCAGCAAGGGTCACCTGATAGTCATTTACTGACCGATCAAA
The DNA here is from genome assembly GCA_026225945.1 of Cricetomys ansorgei. Classification (NCBI taxonomy): domain Eukaryota; kingdom Metazoa; phylum Chordata; class Mammalia; order Rodentia; family Nesomyidae; genus Cricetomys; species Cricetomys ansorgei. The sequence goes on along the minus strand of JAMJFZ010001232.1, from coordinate 2,988,471 downwards.
AACGAAAATATACTTAATAGTAAAGTTACTTTACTTAATAATAATAATAATAATAGTAATATAGTAATCATAATAGGAACAGTAAGAGCAAAGTTCCTCAATAGTACTTAATAAATGCAGGAGCAAGGGAAAGAGGCCAGGTGTGGAATAGAACACAGGGAGGGAGATTGCCACAAGTTCAAGGTCATCCTTAGCAACAACACAGTAAGGACCTGTCTCAAAACAAGGAAACAGACGAGCAAGCTTGTTTCAAACCAGCATTTAATAATCAAGAGGGAGAGATTACTTTTAAAGTGCTCTGATGTTTTCTGAGTAAAAGGAAGCATGAAACAGCTGCTGGCTCCTTCCAGACTCTTCTCTTTATCTCTCTCACGTCTGCCTCTGGCTGTTGTTCATGCCCAAGGCCCTCAGACTCAGATCTCTTGACTGGAGTCCACCCTCAGGATGTTCAAGGGCACACAGGAACAGTCAGCTTTATCTCAATTCCCAAATTCTTACATTTCCTGCCTCTCGTGTTTATACCCGTTCCTTCTATGCTTGTCCAGAATAGAGAATGTAGAAGAGAAGAGAATCAAGGAGCCCCACTAGTAGTGACAGCAAAAATAACTGCCTGTAGACGAGAAATTGCGTCTCAGTTATATATGATCTGATGGTGGCCTTCCTGATAATTCCAGACACCTGGCACATGGCCCATGGGAGAACAGTTGTGGGTGCACCCACTTCCTTCCTGACTTGGTAATTACACCAGCTGGGGATGAAGTGGGATGTGGAACATTTAAAAGACTTGCTTAAGGTCCTTCTGACCTGAACTTCATTAATTTATTTATTGTTAGTAGACGCCATGTAGTTAACTAGAATACTCTTTCACGCTATACTAGAATGAACCAGTACTTAGAACGAAGCCGTGAACCTTCAGATTGGCTCCCGCGTAGGTGAACCTTATTAACTAACCTTTGAAGAGTCGCCGCCACGTCCAACAGTTGGTTTTGTAGTGAAGATAGTTTCCCCAGACTTTTATAGAGAGAAGGAGACAGCTAGAACACTGTATTTAAAAAAAAAAAAAAAGAAAAGTGACAGGCAGTGGTGTCCCACACCTTTACTCCCAGCAGAGGCAGAAGCAGAGGCTGGTAGATCTGAGTTTGAAGTCAGCCAGGTCTACAGAGTGAGTTCCAGAACAGCCAGGGTGTCGAGGGGCGGTTTGGGCAGGGGGATAAATGCTGGAGAACTGATGCCCCTAAAGTCTGCTGGCCACTGGTCTGACTCATTTTATTATCTTGCTCTCATAATAGAAGCAGAAAAGTTTGAACCAACATTCAAATCAATCAAGTAAAATTAATAACAATAATTCGAGAATTTTCTCTCTTTAATTGCTTTATGGCCAATTTCGATGAACTCATCTTAAAGTAAACACATTCTGTATTCTGAGAAGGAAAAATGGAAACACTGTCATCTTTTCTTATTTGAGTTTTTCATCAGATAAATTCATACTCTAGACACATTCAGATGATGTGACCACAGACGATGCAAAAAACAACCAGTGAGAAGCACAAAGCTAAAACAAAAAAAAACAAAGCTTATCGGTACACTGGCCTGAACTGCAGGAAGGGCATTCTGAAATATCTCTAAATTCATGAAAGGCAGTACTGCTTGTTCCTGGAAACTTGTGGAAGCAGCTGGAGAGATGGCTCAGTGGTTGAGGGTGCATCCTATTCTTGCAGAGGACTCAAGTTCCAGCCCAGCCCCCACATCAAGAGCCTCACAAATGCCTGTAACTCCTGCTCCAAGAGCATCCAATACTTCTGGCTTCTGTGGGCACCTGCATTCATGTGGTAGTAAGCTCACACACTCACAGCTGAAAAAAAAAAAGTTCAGGAAGTCCCCAACCTTCTAAACTTAGACTTGAATTCAACACATCTGCTGGAAAAAAAAAAAAAAAAAAGCCATAAGGTCTTTAAAGGGTAATGCATGTACACGGTTTATGTTCTACCTTTTAAATGATCAGTATCTTCAATCTATAGCTTTGCAGCATTTGCCAAATCATGTATAAAATTCAGGATGAGGGTTTGAAAGATACAGGAAAAAAAAAATCATTAGTAGTAGGAATTATTGAACATGTATACTTTTAATTGCCATGAAATACAGTATCGATGTACATGTAGCCAGGCATGGCGGTATAATCATGTAGTCCCAACACGCAGGAGGCAGATGCAGGAAGAGGTGCAAGGCCTCACTGAGCTACAGAGTGAGACAATGTTTCAAAACACAGGATAATAAAAACAGGTTTGCGTTGCTACAAATACAAAACTACTTATGCTTTCTCTACCTTCTTATTTCATAAGGAAGGCAGGGTGCAGAGTCCAAACAAATCTCAAGAGGTAGCCCAAGTCTCTGGGAGCAGCCAAAAAAAAAAAAGAAAGAAAGAAAAACCAGAAGCCTGTCTGTTACCTGTCAGGTGTAGAGGACACAGGAGGGGCAGGATGGCTGTGGCTGAAAAGCTTATTAACCTTGTCTATAAAGCCATGCACACAGCAGACTAAGCCAGGCTACACTGATTACTGCAAGGAAAAGGGAGAAACAGACAGACACAAGCTTGTTTTGAGACCTAGTCCTGTCTTGCCTTGTTCCACACCCCCACCTGGTCTTTCCCCTACTGAACCTCTGTCTGGACACTCACTGTGAGGCAGTGGGGACGCTTACCTCCCTGATAATGTCTTAATGCCTTCCTACATGGTGAAAAGCTTCCCTGTCTCAACACATGCCCCGCCAGCCCAGCTCAAAGCCACTAGGTCACCACTGCTGGCGCTGGTGGCTGCAGTGTCGGCCCTGATGCGGGAGAACTTTGCGTGTCTTCCCTGGTACAGAGCCGTAAGAAGCATGAGTGCTCCCAGGCACAACTCCCCTGGCTCTGCTCCTAAAACATACTCTCTCAAGTACAGCGTTTGCCTTCCCCTTGTACATCTGAAATTGGCAACGTCTGTCCCTTTGGCAATTCTGGCTCTCGCAAAGCACCATGTGCAAAGTTTAAAAACACACGGTTTTGCCAATGGGCAGCCCGTCGCTCCTCCCTTGCTCCCGCAAAACCAAGACTCCAAAATGGCTTACCCTTTGCTCTGCCTTCAAGGATAGGAGAAGGATCAGTGGGTTTTGTGGCAGCTGATGACACATAAGCAAAATATTTAAGCCACCAGTGAGAGTTCCTATTGAACTCCACCTAATAAGTTGTCTGTCTGCCCGGTTACACCTGAGGATGCGTCTGAAATAAAAACCTCCCTTGGTTAACAATTTCCGTAGAACACATTCTATCCTGTGGCACTGTGTGTATCCAAGTCACACTGAGATAAAACCGCAGATCCCAGAGTCCGTGCAGCGACTTCTTTCCCTCGTCTTCTTTCCTCTTTCTCTTCTTCCTTCTGAACTGGAGGTCAAAGCTAAGGCCTCCTGAATGCTAAGTGGCTGCTTCACTACTGGACCATCCATCCCTCGCTCACTGAACACCGTTAGAAACAAACTTTAATCTGACGTTACAGACAATTCTGTCACCTAAGATTCTTTTGTCACTTAATCTAACAGTCACCTCAGCGGTTTGCTGAAGGCATCATTAACAGGAACGTCCCCCACAGTGCTGTAATCACATGCGGAAGACAAGGCCCATCTAAAATGAAATGTAGGTGAGATATTCTAACGCTTTATACAATTTTACCTTTTGGGTACCTTTAGGATGTTGATGGACAACTGAAAGCACAAGTGACCAAAACTTAAAATTTGCTAGGAACTGAACTGTGTGTGCTCTGTGCATCCAAACCCTGGCACACGAACGTTTTTGTTCTCAGTTTCAACACAACAGGCTACAATCTCCTCTTTACCTTAAGCCAATCCAATTTTGACATAGTAGGAACAAATGTTTTCAAAACAGTTCTGTCGGAGCCAAGTTCTGGCTACAAACGGTAGGCTGACAAGTCTACCTGACACAGAGAAATTTAAAGACCTCAGAGATATTCATCGCAACTGGAAACGCATCCATCCAATAGGTTCGAGACTGCAAACGATGTCCCCGAAATCCCGATGTATGTTTAAGTTTACAGTCTTACTTAAGCACACGCAAGAATCCGACAATCTAGGATCACCTCGCCTGCTACTTGCCGGATGCGGACAGAATCACCAGGAAGAAAGTTACATTCACTGTACTTTGTGGGAAAAACATGAACAGATTCTGCAAATTGGGAGAGTCTTAGAAAATCTCAGATGGGTGTCGAGGTCATCTACGGAAGTTGTGCCTACATACACTGGTCCTGATGAGACAGATTCCAGCAGCCACGCAAGTTTCCAGCCCTGGCTTGGCTCTACCACAGACCAAGTATTAGTTAAGCTCACTGTATCCAACAGCATCAACTTGGAGCTTTCCCAGAGTACATCCCCAATAAAACACAGGTTTTTTTTTTTTTTTTTTAAAGACACTATGTAGGGAGCTAAAGAGGTGGCTCAGCACACGCCTTTAATCCCAGCATCAGAAGGCAGAGGGAGGCAGATCTCTGTGAGTTCAAGGCCAGCCTGGTCTACAGAGTGAGTTCCAGGACAGCCAGAGTCACAGCACAGAAACCCTGTCTTGAAAAAACAAAAAGATGGGGCTGGAGAGATGACTCAGTGGTTAAGAGCACTGACTGCTCTTCCAGAGGTCCTCAGTTCAATTCCCAGCAACCATATGATAGCTCACATCCATCTATAATGGGATCAGATGCTCTCTTCTGGCATGCGGGTGTATATGCAGGTAGAGCACTCATGTAAAGAAAAGAAGAAAGAAGAAAGAAAAACCAAAAAGGGGAGGGGGGGAAAGATACTGTGTAGCCTAAGCTTGGACTCAGTAAGTTGGTCCTAAAAGAAACCTACCTGCCTCTGCCTCCCAAATGAGGGGATTAAAGGCCTATGCCACAACTGTCTACATCGTCACCACTCTTAACACCACCTTTTCATGACATTTTACTTTCTTTTCTCCCAATCTACTTAGTTTCCCCTACTTTCCCACACAGCTGCCTCTGGTTTAAGCAGCCACCATCTCTGCAGCTCTGAAGACACCATTATCTTGACACCTGTGTCCTTAATGTGCTCCTGATAAGCTCTGAATTAGCTTGCGCGGAGGAAGAAATGTCAGTTTGGAGGGTGGGATCCTGAGCTCTGGGGAAGGAGAAGGAAGGAGCCGGGGCTGGGTGCTGTCCACAGGCCAAGTGCTGATAAACCCTTGAAGCGGGTCTGGGTGTAACTGCAGAACACACCTCAGATCACGAATGGCACAGGGGAAAGAAGGAAAAGGCTTCCGGTAAAGAGCCCCAGGCTGGGATGGGGAGCAAGGGAGCAAGTAGTAAGGTCTCTCTCTTTCGGGTTGTTGACAAACTCACAGCTACCCTCCTGCTTCAGCCTCCAGAATGCTGAGATTAGAGATGTGTGTGAGCCACCATGAGAAGCAGCTCCGTCTGCAGTAGAAAGCAAACGCTAGGAGTTACTTACCTGACTTCTTCTGGAGTGTTACTGAACTTTTCTCTATTGTGAGGTTCCTAACCTAACTACTACTCCCTAGACAAAAACCATGGTCAGTGACTCAGTACAGAACTAATTCTATAAGCAAGGGGAATAAAGCACAGGGTATAACACCCCTTTGCACGGATCATCTACATTTTTTTATTGCAGTGATTGACAGCCTGCCCTCCGGCAGTGTCCTGGAGGAAATCTGTAAGGTCTTGGAGTGTCTTCATCTCTGTATATGTTCAGATCGCTTTCTGCTCCAATCTCCTTTGAGCCTTATGTAACCAACAACCTTCAGGGCAGACCTGCTGGCGTAGTCAAAAATGAACTTGAAACAGTTTTCCTAAGAGCCCCCTGAGACCCAACCAAAAAAGAAGCTCCCTTCCCTTGGCACCACAGAGCCACAGTGGCCTGTCACCCTGCCTGATACAGTGTGGGGCTTGCCAATCTATTTCCCCCAGTGGCCTCTCTGCACAGGGACGATGGAAAAGCTTGGCCAAGATGACGGCCCCTCGGATGGCAGTGGGAACTTCCTGGGAGAACTTTACACCAAGATCAACATGACCACGGTAGTCCCCAGTAAGGACAAAAGCCTTGAACCTGGTCCTCCGCCCAGCCCGGGTCTGCTTCTGCACTGGCATAATCCTTAGAATTCATCCTTTAGGGATGAACCCAGGAAACAGTCAATAATCTTGGATTCCTTAATAGGCAGGGGGACTTGATCTTCCTCTCCTGACCTGGTAGCTCGGCCTGGTGAGTCATTCCTTGCTTGCAGATTTACCTCCACGAGCCCTCAGCCTCCACTATGGCACAGCCCCCTGCACTACAGAATCCTCCAGGCCTCCAGGCCCTGCCACTGCACCTGAGTCACCCATCATCTGGCGGTTTTTCCAAAGAAGAGGAAAATGTCTCCTAAGAGTCAATTACTGCTTTGTTGGCAATCTAATATGCTTCCAGTTTTCAGTGAAAACACCATAACCAAGATTTCAACGTGGAGAACACTACTTTCTGGATGCTAGCAACTAAATACACTGTCCCAGAGAGTGCTCTTCAATGGGGCAGTGTTTCCAACGGATGGCTTTTGTCCCTCTTCTCCCAGTGGGGCAATGTGGAAACAGAGACTAAAAGATGTATTAATGTTGTAGAATCTCTTATGAACTAACCGCAGACCCAATTTTTCACACAGCACATGCTTAATTTTGCTCAGGGTTTCTGAAAGGCCCTTTGGCGGGGGGGGGGGGGGTGAGGGGGGTGAGGGGGGAGACGGGGACGACAGAGGGTGAGGCGGCCTTGGCTCACCGTTACTTTGTTCTTTAGGGTCTGTGCGACTCTGGCAGACAGGCACAACTGCCTGAACACACTAGAAACATGAGCCAAGTAAACAAAACAAGTCACAGTGTGGACCAGTCACTTTGCACGACCTGGGAACTATAGGTGAGTTGTAACGCAAAAGAGCCATCACGGTTCAGAACAATAATACACTGGTGTGTTCTCTTGTCTTAGCAACCGATTCACTAGAATCTAGAGTGAAGATAACAGAGGTCAAGGATCTGGCTCCTATCTTACCTTTAATGTGAGATCGATAATCTCTCTAGAAAATTCAGCCCAGGATGCAGGCAAGCATGCTCAGGGTCAATTAATTCTCACATTACGAGGGCACCAGCTAACGATAGCTTTGCGGTGGAGAAGAGTAAATGCTCCCCCCAATGTGGTTGGCTTATTCCCAGGAAAAGAGATTCGCTCCATGCAAATACTGAAGACTCAATCATTACAATAACTATTTTATGACATGCCACTCAAGTTTTTAGAAAATACACTGAAGGAAGCTGGCCATGGTGGCATATGCTTTTAATCCCAGCACTTGGGAGACAGAGGCAGGCGGATCTCTGTGAGTTTGATGCCAGCCTGGTCTACAGAGTGAGTTCCAGGACAGCCGGGGCTGCACAGAGAAAGCTTGTTTCTTTCTCTATACATACAAATAATAATAATAAAATAAAAACCACAAAAAAAAAACCCAAATACAAAACTCACATGCAGAAAGCCTAAAATGACTTAAATACCAAAGCTGAAAATGTAAAGAAAATCTTTAAAAAATAAAATAAAATAAAATGGGGGCTGTAGATAGGTCTCAGCAGTTAAGAGCACTTGTTGCTCATACAGAGGACCCAGGTTCATTTCCCAGCATCCACACGGAGGACCGCTCACATTGCTTGTACCTCTTAATTCCAGGGGATCGAAGGTCCTCTTCTGGACTTTGTGGGTACTGCACACATGCGGTGTACATATAAAATGCAGCCAAAATACTCATGTTTACAAAATTTAAAATTTAATAACTTATTCTTAAAACTCATTTGTAAAGCCAGTTTAAAGACAAGCCCTCAGACAACTGTCCTGAATAGAGAATTTCATTCCGTTCCATACCATCTACCCACCTATGGAGCCAAACATGTAAAAGGGGATTACCATTCAGACATCAGATCAAATGCCAATTAGGCCAGGAAATCTTCATTCTGAGTACAATATGGCAAAAAAAAAAAAAAAAAAAAAAAACCAAACCAGTTTCTACCCGGCACTCACTTGTCGTTAAACACAAAAAAGACACATTGATTTCTGACCTCAAAATGCTTACCGTCCGGAGGAAGGCACAGACAGAGTACAATGCAAATGCAGAGACAAAGGAGACAGCAGCTCTGAGGGGCCTGAGAGGCACAGGGAAGAGAGTGGGGTTATCACGTGACGTAACTTAAGGTCAGGAAGAGCTCCTGAGGGAAGCAAATGGCAGTCGGGCCTGGTGCTGCTCACCTGCCCTCTCAGCTCTCGGGGTCGAGGTGGGGGTTTCTGCACACAGACCCACCGCTATCAAACACAGAGAAGGCGAATGGTAAAGACAGGGCCAGTGGCACGCACCTGCAGTCCCAGCAACTCAGGAGGCTGAGGCAGGACTGCCCGTAGCCCCAAGGAAGACCTGAGCCCATGTGTTGGAGGCCAGACTGAGCAGAATGATAAAACCCAATAGAAGGGACTAGAACTGAAACAATAATAAAATCACTTTCCGGTGATGACGTAGCAGTTTAAAGAGGCAGAAGCGGGGGACAGGTTCGAGGATGGCGATAAAGCCCTCAGGTGCGGAAACGGCAGCGAGGGAGGAGAAGAGATGCTTCTTCAACGTGGCTTCCCACGGCTGTTGAGAAAGCAATATTCACATAACCGAACTGTCAAACAGCTAACATTGGTAACAGAAAGAAAGTGATCCCGGTGCCCACGAAGCAAGCGGGAGGCCATTTGCAGCGTCTGAGGCAGGGCCGAGGAAAGGGAAGCACATTGAAATAAATCTGAGATACCCAGACAAACTTCTACAAAAGCTCTGGAGGACGGTGGATGAAAGGCTCAGGAGAGTTTTTAAATGTTTAAAGCCGGAGGATGTCATGTTGGGATAATCTCCACTTTTCGCAGCTGACTCCTCCATAAACGTCCCCAAGGGATGGGTGAAGGCAGAGCCCTGGGGACAAAACAAAAGGCACCTCCGACGGAGATGAAGGCCTCGCTGAGCCAGCCACAAAGTAGGAGGGGGGTACACGGTGTGTCCCACTGGCGAGCTTTCCTGGGTCATCCGGCGTTAGGCCCAAGGTGCTGGGAGAGGACACAGGCAGAGTCTGCCTACTTCAAACTATACATCTTCAGCTGTGCAGGGAACAAGAAAGAAGTGACGACATTGTAAAGACAGGAGGAAGATGGTTGGCTCTGCTCAGAAACTGGGAAAGACCTGAGTGCAATTCAATACTACCCTGAAGGGGGCGCCAGAGGAAGGGTGTGGGATGAAAGCAAAATGGAGAATTGACCTGAGCCCAAGTGGACGGCACCTGCAGCGAGAGATCACCAGAGAAAAGCAAATAATGGATTCAGGTGAGAACGGAAAACCTCATTGGGATGGTTCCAACTCTGAAAGGTAGAAGGCAAAGTTAAGGCGTCCAGCCAGGCTGCATAGAAAATCAGGGGAGTCTGAAACATAAGCCACACAAATCGCCACGACTCCCCGAGCTCTGTGATGGTGCACTGGCGCTGGGAGCCAGAGGGCTGGGCTTCATTCAACTACTTAGGGACCCAACTCTGCAACATGTGAAACGGTCACTCGTGCTCATTCATGTCACGGGGTCGCTGGGACAACAGGGAGAGAAGCGAAGGAGCTAGTGCTTCGGAAATTAATGAGAGGGGAAAGTAAAACATTTCTCACTGTGTGTGTTTTTATAAGGTGAGAGGTTGACTCCAGAAACTGCCGAGCCATGCGGATACTATTGGTTCCTGAGAGTATCAGGTACAAATGCCCCAGGGTATCAGGCGGCAGAGGGAGGAGCACCGAGGCGCAACAGCTTGGCGAACAGGTCTTTTTGTTTGTTTGTTTTGTCTACTTGCTTGTTTGACACACGGTCTTGCTGTGCAGCCAGGTCCAGTCTGTGACTGGAGATCTCACTATCATGTTTGGGAGAACATGATGTAACACTACACCTCACTGCAAACTAGTTCTTAAGACCTTGGCAATGCCGAGGCAAATAGAAAATGACTTTCTCTAGGCTTTTTAATTATTTTCAATCAGTGAAAAACCAAATGGGAGGGTGGGGGCGTGTGTGGAGAGTTGGATCAGTAGTTAAGAGCGCTGAATGTTCTTCCAGAGGAAGTTTGTGTCTGTAACTCCAGTTGCAGGGGATCTGACGCCCCCTTCTGGCTTCCAAGGGCACCAACCACACACAGGGTGCACAGACACAGATGCAGGCAAACACTCACCTAAAATAAAACTTTTTTTTTTTTTTTTTTTTAATTTTAAAAACCCAAACCGGAGGCTGGGCATAAAGCCTGTAATGCATAAGCTTCAATAACAAGCACTTAAGTTTAAAATATAGAGACAGATATATATAGATAGATAGACAGACAGACAGATAAGTAAACGAATGGAGATAATTTGGGAAGGAGCCCTATTTACCTAGAATATCCTAACTAGGATTCATGGTCCCTTTGATGCGATCTTGCTCGGTTTCTAAACTCAGTTTCAAAAACACAAGTCAAGTAACATGATCTTGAACTCTCTGCCATTTTGTGAGTATTTGAGGCACGGGCCTCTGTGTGCCAGGGAGCCCTGGCACACTCCCTGAGGAGCAGGCACTTGAGAGGAGTGGTGATTGGAGAATGTGGGCTCCTGGCACGGACGCACCTGCTGTTAACAAGTGACTGAATGTAAACTTGTCATCTTTGGTCGGTGTCACTGTGATGTGACAGTTTCCTCTGATCCCTGCCAGAGTCCCTTAGCCAAGCGGCAGCTGCGATGCCAACTGCCTGGCAGCCCCGTGGTAGTGCCAGTGAATGGGAGGATATGGCGCTGAGGGGCTCGGGCAGACGGGAGGGCTCGGGGTGACCGACGTGAGGCCGAGGAGGGAGTTGACCTATGTGCCTCTCTGAAGATTACGGGTGTTGGGTAAAGACTGACAAACCATGTTCGGTGAGGAACCAAAAATGAATGCCCTAGATATATCCCTGAAAGTTCTGGACCCACAAATCTAAATATAGAGGTGTAAAAATAGTTACAGGTGACCCACAGACATTTAGAGCAGGAGCGGCTAACAGACAGCCAAGGGCTAGACACTGCTTTTGTTCTGCCCGTGTTTTCTGAGGTTTTGGAAGCCAGTATTTACAAGTTAGAGAACTCAAGATCGGGTAGGAAAACCAGACTTCCCATTTCCCCGGATACGTCCTGTTTTATTGCAAAACAGAAGTCAGTTTCTGGAGCCTGGCAAGGTTCTGAACATGTTAAGCTCCGACAAAACATTAAGTAATGTAGAAAAAAAGAAAGCAAACAAAACAAAACTACTTTTTGAAAAGCTCCAAAATTGCTGGAGATGAGTTAGTGCAAAGAACAGAACTGACTGCAGCAGCCAAAGAGGAAAGCATAAAATTGAAACTGGAAGATCTTTCGGGGTGGTTTTAATTGGAACTGTTTTTTCACTTTTTGTTCCTTCTCAAAATTGCCAGAAGTACATTCGGTACCAGGATGAGAAATTCCTGTTCCTCCCTGATGCTCTCACAGCTCAGTTTGTGGATGGATATGAGACTCCCCTCTGGGTCCCTGGAGCAGAGACTCTCCAACACAGAGTCTCCAGGCCTGGCACTCTGCTCCCCGGGCTCTTTGAAGTAACCCCAATCATTTAACTCTTTCCCGTGTTGGTTGTATGTCATTTATGTGACAGTTAGTCTACAGGGAACAGAAAACCAGATATGATGGCTGAATTGATGGTTTTGTTTTAGGCAGTTTGAGTGGGATAATCAGGACTTAGAAGATATTTAAGCAGAATTATTCCTAGGAGAGGGTCCTGGGCCATGCTCTCATAACAAACGTGTTTTTTGGCCTTGCATTTCTTCTTCGCAGTTGCCAAGAATTACATCTTTTGAAAAAAAAAATTATTTTCCAAGCTTAAATTTGTTGCTTGTTCATATTTTCCAAGAACTCCATAAACAGCTATTTTTACGCCGATTTTGTTATTTTTAGTTGTTAGACTGACAAAGTACAATCCTCCCCTCCCCCACAGAAGCTTTTTCTCTTGAGCTTCATCTTCTGTTCAAGCATGGCCTACTTTCCCCCTTGGTCTCATGGTAATTTGTCAAACTCAATCTAATCTCCTTAATCCCTTTGGTTGAAGGCTTTCTGAGGTTTAATGTTTTAATCTAGGGGCCTCGGTATTTAAGTAATTAGAGGTCCTATTTCTAGCTCTCTCCTTTAGATAAATTACCTTTGTTTGCTTTTAAATTCTAATTTATCAATAGCAGAATTCTAAGAATTCACGGTGGGCAGGAATCTGGAGTTTCAGATTGAATGCGTGAATTTAGAGTGGAGAGCATTCTTTGGTACTTATGCTTCTTGCACTCAAGAGTATCAAGTCTGTGGATTTTCCTTGGGGTTCATTTTCTATTTATTATTACTTTAACTATCCATATGCACAGGATACAACACGGTGATTTTAAAAACCTATTGTATACTAATATTGATTGAGTAGTTAGCATTTCTGTTTCCTTACATTTTACATGTGTTTTGTTTGTTGCTTTCCAGAATCCTGTTGTATACTTAGAATTCCCTAAGTCACTTCCAACATGGTTTCATGACTGAGAACCCGCGAGCTTTGGAAAGAATCGTTTTCCTATCAGTTTAACCTGGACATTCTTACAAAATGTCTGAAAGATCTTTCCAGTCAGGAACAATCCAGTCACAGAAGGACTGGAAGCTTTACATTCTACACTTCAGCCTTTCAGTCACGAAACGCTGAAGACCCGCACAGAAAATGAATGAGCGCAGGAGCCTGTGTACAGTGAGTTTATCACACATGGCATAAAAATGGAAAAAGTAGTCACTCTGAAAAATATTGTCCTAAATAGGGCAATGCCCTCATCGCTTGGCATGTGTGCTTGTGTGTGTGTGCTGGGGGGGGGGGGTGTGTGGTTCCTGATGCTTTGTACATTTACCTCACAGATCCTCAGCCCAGAGTCCTGCTATCTGAGGGGCTTCCAGAAGCGAAAGGATCCAATGGACAGGCTTTCTGGGCCTTCTCTAGTGTAGGAATCCAGACCCATGTGGGGCCTCTGGATTCCAGAGTTCTCATCACTGGGTACAGCACTTTAACTATGTTGCTTCTACATCAGAAAGCTGGGTCTCACTAGGTAGTTCTGGATCACAAAGATCTGCCTGTCACTGCCTCCTGAGGGCCAGGGTCAAAGACATGCACCATAATGCAGGGCCTTTAATCCCAGCACTTGGGAGGCAGAGACAGGCAGATCCCTGAGCTTGAAGCCATCCATACTAACAGAGACACTGTTGCAAAAACACAAAACAAAAAATAGAAAAAAAAAAATTTAAGTTGAAAAGTTCCTTATAATTTACAAGGATCCGATCTCTAAAAGTTGAATACATTGAGCTAGGAAGATGGCTGAGAATAAGGGCACTTGTCACCAAATGCAGTGTTTCAGTCCCAAGACCCACACAGTGGAAGGAGAGGGTACTTCCTCTCCAAGTGTCTAGCGGTGCTCACACATCCCAACATAATCAATAAATGCAATTAATTTTTTAAAATCTGAAGCCATTCCCTTCAACGTCTTAGCGCTTGGGTTTTACCAGCCTTAGGAAACATTTGCAGGAGCCAAGGAGTATTAATCTTAATTTGTGCAGTTTTGTTTTCTTCCTTCACTGGCAAGCACCCAACAGACAAAACAAACAGGTCAAGACTTTCTGGTATTAAAATGCTGTGTGTCTTGACTGGGCCGTGGGACACGCAGGGCTGGGTACACCCTGATCCTACTCAAGGTCTCCGTGCTTTATCATGTGACTGAACGGAGAGAAGACTCTTAAGCCAATCTGCAAATTCCATGTTAAAGTGCAGGATTGAGGCAGGAGGATCTCAGAGGCCTGAAGAATGGGGTTGGGTGGCTTTCAAATAAGTAAGTTTTGAGTTCTATAGAGGAATATTGTAAGGGAACCCTTTGCCAAGAAGCTCTTTGTACTGTGCAGCCTTCCTTATGATTATATGCCACTTGGGCTTCTGGGAACAGCTTGGGAGGGCTATTTAAGAGAGTGTGTTCAGTTGGAATTTTCAGTTACTTAGTTGGCTCCAGAGGACGAAGATGGGAAAGAAGGCAGACAGTTACTGGGAAGGCAGTTAATGGGAGAGAAGATTTAGAAGTTAGTCCAGTTCTCTAGGATTAGACAGCCAGCCAGAAAGGGCAGTAAAGAAATCTATCTTTCTTTCTTTCTTTTTTTTCGCCCCCCCTCCTTCCTTTCTCTCTCTCTTTTTTCCTTTATAACCTTTTAGAGCTAGGAGACTTAAAAAAAAAAAAAAAAAAGTTACAAGTTAGGAAGCAGCCAGGAAAAAGGAATCAGGGGATGGAGATCCATTATGAATGAAAAAGTAAGTTACAACTGGCCCCCAGAGAAGGCTACGGAGGCAGCTACAGCATGAGAAAAGAGCTACATTTTAAGAAAACACTTAAGTAATATTCAATCATTTAATGCAAACATGGCTGCTCTGGAAAAGGATCACATTGCAAGGCTTGTATGATAGCTAGGAAGGGATCAAATCCAAGAGTCTACATAAAGGAATCACATTCAGGGGCCCCTGTGGTGCAGATGGAGTATAGAAAGCATGTTAGTACACACCTTTAATCCAGTATTCAGAAGGCAGTGGTGGTGCACACCTTTAATCCCAGCACTAGGGAGACAAGAAGCAAAGCAGAAACAAGTAGAAGCACAGGCAGAAGCAGACAAAAAGAGGGGCTGGAGAGATGTCTCAGTGGTGAAGAGCACTGACTGCTCTTCCAGAGGAACCAAATTCAACCCCGGGATCCCACATAAAGAAAATCAACTCCACCAAGTTGTCCTCTGACCTCCATAGAATGCCAGTATCTACCATCAATCATATGAGATCTGAGATCTTCACAGGTTGATAAGATCCAAAAGCCAAGAGTCTGAGGTACTCCCCCCATCCTCCCATTCCCCCCAGAGACCTCTGCATCTCCGAACTCCCCAAACTGGAAATGTGCTGACTCACCTCCACCGGCTGCGAGGGCATCCTCAGTCTGGTGAGCTTGGCTTTGGCTGGCACTTTCATGTCTGGTTTTTCAAAGCTCTGCTGACCATAGTCCTCCAGCGGAAGCTTCAGGTCAGGGGACTCGCTGGGAGCCTGGTCCTGACCATCCATGGGCCGGACATATGCCGTGGGCTTCTGGGGCTGCTGCATCACAACACTTTTTGAGGGGAGCAGAGGGGGCGGAAATGTCTGGGAAGGTGGCTGAGGAGGGGCTACCCCAAGGCTGGCGACCGCCACCAAACCCTCGTGAAGAGTCTCTTTATCTTGGACCTTCGCCACCAGGTCTTTGGAAGACGTTGCCGCACAGTAGCTTTTATTGCTGGCGCTACCGCTGTGAACCTTATTGGTTCCTTGCAACCTGGAATGTACAGGTGACAAAAGGGGCACTGGGGGCGTCAGAGAGGAGATCAAGGGTGAGAGCCTCCTGTCTGGAGCCGGGTCTCCATCTGCTCTGCGGTCACACTTCCTGTGGCTGGAACAGTGCTCCTCCTGACTGAGGCGATCTTGGGTCCGGCGCTGGCTGTCGGCTGGGCCGAAGTTTTTGGCGTGGAGATTTGGCACTGGTTCCATCCTTGGCGGTGCCGTCTTTGGGCTGTGGCTGACGTTGCCGATGGAAAGTGATCCAGGAGCAGAAGTCATATGGAGGGGCTGGTGGTAGACATGGGTGCGTAAGGCGCTGGATGGGATGCTGCCCCCCCTGTCAGGACATGAAGAGTATCTGGGCTTTCCTGGCCTGTCTTCGGAACTGTCCAGGTGCTGAGGGCAGGACTTGGTACTGAAGAACTCCTTCATCTCTTCATAGTTGCCTAGCATGTTCTGTAGCCGGCTGGATAGCTCATCACCTTTTGCGGTCTGACAGAGAAAGACGGCAGACTCAGAAACTGGAAGCGGATCTCGGCGGGGCAGTCACTTTAATAAATTATGTGATATCATTAAGGGGAAGCCCTCTCGACTTCATGTATAATGCGGTGTTAACTCATTTCAAACCCTGCTGGAGAGCCTGCCATGGATACGCACGACTAATTACAAAAGAAAACCACGCACTCTGGTAGTTCTGACTAACAACGTTCAAAGAGTTTTTCAGACCTTGTTTTCAAAACAAACCTCTGGGATAAACTATTTTCTCAGTCGCGACCCCCCGCTGAACTCTGCTGCACTGAGTAACTTTATTACCAAGTTTAATAGGGTGTTAGTCCAGGCTATCTCCCTCTCGCAACGCAGTATGTACCTTGTAAGGCTCTCCGAACAGTGGCGTCTTCTCGGGAAATGCCTCCTTCTCCGGATGAGCTTCCTGGTTGCGTCTTTCCTTCTCTCTGATTCGAAGCAGGTTCCTATCCTCATTGTACAAGCTTCTCCAAAGGCCACGAAAGAACAAAGAAAAAACATGAATATCAGTACCCAAGTCTTGTTGTGCACACACACACGCGTGGAAGGCAAAGGCAGCCCAGAGTGGGGCCAGGAAGTGATGCAAGGAACCAAAGGAAGGGCAATTGCGATCGCAGAGACGGCTCAGCGGCTGAGAGTGCTCGCGCACATATGTGCACGCACGCGCACACACACACACACACACACACACACACACACACACACAGAGGTGTGTGGGAGGGATGAAAGGAAGGGAGAGGAAGGGCACACAAGTCCTACGGGCCAGCGGCTCACACCAGTAATTCCACTGCTGAGGAGGCTGAAACAGAATCTCCACAAGTTCACCAAGACCATCCTTGTCTACAGAGAAAGTTCGAAAGTCAAAGCCTTATTTTCTAATTAAAAAAAAAAAAAAAAAAAAAAATCACCAAATACTCTAAACGCCATTTACCTTATTTATTCCCAGTCTACTCTACTGAGGTTATTTTAGCATGTAAACTGAAAAAAAAAAAAAAAAGATGTTTACTTATTTCAAATGACAAGGATGAACAACAAATGCATTATAGATGTTCACTCCACGTACTAAGAACGCCACACGATCCGGTCTAAGCCACATCAATACGTATCCTACGTCGCCGGCTATGGTTTCAAACTGGTTAAAATTCACTCACTGACAGGCAAATCAGAGATGAATTCTGAAAGAAGGCTGACTTCACCTAAGAGACGTAAGCGCCAAACAGGTCTTCCCTACCGTCAGTAACACAGCCTGCTCCCTCCCGACCCTCCTCCGTGATCTACACCGAAAAACAGAAATAAAGAACTATAAGAAGACTTTGTCTTTGTGGACTTGCTTCTGGGAACCTGCAGGACTTCCCTCTCGGTGTTAATTGAACAGCCTTGGCTGTGTCTCTCCACTCTTTCCTCCAGCTCTCTCGCTTCCATTCTCTCTGACAGGAACCCACTGGTCTCCCTGCCTCCCCATCTCCTAATTCAGCCTTCCTATTAAAGGTACCCTGTCTAAGGCCCTGATTCTCATGTTACTGTCCATATCTAAAATGGCAATTGTTTGATGGCTCCTTATGCTACAGAATAACCTCTAAATCCTTGCTCTGGAGTTAGAATTCCCTCATTGTCTGATTCAGAGGTACTCTTGACAGGACCCTACTATTCCCCTGTGGGACTGTCACATACTCTTTGCCAGAAGAGCCAGTCCCTTCCCCTCTAACCCTAACTCAGGCCGCATCTGCTGAGAGGTAGCCATGCTTCTGGGGCTGGCTTATGTACTACACTAGAGAACCACTCTATAACCCGCCCCAGACCACAGCCTGCTCTGAGACCCTGGGAGTTGATGCTTTCATTCCAGTCACAAATTTCTGCCTTCTTTGTCTCTCTTCTCCTTTCCTCCCCTCCCCTCTCCCTTCCCCTCCCCTCCCCTCCCCTCCACTTCTCTGATCTCCTCTCTCTCACGCCCCTACCCTAACTTTGAGTTTCTGGTAGATTCAATGATTTAAATGTCATCCACTTCAAAGACTTCCCTCAAACCCACCAACTATATACCTGCCCAACACATCAGTGGGCCACTGCGTCTTGTAGCCTCTCCCCTAGAATATGCATCCACTAGAACAGAACCTCTCACCTTCGGTTCTCTCTGGGTGCTTAAATGCAACGTGCTGCATTGAAGTGAACCAAATATTTTTGTCTTAAAGTACAGTCACAATGATTGCACTAATTTTTTAATGAACTTCCTTTGCAACTTTTCCCTTAGATTTAATAAAGAAACACACAAAAACAAGTAAGAAGTCATCTTAAGCTTCTTCGGTTTCTATGACCTTTCAACCTGAGGAGGAGGGGCAAGATCTCAGACTGAATTTGATAAGTCAAGAATTATCTACTTAGAACTAGGTGTGGTGGCTCACATTTTTAATCCCACTCGAGAAGCTGCTAGGAGTTTGGGGCTAGCTTGGGCTACACAGTGAGACTTTGTCTCGAAAACAAAAAATCTAAAGAGTAATAGTGGTCATACGCTTAGACCAGGGTATTAAAAAGTTTCTGAGCAGTAAGATTCCAGCACCCAGCTGAGTATCAGGCGGCTCACAACCTCCTGTAAGCCCAGTTCTAGGGAATGCAACACTCTCTGCCCTTGATGAACTCCCCCTACACATGTGATGAACATAAATTCATGCAGCCTCATACACATACCATAAATAAAAATAGAAAAAAAAATGTTTTTAAAGATGTAAATCCGAGCTAGAAAGAAACTGCAGGCCTCACACTGCCAGTGCCCCAAGAGAGCTCACAAGTGAAGAACTCACACTGCAAAACAAAACACAAGCCAGCTGAGGGCTGGAACTCAGATGTTCTCACTGGCAACCCCACTCTATCTGAGAGAGGGAGGGAGGGAGGGAGGGAGGGAGGAAGGAAGTCAGCCAGCTAGCCAGCATGAAGTTTTGGAAACTAAAGCATGCCAGGGGCGTGCTCACTTTCAGAGAGGTGGTGAAAATCCTGAGAGATTCAGCTCCGCTCCTCACACTCCCATACAGCAGTTAAGGCGACCCCATGCTGGGCCTGTCATGGTGCATTTACTTAAAGGCTTCTCCTGGGGGGGGGGGGGGAGGAAATGTGTCACAGAGGTGTTACAGTGCTGAGAAGCCATGCCAACTCTGTGAGCACTGGAGAGGGGCAGTTTCTCTTTCCTCAGCACTCAAAAGGAGAAAGCAAAAATGGAGGGAAGAAGGACACAGAGGCCTGAGGCGGCCTGGAGACATGGTGCGGCATGCTGGCTCTGGTACCATCTGGCTGACGCACCTTCACCCAGGCTAGAGCCCACAGGCCCTGCCACTAACCTAGATCAGTCAAGCAGAACCGCTGAGTGCCAGCCACGCTCCCATGGCAACCCAGGGCCCACGGGGCTGCCTGTGAACAGCTGACTACCCATTTATCACCCCTGACTGCTCGCTTCGCGTAAGCCTTTCTCTCAAAGATGTCGCTGGCTGGCTCCCTCTAGACTTAATGTTCAAAGTTTTAATTCTCCTTTGGCGGGGAGAGGTCTGTATCTTCTTCCATACATTTCTCCCTCTGGACACAGAAGGACAGGGAAAATGCACACTAACCGGAGTCAGTCTTACTGCTGAAGAAGCTCTAGGCCGTTCTGCCTTGAACACACAATGGGAACAACCTGTAAGAGTCGCAACTTAGACAACAGGGACACGCGTTTCCGTCGCGAGGGGATGTGTGTCTGTGTCGCGAGCGAATGAAGGTGAAGGAGCAGGGTCCATACTTTCTGTCAAGTGACTTTAGAATACCAGGAGACAATTCTGCTTAACTTGCATTTATAGTTACCAGTCGTCTCTCCATTCTTCCATCCAATATCTATCTTTGAAACGTTTTACACATTGTTTTATGGAAGACGTCAACACATTTTAAAAGTACGTCGGTTTGCCGTTAAACTGTTTCTCCAAATGTTGTTTAAACACCAGATAGCCCCGTGTCTTAAGGTTAAAATAAATGCTTCCAGATACGGAGACTATTTTTCTCTCATTTCATATGCGTAAAAAGAATGTGCACCAGGCGTTTTCATACTAAAAACCATCCAAGCTGAATCTTCTGAGGTTTTCACTTCTAAAACCTCTCCCAGTAACCTAAAATATACGACCAACAAAGGGCTGGGGATGGTGGGGGGACCCTGAATCAGGGGACTTGGTCCTCAAATACAAGGTTTTACGAGCCAAATTGACATTAAAAAAAAAAAAATCAGCCAGTGCAATAGCAAAATTGTTATTTTATTAGCTGTTTTCTGGGACAGACCCAGGAGTCATCTCGTGTATCAGGGCTCAGCTACTCATTTCTGTTTGCCACAGAAGGCTTGGCTGGCTTCGTTGCGATTTATTGTGATGCCTGAAAAATAGTTTAAGGTGACACCTACCTTAAGGTGACAAAATTTAAATCAGCCCTGAATTTAAATTAAGAACTTACAGAACCTCTTGCCTGCTTACTCTTCCTCTGAGGGTCATACAAGACAGTGAAGTTTAAATTTTTGTTACACAACACACAGTCTCTTTTTACGACTCAAGAGTCTGCATACCTTAAATGCATGTTGCAAGTTTTAAACTGATGAAGTCCAATAAAAGTCCTATCAATTCTAATGAGACAGCATGTTAATTTACATGCTTAATTCCCCTAAACGTGCCAGATATTTCTGCATGGGTCCTAACCCACAGTCTAGGTCTACACTTCACACTCGTGAGGCCGGGGTTAGACGGCTAACTGGTAATGTGGTTTCCCAAGAGTTCTCTTTAAATTCAGTTTTGTGCCTGGTGTGGTGGTGCACACCTTCAATATTACTACTTGGGAGGCAAAGGCAGGTTGATCTCTATGAGGCCAGGCTAGCCTGATCTGCAGAGCAAGTTCCAGAACAACAGGGCTACATGAAAAGACTCGGTCTCAAAAATAAACCTAAAAAAGTTTTGGCGGCAACATTCTTTTCAAAAAAGAATATTCGCATACTATTTCAGTAGCCTCTCTCTCCCTCTTTCCCTTTCCCTCCCTCTCTCTCTCTCTTACACACACACATACACACACACACACACACACAGAGCAGCAAAATAAAATCTGGAGTAAAGAAATCTTGTGATGATTTTGGAGACCTCTGCACGCTAGACTCAGTCCTGGATTGTTAACAAATAATTTCAGATCCCTGTGTATCACGAACCAAAACCTCACTGCCTGCAATAAACTAGAGACCATGGATCCAAAGTCCTGGTGCCGGGGCTGACCTGCTTGCTTTTCCTCAGAATACACGTAGATAGTTACATTTAGAGTGGCAGTTTTTTAATCTGCGTACAGGTAGGAAGAAACCACAGCTACCTGCCTCTTTACTAAACTGGTTTCAAGTGTGGTCAAGGGAAACCAGGGAACGCACCACCCAGCAGAAACGAGGGACGGAGGATGAAAGGGAAGCTAGGGGTTCCCATGCACAGAAGGCCAAGTCTCTGCCTTCCAAACATGTCAATAAAAGTGATTTTATTGGGGCCGGGGCAGTGGCCACGCAGTTAAAAGCACTCACTTAGCCGGCTGTAACTCCAGTTCCAAGGAATCTCGCCGCCTTTAGGCCTCCCTAGAAATGGGGCACAAGGTGCACACTGTGCGCAGACACGCACGCAGGTAAAACAACTAAGTACATTAAAAAAAATTTAAGTAAAAAGCAAGTACTGGGCCTAGAGAGGTGGCTCAGCAGTTGAGAACCCACTGCTCTTGCAGAGCACCCACATGGTGCTGTATCACCTGTAACTCCAGTTCTAGGGAACCCAATGCCTCTTCTGACCTCTGTGGGCACCTAGCATGCACATGGTACTCATGCATACTTACACGGGGGCAAGATACTCATACACATAGAATTTAAAAAAAAAAAATATTGGCCAAGCAAGGCTACCATGCAAATAAGAACAATTATATAACCCACATCAGTGAAAAGCAAGAACTTCTCATCTCAAAGTCGTGGTGATCTGTAGCTAGAGGATACTAAAATGTTTTTTATGTAACGTGAAATGTAAACAGATTAAAAGGTTCTCAGAAGGGCTCTTTCAAAACAGTACTCTGCCTGCAATAAACTGAAGAAGAGGCACACAGAAAATGCCCCCCCTCGCTTGAGATACAATCCACCATCTAGGCTGGTCATAGTGGCACACGCCTTCAATTCCAGCACCTTGGGAGGCAGAAGCAGATGGATCTCTGTGAGTTCGAGGCTAGAGCCTGGGCTACAGAACAAATTCCAGGCCAGAGCTACAAAGGGAAGCTGTCTTCAAGAAAGAAATCTGTCACTCGGCTGAGTGACCCTTCCCTCCCCACCCCCACCCACCCACTCCCCATCAAGATGACATGGTACACTTGAGCAAACAGAGCTGTTGGCTCTTCCCAGGAAGAAAGAACCAGAGCACTGGCTTTATATGACTGGGCCATTCTTCTCACTACTCGGCCACGGACCATGAAGGTCCATATCACACAGCAAAAGATAATGAGGTTGACTGAAGTTGGCCACATGACAGTCGCAAAACTGGAAGCGTCCTGATCCTGGTCACGACTAAGGAAGAACAGAGGTAAGCAGCTCGAAAGCCCTATTTTTTTAAGCACTTGCTACGTCTAGTTCACTGCTTTACCTCTCTGGAGGAGCAAGCTACTAACGTTCGAACACTGATCCTGATACTCAGGTAAGGTACTGTGAGTACTTCAGTACTTGGATGTTGAGTCGACCAGCCCCGCTTCTGGGCTATCCACTTCTGCAGACCTGCCTCCCACAACTTTCACGCTCCCAAATCTGATTCTGTTCGTCCCTCCTGAGGCCCCTACCTCCTACAGAGCTGCAGCTGCAGAGCAGAGCATCGCCTCCTGCAGGGAACGGGTCACCTCTCCAAACACAGTTCTGAGAGCTGGGAGGCGGGGCTCTCAGCCTTTCCTCATTCTGTCTGTGTTGACACTTATCTAAACTGGATAGACTCTCCATGCTCCTGGGGCTGCCTGATCCCTAGGAGCTCTGTAAGGACGCAGATCCCTCCTGATGGTACGCAGGGCAGTGCGTGCGGAGTGCCACTTAACCCCTCCTATCTGACTGAAGTGATTACGTCCGGGCATCGCTCAAATGACTCAGAATTCTGCAGAATTCCGCCACTCTGTAAGATGACAAACTGTGATTCACTGTCTGGTGCCTAACGCGGATGGATCTTGCCAGAAGACTGTTTTGCCCGTGAAATGACTCAAATGAAGAAGGAGGAGGCTTGACATCACCCCTTCCCAGTGAGCCAGGGAGCCATTGATGAGCACACATTCAGTGAATGCTTCCAGTTGTCAGTTTACCACGCTTGCTAATCAGTCGTCAAACTGAGCTATGCAGAGGGACGAGGGGCGGGGTGAGGGGCGGGGCGGATCGTGATTGGGTAACATTCATAGCAAATATACACTGATTTTTAACATCAACAGACTCACGATAACTGTCGTGTTGTCTTAGGACACAGAGATGGCTCTGCCCATGAAGGTACTTGATCTCAAACTTGAAGACCTAAGTCTGAGCCCCAGAAACTCCCCATGTTCGAAGGAGAATAGATTCCTGTGAAATACCCACAGGCACACACAGTAGATTAGTAAGTAAATAATTCCAAAGTTGTGTCAAGGGCTAAAACTTCAACAACGAAAACTCCGTCCCCAAAACAGTTGATTCAGGGAAGATTGTGGGAGAAAGTGAACACCTGTGAGAATGAGATCAAGCCGTTCCCTCGGCTGCTAAGAGCCCTCTGTAGGTGTCACCTGTGCGGCAGGAATCGAGAAACAATCTAAACCCCAGGGTTACAGGGAGCTGGACACCTGGCTTGAGCTTCCATCCTGTGAAAGACATTACGTTCGACGGACCTGTCATCTAGGCTGAAGCGCACTGTCCCAGCGCGGGCTACAGATATTATTCAACACTCACGTCCGGGAGCCTGCCCTTGAGGCTCCGTTCACGGCACAGTTCACCTTTTAATTGCCACCTCTTCGATTCAGTCTCCTCCCAAAAAAGCCACACTGGCCCTCTTTCAGGCCTCAAACAAGTCCAGCCATGCCCTGTCTGGACACCCTATGCCTGGCTCTCTCCTCACTGGTATCTCACCACCTAGATCAACTCCTAGCTCACCTCACAGCAGAAGCTCCCGAGCGTTCCACCTTGCTTTGTCTGTTTCAATTACTACCTAAGATTAACATATCCTCTGGCTAGTTACCTACTCAGTGATCCTGCGACTAGCCCTGACCAGCACTAACTCCCTCAGCTCCGTGACAACCGAGACAAAGCGTGGACTGCTACACCCCGATCTACACTCAGTTGGAAATGAGTTTGCTCTCATTAAAAACAAACAAAAAACATTTATTTGGAAACGATGCATTTTCAAAAGATAGTAACTAGGGGCTGCAGAGATGGCTCAGCGTTTAAGAGCCCTGTCTGCTCTTCCAGAGGTTCTGAATTTCCAGCACTCCCATGGTGGCTCACAACCATCTATAATGGGATCTGATTCCCTCTTCTGGCATACAGGTATACATGCAGATGGAGCACTCATTCAAATATTAAATAAATAAAACATTAAAAAATAATAGTAATTTTTTATAAAAACAGGCCATTATAGACAGTAGTCTCTAAATGTCTAATGTATCAACGAATATTCAAGTACCAAACAGGAAGCTAGAGGAAAACAAATACATTCCCAAATCTTGTATCATGTCACGACTGAACCATCCCGATTTCGTGGGCAAATGAACATTTTTTTTCTCACGAGAAATTATTAAGAAGAAAAGTTCACATTGTTACTGTTGTTTTAAAGCTAGCTCTATAGCTCTTAAAAAAATTAAACATGCTAAACATTAAGGGGAGGGGACAGGTGTTTGAGACAGGGTCTGTCTATGTAGTCCTGCCTGGAACTCACAGAGATCCAACTGTCTCTGCCTTAGGAGTGCTGGATAAAAGGTGTGCACACACACACATATACATATATATATGCACAGCCTCTCTCAAGGCTGAAGAGATGGCTCAGTGGTGCTCTTCCAGAGGATCGGGGGTTCAATTCCCAGCAATCACACGGCAGCTCACAACTGCCTATAACCCCAGTTCCAGGGGATCTGACACCCTCACATGGACATACATACATGCAGGCAAAACCAATGCACATAAAATAAAAATTTTCAAAAAAGAAACACATCTCAATTAATAGTTAGCTCCAGATGATTACAAACATACAAACATACTTCAGACTGAAGGAGGTCCCTCCTGTAGAACAGCCTGGAACACACAGGAGTCGCCGATCGGAAAGGAAGGGTCCCTCCCAAGGAGTAAATTTCCAACACACATTCCAGAAAACCAACTGCACCACATCCAGTACGGAGAGCTGTCTGAAACCAAGCCAGGATACGGGCGCAGAAGTTAGCCAGGACAAAGGCTCGGCGGTTTTAGCCTGGCTACCAGCAGCAGGAAGCAACTGGAAGGGCTTCCAGTTGGGAAATGAAAGCAAAAGCAATGTCTGTGTATCGATAAGAACAGTGAGGAACAATGGGGAAGAACAAGGAAACTGGCATGGGATGGTTTGTTTTTCTGCAGCCTCAAGAGTAACATATGAAGAGACATTCCATCTTTATCGGAGTACAGAGGGACCCACTTTTCAATCATTGAACAGGACAGAGCTGCAGCAGCAGCAACAAAAATGGCAGGGCTTCCGACTCTACTCACAAGATACCACGGAGGGCCCTGAATTCCCAGTCCCTCCATCCCAGAAACAACATGAGCTCTCATCGTTGGTGAAAACCAGAGTCATTTCCGACAGCAAAGTATAACAGGATGCTGTGCACACAGCCATAACAGAACAGGGGAACCTGCTGTATTTCTTATCAGGTTCCAGGCAAAGCACGGGGCGTTTAGTTTTATTTGTCTACGACAAACGGTCCATAGCGATGTCTTAAAGGGATCATCGGCATTTCTTTCCTCCACATCCCGACTTGTATTTATTTGTTTTCACAGGGAAGTTGAGTGTCACGAAAGCTAGAGGCGGTCTCAATTCCGCCTCTGTGCAGTCATTTCAAGTAGGAGGAACAACAAGGAGGTTGTTACAGGGGAAAGCCAGAAACACGCGCCGCTGTTTCGAATGGCAACAGCTACAATTGCATGTTTCTAAACGTCTTCGTTTTCATCACAATCCCAGATCACCTCCAATCCCCCCCCACCCACACACTATAATGGGCACCTCCTTAAACTAAACAGTAAGCCACTGTCTCTGAAGCAATCTCCCTTTAACCTTCCCAGTGCACTGCTGTGAACTTCACAAAGCTTGTTGGGATCCCTTGGGCTGGATTTGGCCCAAGCATTAACATTCACATGTAGAATATATATATCCATGCAGTGCCTACCCTCAGTACGACCAACAGGCATGAGACAAAGAGTATTTATTAATCTCGACAAAGTATCCTACCTTTGCCACTCAGAAATTAAAATTGGAAAGCTCAGGACTAAAGAAGAGGTACACTTAAGGATTCTTAAGATACTGTGTCCTTGATAGTGTGTTAAAATGTTTGTGTCTCATCTCTCTCCAAAAAGCTGGGGCTAACATACATCATAAGTGAGCAAAAAGCAAGTATTCAAAATTATGGGATACAGGTGCTATGATAAAGAATTTTAGGCCTGATTATAAAATACTTGTCTTTGATTACAATGGCATCTTGAATACTACTCAGACTCCTTAAACTTAAGCCTCGAAGTGACAACAGAAAATCCACTTGCTTCCAGGAAATACTGACATTTTACCTGTCAGATCTAAGGATGTAAGATTGGACGCCCTGAAGAGACACAAAGGAAAGAGAGAAATTTATTTATTTATTTATTTATTTATTTACTTACTTACTTACTTACTTATTTATTTATATGTTTTTTCGAGGCAGGGTTTCTCTGTTGTAGCTCTGGCTGTCCTGGAACTCACTCTGTAGACCAGGCTGGCCTTGAACTCTCAGAGATCAGCTGCCTCTGGAGTGCTGGGATTAAAGGCACGCGCCACCGCCTGCCCGGCAGGACAGAGATTTAATGCCTCAAGGTAGAGGTTGGTTACAGTGTTGAGTTACACAGGAGCTCTGAGGAGCCTGGGTGACACAGCACAGTGAGCAGACATCTGAACTGATGAAGAAGTTTCCAGGTAGAAAAGGGACCCCGTGGCCCTCTGGAGCAAGCATTGTGAGGAGCGATCACACCTGGGCACCGTTTGTACCTATCTTGTGACAACCCCCCCCCCAAGTCAAACTTCTCACAATGAAAAGAAGCCCTGAAGCCTTGTGGGGATGATACCTCCTTGCAGACACCCACTGTGCTAGGCTACCCCGATTATTTCCCAGAGCAGCAATCCACCACAACCACCTGTGGACTTTGAGGGCCACAAGCAATGACCTCAAGTTACTGTGCACATACAGCGCTGCCTTAGGGAAACAGAGCGTGGACAGGTGGGTGCCAGAATGAGACAAAACCAATCACTGCTGTAAGTCCCTTTTCTAGGTACTAAACAGACACCTTTGGTCTATGTGAACGGCTCAGACCTGGGCTTCAAGAGCACGTGACTCAGAGCCTTGCTGCGCAGGCTCTGATGAAATTTCCTATCTCAAATGATTTTATGCTTTTTTTATTTAATTATTTTTAGGGTATAGGTGTTTTGCTTAATGTATGTCTGTGCACCGTGGGCATGTGCACAGGCCAGAAGATGTCAGACACCCTGGAACTAGAGTTATAGACTGCTGTTAGCTATCGTGTATGCTGGGAATCAAACCGACTCCGGTGGAAGAATACTGAGCCATCTCTCCAGCTCATGATTTATTTTTTTTTTTTTTTTTAAAGTTCTAACTTTAAGACCTTTCATTTTCAAATGTAGACGCTACATTGGAAAGAATTTCTTCTGGAACATTCTCTTTTGGCAACATTCATTTCTCCTCCTTACCCGCTTTCTTGAAGGGAAAGCTCTAAATCTCCCAGCTGGCTGCTATCTCATCTAAATGCCCAGTTGCCACGGAGAAACAAGGCAGGGCTGTGTGCTGGAGGTGAGCCAAGCTGACCACAGGATGGCAGGACTCGGGGAGTCCCCACCTCCAGCGTCTCCTGTGTGTACCTGGCACCCTTCCTTAGCTCCACCGAGTGGGGAGGGGTGTGTGCTGGAGAAAGCACATCAAGTATAGAGAGCCGCCAGCTCTGGCTGAATCTTAAACAGGACAACACATTTTATACTACACTGAAATCCTCTACCGTAGGGTGAGGTGAGAGGAAGAGGCAGGAGAGAGAGTGGGCCAGAGTGTATCAAAGCAGATCTGGGGTGGAAACTGGCAAGGCCTGGAGGGCCCCCCCCACCTTCCTGACCCACCGGCTCCAGCAGACAGCACACGTATTTTGGAAAATATGAAAAAAATCAAGACAACTATCTGCTGTCGTTCCAAACATGGCTGGTGGGGACAGCACCGCCAGATTTGAATAATTTTAAAGAGCCCACGTCTTATAAAGTTAACCCTCATCTTCAAATGGGTGTGGAGTGAGCTTCTTACAGACTCGCACCACCTTTTCCTCTACTTTAAAGCCTCCTTCCCTTCTCCCCCCCCCCCCCATGCCCTTGGAGACAACCCTGCTTCCCTTACAACCCAGTAGGGCTGTAACTTTCTGACTCAGAAATTCAACTATCCCCTCATAACAGAGTTGCTGAGAAATGGCTGGAATATTTATGTAACATCCTACTCAAAGCGGGAGACTAACAGAACAAACGGGTAACAGAATCAGATAATCTGGCTGACAAATTACAACTTGCCCAGCTTCTGCAGGGGACCCCTGATTATCTAGAGCCACTCCCACACTTATCTCATCGTAGCCCAAAGGGGAGGCTCTGAGAGCAAGCCCTGAGCTCAGAAATCAAAGGCCTAACCTATGAACAACGATGACATCAACTGATCCCCTCTCCTTCCCTGGGGCCTTGCCGGCCTGCCCACAGCTTCAATAACACAACCCTGGCAAGCACAGCACAGTCATCCTACCGTTCGTTTAAGAAACTCTTTTTTGTTTTGATTTTCAGTACTGAGCCCTGAACCCAATGTCTTGCAAGTGTTCACCACTAAGTCCTCCCTTGACTATGGTTTGAGAAAAAGCCTCACAGGTTTCCATGGCTGGACCCTGCAGCTCAGACCGGCCTTGAACTCACAATCATTCTACCCCAACCGGTGCCAACAGGCCCAGCAATGAATCCATCCTTGATTTCATGCATTTCATATGCATCTTTCTGTTTTGAGTATTGGGTTAGAGACACTGGGTCTCTTCTCAACTGTCTTCACTGGAGAAGGGTTAGTCTAAAAAGAAAAATGGAGGTATCTTAGAGCAATATGCCTCACATTTTCTTTTGAGTCCCTACACCTCTAACTCAGAAAGAATTTTAGTTGTGACAGTCATGGAAAATAAGGTTTAAAACTACATTTACTAAATCCTAAGAGGGTCAAATACCAGTAACTTAGTTGGAAAATGGCTTAGCGGTTAAGGACCCTGGCTGCTCTTCTAGAAGAACCAGGTCTGATTCCAAGGATCCGCATGGTAGCTCACAACCCTCTGGGTCTGTAACGCGCATTGTTTGTATTTTGTTGCTGTTGGTATTTGAGACGGGGACTAGCTATGTAGTTTTGGCGGGTCTCCAATTCACAGAGCTCTGCCAGACTCTGCCTCCTGAGTTCTGGGATGAAAGGCATGCAAAGCCACGCCTGGCTCATTGTACTGCTTTTAAAAACAGAACTAACTCCATGCAAGGAAAAAATTTAGAGCAGGTATATGTAGGTTCACTCATGTTTTAACCACCTTCCCACATATATATATATAGTTCTGTATTGTCTTTGCTCTGTCAAAACCAGTACATTTTAGGCTTGTGCCTCTTTGCATATTTTAGGAGAAAAATAAACTACATTACTGAACTTTAATGATATACATGCTAAAATGTTTTTTAGAAAGTATACTGACATATACGATTCAAACAAGTATAAAAAAGCATAAAAAAAAAATAAATATATTAAGAGTACAGAACAGTAACCAAGACATGAATTCACTGTAGGAATATGTTGTCATAATCTGAAATAGGGCTCTCTCTTGTGAAATTCACTCAACTTTTCTGAATGTTTGGAAATTTTATCGAAACCACAGGAATAAACTTCTGAAAAGGACTGAGGCTTTGCCACAGGTGACCCCACCAACCCCACACCCGCCCCCAGACTCTGCTCTCCATCTCTCAGCTTGCAGCTCATCTCGAGTTTTATCAGAAATGAATGGTTTGGGAGCTCAAGTCCATCTGCCAGATTTGTAGTGAATCTATACAAGGCAAAAAAAAATACAAGGCCCAGAACTTGCAGAGTGAGTATTGGTCAAACAGGAAAGTGTGAGCGTGTGTGTGTGTGTGTGTGTGTGTGTGTGTGTGTGTGTGTGTGTGTGTGTTCTCTGTGTCTGCCTGCGACCATCACTCAAACGTTTGCTCAAGCTTGGTTTGGGGAACTCTTTCTGTTTTTGACAAGGGTCAGTCTTGCTGTGTACCCCCAGGCCTTAAACTCCTGACAGCCCCGTCCCAGCCTCTGGATTTCGGGGGTCACCGTGCTTGGCTTTGCTTCTGGGTGTAGCTCTCCTGGGAAGCAAAGGATCAGGATAGAACAGGCTTCCCTTTCCCTTGTTGCCCTGCCCCAATCTTGTTTTTAAAAACCCCGACTTTCTCGACGTGGAAATCAGGTGTTTGTGAGACTTCAGAAGGTTAATCCTCTCTGACTTGTGCGTTTCCTTCTTCATATTTCAAAGGCTTTTTTCTGTAAGCCGCACACCCAGTGCACAGACACACAGACACACACACACACACACACACACACACACACACTACCGCCCAGTGAGTAAGCTTGGCCTTTAGAAAGGAGTGGAGTGTACCGTTCTATTTATCTAGTTTGTGTCAAACTTGCTATGCAGCCAACAAATCCCTATTTAAAAAAAAACAAAAAAACTTCACACAGGAGACTGCCTGGGCCTGCTTTTCAACGTGTCAAAGTTCACCATTACAAATTACCCCTTAAGAACTTTTTTTTCCCCCGGCTAGAGAGATGGCTCAGCAAGTAAGCAAGATCTGAGGTTTAAATCCCGGTAAAATACCAGGCGTGACTGTGAGCACCTATCACCCCAGCAAGGGGAGGGCAGGTTGTCTCTGAGAGCCTGCTGAGCTTGCTGGCAGCCAGCCCAGTTGAAAACGGTCAGCAATTCTGTGGGAGACCCTGTCAAGGTGAAAAGACAGGAGAGAGACTGAAGAGGATAGTTGCAGTAAAGTGAGATGCTACTCACAACCACACTTTAAAGGGCTCTTCTGCCTACAGTCGGATCTAAACTACCGATGACATTTGTCTGACCGGACTGCCGCAGTTCCTTTCACCGACGGCAGAGAGCAAAAACACATTTCTGCTACTTTCTGGTGAAATTTGGGCAAACGGGACTTCACGCTGTCTCCGTGACAGACGCGGAGGGTGCCTGGCTGGTGACTCAGGAGCCGTTGGCATTCACCTTTTCCACCCAGTGAAACCCGACAAGGAACGAGGTAATTCTGTTTTAAGCTGCGATGTTCTGAAAAACAGGATGAGGTTTTCCAAATTTGAGAGGAAAGCGTATTAAAAGGCCGCAAGTTTCCTGACAAGCAGCGCTCCGGCTCATCTGGAAAGACACACGCAGCAAAGCTCCTGGAGAGTTCCCAAAGCAGCTGGAGAGGTGGCTCAGGGGTGAAGAGCGCTTGTTGCTCTTGCTAGGGGACCAGCCTTCCATCCCCAGCACCCACATCTGTAACTAGAGCTCTGACACCCGCTTCTTACCTTCCTGGGTCATCAGGCACACACACCCCAAACACATAAAATGAACACATAAAATGAAAAGGTTTTTTTTTTAATTTTTCAAAGTATTTTCATGTTTTCAGCAAAG
Organism: Cricetomys ansorgei; assembly: GCA_026225945.1. Classification (NCBI taxonomy): domain Eukaryota; kingdom Metazoa; phylum Chordata; class Mammalia; order Rodentia; family Nesomyidae; genus Cricetomys; species Cricetomys ansorgei. The sequence goes on along the minus strand of JAMJFZ010001232.1, from coordinate 2,956,494 downwards.
GCTAACACTAAACAAGGAAGCCCGGTATGTTGTACAGTCAGATGGACAAACACAAGACATAGGCTCTGACGGTGGCTGTCAGGCAAAAAGAACGGACGCTTTGAGAAATGGTGCGGAGTGAAGGTTCGCGGAACTGTCGCTTGGTCTGTAAACCAAGATGAAGCATACGTTAAAAAAAATAATTGCCTCAAATCGTCCAAAAGATACAACACTGCCCAACAAGTCCTTTAAAAGACATCGGCCAGAAATGGTCTTTAGCCTTAGCGCTCAGGAGAGACAGGAGGGTGGCAGGTTTAAAGTCAGCCTCAGCTATAAAGTGAGATCTTGTCTTTAAAAAAAGGGGACGAACTGTTACGGGTATCTATGCATCAACAACATTCCAAGGGCTCCAGGGTTGGCTCAGCGATTAAAAGCACTGACTGCTCTTCCAGAGGACCTGGGTTCGATTCCCAGCACCCACAGCGCTCCCATGTCTCCATCTCCAGTTCCAGGGGATCCAACGCCCTCTTGTGGCCTCTGTAAGCACTGCACATACATGGGATTTGCAGACAAAACATCCACATAAACTAACAATAAAAGGGGTTTTTTTTTTTTTATAATTTGTTTTTATTTAGTGTGCACTGGTGCTTTGTCTGCGTGTGTCTGTGTGAGGTTGCCGGATGCCCTGGAATTGGCGTTACAGACAGTTGTGAGAGACCATGTGGGTGCTGGGAATTGAACCTGGGTCCTCTGGAAGACCTGCCAGTGCTCTAGACCGTTGAGCCATCTCTCTAGCCCCAATAATAAGAGTTTTTAAAAAGATATTTCATCTATGTTTGTAAAGTGAGAACAACCCAGGATGCCAAGGACAATTAGAAACCCCACTAGTCTGTGAGCACTTCAGTCTTCTCAGGCCACAGCAGATCAACAGATGCAAATCCTTTTTTATACCTTACTTCTCTAAGACAACTATGTTGTGCATCTAATTCTAATGTCCAAAGATAAAGAAAAACCCTTGTTTTGATATGCTCATGAAACATTCATTTCTTTAAAAATCGTAGAATATCCCACAAAAGGTCTGAGGCTAAACACACTCACTTGAAAGTAACTGCAGAGCAAGAGGTAGCTAGGAGGAGATGGTGAGAGCAGGCCCCATGAAGCCATTTCACAGAGCCGGGGGAGTCAGACCTCACAGCTCTGCAGCGATTCTTGGGATCCTGTCTTCTCAGGAAGCCACAGGACCCTGAGAAAAAGCTACTTGCGACCCATACCTGCCTCGTTCTGAAACAGGGGCACGGAGTCTGTGTCTTGGTACTCTCCACGGCTACCCTCCCTCAGAGCTCCTCTGGGCGCTTTCATTAAGAGCCTATAACCTCTCTCATCAAGAGCTGTCTGGAGAGGCAGAGGCTCTTCCACCCCCGATTCCCAGGAGCAGTCCTCTCCATGGGCAGGAGGTCACTTGGTGGCCAGGTTAACTGACCTCTGACTACCTAACTGATCATTTCCTGGCATCACTGGGCTGAGTCCTCTAGTCTTTAGATGGCCCCAAGCTGTTGAGAATGTTCCTTCGAACTTCCTTTCAAAACCTTTTTAGTGTATTTGTATTTATACACCAGTTACACTAATTAACACTGTTATGTACCCTGTCTAAATAAATAAAATAGAAATAAAAAGAAGGAAATGCAATTCTTGTACCAAGTGTAGTAGCTCGGACATGTAGTGGCGGCACTTGGGAAGAGGAGGCAGGAAAATTTCGAGATCAGAGCTAGCCTGGGCTACATGACAAAGCAAGACCCTGTCTCGAAGAAAAGAAACGAAAGCTGGGATACAGCTCAGTGGCTGAGCTGTGGTCTAATACGTCACAGCCCACAGCTGAGCTCCAAGCACCTCAAGGAAAACACGCGAGTACACACCGCCACCGCCAATTATTCCGTTTTGGGAAGCAGCACAGGCCAGCCTGTACTTGTTTTGTTTGTTCCTTTGTTAGCTGATATCTGACCTCACAGGGAAGACGGGCACACAGGGAACAGCAAAGTGTTCACCACTCTTGCATGAATAACTTGTACTGAATATGCACTGCCACTGGAAGTGAACTGGTCATGTGCAGGAAGCTACAGATACTGTTGTAACTCCTTTTAAGTGTTTTTTTTTTTTTTTTTTTAAATTACATTCACTGTGTGTGTGAGTGAACACACAGTGTGGAGGTCTGGGCACTAACTTTTGGGAGAAAAGGTTCTACCCTTCCACCATGTGTTCCTGGGGATTAAAACTCAGGCTGTCAGTCTTGGCAGCAAGCCACCTTCACCCACTGAGCTATCTCGCTGGCCCCTACACTAACATTTTGTTGTTGAGTTTGGAGAGAGGGCCTCTCTCAGTAGCCCTGGCTGCCCTGGAACTCACTATGTAGACCAGGCTGGCCTTATAGAGAGATCCACATGTATCTGCCTCTCCAGTGCTGGGATTAAAGGCGTGTGCTACCACATCTGGATCCAATATAATGAAATAGGTAAATTGCTATGCTAGCATGATGTGCCAGGGCCACCACTGCTGGACAAACTGGAAAGACTCAGAACAGCAGAGTGGGGGCATCCAGCAGGGTCTCACAGCTCTTGGGGAACAGCCAAGGGGCACTGAGGGATGCGGCCTTCCCGACCATCAGGTACACATCTAATTACTTTCAGCTGATACCGTAAAGCCTTTCTCTTCACCAAAAAGATCTCCCAGTGTCATCTTGGCACTGCCAAGTTTCAGTGGTAACTTGCAGAAGCTTCGCTTAGATACTGTATCTTCACGTGTGAACGAGAAAGACTCCTTTCTGCCAGAATTAAAGCTTATTAGTAAAAAGCACACAGAAGCCAGGTGTGGCCATCATGCCTGTCATCCCAGCTACTCAAGAGGCTCAGGAGGAAGCACAGCCTGAGCCCACATATCCCAGACTCCAGAGCCATAGTGAGTGACAGTGGCTAACGGCTGATTTGCAACCACAAGACATGGGGCTCGTAACTTAAACAGTACTGTTAAGTTGTCACTGCTTGTGGGTCTGTGTTCAGTGCTAGAATGCACGTTCAGTATGCAGGAGGCCACGGATTCAAACCCTAGCACCTCGAAAATAAAGGCAAGTTAAGGAATAGAATGAAGACAGCCTGGAGAGGTGGCCGTACTCATAGAGGTCACAGGTTTTGTTCCCAGTCCTTGGCAGCTCACAACTGTCTGTAACTCCAGTCCCAGGAACCTACATGTGGACACTGCACCCACGAGATGCACATGCAACGCAGATACGTACAAACATGCTCATACACATACAATTAAAATAAATCTTTAAAGAAAAAGTACTAAGGCTTGGTGGCCCACGCCTTAATCCCAGCACTTGGAAGACGGAGAGACTGGTGGATCTCTGGGGGTTCAAGGCCAGCCTGGTCTACACAGTGAGTTCCAGGATAGCCAGGGCTACATAGATAGACCCTGAAGAGAGAGAGAGAGAGAGAGAGAGAGAGAGAGAGAAGGAGGGAAGGAAAGAAGGAAGGAAGGAAGGAAGGAAGGAAGGAAGGAAGGAAGGAAGGAAGGAAGGAAGGAAGGAAGAAAGAGGAGAAAGAAAGAAGAAAGAGAGAAGGGGAGGGAGAGGAGGGGGAGGGGAAAGGGAGGGAGAGGGAGAAAGGAAGGAAGGAGAGTTAGGAAGCAAGGAAGAATTTTCTATGTAAAATGGAAGTCGTGATCTTAAATCACATAAATTAAAAATAATACGCTTTCTAACAATCAAATACAAGAATCGGTCACATCTCAAAAGAGTCATTCCTTTAACAGCTCACACAACTATAAAGATGGCAAATAACTCCCAAAAAGTTGGCTAAAATTAGATCTGCTCAATTTAGGCTAGAATGAATAAATAATCGGAACACCAACTTGGTATTTTCTCAAAAAAAAAAAATGAAGCATGGGCTTGTAAGACGGTTCATTCACAGGATGATAACACTGAGAAACCTGGCAAGTCTCTATCTAGAATCCACGTGGGTTCTAAGTGGAGGACCAGCTCCCCAAGCTGCCCTCACGCTATGGCACATGCATGTACACACACACACACACACACACACACTAAATAAAGTCTAAAAATACGCACAAAGCTATCGCAGAACCCATAAACTCCACCCCTGAGGAGAAAAAGTAAAACACACCCTCACAAAAAACCTGCATGGAAACTTTATAACATTATCCCTAATAGGGCAAAAAACTGCAAACTACCTGTTAGTCCCAACCCGTACGAGTACTATTCAGCAGTCGGTAGAACAGAACTGCAGAAACGGACCATAAAAGAACCTCAGAAATTATCTAAGTGAAAAAACTGGACACGAGAAACCACAACGTTCCATCTATGAACCCATGGATGTAAAATGCCCAGAAAAGGCAAATCTATGCACGGAAAGTAGGCTAATGGCTGTACAGGTCTGGGAACTAGAACTAACTGTGACTGACATACAGATCTTGGGGTATGGGGTGGGAGGGAGACTTTTTAAAATCTTCAGAACCTGCTCTCTCCTCCAGTGGGCCGAGGAAAGAAGGTGGCCCCAGGCAAGCTCCAGCCCCAGCCCTGCTGTGAATGAAACAGAAAGCCAAAAAAACGCTGAATCTTCAGTTTGAGAACGCTGGTATTGGACAAGACGTGCAGACCAAGAGACTTCACCAACTTTGTAAAATGGCCCCACTACGTCCAGCAGGCCTTGCACAGTCAGACAGGACCCGGCTGCTAAGGCAGAAGAAGAATCAGCAAACTACTGGCAAAGGGGTCGTCCCCACTAAGAGACCAAGGTCCTTAAAGCGGGGGTGATCACAGGTGATACGGACTCCACCAACCTGACCTGCCTGCCTGCCCTGGGTCACAGGATGGGGATGCCCACCTGAAGACATGCAACACCGTTGTCAGGTGACCAAGGCCTGAGCTGGTGGAAGCCACCAAGGCCAATAACAGGGACAGATAGGATGAGATCCGTGGTCTAAAAATCTGCGGCTCACTTACCACGCTGAAAAAGATAAAGGCCAAAAAAAAAAAAAAAAAAAAACAGACTCGAAGCCAAAGTGGGTTAAATGTATGCTGCTCAGGTTTTAGTACATAAATATGACTTTAAAAATTGCCCTTCAAAAAAATAAAATCTTCAGAAACTCACCTGTGGTCAATTCCACACCACTTAGGTAATTAAAAAACAGAATCGGTGGGGGACTAGAGAGATGGTTCAGCGGTTAAGAGCACAGGGGTACATTCTCAGCACCCACATGGCAGCTCGCAGCTGTCCGTTAGCTCCAGTCCCAGGGGATCTGACGCCCTCTACTGACCACCACGGGCACCACAACATGTGGCGCAAAAATACACATGCCATGCACGCAAACTAAACAATGAAGGGGTGGGGGAGGGGAAATCAATCAACTGTGCAGCATAAATGACTAAGCACCTCTTGTTTTCTGACCAGGATGGAACCGTCATAAAATGTGGTGTGACGTAGGAAACATTAGAGCTGAGTGACAGCCAACGCCTCAGTGAAGCTCAAAGGTCTGCTACAGCGCAGCCGCCTCGCCGCCCGCCCGTTCAGAGAGCTTTTCAGGAAACTGAGAGCAGGAGATGAGCTCAGTGGTTAAAGCACTTGTCTGGCCTGAGGGAGGCTGTGGGAGTGTGGGATGCTACCGGGGATATGGGTGACCTCAGAAGGAACCAAGTTTTACGCTGGGCATAAAAAGTTCCAGGGGGAAAAAAAAAAAAAAAATTAAAGCCTACAAGTTAAACTCAAAGACAAATGAGCCTGATCACTGTCCCTCCATCTTTAGGCCAACTCTTCAACTCTCCAACTCGGGGCTTGACTTCCAGGGAGTTGCCTCGGTTTGGATTTGACTAAAGCCAAGTAATAATAAGACTGCATTAGTCTGACATTAGCCCTTTCCGATATATTTAGGGGTCAGGAACTCATTCCGCGGTTTTTCAAGATAGAGTCTCACTACATAATCCTGGCTGGCCTTGAACTCACTATATAGACCAGGATGGCCTTTACACTCACAGAGATCCACCTGCATTTGCCTCCTGAGCTGCTGGGATTATGGCACACGTGACTGTCCCCAGTTCATTCCTTTAAAAAAATTTTAATTTTTTTTTTAAAATTTATGTGCACATGAATGGGAGAAATGGCGTCCGGAGGCCAGGAGAGCACTGGTTCTCCAGATTTACAGGCAGTGTGAACAGCAAGTACTTTTGTCATCGTTGTTAATTTTTTTCCCAGGTCCTCCCATAAGTCCCTCCTTGCTCTTTTTCCAATTCGTGGCATCTTTTTTCCCATTGATCGCTGTTACATGTGTGAGAGAGTGTGAGTGTTTGTGTATTCCCAACCCAAATACATAAAGAAAACCTGTTTCCCACGGATACATCTACAGTATAACTCCTGCACCTAAAGCTAGGGGGTCATTGCGGGGGCTGGGGGAGCTGGAAAGATTGTAAGAGCCGAAAGAAAAGGGGGTCGCTGAGACCTGTGAATACCCTGAACATCGCCCTCGCCCGGGGAACTCAATTCATTTCACCTTTCACTTCATTAGTAAACTCTCCTGCCTGGATCTTCCCAGCTGTAAAAAGCTTATGTTTGCATAATTGTGTTGCATTTACATAATTTTTGTTTTTTTGTTGTTTGTTTGTTTGCTTTTCGAGACAGGGTTTCTCTGTGTAAGCCCTGGCTGTTCTGGAACTCGCTCTGTAGGCCAGGCTGGTCTCAAACCCAGAGATCCTCCTGCCTCTGCCTCCCAAGTGCTGGGATTAAAGGCATGCGCCACCACCACCTGGCTTTACATGGCTCTTTTGTGTTTTTAATGGTTTTATTTTAATGAAGACATGGGCTACGTCTGAAAGAAGAATGAAGGGATGGAAGATACAGATCATCGTAGAACAGGAAAACAATTCCTAGAAGTGTAACTGAAAATTGCTTGAAAACAGTATGAAATGCTAGAGCTTGCGTTAACTTTAAATCTACACATACCACGTTTGAAACAAACTTAAAATCCAGCATATTGTCCCAGTGAGGTGACGTTTTCTTTTCAGGGTAAACATTAAAACCACGAAGTCACAATACGGCGGACTCCCTTTTATCAATGTTTTGGTAACTCAAAACTACCAATCAAGAATGGGCCTTGTTACTTAGAAATGACCGAGTCAGCTAAAGGACTAAAAATAAATATCTCCTACCAAAGCCTACCACTTTTCCTCGTTCTGTGAGAACTGGCTGGTTAGTTTTACAGCGTTTTTCCATACACTGACCTCCAGGGTGAATCAGATACACCTGCGTTTTAAAGAGGGCGAAATGGGGTGGGGGGTGGGGGACCCGGTGTAGCTTTTACAAGCTATTCAGACGCACTAACCAGGATGAGAGTCACGTGGTGACTGTGGTCCATCGACACCACAAAAGACGTGTGCGCCAAATCAAATTTTAATTACACTGCACGGCGCCCTTGAGTTGGTTGGGCTCCGTGCTTCATCCACTTCTGCTTCTCGTGTGGAACGGTTCCCTGAGGGGAGGAGAGCTCCAAGAGCTGAAAGGTTACAACCCCTCCTCCATTGCTTCCTTGAATATCGTTACAGGAAGGGACACGTGCCTCCATGCTAACCCTAACTTCCCAGTGGGTGGGGGGGGGGGGGATGTCCTGCTTCAAGTTCCTTAACGAATAAGGTGATTCCACAACAGGGCACCGAGGCAACGCTTTGGTCCAACGAACAGCTTTCGCTTCCGTTTCATCCACTGTTCGTAGTCACCGACTATTACCGGCTGCAGAGCTCCTCAGGGCGGGGCACAGCACCTGGTAGACTGTGGGGGGAGGGGTGTGTGTGTGTGTGTGTGTGTGTGTGTGTGTGTGTGTGTGGCTTACCAGTATAGGAAGGGAGCCAACAAGGGGAACCGAGCCTGTAGGTTCTTGGGAAGGAGCAATGGCTGCCAGGTGCTGCGTGGCCAATTGTTCCCCTTGCTGGGACCCTGCCTTCACACTGAGATCCTAAACAGCAGTTCATCGTGTCAGCATCCCAGTGATCAAGTACAATGTGCACAGGAACCGAGATAGCCCGTCTGCTATTTTCTGTCCAGAGTCGGCGGGAGTGTTGTTATAACCTGAGTTACGTCTTAATATAAAAATTTAACCACATTGCATTTGCATGGCTTCTCCCTGCCTCTAACCGGGTTCACAAAGCTGCTAGATGGGCCCCTGGCCTCAGGGCCAGCAGGGTTACACCCTGGCTCCACCCCAGGGCCCGACCAATCAGCAGCTCTGGGGGAGGGGAAGCCAAACTGGGGTTAACAAGTACCTTGGTGATTCTTGTGCTCAGCAGAGGAGGGGGGCACATGTATCCCTAAAATATTCCTTGGTCCATCTGTTCAGCTGTCAATCCAGAAGCAAGTGGTACTGAAGGCAGCAAGGACCACACAGCCATCAGCACCCCAACCCCCACTCACAGAAGAGGAGAGACAACTCTTGGTGGTTCTCAGTTGTAGACAAACTGTGGATGTCCTTTAAGGAGATAAAGCCTAATTCCAGAATAAATACAATTTGAGTGTCAATAAAAACATCTCTCCCTTTGTTTACTTCTGTTCCTTTGGACAAGATAATGTCACCACTTTAATGTTCCTGATAATACTTTAAATCTGACATCAAATTCCTGACCTGAGTCTCCTACAGGCATTTAAGCCGGTTAAGTTAAAAACAAAGTTAATAAACCAACTCAAGAAAAGAGACCTTCGGTGAAGAACAAGGCTTTTGGGATCCCACAGCTGCCGCTGCCGCCGCCGCTGCCAGCTAAGGCTGTCGGGTTAAGCTTTAACTCACAGCAGAGATAGGAGAAAGTTTGCACGCGGGAAGGCGCCTTCACACTCATCTCTCTGGACAGTCGGCGTGCAGGATTAATCTTCACATTCGGCTCCCCAAGGAACCCGATAGAAAGCTATGCATTTTTTTAGAAATTTTTCTTCTGAGTCTAAGACTAAACTTCCAATTGTTTTTCTCTTTCTCACAACGTAGCGCTGGCTGTCCGAAAACTTTCTGCATAGACCAGGCTGGCCTGGAACTCAGAGATGTGCCTACCTCTGCCTCCTGAGCACTGTGAACGATACACTTGGCAAAGGATACATTTATGCCTGCTCTATCATTTTGAGCAAATCGGCAGCGCAGACTCCCACTTCAGAGTGAAAAAGCAGGTTATACAGTTGTACAGAGTTATACAGACAGTAGTAAAATAACTGGGCCTGTGAAGAAATGACACCCCAGCTCTAGACAGTCATGTGGCTGAGCCAGGAAATGTCTGAAAAAAAACTTTTTCCTAGGGGTACAGACTGTTTCCATGACATTTCACATTCTGAACTGAAATGCACTTATTGTGAGTCCTGCAAAACGAACGAACTGGGGAAGTCTGATCTCTGGAAATAAAAACTAGATTTATATGTAAAGGCCGGTGAGTTGTATTACACTTCAAAGCTAATCAGCCATTTATTATTTTTCTACAGATTTTCAGTAATGCACCAATTGGAACAAGACAAAGAAATGACAGGACCAAGATAGAAATGTACTCAGTTCACATCCATTCCGAGACTGTTTCCTCCCTGAATGTACTCAGGATTCTAAAAAGCAATTGGTAGCCGGAGTGGTGATGGCCCAGGCCTTTAATCCCAGCACTCGGGAGGCAGAGGCAGGCTGACTGATCTCTGTGAGTTCAAGGCCAGCCTGGTCTGCAGAGCGGGTTCCAGGACAGCCAGCGTTACAACAGAGAAACCCTGTCTCAGAAAACAAAACAAAAAAAAAAAAAAGAAAGAAAGAAAAAATGACTCATGGCTCCTGCAGTCCTCATCTTGGAAAGAATTAGACAGTGAGTCAGGAGATCACTGGGCTCCCAGGATGAACTAGAAAAGCAATCCCTTAAAACCTCCGTGCCTCTTCTGTCAAAGGCACTGTAGACCAGCCAGGGGGTTGGCGTACGCACATCCTTCCCCTCTCCGAATCTCTTCCTTGAACAACGCTTTCCCAATAAGGCTTCTGTGCGCTCACAGCTGCATTCTGGGTTTTCTTCCAGGTAAGCAGTAGAGCTCCCCAGTGGGCGGAGGAGGCACAGGGTGAGACCAAACTGGTTCTGTACCGGTTTAAGGGCAGTCCCTTACACAACAGGAACAGCTGTGACTGACTTCAAATTCCAAAGGAAAACTGTGAGAAAGTTGGCTAGATCTAATCTCCTTTTGCAGTGTTTGTCTCCTGGAAGGGCTTTTTTTGGGGGGTATGTGAGCTCAACCAACGGACGCAATTCTCTCGCAAAGAAAGGAGTTCAACTCTCCCATGCCACCCAGATACCCTTCCTTCCCCCTGTTGTAGGTGTGGGCCAGGGTGACTCACACAGTACAATGTATTACCTTGGGAAGTCTTGAACTTGCTACTAGCCTTCTGCCTTAATTCCCAAGTGTGGGGATTACCAGGTCTATCATCAAGCCCAGCACAAGGCACATACTGGAACTGTTTCCTGATGGTAGCAGACAACTGGCATATATTCCATCCTAGAATTCATGGACTCTTTCAATGAAGGAACTGGGGGAGACGGAGATTCAGATACAGACCCCCTCTTCATTCTAGCACGCAACCCTGTTCCTTAGCAGAAAACCAGCACAAGAACCATATACTGCTGCATTTACTGATTTCTATAACGCCATAAAGAACGGTCTCCACATAGATGAGACTCTAGAAACTCATATGATCCCGTAACCATTTCATGTTGAAGAAATCAAGCTTGGACCAGTTCTCTCAAGGAAGTGTGTTCAGGGTGTGTTATGTTGACAGGTCCCAGAGAAAGCTCACACTGGACTGGGATACAGCATAGGCCCTGCCTTAACTAAATAAATAAATAAACCAAAAGAAAGTTTTTTTTCCAAATGGTAGTTAACAAACGTCTTCCATTTCTAAGAAATCTACCATCATTGAGTGCGGGGACATACACCTTTGATCCTAGCACTCAGGAGGCAGAGGCAAGTGGATCTGTGAATATGAGGCCAGTCTGTTCTGCATAGTGAGTTCCAGGACAGCCAGAGCTACACAAAGAGACCCTGTCTCCCCATCCCCCAACACATACACCCACACACACACACACAAAAGGAAAGAAGGAAGAAATGAAAGTATGAAAGAATCTATACCACCGAAGCAAAATAAAACTGATTTCCTACTATCAGGGTTTGGTGGGAAGGAGAGGCATATACAATCCTGGTTTTAAAGCAGCTCATGAGCCCAGAAAATATTCAGACCCATCACTCACAACTGATATAGGAACGCCAGAAAGCACCAGCATCCTGCCTCGAGGAGCCAGATAGAGAAGGGAACGCACAGCTATTCACGGCAGCATCAAATTAGGAATGTACATTCACATTGGAATCAAACGACTACCTTACAGCCTACTGCTTACAGGAAACCAACGTGGGTTGGTTCCTACATTCACTTTCGCTGCTGCAATAGCCCATCTAAGTTCCCACCTACAATTATGTCTACGCACAATCAAACTACGTTGGTAGGGTGCTACTTGTTTTTTGGGTTTTTTTGCTTGTTTGTCTGTTTTTGGTTTTTTTTGGGGGGGGCGGGGTTGGTTGGTTGGTTTTGTTTTGTTTAGATTTTTAATTGTAACTGTTTTTGCCTGTATGTGTGTGTGCTAAGTGCCTGTCTAATGGCCAAGGAGCCTAGAAAGGTCACTGGATCTCCTGGCATTGAAATTACAGGTGGTTGTGAGCTGCGTGTAGGTGCTGGGAACAGAACTTGGGTCCACGGCAAGAGCAGTAAGTGCTCCTAACTACTGTGGTTCAACTGTGAGCGGGTGAATCCTTAAATCCCCCAAACCCTCTACAGGACAAATCTTCCACGGCACACACGCTCAGGGCTTTAGTATCACAAAGAGTGCTTCGATTTCCCTTAGCACTTCTCACAGAAACTCGGCGTGATTTGGGGGTTTCCCTGAATCCAAAACCATCTTGAATCTTTTCCACACATGCTCTCTTTGAATCTCAAAGACGGTCCGTTCCACCTCCGCAGCACAGCGCCTTCCTAAACCTGGACTACATTCAAGGTGTAACTGATGGGTTATTACAACATGGCATATGCTCTCAACATGCAGGCTAAGAAAAGAACAGACAATGGCCTTGTGGTTTCGTTTCTAGTTCCAGAGCATGTGGCCAGGCCAGGTAGAGAACAGAAATGATGTATGGACCACCTGTTTTAATTGCTAATGTGCTCAGCCACCACACTGAAAACGTAAGCAATCTTATCAGGAATCATTTTACGTACTCACGCACGGAGGCTCTGCAGCTAGCACTAAGGAGCCAACAGTAAGCCAGGGAGAGCTATGGTTCATCCAGGGTGAGGCACTTTCCACCTGTGTGACCTTGGGCAAGACCTACCCAAGTTAGGCCTCAGTTTCCTTTACCACAAATGTAGATAATCAAGCACTTATCTATGTAGGTGACTAAAACGCTAATCCAATGACCACAGCTGAATGCTGTGTGTGGCACACACAGCACCCTATTTACCTTCTATATCATCTTAACGCTTGACATTAGTTTAAGGGCCCAGGCACTGGGAACAATGGAACCTGGGTTCAAATCCCCAATGCTCTGCCAACATTAACTATAGCGATTTTAATCTCAGGTTTTTGTGCCATGGGCTCCTGAGGTGGTGTGATAAGTAATGGCACTCTCAGGATAATTTTTTTTTTAAACACAAATTATGTAGGAATGCAAAGGATACAGATTATGTAAAGGAGTATTTACCAAAATATATCATAAACCAAGTCACGGTACAATAGCATATTTTTATTACTAGCCAAAAAAACCATAAACAGCCCCTTAATTTCAAACAAGTGGTAAACTCGAGGAGATTTAAGACACCTGTGGTAACTGTAATGACATTACGAAAATGTGGTTTCTGTTTGTGCTAAGAGCTCGAGAGCTGGTAACGTAAGGGGTTTTGTCTATATTCCATCCAAAGAAATCGTACTCTTTAGTGTTTAGGAAAGGTTTTTAAAGACACAATTTCTATCCCCCTACTCCTTTGCTCCATTAGAAACCCCTTCCTTCCAACACGCAATAAAATTGGAGGCGGATTAAAAGCCGAGAGGATTCAATGTGTTTTTAAAGTGGGCAGCATTCAGGAGCATTTCCAGCATTTCCAATTTAGAGAAGCTCTCTCCTTCCTAGAAAGTTTTATCTCTTAGAAATTTTCAAGTCCCATCTACTCAGTCTCTAACGTCTACGCAGCTACTGCTGCTCTCCATGATCCGAGCCTTCAGACCTAAAATTAGTTCCGCTCAGCTTCCAGATGTATCTCCAAATCACTATCCCGCATCCAGTATTCCACCGAAGAGCCTTCCCATAAACGTAAGAATGCGTGCAGTCACAGTGCCGTTCTGGCAAAAGTTTTGAACACGGTTCGCCTTCCCCGCTTCCCTGACCACCAATCGCTGTCAGGACTAAAAATGCAATGCCACCCAGCAGCTTAGGCATTCTCCCGAGCGATGTCAAGTTTTAAAGTTCCTTTCAAAACCTGCAAAACCCGGAGACTGCAGGGCTGGCTCTAGGTCTCTGCGGTACAGAGCACCCCTCGGACAGCAAGAGCGGGTCATTAGCTCCGCTTCACCAACCAAGCGCATTCCTGTCTTTGCCTACTCAGCAGATTTCTCACTCCGGCTGGGCTGTTTTATTTAGAATCGTACGTTCTAGCAGGAAAAATCTTTATTACTCACCAGGCAAATCCTACCCCACCCTCTCCTGGGCGAACTCTAATTTCCATCAAGCGTATTTCCAAATTTCACCCGAAGACACCAAAGGAGCAACGAGGGAGAGCCAAAGAGAGCGCACAGGGGCAGGTCGATGCAAAGCAGGCTCGGACCGACCAGTGCAAACCAACTCCACTTCCCGAAAAACAGCAGCTAGCTCTCCGGGAACAGAAGCGGGACTTCTAACTTCAACCGTAAACTTCCCGGCGCTCCCTCTGCACCCGGTGCAGAGACTGTGGTCGGACTGACACTCGGGGGAGGGGATGAGATAGCAGTGGCCCAGCGGCTCCCAGCGGTCCCCGCCCCGGCGCCCCCACCCGCGCACCGGCCCCGGTAACCCCCCCACCCCCGGCGCCCGCCTCACCTGGAACGGGCTGCCATGGCTCGGTTCACACGGCCCGGCGTCCCGAGTCCATCAGTCCCCGCCCCGCGGGCCCCTCCGCCCGCTCCGCGCTCCGCATCGGCCGCGGCCGTCGGCTGACGCTGCCCGGCGGACGCTCCGCTCCCGGCCGCTGCGTCCTCCGCTCCGCGTCCTCAGCGCCGCCTCCGCCCCCTCCCCGGAGCCTGGGCTCGCGCCGAGCCTGACGGACATCCGGGCACCGGGGGCCGCCGGGCGAGCCGCACCTCGCTGGAGCCTGGGGACCGGCGCTGCCCACCGCCCCGGGGCGCGCTCGGGGGGTCACCGGAGGGCACGGGGGCGCGTCCCCGCCGCCCTCCTGGGGCTCCCCGCTCCCGGATCGTCCGCTCGGCCAGGGAGCAGCGCACGCACGCACGGCCCTGGGCTCCCCGCGCGGCTCCCGAGCTCGCCGGGACCCCCCCTCCCCCGGGCGCCGGGGTGGTACGGCCCGCCTCCTTTTAAGGGCAGCGCCCAGCCGCTCAGCCTCCAGCCGGGCCGTGCGCAAATGCGCCCCGCGGGGACCCCGCTCTCGGGCTGGCACCTCGGGGTCCCCCGGCTCTGGAGCGGCGCCGAGTCCCGCGGGGAGCAGCAGCTCGGAGCACCTCGCTCTCTATCCTGGCCGCAGCCGCGGGGCTCCTGGCCCTCAGAGACGTTAGAGCCCCTCGGGCAGCACTTCTCTAACTTTGCTTTCAGTTTTGAGTCTGGTGCTCAGAAACGAGTGTTTTTACACAACGACTTCCCTCTCGGGACAACAGGCGGGTTACACAGAAAACCATCCAGGGAGGTCCCCTAATTTAAAAGAATTGCTTCCCTCCCAAAACAGAAACCGTGATGCAGACCGACGATTCAGCGAACACTCGAAAGTACAAACGAAATTGCTTTCCAACTCAGACATCGGGAGAGCTGTACCAAGCCTAGCTTGGAGAGCGGCTGAGAACTCGGGGAGAGGGCGGGGACCCCAGCCTGCGGCTGGCACCGGAAAGCCTCAGAGCAATGCCCACGGACACTCACCCGGTGCGTCCCCGGCTCCACCGGGACTCTGGGCGGTTCTGGTTCATGTCACCGACAGACAGCCCAGTTCCTAAAGGCTGCAAGGTCCCGCACCAACGCTGCAATGTGAGGTCTCTCTAGACGCCCCAGTGTCCCCTCTCAGAGGTCAGAACCACTTCCAGGATAACACAAGACAATGCTTGTTTTTCCCTGTGCTGGCGTTAGTCCAAATGATGCTACTACCACCTCCGCAGGAACCAAGGCTGTGGAGGCTTTCTTCGCCACAAGTTAGGCGTTTGGAGAGCCCGGGGTTCTTCAGTAATGACCTTAGTGAAGTAAATAGCCCTTTCATTAATTCTTGATTCTTAAGCGAGGCTTTTTTTTTCTCTCCCTCCCTCCCTTCCTTCCTTTCTCCCTTCCTTTTCTCCCTCCCCCCTCCTCTCTTTCCCTTCCTTTCTTTCTTCCTTCCTTCCTGTTTCTTCCCTTCTTTCTCTATTTTCTCTCTCTCTCCCATGTTCTTCATGACAAAATGGAAAATGCACACGAGGCCCTGTTTTGGACAGAAGACAAGTGCCTGGGAAAGATAGGGAGCTGCAGGCTGAACTGCCTGTTTTTTCATGTTTTCTTGGAAAAAAAACAATTCACAAACTTTTGACAAGTGTTTCTTCAACTGCCAGTGTTCGTTGCAAAAGACAGTGTTTAAGCTTCCAAGCATTTTGGGAAACTCGACAAATGCCACTGTAAAGGAGACAGTTTCCCCTAGACGCCAAAGGTGTCACCCACAGACCCTGGTGACAGTGGTGAATGCATCGAGACACATGCACAGCTCAGGGAGCGATAGGTTCCAAATGACAATGATAATGCATGCCGGCGGGAGACACGGCTCAGCTGCTCTTCCCGAGGACCCAGGTTCTAGTTCAGCACCCACACTGCAGCTGATAATTGTTGAGACAATTTAAATGTAAGGCAATGGGAAAAAAACAAACAAGCAAGCAAACATTTACCCATAGAGATGGAATCAGATTTGAATTAGACCACACAGTCTCTGGAATCTGAGTGGTTTGTAAGTCAGAGTGCTCGAAAATGGAAGTGGATCCCACTAGTGGTCTAACTTAAGGAAATCCGGAAGTCATCGCCCCGTGGATGCTGTGTGCGTGAAGAAGTACTGGAAGGCCACTTTCAACGCTTTTTTTTTTTGCCGGATGCTTTTAAAACTTCACTCTGTAAGACCCAAGACCTAATATTATCAGCAATGAAATAGAACAAAAGCCCATTCTCGAGGCTTTGAGAAGGCAAGCTTCTTTGGCTTTCTGATGAAATGTTAGACCCAACACTACAGCATCCTTCACACCTCGATGTGGCTGTTTCTCTGAAGTCCATCAAGGAAGCACCTGAGAAAGATCAAAACTGCTAGCGTCCAGCGGGCCTGAATGGAGCGCACCATAGTTCCAGTACTTGAAGGCAGAGGCATGGATCACTTTGAGGCCGGCCTGGTCTACTGTCCTAATTAGTAAATAACTCATTAAAAATTAAAATGTAGACTTGCTTTATTAACCGGTACACTTTCTCTTAATGATACAATGCTACTTACTGTGTGCAGCACAGCATTGCACACACCACAAAAGGCAACGTTCCATTTCTCCATTTCCGGAATCCACTTATCCCACAGGGGCCCAGGGCTCAAGTCAGTAAAGAGGGAAGACTTTTTTATAGGGTGAGTGAGGCAATCATTGTGCCTCCTGGATGCCAGGAGGACTTTTCATTAGCTCTTTAAATTAATGAGCTTTAAAATGAACTTTTGTGTGCACGTAACGCTAACAATACACAGTAGATGTAATCCATCTTCAAGCCCAGGGCTTTGTACATGTCAGGTAAGCTCTCTAGCCGTAGCTAGTCAAAAACTCAATCAAATTTATCCAAAGATGAAAAAATAGATAAGTCATCGCTGAGACAGGAGGATCAGCCATTTAAAGCTATACTGGGCAACATATCCAGTTGGAGGGACCTAGGCTACAAGAGACCTTGTCCCAAAAAGCAAGAAGAGAGAAAAATGGGTAGAGGGAAGCGAGGGAAGAAAGGAGGAAGAAAGAGGGGAGAGGGGAGGGGAGGGGAAAGGAGAGAAGGAGAGGGAAATCAGAACCATCCCTGAAGTATTCCACTATTTGATAAAGCACACGGACAGATTTTCCGATGCAGATTTAAAATATTCCAGAGTACTCGCTATGTAGACCAGACTGGCCTAGAACGTGCATCCATCTTTGAGCCTGTCTCCAGGTCTCCATGCCTGTCTCCAGGTCTCCAGGTCTCCAGAGTGCTGGAACTCTGGGCCTGTACCACCACACCCAGTATTTGTGTGTGTGTGTGTGTGTGTGTGTGTGTGTGTGTGTATGTAAAACAGGTTATCTTATTCGTAATTCTAAACTACCTCAATGTATACACTTACACCACAATGCTCATTAGACTGTTATAGACTCCAGAGGTCTGAAAGTTACCCTGGTCAAATCTACTCCCAGAAACTACCACTTCATTTCAGTGTGCTGCAGATTAAGAGGATACTGTCAAAATCACTTTGCCAAAAGAAGTGTTCCAGGTTGTAAAAACAAAAACAAAACCAAAAACAGACACAGACACAGGAAAAGGAGGAGAGGCTAGAAGAGGGTGGAGGACAAGATGCATGTTGAGCTGAGACAGGGGAACTCTTTCCCCTAGGTCTGCAAACTGGGGCTCCCTGGGGAGTCTCAGTATGTGTGCAGGCAAAGTGGGTTTTAAGAAAATCTAATTTCCAAATGCCCTCTGCTCCCAACTCTGCGTCTCCTCTGTTCTAAACGCTGCCTGTCCACCCTCATTTCCGCTTACCCTCTCTCTCTCGTGGATAAAGAAAAGCCACCCTCTAATCCATCTCAAATTGATTTTAAACGGTGCCTGCTCCAGGATTAAGAACAGTACCACTTCCAAGGAACTGTTCTCCCCAGAGGGCGGGTGAGTCCCAATCCTGGAGTTCAACAAGTATTCATACATGACCTCATTAAACACATCCAGGTAGCAAGCCCCTGGCCAGTCCTCACCGCCTTGACCTCCAGAAAAAGAAGGCCAGCCAGCTGGGCAGAGTTCCTTTGATAGACAAATCTGGCTGGTTTGAGAATGAGGACTTTTAAGTTTGCAACATTTTGAATATTTATATATTAAATATTATATATAATATTAAATAATTATATATAATATATAATATATATAATTTTAATATTTATATTTCTTTGTATATCTTATACTTACTTTATTTTATGTACACTGGTGTTGTCTGTGTGAGGGTGTTGGATAACCCTGGAACAGGAGTTACAGACAGTTGTGAGCTGCACTTGGGTCTTCTGGGAAAGCAACCAGTGCTCTTAACAACTGAGCCATCTCTCCAGCCCCAATTTACAATATTTTTAAAGAAGAACTCAAGCAAAAATTGCCATTCTCTTCAGTTATGTTTTCTGCTTCACTGACCCTTATCTTCTATTTCTGCAATCATAAACCTTCTAGCTCACCCTTCCTCCAACATCTCTGCCCTTCCATGCCAAGAACTAACTCTTAGCTCAAAGTTTCACTTCAGAATTCCATCAACAACATACACTCCCCTCCTCCCCCCCAAGGGCTTCTCTGTTGTGACTCTGGCTGTCCTGGAACTAACTCTGTAGACCAGGCTGGCCTTGAACTCACAGAGATCGGCCTGCCTCTGCCTCCCGAGTGCTGGGATTAAAAAGGTGTGCACCACCACCACCACCACCATCAGACACGTAGCCAATTTTTAAAAAAATATTTATTTGTGGGTCTCTACTATGTAGCTATGGCTGTCCTGGAACTCACCATGTGGACTAGGCTCATGGAGATCCGCCTGCCTCTGCCTCCCACGATGCTGGGATTAAAGGTGCGCCACCACGCCCAGCCTACATAAAGTTTTTTTTTAAACAAATTCACCCTGTGTGGTCTACGTTGACTTTGAACTCCATCTTCCTGCCTCAACTTCAGCGATAACAGGCTTGTGGCACCAAACACGGGAGCATGCCCTTTAACCCCGGCACTACGGAGCAGGCAGACAGTTGTAGGCCAGCCAGGGATTTGTATTTTCTATTACCGTGCTTTGAAACTGACGCATCTATATTGGTGCAGCCCTATGAACTAAACCCCAGATTTTTAGTTCATTAGTTTTTCCATTAATTTCTCTTTGGAAGAGCAACAAAGTGTCACACGTGCACTGTAGTGGGAGTTCTTCCTTCCTTTGTTTTCTTTTCAATGACCTTGACAGTGCAGGGGAATCTGTCAACCACCTTGTCTTTTGTCAGTCCCTTAAGGACAGCTAAGGAAAGGTGTGGTGTAACAGACCCCCAGACCTTAGCACAACTTACTCCATAGTGGAAGTACCATTCAGGCCATAAACTCAGCACGCAGACAGCACCACCTGCCAAAACTAAAAGACCTAATCCATCAAAATCCATAGTTCTAGGAAAGTCTCTAAATGTATTAACTTTGCTTTTTGACTTTTATAGTTCCATTTCTGGATAGCTGTTTTTGTTAATTGAAGTATGTCAACCCAGAATACAGTTTTTGTGCTTAAAATCCCACCCTGAGAAAAGCTCAGGGCTACACTGGGAACCCAAACACCCAGGGTAGTTGCCAGCCAGCTGATAAAACTTTTTATTGGCTTCAACCCATGACCCAGTGGTCTCCTCTGGTGGATACCTCACAACATTAGCCAAAGGTAAAACTACTTGGAATCCTCCTGTAGAACTTTCTAGGAGATGACTCTGAGAGTAAAGGCTGGCACAGTTAATTCTGGCTCCCTGAATAAAGGAAAGGCAGAAAGAGAGACCCAACTCCACACTAACCCTCGGTAGCACACTCTGGCACATATACAACAATAGTAATAGTAATATGAAAATTGATTAAAATTTACTTTTCCACCGTCTCCCTTATTCAGAGTTTGGTCCTTGATCCTTGAAGAATTGTAATGTCAGAGGACCTGCCATGCTTGGTAGCTCCTTTAAACGGGTGGCAGGGCCTAAGAGGACACATGGGAACTTGCCCAAAGTGATGTTCAGTGTCACTCTGCCTGGATGCAGACACAAGACATACACAGATCACCCCACTGGAAATGTATCTTTGGTTTGCAAAGAGCAGTTTCCCCACAGAATAAACCCACAAGATCTGAGTCAAAGAAGGGGATGTTGCTTCTCCATCACATCACCCTGGGCAACTCTGCAGGAGGCAGAACTCAAAGGATGTTTCTCATTAGCGGATCATGAAGAATCTGAATACCACAAAACGAAACATTATCAGGTCTTGTGATTTTTTTTTTCCCCTTAACTGCCACAGTCAGCACTAAACCCTTGAAGAAGACTGGCTTCCTGTGTTTTTGTGTAGCAAAAACAAGACAACCACGCAAGAGCAATTAGGCAAAACACAGGAGATGAAACATCTTCACAGAGATAGAATGAAAGTGAGAATGAAGAGCCAGAGTCAGCAGAGAAATCAGCTAAGGCCAGGAAGATCCATCCCTAAGCCCTCCAGGTCAACAGGGCCAGAGTTGGTCTGAAAGGCCATACAATGATCCCTCTCCTCTCTGTCCCCCACTGCTACAACAGACAGGAGTCCCTCAAATTAAAGATCCATCACTCCCACCAACCCCCAGACACATTTTTTGTTTGTCTGTTTTTGTTTTTCGAGACAAGGTTTTTCTGTGTAGACCTGGCTGTCCTGAACTCACTCTGTAGACCAGGCTGGTCTTGAACTCAGAGATCTACCCTCCTCTGCCACTTGAGTGTTGATATGCTCCATTACAGTCAGGTTCCCAGAGACTTCTCAGATGGGTGGGAGGGTGGGATTTGGTGTCTGTGATGATTAGTGCTTTGAAGGTGTGGATTCTTGCCAGATGTTGATTCAGGCTTTTTATTCTTTTGCTAATTCAATCACTGATTCTAGCCTGGAGCCCTAGAGCATTTTGGCCTCCATACACAATCTAGAACATTTAGGCCCCTGAGGCTTATTGCTGACTGAGCCACTCTGTCTAGCTCCATCTGAACTCTGACTCTTCTCATTCAATTCACTTGCTATTGTAGCTCAAACTCTTCTCCAAGATGACTAGTTCAAAGTGACCTTTCTGAGCGGCTGACTGTTTGACTGAACTCTTCTGACTCTGGCAGATTCTCTAACTGGCTCAGACTGAACTGCTCTGCTTGGCTTCAAACTGACTCTTTCCATCTAATACTGCTGACCTGTGTCTGTGTCTCTGTGTCTTTCCCTGAGCCCTCACTACTCCATGGTGCCTCTGTAACTGCTGTAACTGACTCTGTAACTGACTCTGTAACTGACTCTGCAACTGACTGTAACTGACTCTGTAACTGACTGCTGTAACTGACTTCTATAACTGACTCTAACTGACTTCTGTAACTGACTGTTACTGACTCTTTAACTTACTGCTGTAACTGACTGCTGTAACTGACTATCTGATATTGAAAGCCTGCCTTATATCCTCACTCTGACTCATTTTGCTAACTCTTCCTCTTATTAATCACATTGTCTGCCATTTACTCTGACTCATCTCACATGTCACTTGCTGTGTAATACTGACCCTGATGTCATCCTCTGGCCTCCACATACACAGAGAAAAGTGGTAAAGAAGCAAATAAATAATAAAATGTACCCAATGCAAGCAGTTGATTGGCAAAAGCCCAGCCTAGGAATCTCATTTACATTAATTATTGATATAATTTAAATTCTACCAACTTGCTGTGTCTTCCAGTTGTCTCTTCTAAAGTCTGCGTGTTTCAGTTCTTCCTCTCCTTGCAGGTTTTCAGGGCACATGCAAACCCACCATGTGAGAAAGCCTGTGCACAGAAAGGCTCTTTCACAGTGTGTTTAGAAACCACTGGAACAGGGCTGCATGCATTCTCATGTCAGCAAACTCAATATAGTCAGGTTTCACTTCCTTCAGAGCAGCCGCTTCCACCTTCTAATTCTTCTTTGGGGTTAAAAATCACCAGGTAGTAATTACTCCATCTTGACAGCCTTCTGTCCATTCTGATTCAGAGTATGGCTTCAAGGGTCTGAGAGTTCTTTTTCTTGACAACACTTTCTCCTCACTCACACAGACAGCAAGTTTTACACAGACGTTACTTCCTCAGCCCTCAGACCCACACACTCCCTGCTGCCTCACTACAAAGCACATGTACCAAACTGCTCCCTCCAATTTGTTTCCAGTTTGATGCGGGTCTCCAACATCCTTCCTTCGCAGTCTGACCCAGCTTCAGAAACTTTCATCATCCGCTAACTTCCTTCCTCCTTCCCTTCCATTACAAACAAACAACAACAACAATAAACAAAAAACACCTCTTGCCCATGTTTCAGGATGCCACCTCTCTGCAATATTCTTTTCGATGTGCAAAATTCTTTTTGATGGCAAACCCATTCACCTGTTCTGCAGGTGTAGAGCCCACTACCATCACACAAACTCCATCAAATTTAGCTCTTCTCAGAAGGTCAGCTGATTGCCTACCCTTCATTCCCTCCTTCCTACCACAAGCTCCCAGTCCACACAAATGTTAACTGGACAGGGTAAGGGAAAAGTTTGCTCCCTGGGGTGGCAACTCGAATGCTAATCCAGAGACTGGATAACGGGGCAAACTCTGCCATGGCAGAGAGCTGGATGCGCCTGGAAGCTCACACAACCTGACACTGACACATTTTCTGTCGCCAATGGACTGGGCTGACACAGGAAGCTAGTGCGTACTGGTGAGCACTTTCCAAAATGTCCAAGAGGATCCATGGAAACCACAGACTGGCCTATGGAAAGCTGTGAAGAACTCTGCTTTGGGCCCCTTTGGAGCTAATGCTCACGGCTGCTTTCCTTGCTAGTGCACCCTGGCAGGCACCTGTAACTGCCAATGTCATGGAATTTAGTGAAAAGCAAGAAAACAGATACTGTTTAAAGAGAAGCAAATGCTTAGTAAAGAAATACTTTCAAAACTTGGGTCCAATGGAGAAGGAAAAAATTAACAAATTAACTTCAAAAAGACACATCATCATTTTGAATTATTCTTTTTAAGTGTGAATTATGTGTGTGTGTGCGCGAACACTCAAGTTGAGTTCAGTATCCTCGGGGGCCAAAGAATGGTAAGGGTTTCGCTGAAGCTGAAGTTACAGGTGGTTGTGAACTGACCAATGTAGGTTCTAGGAACAAAACTGGGGTCCTCTGTGAGAGGCAGAATGTACTCTGAGCCACAGAGCCATGGTCCACCAGCTCCCACATCCTCAGTGGTTCCCAGCTGGCTGCAGGTAAGAATCACGTGGGGATCCTGTGTGTTCCTGCCACTCAGCTACTCTCCAGCCACACCCAGGCCAATTACTCTGAGGGTGGGAGCTATGAGTCAGTATATTTTTAAAATGTCCTCGGGAGACTTAATCTACTTTTAAGTTTTAGAATCTCTCTCCATTCTGGGGCCTGGCCACCAAAAGCAAGCCACCACTCCCTTGGCAACCCCTTTCCAACGGCTGCTGGTTTGACAGGGAGTCTTAGGTTCCCTCTTAATTCTGCTGAATCGGAGCATGAATTTTCACAAACTTCCCAGGCAAGTCTCATGCCCATTGAAATCTGAGAAGTGCCATGTTATAAAACACATGACATTGTATACACTCTCTAAGGTAAGTGGTCAACCAGGCACTCAGGAGGCTGGAGAGGGGAATAGAGAATTAAAGATAATCATGTACATATGTACATACATCTGTCTCAGAGAGAGAGAGACAAAAAGAGAGAGAAAGAGACAGAGAGACGGGGGGGGGGCAGAGAGGCAGACAGATAAAGGGAAACAACACAATCAAAGTAACTGATATCACTCCAGAGTTAGACTAAGACAGTCATCTATTTTTTGGTGGCTTTTTCCTAGCCCCAGACTACCCCAAAATTTCCCTGAAGACACAGGAAAACAGAGTAGGGGTGAGTTAAGAATTGGAAGATAGGAACTATTTCCACGTCTCTTGGGCATGTTTTCTCAAAAGGGGGGAAGGGAAGCGGTTTGCACAAAGAATTCTCAGCACTTCACTGCTTCTGAACTATGCTAAGATCTGGCCTCCCACACACAAATGATTTTCCATTGACGACTGGCATGTTTTATGATACCCAGCCAGTCTTAAATGTGCTGGTTTTTTTTCTAGTAAATGTTTGAAACCAAGCAATTGAAAACATAATTTGGGGTATGAATTTGCCATTCTGTCTGAAGACCAAAGGCTCTCTTCCAAAGTCAGGAGAGCTTTATTTGTCCGTCTCGACTCTTTACCTAAATCACAAGACAGTAAGATTAAAACTAAACTAAATCAACATTTATTAAACCCTTATTATTTCTAAAGTCTTATGCTGCACTACCGGGAAAAAAAAATTTTTTTTATAAATCTTGGGTTAGCGATGGAGAGAGAGAGTCTGTCCTTTAAAGTACTTACTACCTCTTAGAGAGAACAGCTTCATTTAATTAATTGGGGGTGGGAGTATTAGATCAGTCTTATGTAACCCAAGCTGGCTCCACCTTCTAGCTAAATTCCAAATGTCTTGAAAATAGAATGAACATAAGAGATGTAAAATTAAATAACAAGCAAGTAAAGATTGTCATGATCAACAGGTGGCAAAGGAAGGGTGCCTGCTACTCTTGAGTTTCATTTCCATAATTCTTGTTGAGTGGTTCATAACTACCTGTAACTAGCTCCTGGGGATCTGACATCTTCTTCCGGGCTCTTTGGACACCCAGACACACAGACACATACAACGCATAGAAACAGCTTAATAACATCTTTTTAAAAATCTATAGTTTATTGAACTAATTAGATTATTATTTCAAAGACTATGTTCAAAGACCTATTTAAGGAAATTCCAGGGCTGGAGGTGGGGGGCTCAGTAGTCTAGGAAGTAGTCGGTCTGTCTGTAGCCCCGAGTTACTTTCCCAGCAACAAAAAGGAAGAAAGGAAAGAGAGGAAGCTTCAGCCATAGGGGTTTTGAGGTTCTCATAACAGAGGGCAATCTAACTAGAACTTGGTCAAGGTGAACTCACATCTCGGAACTCCTCCCTGTTGACAAGCTTGCCGGTGCAGGCACACCCCAAAGCTAGGCCTAGCCTCATGCTGGAAAGTGCTTAACTCAAGAGCCTCTCACCTAAAGGTCCCTTTCTTCCAGACATGAGGATGAGCCCTTGGTGTCTTTAGACAAAGTCCAAGATCAACAGCAAGTGAGGTGTTGGGAATGATTTATAAAATATTTAAGCTTACTGAACAGCCACCCGTACACAGCCCTGTTCTAAGTGCTTTACCAATACTAAATTAATTCCTACCACAAGCCTGAAGGCAAGCACAGTGTGCTCGCCCCTGCTGCATACAGATAAGGAAAATACGGCCTTGTGAGATGGCCGGTTTTCTCAGAGTCATGCATCTGGTACGGGGTGGGACCCAGATAAGATCCTGACACCAGAGTCCACCACTGTGAACCAGAGAACCACTGTGCTCCACAGCCTCTCTTAAGAAGCCATTGTTGGGCCAGCTCAACAGGTGAAGGGGCTTGTTGTCAAGCCTGACAACCTCAGCTCCATTCCAGAAGGCCACACGGTAGGGGGAATGGACTCCAATCTCCACTTATACACTGTGGCAGCCACACATACACATCCATCCTATACCCACATGGTGCTTGATAAATTACAAATAATAATAATCATAATCATAATCATAAAGCTATTGTGAGCTGAGCTGGGTGGTGTATAAATAAATCAAAAGCTGGAGATTCAGAAGTTCAAGATAATCCTGGCCTGTTTGAGGCCAGCCTGGGCTAATGAGACTGAAAAAAAAAAAATGGACACACATGCACACACACACACACATTAAGGAAATAGTCCCAGATCTTTAGAAAAACAGTTTCCTGCTATCTGGCTGTATTTGGGCACACTACACCCAAATGAAGTTACTTGTGAGTTGGTTTGGTTTTCTCGAGAAATATTTATGATTTAAAAGAAATTCAGTGCTTAGAATCAAAGCACCTACTGTTTTCCAATGACTAGAGATAAAGATGTAACAATCATTTAAAGTAAACTAGGACTCCTTATTACTTTCTTTGCCGGATGTTTCGGGGGGGGGGCATGATGACCAAAAGTCACATTAAGGACGTGGTTAAGGGAACTAAAACAGGCTAGGACGGTTTCAGCCCACACAGGCCTGTTAAGCAAATCCTCACCTGCACGGAGCCAGGGACGCAATATCAATTTCCAACAATACGACCAAAGTGGGAAACAAGCTGGTCTTAGTGCTGAACACCTGGAACCCAGCACTTCGGCGGCAGACGCAAGAGAATCTGCTCAAAGTTGGCCTCAGCTACACCGGGAGTTTTTAATTAGTCTGGGGTATACGGAACCCTGTCTCATCGAACAAACAATATAAAACCAAGAAGCAAATAGAACAGAACAACGGGCACTTACCAATCCCATAGATAGCTTTATTCCTTTATTCTGGGAGTTTTATCAAGTTTCTGGAGACAAACCATTTTGGACGGTCTCACTCTGCTTACCCATAAGACTTAAGCTCTAGTTTTTCCAGATAAACTTGGATGACAGCTATAGCATGTTACCAAGACGTTATTGGCCAAAGATTCTTTCTTCCCTGTTCCCACTCCCCATCAGCACTCTACACCTTGACTCCAGATGGCACTGTGCTAACAGGCGGTCTGAATCTGCTCTTGGGAGAACTAGGGGTTCAAGAGCTCCAGCTGTTCCCTTGGTGGAGTGAAGCCTTCCGGAGAGGAATGCTCTGGCCCTGACTTTTTGCCTTCTGTCTCCAACAGCTCACTAATGACATTTGGTTATATCCCCCTGCAGGAGTCTAACTGCCTGGCACAAGCTATGCAGCCTTCAGGAGGGGGCCAAGTCAGTACCTACAGAAGAATTAGGACTTCCATACACAGGCTGACTCATTCTCAGCTTTTATCCTGGACTGTCAAGTCCAGGGCTGAGCCCTGACGCAAGATCCTACTTCAGAGTGAGCAAATGGCCAGGAACAGAGAGAGCACAATGTCCTCTATCCAATACGCACTCAGGCCAAAGAAAGCCTATCCACAAACAACGCGGGAGCCTGCACACTGTCATAAGAGGAAATTGTGGTAAGGAAGGCAAAAGGAACTGCCAATTAAGTAACTGCCAGAGCAGGACAGAACGAACCAGTGGGCACTGAGCCCTCTTCCTTATTTTATAGGAGGGAACTGAAGGACCAGCATTCCCCAGATTGACATAGCGAGACTTTTAAAATTAACATTAGCAAAGTACTATCATCTCGTCCAAAATTGTTTTAATTCTGATTGATTAAATTATAAACTATTACTTAGGTTTCTATTCACAACATAAACCATCCAAGTTAGTTTTCATATGTAACTGGTATGTTCAGGATCCTTTTATTACAGGGTTAATGTCTTAAGCTTCCTTCTAATCCATATCCTCTTAGGACAAGAGATTTGGGGGTGGGGGGGCTGAATTTAATCAGTCCTTGGTCATTTGAGTGACCGGCCCCCCACATCAGTCAACACATCAGCACAGGGCAAGGCGTTTATCATTCTGAAGATGCCAAGGTTTTAGAGGCTGGGGCCAAGAAACAGGACAAAGACCTGCTGTGTACTTCACAATGTCACTGAGCTATGTGCTAGTCTGTATTCCCACCAGCTAGAGTTTTACCCCTCTGGTCTTAGCAACAATACAGGCTGTCAAACTCCAGGTGTTCCATGCTCATCTCCTACTACGCGGGACTGGACCTTTTCACACTAAACTGATACTTTAATAACTCCGACGGGTAGAATATTCTAGAAGTTTCCAAATAAAAATGTCACAAAGAACTATTAAATATCCTCCTTCGAAATGTGGTTAGTTTAGAAACATTCCCACTCCCCACAGACTTCCTGCTTATCAGCTCATCTGATCCACGCATATTTACTGAGGGCTTTGGTGTACCAGGACCTACCCAAGCTCCAACACAGGCAAGGGGACAAAGTAGCACAGGGTTCCGAAGTGAAAATGTTGTTGCGCAGTCCCTGGGGTCAGGGCCTGAGGCAAGCTTGCTCCTTGGCTAAGAGAGGGGAAGTTTCCTGGTTTTTTAGAACACATGTAAGCAAAAAGTTATAAACAGTCAATCGGAACAAGCTGGCCTTTGCCAGTTAAAAGGGAGTGTGTAGGTGTGTGTGAAGGTGCCAAAGGTTTACAGGGAGAAAAGCAGAGCCAAGTCAGCCAATAGATTCAAAACACCGCTGGGAGAGAGCCATGTAAGTATGCACCTCTAACTAACTGTAACACTCCGACACTGACTATGAAGTCAATCCCGGAGAAGTTCACTAGAAACTCATGAAAACATTTTAGCCAAGGCTAAGGGCATATCCGTACACCTCACATACACAGAGTCATGTCTACTCAGGATTAAAATCCAACAGACAAGCTGACTGTGGACGACAGCCTGTGAAACTGACCACACAGACTACTCTATCACAATATAAAAACGAAGCATGAGAAATGAGACACGGTGGGGGTGAAAAAAACACTTCAATATTCTTTGATCGAAGAAGTAATTACACGTCCAAACAAAACCTCCAATACGAGAAAACCACTTCACAGTGAATTTCTCATTACACCTATCAGCAACCATTTACTGCTTCAAGTGCACCCATAATTAAGGCTATCAGAGGCAACACAACCCAGGGCAGAGTGTGTGCCTGGCTCTTCTCCATATGCCCACAGCACCGTGGGCAATCGGCTCTCAATAAATAGTTGCTGCATGAAGGAGTGAAAACCCCTCCCAACAACAGGCCCAGACTTCTCCCTCAGGAGAACCTTTCTCCTGAATTATAAGTTAGGGCAACTCCCTGGCAAACCTTTCAAATAAATTCAACAAACATGTATCAAGAACCCAGGATGTGCCAGCGCTAGGCCTTCTTCTGGCATCGGGATGTGAAGATGACTAACACACAGTCCTCAGCACCCTGAGGGGCTCCGTCTTGAACAAGAAGCACACACCGTAAAATACAGTGGGAAAATACCGCTGTGGGAACACAGTCAGGGAGCAGGTAATTACTACGCAGGATGCCAGGGGCAAGGGTGAGGCCCAAGAACTCAGTTCTGACCCTCAGCACTGTTACACACATGCTCAGGGTCCCTCCCAAACTGTGCGAGATGACCAGAGGCTCCCTCATACCTACGTGGCAGTGTCATGGGCCTCCAGGCTCATCTCGATGCAATTCAAAGAGCCAGGCACCCTCAGCCTTTGCGTTTCTCGGGTACTTGCTGTGCGCCGGACACTCTTGCGAGAACGTCCCAGGGAACGGCTTATTTAATCCTTACAGTGATCCGACAACGGTGCTGTCACTATTCCGGGGTCATGAAGCTCAAGGAGACTGGGGAAACCAATCGAAACAAAAAACCTAGCATCGTCTACCATCAGGCAAGAGCATGCTACGGGGTGACACCAACCAGCAGCGCGCCCTCCCCTGCTTTCATTTGCTTCTGTGCTCCATGCTGACTGTGACACGCTGAACTCTCAGGTTCTGGGAGCACAATTCAAACACCGTGCTGGGTGCAAAGCCCTTCAAACGCACATAGAACATCGAACCCTTTCCTCTGAGACGGCTACGGAAACCGTCCTTGCAGTTGCGGGCCCCTCCCCCCACCCACGCGGCACTGACCGTCACTGTATACTTCTCCGTCACCTCTCCCCCCCCAGGGTCCCTTTATTCACTCTGTGGTCATCGCCTAGTCTGTGTCACCTCCTTGTACCTAAGCATGACTTTCCTACCCTCCGAGCTTACTCACTCTGATTGGTTTTGTCTGGTGGAGTTAGGGCCAAACTCGCCCGACCACCGAGCTAAATAAAGCCTCATTAGGTCAACTGCGAAGTTTTGGTTTCTGTCTCTCCCACTGAAATATGTACTTCAGGGAAGCAGGAAGGCCATGCACTTAATCCTAGTGCATAGAAAACTATATATATATATATATATATATATATATACACACACACACACACACACATACATACATATATACATATATATCTACATATAGATATAGAGATAGTTTCTTCATACCGCTAGTTCTCTATGAAAGGAAAAGGAGTCTGGAAAAATGGCTTGCATTAAAAGCTGCCTGCTCCTCCAGAGGAACCTAGCTCAATTCCCAGCACCCACATAGCAACTTACAACCACCAGCCACTCCAATTCTAGAGAATTTGATGCCTCCTTCTGGCCTTTGTGGGCATCGGTCATATACATGGTACACATACACACCTGCAGGCAAGACACCTGTACACATAAAGTAAAATTTAAAAAGAAAAAACTCGTTTCGAGATGGGACAGAATGAAGCAAAGTTGTCTATTAAAAAACAGTTTTCCTGTTGTTGCTGAGACAGTGTCTTAGTATGTGGCTCTGGCTACATACAGGAACTCAAGATATAGACCAACTCAGAGAGTTCCATCTGGTTCTCCAGACCTGGGACTAAAGGCACCACCACACCCTGCCTAGTTTACTGTATTTCTAAGGATTTTTCCCCCCTTCTTTTGGAGGTAAATGAGATCCTAGCATGGATTCTGAGGCACACTAGATAGGGAAACAGACTGATAAGATAAAACCTGTATTCACAAGGCCAGAGGGAATCCTTACAATACTAGGTGACAAGGGAGTTAAGACGAGTCCTGACTGTAAGCAATGCTCACAATCTTGTTTAAAATTTTTTAGAAAGTTACAGGCTTACAGCTGGGAAAACAAAACAAAACAAAACAAAACAAAGGTTCATTCAACTCAAAGGTCATATATATGTGGTTGCTTGCTATTTAACGTTCTTATTTGAAGTATCTCTTTTTCTTAAAAAAAAAAAAAAAGAGAGAGAGAGAGAGAGAGGATATTGTCTTTATACAAGCAATTTTCACAGTGACTTGTTAGGTGTAACAAAATTCTTCGCCCTATCAAGAAAATTCAGCCAGACTCTGAGGTGAGGCCTACTTCCTCTCCCCTACCACGTGCCCTTAATTTTGGACTCCCAGAGTTTGAGGCTAGCCTGGGCTAAACAGCAAGATCTTGTCTACACACACACACACACACACACACACAGAGACAAAGAGAGACTGCGTATCATTTTGCTTGCTTTTTGAGACAGACATTACATAGCCAGACTGGCCTCAAGCTTGCAGTTCTCCTGCCTGTCTCCTGACTGCTGGGATTACAGCCCTGCACCACTCTGCCTGGTTTAATGCAACGCCCGGGGGCTTTTTACAAGACAGAGGTGCTCTCCCTCCACTGAGTTACGTCTTCAGCCTCGGGGATCATCCTGATCCTCTGAGAGAGCAGATTTTATCTTCCAGATACTGTCCCTGGCATAGTAGGCGCTCAATAAGGATTTGACGATGGCGTGGCTGAGTAAACAGATCAGCTCTTCCCAAAGAAAATCTCTGAGCCCCTGTCACCTTTAGATGCTCCCTGTCTTTGTCGCTCTGCATCCAGAAATAAGGAAGGATAAGTTTTCCACCTGGCTACGTACACGTACCGCTTCTGACCATTGCCCTCTCTGCGTGCTTTTTCTCCGTGCCGTGAGCGTGGTAATTGGGGGGTGGGAACTGAATGAGGAAGCCAGTGTGAAACTCTGCACAAACCACCAAGCAGTTCTGCCTGTCATTCCTGCCCACCATCTGGAAGCCGCATTTCCCGCACCCCTCCCCTGGGAGCGAGAGCAGCCAGGTGTGATGGACACCGGACCTGACCTAACCGGTCTCCCACCTCCAGCCTCACCAGGGCTAATCCACGCCACCAAGAGTCTGCCAAGTTAACTCCAGCACTGTGGATGCAACACCCTCCAGCTTCAAAGCCTCCAGCGCTCCTACAAGGTCAAGAGCTTCAGGAGTCTTTGACCGCCCCCCACCCCCATCTCCCAGAGTAACCAGAATCTGCCTTCCCAGGTGTTCTTATCACCCACATTTTTCTCCCACATTCCTTCACATTTTTTTTTAACTTCCTTTTCTCCTTGGCTAAGACCGAGAGATATAATCTAATTTAAATTTAAATGTGCAAGCTGGGCATGATGATAAATGCCTGTGATCCCAGTCTCAGCTACTTAGCAAGTTCAAGGGCAGCCTTTCACTAGCAAATGCTGGGCTACGGTCAGATAACACACTAAAAGAAGCAGTATTGCTGGCTGTGGTGTACACTCTTAATCCCAGTATTAGAGGGGCAGAGGCAGACAGATCTCAGGAGTTTCAAACCGGCCAGAGCTACATAATGAGAGCCTGAATCAAAACAAAACAGTGCTCTTTTTTTTTCTTTTGAAGACGGGTTCTCATGTGAAGAGGGGTTCTCATGTAGCCCAGGATAGCAGCAGATTTCGTACGTACAATAGGTACTTGAGACTTTTTTGATCTTCCTGCCTCTAACCTGGGATTACGAGGCATGATACCACGCCCGGTTTGTGTGCACTGCTGCAAGTTCAGCCCCAAACAGTATATTTTAATAATGCTTTACCTAAACCAACCCGTCACAAGAGTGTCTTTACGTTCGCTTGTAGTTAGTTACGGAAGATGTAGTTTTGTTAATTTCCTCCCAGACTTAATTCTTCGAAATCTGCATGAATTCATCTGGATGAGACATCTTGCTTTGACTCCCCGGCCACAGTGTGGGCCACTGGCCACCATTCTAGAGGGTTCCAGCTACTCCTCTCTCCTTCTCCTGCTCACCCACTGCCTCGTAAGGAGTAAGGCTTTTCTTGGAGACATTCGGGCTGTAACAAACTATTCCTGTGACGAAAGATCACGCTCTAGGCTCCTCCTCCACGTCACTCATGTGCCTCTCCCGTAGGCATGAACCATGTTTTGCTTCTCCCCCAACTTTAACACCCAGCCCAGGTGATCACAAAGCCCTTCTCCAAGTCCTCACCCACAATGCACCAGGACCTCTTCTGTACTTCCAACACAGTTAGCAACTGTGTAACACTGCCTTTTGTTGTGCTTAATACTGTAAACTGCAAAGATATCAACCACTGGAGAAGAGGCATGAGGCCAGGAGCCCTGGGGCATTCTGTAGCGTCAAGACAATAGTCACTGTACTTTTTCAGAGACCTATAAAAAATAACATGCTATTAACTGGGTGTAGCAACACATGACTGTAATCACGGAGGAGGCACCAAGCTGATCACAAGTTCAAAGCTAACCTGGTCTACATAGTAAGACTGTCTAAATAAATAAATAAATGACATGCTGGGAAATGGGAATTCCTAGATTAGATTCCTTCCTGTGAGTAATAGTCACAGATGGATGTGACCACTGGGAACACAGACCTGGCCCCAACTCTGAATCGGTTTCGTTCCTGTATTTCTGTTGTCTCTGTAAATTTGAGAGGAAAGGATGACTCCCATCCACTGCAGGGGGGTTCCCCAATACCTACCAAGCATACAAGCACCATGACCAAGCATAAACACCACGAAGCTTCCCAAGTGGTCCTGTGAAAGACATGCCACCACTCTGGTAGAAACCCTGTAATAACTTCCACTTCCTGTTAGCCCAAAGTTCTTACAGACCCTCCCAACTGAGCCTCCAGCCAGTCCTGGGCCTGGGGAACCACGTTCTTCTCAGTGTACCAGTCTCACAAGCACTGTGCTGCTTCTGAAATATGCAGAGCACACATCACCTCAGCGCTCTGTGCACACTGGGTCAGGCAGAGTTATCATCACAGCAGGTGCACGCCTTCGATCCCAGCACTCAGGAGGCAGAGGCTGACTGATCTCTGTGAGGTTGAGGTCAGCCTGGTCTACAGAGTGTGCATGTAGACATGGTTCCAGGACAACCAGGACTACATAGAAAGACATCGTCTCAAAACAAAGTTACCGCCACGCCCAGTTCCAGTCTTATGTCTCACCCAATCAGGTCTGTGCTCAAACAGTTTATTAAAGGAGGCTCTCCTGGCAACTGGATTGAAAGTGTCATGAGCTTCCTGGTCTACCTTACACTCTACCCACTCCATCAATCTTGCTCTATGATCTTGCTACCACGTCTTGACTGAATAAAACGGTACCTAGAATACAACTGGTACTTACATACCTGGGTAAATGAAGGTTATAATTTGGATATGAATTGTCCCCCAAAGTCTCTTGTAGTTCTCCATCAGTAGAGCCACCGAGAGGTAGGTGGTGGCACTTTTAGGAGATAGGACCTAAAGAAAAGAAGTTCCCTTAAAGGGGATATCCTGGTCCAGCATCAGTCTGTCTCTCCCTCACCCCGACTCTGTGGGCTTTTCCACCAACATGGGGGATGAGCAGGCCTCTACATGTACTCCTGCCATGACACATTGTACTGTCATAGGGGCCAAGCCACCAGCCAGTGAGGCCTCTGAAACCCGAATGATAACGAACACCTCCTCTGGGTTTCATCACGATGACGGAATGCCGACGATACAGTGTACTGCTTAACGTCTCATTTTCTAAAGGAAGTAGAAGAATAAAGAACAGAGTCCTCGACGTTTATTAAATAACATCTGTGAATGTGTGCACATGCGTGTGTAAGTGGCCCAGGGGATGGAGCTCAGTGTAACGCATTTTAGTAAGCAGCATCATAAAGGAACCTATAAAGCAAATCTCTATCTCGTTACCACCCGCCAGGCCCCAGTGGTGGTAATGCTCAAGGTTACCCTGCAGAGCCCATCAGGATCCGCCAGTACCCGTTGCCAGCTGAGGTCCCAAAAGGCGTACAACTCCACATTGACAGGCTCTGTCAACACGGGATCCTGATTCCCTGCCAGTCACCCTGGACCACTCCACTGCTTACCTGTCAAAAACTCTTGACCCTGTGGCTGCTGGCTGGCCCACATGCCTCCCTCCACATTATCACTGCCCTTCTGGTCAAAGAAGCTGACAAGCTGACTCTGGAATAAACATTAATGGTCCCTACTCCACAAACAATTGAAGGGTCCTTAAAAAAACCCCAGCCTGTTGGATCACCAGGGATCACCCACTTGACTCATCACCAGGCCTTGGAGTGTACCGCTCCTCCCCATCACTGCCCTTAATCCAGCTACCCTCCTGCGCAACCTGGATGATACAGGGCTGCACTGAAGTTTTGCACCAAGTGCAGGGAACATGGCTGGACCTGCAAGACCAACCCTAGTCAGACTCAGATGTCACCTACTTCACAGACAGCAGCTATTGGGTTCAAGGGACCCAATATGCATGAGCGGCATCAGCGACCATCACAGAGACGGTTTGGTCCCCAGCTCTGCCTCCAGGTACGTCACCCCAGAAAGCAGAATTCACCACCTTGACCAAGGCTTTGACTCTAGGTATATGAAGACTCAAGCAATAGCAAAGAAACGCCAGGCAAGCACTGACCGATGCGGAAGAAGGACCCAGCAGAGAGCTCACTCAGGACCCTGTGCTTTGAGCAGCAAACCCAAGAGGTCATCTGCATCAAATAACTGCATCAAATAACCGCTAAGACTCCAACATTTTCCATCAGCTTAACAACGACTCTCTCAATATCATCTTTCTAGAAGCCATCCCAGAGCAAATCTCTTGATGGTGGTCTTGAGGTTTTGGGCTACCGTGTTCCTAGGTATAGGCTCAAAGTTCTATATGACAGGCAAAAGAATATCCCACGGAGGCTGTCTCTTCAATGTCTCTTGCAGCAGCTATGCACAGAGCTGAACGTTAGCCCAAGCCAAGCGCCCCGACTTGACTACAACATACAACATGCTCGACTACAACTGACAAAGTAGCCTGCAGAGTGGTGAAGTACGGGTGACCTTCAGGCATGGCTGCCCCGGAGGTTTGCCTGTGCTTTAAAGCGATTTGGTTTTAAAAGGCCAGTGAAGATAAGTAGGTCACTGTTCACACAATCCCGCAGGTTTTATATCCAGGCCTTAAAATCCAGTCTTCCACAGTGGGATCCACAAAAAAGTAATTGTCTCCACAGTTCTGGGCTTTGACACAAACAACGGGCTAACCAATTAGTAACCAAACCAATACTTTGGATTGTTTTTGTTACCTACAAACACCTATTAGAAGCAGCCTAACTCCCCAACAGCCTCACTCCTCCATGACAGTAGCACATATATAAACACATAATCAAAAATTAAATAACCCTTTAAAAATCTGAGCACTATCTCTTCCTTGTATTGGGATACGAGCTCCGGCAGGTACTCCCAAAGGGTGGCTACATCCCACCTCGGACCAGACCCTCTCCAACTCTTAACTCCTTGACTATTCCAACAGGTCATCTTTGACACGGGAGTCTCTGCACAAGCCCATGTATAACTTAATGTATAACTTAATGCAGAACTATTATGTAGAATCCATGGGGAAATATTGCCTCTACCTGCTTAAAGTAAAAAGGGATGAAAATGATGTAAACACCTATTTTTTCTGGATAGTTATCTACATTAATCAACATCAATATGACCTTTCAACAGGAATTACGAAATAAAGATTTTATTGATAAATCATTTCATAGATTTATCTACCATTTCAAACTACCCACACTTAGAAGAGGTGTAGCTATGGCTTCGGGAAGTCGCTCCGTGGTAGAGCAATGCCTAGCTTGCTGAAGGGCTTGGAGCTCCGGCACTGTGAATGAGAAAGAAACCGTCCAGGCTCTTAATGAGTTCTACAACATCGAACGGAAGTCAGTCTGAAAACTCTACTGAGCCCCCAGCTAGCAGGACCACGTGATGAAACAGCTTTCACACTCTGCCAGGCTGGTTCTACACACTGGTTTTTAAAGCATGGGGGAGGGGTGTTCCCCGTTACCCAGTGGAACCTAAATTTCAAGAGAATGCCTCGACTCCTGAGTACTGGAATTAAAGGTATGCAGCACCAGCCAGGAGCAATGGCTCAGTGATTGTTTAGTACTGGCTGCTCCAAGGGCCAGGTGTGGTGAGGCACACCCTTTGTCCAACACGCCAGAGCCAGAGGCAGAATCAGAGGCAGAGGCAGAGGCAGAGGCAAAGGCAGCCAGGGATATATAATAGGGACCCTGTCTCAAAAAAGAAAGCAAAACAAATAAAAACAACAACAGAAAGAGTACTGGCTACTCTTGCCAGAACTCCACAGGTTTGATCTCCAACACCCACAGGACAGCTCACGACCACTGGTAACTCCAGTCTCAGGGGATCCAATGCCCTCTTCTGATCTCTGTGAGCTCTAGGTATACATATGGTACGCAGACATGTGCAGGCAAAGCACCCATACACATAAAATAATTCTAAAAAATAATTTAAGGCTGACATGGTGGTGTATGCTTTGAATTCCAGCACCTGGGAGGCAGAAGCAGGTGGATTTCCAAGAGTTCCTAGATCAGCCTGGTCTTCATAGTGAGTTCCAGGCCAGCAAAGGATCCATAATAAGACTGTCTCAAAATGATAAAACAATATGTAATTGCTATTATTTAAAGACATATACCGACAAAACCAGCATCTGTTGGGTTTTTTAAAAACACATTTAATCATATTTTTACTGTACAGATAAAGAAACAGAGTTTAGATGGAACAATTCTCTCAGCTTTACACATTTTAGGATTAATCCAAACTCAAGTCTAACTGTCTGTTTCTGAGTTCCTTAGGCCACTTTTCCCAAAGGTCTGGGAGGCTATAAAACCAACCCACTCAAGGTCCTTACCTGCTCCAAACACCCTCCCACGCCACTCGGTCCATCCTCTCTGCCCTTTAGCTTTGTCTCAGATTAAAGAAGAGTTTTTTTAATGCATTTTCCCCCACTGTCCTGCACTCTCTGAAACACTAAGTCCCACCTGGAAGTCAGCAGTACTCCACTCTTAACTGCAGAATGATTTCCTATCTCAGGCATCAAGAGGCCACTGGGGGAAAGTCTTTGCCTGATGTGGAAGTTTAAAAGAGGAACAGCTGTACAGTGTAACCACTTGAATGTTTGACTGCTCTGCAAGGCACCTGCAAGGCTGTGCAGACCACAGATACTCTTGGAGACACACCATGTCATGAGTGTGAAGTGTGTGTGTATGTGTGTGTGTGTGTGTGTGTGTGTGTGTGTGTGTGTGTGTAGCTCTGAGAGAGTCCCAGGCAGAAGAGACACCTTCTCCCCTTACATTTTGCACAGAGCTAATCTTTTCCCTGACATATGGCTCATTTTCCCTGAGACTTATTGCCTCAGCTCCCTCCTATCCTAATTAGCTTTGTGCTTCACTGGAAAGGATGCTTCTGACTGTGGTAGCCTTCTTAAATGGATTCCCTAGGAACAACCTGTTGTATAGTACTCATTAACAGAAACAGTTACAGAAAAGACAACTGGCTCTAGAAGGCACCCGATAAAATTTCTTCAAGGTAAGCCAGAGTGTGCAACATTGGCCTGCCTCCCCTTCCTAAGCCGTTAGTGTACATCTGGAGTTGAGTTGAGGTCTTAGGGGTTCAGTAGCAGAAGGACTTAAGCTAGGCATGGTGACTCATGCCTGTAATCCCAGCACTTGGGAGACTGAGGCAGGAGAATTGTGGTTGAATTGTAGGGCACTCTGGCTACAGAGTGAGATCCTGATTCAAAATCTATCCATAAAAATGAGCACCCCCTTGAGGTAGGGATGGGAGCCTGGCCTCGTTCCATCCTGCTACGCCATGCCCCGATTGTGCTGTAACTCTGGGAGCAGGGCTCTTTAATGGAGAAAAGGGTGTTAGTGGGTGGTGATGGGGGTAGATCTGAGGGAGATGGGAGGGGAGGAGGGGTCTGGGATGGTTTCTATAAGTTGTATGAGAGAAGAAAAATTAAAAAGAAAATTAGGAAACTAGTTTAACTGTCTGCCCCAGATTAACCAACGAATTGTGTTCTTTTATTGTCTACAAAATGTAATTTCATTGGGAGCTGTAAGAGCTAAATAAAAATATATCTCCCCAGGGCCAGTCAGGACTGGAGGGTTTAGAGTAAAACCCTGCATAAAAGAGAGGAGGAATGAACCGGGGAATCGAGAGGGAAGGGGAAGATGCATATAAAATACTTAGCACAAAGTCTGGCTACTGTGCCCACTAAATGTCAGTTGTGCTAGGGCTCAGCCACACAGCACTTGCCTATGATACCCAAACCCTGTTAGACAGAAAAGTTGCTTTATCCTTATGGTGTCCATACGCAAAACATGACTGCATGTGCATGGCTGGCTGGCGGGCGTTTCCTACCCTTCCTCTCAAGGTGGATGAGGCGTTGAATACAGTTGAGCACACCTTGGCTGGACTTGGTGGCATGGTTTTCTCTGCCACCCCGCCGGGAACTGCGAGCTTTTAGCCATCTGTGACCTCTGCTCCTTTCCTCAACCTTCCAGCCAGCACAGAACACAGACCGAGGATGATTACCGAACATTGGCCAACAGTGGAGTCTACAGAGGGTGGATCCTCGACTTGGACTTCAGGGTGGAGTGTGCCCTCAATCCAAACAGCAGTTCCCAAGTCTGAGTTCTATAAGACAGTTCCATATGATGTTGTATTGAACACCATGAACTGTTCCAAACGCTACACTTTGAGCTACAGCTAAAGGTTTTGACCATATGCAGTCCTGTAACTGCATAAAAGAAACCCCATCTTCAATCTTAGAATAAAGACTGTACAATCACTTTTGGGCCACTTCTATAAAGTATCGTTTTTCTTAAAAACTCAGCTCTCTGCATGTAAGTTAAGTGTTTCTTCTGGTGTTGGGGGTGGGTGGGGAAGGGAGTGACCTAAGTTCTCAACCTTCCCGGGACAGCTGGGCTCAGCAATCCCACCATGCCCACCCAACGAAAAGGATCACTGCAGGGAAACCCTGTGCAGGACCATTTTCCTGGGATCTGAGACCCAGGGCAGGCCACTCGTGGGTAACCGTGGGCAACCTTAACAAAGGAGGTCCTCTCCAGGACGAACAGTCAAAATTCAGGGGCAGCCCTGCACACACTAGGAAACTCTGTTTCCTTTAATTAAAAAAAAACAAAAACAAAAAACAAAAAACAAAAAAAAAACCCTAGAGGTCATCCCTCAGCTTTGTTTACAAGTAATGAGTCCAGCAGCCCCCATTTATCACCCCTGGAGATTCTTTTACACTTTGATGTGAAAGGAGTCAGGGTCTATTGTGATTTCAACTACTCTGACTGCAGCCCTTTCAATTGCAAAAGAAGCCCCAACCCCCCTGTAGGAACCAACTGTCCAGAATTCACTGCCCGTCAATCCTTCCAATTATTTATCGGAGGAGACAGGGGAGAGAAACTCCCTTTAACATCTCTCTCAAGTGAAGTCCGCAGCAAACCCCGGGGCATTCTGGTGCTGTCGGCCCAGAACCGCCCTTTTCCCAACCACACCCGGAGAGGCAATCTCCTGTTCAGACATCCCGTCGGCAACAACTTTCTCTTGCTTTCCTGGAAAGCCCGAGGGGGGTCTAACCTTACGGACCATTCAAGTGTTCCTCCCTTAGGGCAAGGTTGTGATTGTCTCCGGTGCAAAGAACGCACCGGCTCCTATACTCATCGGTGGAGGTCCCCATCCCCCCAGTTTTACCAGCCTTACCCGTGGAACTTTTTTAAGAGAGAATTTTAAATGTTTAAAGAATTCTAAGGTAGGTAAGAGGCCTGAAGGGACGGACAAAAAAAGACAAAGACACTCAGCAGGAAGACTTGTCGCTTTTGTTTTTTGAAAGAGCGTCTCTCTAGGTCACTGAAAGTGACTACGTAGACCAGGCTGGCCTCAAACTCAGAGAGATCTTCCACCCCCTGTCACCTTTGGACTGGGATTACAGGCATGCCCAGTGGATTTTCTGTTTTTAAGTGAATGTTTTAAATTAAAGTATATCATTTTTTAAATTGAGTATGACAGCACAGACCTTTAACTCCAGCACTCCGGAGGTCAAGACAAGCACATCTTTGTGAGTTCAAGGACAACCTGACCTACATATTGAGTTCCAAGCCAGTTGGGGCTACACAGTGAGATACTGTCCAGGGGGAAAAAAAAAAAATTTACAATTTTCTGTTAGGCATCCTGGTGCACATGTGTGGTTTGTGTTCAGGAGATGGAGGCATGATGGTGAGTTTGATGCCAGCCTGGACTATATAGCGAGACCATGACTAAACAAATTAATTATAATAGTTAAATATTCTTATTAGCCTCACGGTGGTGGTGCACACCTTTAATCCCAGCACCCGGGAGGCAGAAGCAGGCAGATCTCTGTGAGTTCCAGGCCAGCCTGGTCCACATTGAGTTTCAGGCCAGCCAGAGGTACATCCGAGAAGCTCTGTCTCAAAAACAAACAAACAAACCTCATAAAAAACATGTTTATCTTTATTCATTCACTGTGTGTGTGTGTGTCTGTGCGCACTTGCACACATGTGGAAGCCAGACACCTTTACCAGTGAACCATCCTGTGACACTGCACATGCCTTTGACAGTACACCTGTTGAGGGTGGGGTTCCGTTCACTCTGACTACAGTGTTCCAGGTCCTATAGATAGACCTATAGATAGAGCTCCAACACCATGGAAACAGACTGACCACTCAGGACAGCTGGACAATTTGAAATAACTACTTCAAATAAAGTCACAAGACTTCTCAAGCCTCAGGGCACTGACATCTAAATATAACAAGCTGTGGCTGTCTTGCAGGTTTGTAGAAAGCTTGGTGGCACCCCTCCAGACTCCTCAAGCAAGACTAAGAGGTTCCAGACTATTGGGTCCCAGAATCACCTCACAAAGACCACCGAGACCATGGTTGCAAAAAGCAAGAGCACTTTTATTCTGCAGAGCAAACCTGCATGCAGGGGCCAACCACTTTACAAAATGGTGGCTACCAGATGCAGCCCTATAGGATTTTTAAAGGAAAACAGGCAGTATCTAGGGGATCTCTCTGATTGGTCAGGGCTTGAAAACTGGATTGACTCCTTAAAAGTAACAAGGAAACAAAGGCTTCTGGGAAAGCAAGTTCTTGACAATAAGCAGAGTGGTGAGGTGAGTGCCACTCACCACTAGGGGGCACTGGTCCTCTCACAGACAATGCCAAACAATTCCCTGGGGTGGGGAGCAAGGCTGCCAACTGCCTGGTAACCCCCACCTGA
The DNA here is from genome assembly GCA_026225945.1 of Cricetomys ansorgei. Lineage (NCBI taxonomy): Eukaryota > Metazoa > Chordata > Mammalia > Rodentia > Nesomyidae > Cricetomys > Cricetomys ansorgei. The sequence goes on along the minus strand of JAMJFZ010001232.1, from coordinate 2,914,268 downwards.
TAATCACCTCAATACAGAAATACAGTCAAGCCCCCCACAGGAAGCAAACAGACACATGATGTTGGGGTATACCTTCCATATGGGCCCTCAGGCAGATAGAGCTCTCACCCACAATATTCAGGACGCATGCTGCAGAGAGTCCTGCTGCAGGGTGTGAATTTCAGACACGTAAGATGCAAGCAATTTAAAGACGTTTATAAAGTGCCTTTAATCCCAGCACATGGGAATCAGAGGCAGGCGGATCTCAAGAGTTCCAGGCCAGCCAAGGCTATAAACACCTGTCTCTAAAACACAAACAAAAATCACATATCTGCAGTTACTTCCTCCTTTTGGCAGCTTTACTAAGGCATGTTTGCTGTACTATAATGAATCTATTAACACTCTGACTAAATAAACATATGCAGTCTATCTTGTAGAATTTCTTTCTTCTTTCTTTCTCTTGAGACAGAGTCTCACTGTGTGGCTTTGGTTGGCCTAGAACTTCTCCATATATACCACCAGAATGGCATCGGAATCAGAGATCTGCTTGTCTCTTCCTCCTGAGTACTAGGATTGAAATTTCAACGTTTATTTAATTGTGTGTGTGCTGGGAATAGGAGCCAAGGCCATTGAATCTTTTTAAAAAAAACATTTTTTATTACATTTGTTTATTGTCTGCCCAGCCATGTGAAGTCAGATGGTGACAATTTTGGGGAGTCTGTTCTCTCCTCCACCTGGGGATTGAACTCTGGCTGTCAGGCTTGGCCGCAGACACTTTTATTCTGACCTTGCCAGTTTCTTTACATCTGCTTTAAGAGAACAGAAACAGTATCCCCTCTGCACTGCTGGCCGGGAAAAGGCTTCACTTACTGAAGGCGTTAGGACAAGTTGTCAAAGTGGAAATGAAAGTGTTCAGGGCCTTGTGCTCATGTTTTTACTGCCATCAAAATGTTCTGAGCTGCAAAATCCAGTGGCCCCAGCTTCTCCTGTGGTTTTAGTCACATATCCTTTGCTGTTTTCCGGAATATTAAGGACAGAAAACACAAATCATGGCTTGAAATAATATCCCCCAACCTGTGAAATTCAAGGAGAAGTGGAATTGAAATTCTTAACTATGGTTCTGAAAAGTCACAGACAGTTTCACAGGGTAAGATGTGTCACGGCTAAAGCTCTTCAGAGAGGACTTACTCCTGCCTTAGTATCCATCAGAACCCCAAACGTGAGAAGACTACTCATTCACACCTACACTGACACGGTGGCCAGGAGAGTCCATTATTACACTGAAAGCAAGACTAAATTACGCCATCAGCTTCCAGTCGTCAGCATCTGTACACAGCTGTGGCTGAAGGGCACAGAGGAAAGCCACATGCAAATGAACTGAGAACACCTCCTGGCTCTTGGGCTTGTGTGTTTAGAATAATCCACAGATGACTCTGAACCACATCGGCTCTACAAGTACACAATGCCTCTCCTAAATACTCACCACCCTCCACCCAGATAATAACACCTGCACATTATTCACAACAGAAAAAAAAAAATTACAAGCTAAATGTGAACAGTAAGAAAAAGACATCTGCTAGGCAGTGGCATATTATTTGGCAATAAAAAGGAATGAAATGAATACATGCTACGACACACATGTACGTTTGTATGAACAGATCAAAGCATCAAGCTGATAAACAATACCATGAACAGGTAAGTTCCAGGGTTAACCACAAGAAAGTCGCTTTGTCTATTGATGGCGAGATACTCTAAAAAGTGGGCTGTCGTGGAGCTGGGAAGTCGGCTCAGCAGTTAGGATCACTCTTTACTCTTCTGAGGACCCAGGTTCAGCTTCCAGCTGCAGTCCAATGCCCTCTTCTGGCCTCTATGGGCACCAGGCATGTACACACACATATACATATATGTAGGCAAAATACCCATACACATAAAATTAAACAAATATAAAGAAAATAAAATTGGACCATGGTGATGGTCACGTGGTTTAGGAAATTTAGCTGTATACTTAAAATGAGTGTAAATTATACCTCAATTAGGTTTGTTACAGAAGAGCAAAAACTGTGGAAGAATGTTCTTGTGGTTAGTTCTTTGTGTGATTTAGAGCAAGTCCATAGACATCTTAAAGGTGAAATAGACCGCAGTAAAACCCGGCCAAGTGAACACAAACATCAGGCTGTCAACTGCCGTGTGCCTTGTTTGTTGGGGAGAATCATTTATCGAATACACTGCAGTAAGCCGGGAAGTGGGCTGTGCCAGTAACTGGCCTGCAGCCTGGGCCTCATTTTTAAAAGTCTCTTTCTTTCCTGGTCAATCTCCTCACTACTAATGCTTTTCCTGGAGTTCACCCTTCTATCTACCTACCTGACCAAGCTGAACAGCCTCGATTGCCACCGTTGCCTGAGTGGAACATTGGTGATAGACTGAGGGTTTAAGATGCTCCAGGCACAGTGATAAGCATTTTATGTGTGTGACAGCCCTCAGTCCAGCTTTAGCGAGGCTCTGGAAGTCAATCAATCTGTCAGAAAGCAGCCACCACACCAGTGGTTACAGACTCCTGACTAATGGTACCCTGTTATGACTGTGATCATAGGTTACATGATCTTACTGGGGAATTACTCACTGCTTCTATTTCTACGGTCTAATCTTCTCCCCCCATATTAAGTGACCCTTCAGAAAATAATTCTAAAAAAAACCCATTTCCTCCCGTCTGGGATAAAACCCCAAAGTAAACCTTCCTAAGCCCATCAAACTGGACTGACTCATTTGAAGTTACATGGGACAATGAAGACATGAACCTGCCAGTTAGCAACCTCTTTCTGAAATCTAAGAAAGCTGTGTTCTGTGCCAGCAAGACCCTAGTCAGTTAGGTTGGAAACTACTTCCCTTGGAAAACTCTGGAAACTTCCCGCTCCCATTTCATATTACCAGGTGTATTGCTATTTCAGGAAGGGGGGGGGGGGGAAACATAGTTAAGGGCCATTAATCACTTCAGTAAGCATGTGGGACTTCAGTCCCCGTTTCACTCACACTGGGAAAAATCTGTCTGGATAATAGGTGCTAATCTGTTTAACACCTTCGAGCTTCCTGGCTAATTGAGCACCTCTCAATTAGGAGAGGACCCAACATTGGCAGCTTTTCTGCAAGGGGGAGACAGCACTAACCAGATCATGGTTCACAAATGCAATCCCTTCAGGTTTCCTAAACACTGAAAAGCTTATCAGCCCAGCTCCTGACACACTTACAAGTACCACCCTTCACAGCAGATGACAATGATTAAATCATGCCCCAACATGATTGGATACTCTGAAATACAATTTATTATCCTCAGCTATGAAGCTGACCAGATGGATGTATTATACATTTATTATATTTATATATATATATATATATGCACATATTATACAAAACTGGAAAGCATCAAGGTGTTCCCTAGAGCCAAGTGACAAAATAGATTGACCGGGAGAAGTCTTGTTGGCCTGTAGGCTAAGGGGATCATCATCTTGACACCCTGGGACAGAAATGATGAAAGGCACTTGGGAAATTCTGGTTAGAGAACTGATGGCTTATTGAAGAGGTGTGGCTGTTCCAACCCACATGGAGGTGCAAGCCTATACAGTCCCAAGCCTCAGGAGGTGGAGGTGGGAGGGTCAGGGGCCAGCCTGGGCTACACAAGACTTTTTGTCAAAGACAGGATGGGGTTGGAGAGATTGCTTAGTAGTTAAGTGCACATACCACCTTGCAGTAGGACCAGTTCCCAGCACCCACACTGGACAGCTCACAACCACCTGTAACTACAGCTCCAGGAGGATCCAACACTTCTGGCCTATAGGTACACTTGTACTTACACATATGTGCGTGTGTGTGTGTGTGTGTGTGTATGTCTTCTACACACAATAAAAAATAAACCTTTTATAGAAAGAATATGTGTGCTGAGCCACATGTATTAAATTCTATGTGAGTGTTGCTATGCAGCATGTAAGTCCAGAGTTTAAAAAAAAAAAAAAAACCTTAAAATTCAAGAAAAGAGGAAAAATCCAGATTGTTATATAAAAGTATCAGCAGATATTTTTTTCTCTCAGAATGTTGTAAAGTGCCAACCAAAGCTCGTAAGTAGCTCAGACCTACCCCACAGGCCACCAGCTCACAAATTCTCATTTAAATGCAAAAACTGAAATCACTTAAATGTCAGCTAAGAATACAGGCATTATTCTTATAGACATGGGGTAGGGAAGACCTTTGGAAGTACAGTCAAAACCAATCTATAAAGGACAAGACATTTACGCAAAAATTCAAAACTTATGTGCAGCCAAAAGCCAAACCGAAAGGCAAATGAGGGCAGTTTCCCTCTCAGGTCTGTAGCTGGGGAGGAGGATGTACCAAGCTATCCAACAGGACCACCAGGGACTGACAATGAATACCATAAAAGATCCTCAAAAGGGAGGAAACAGGAGGAAGAGACCTGGTCTAAGTCTGCAGTCTCTATTTCTTCTTACTCAATCAATTCGAATTGAGTAGAGTCATGCTTTTTATTTTAATATGCTTTTGAATAACTAGTTTAAAAAGCTTATCGATATTATGAAAATCTCTTTCTGGATGTCCACTGAGCCATTCTTCAAAACTACATCAAAAGTTAGGTACAGGACACACATCACAAGGAAGTGAACTCTACACAGTTAACGACTGTCACGTTGTACAAAATGTAGACCTGCACTGAGTATGCAGGGAAGAAGAGATAAGGGACAGAGAGAATAAAGTATTTGAGAAATCCCTCCATTAAGAGTCAGATAAAGACAGCTGTTTCACCATAGCCTCAAAGTGTGCCACATGGGCCAGCGTCCTAAAGACAGGATTTTGATGATCTAGCTGGTAGTCTCACTTTTCCCAGTGTATGTCCCTGGCTGGCCCTGAACTTCTGACAATACCCCCCGCCACACACACCTTTACCCCCTGAATTACAGGTGTGTATAATCACACCTCACTAACATTCAGAGATCCATCGCCTCTGTCTCCCAAATGCTGGGATAAAAGTTATATGCCACTATACCTGGCTTACTTGCTTGACATGGTCTTCCTACATATGGATGGCTGACCTAGAGCTTTCTGTGTGGTCCAAGCTGGCTTCAGACTCCAGAGTACCGGAATTACAGACAGGCGTCACCATGCCCGGCTGTAACTTCTTTGAGGATCAGATTCTAAAGTTAAATGTCACTTCAAATGTTAAATTCTTTTGAATCCTGGACTCTGTGCTTACCTGCTGCTGCTGCTGCTGTCCCTGAATGCCATTGTTGCTGGTCAGTGGAAGGTGCTCATCTGGAAGAAAAACAGCAGCTGTAAATACCAGTTCATGAGTTAAACACATGAATACCCAACATGCAATCACTGTGGAGCCAGTATTCAGAGTTCACATTTGAATTAGAAAACAGTTCTTCAGAAATACAAATGACCAAGACATACAGTTTTAAAAAAAATGCTCATCATCCTTAGCCATCGGGAAATGCAGATTAAAACTTCTTTGATGGAGGGGGGAGCGATAATCTGGGGCAGAGGGGAGAGAGATTGGAGAGCTGGGAGATCAGATGTTTCATACAAGAAAATAAATAAATTATTTAAAATAAAAACTTCTCTGAGACGTCATGTTATCCCAGTCAGAATGGCTAAGATTATAGACACGAAAGGCAGCAAATATTGTGGAGCATTCAGGGAATCCTCACGGACTGCTGGGAGTATAGATTGGTGCACCTACTGTGAAAATCAATGTTGCAGTTCCTCGGGAAACCAGACATAGATCCATCATATGATACTACTATACAACTCCTGGGCGTATACCCAAAGAGCTCTATTTCCCACTACAGAGACACATGCTCAGCCATGTTCCTTACTGCTCTACCCACAATCGCTAGGACATGGGGAAAGCCCAGATGCCCATCAACTGACGAATAGATAATGCAGATGTCAGAAACACTCATAATGGGATAATTCTGCTCATCTATAAAGAAAAATGAAACTTATAGGTAAATGGATAGAGTCAGAAAACATTATACTGAGTGAAATAACCCAGGCCCAGAGAGACAAACACATGTTCTCACTCATGGAGATCTTAGCATCAAATAACTGTAGTATCTGTAACTGAAGAGATACGGAAATAAATATGAAACTTCTTTATATCTATACCGCGTTTAATTGGACTCAGTGCCAGGTGCAGGATACTTCCCACCAAGTTGCTGGTTAGGGGTGTCGATGAGACCACCCCCCCAACAATACAGCCTATTCCCATGTTCTTGGCTGCCCACTAGGACTACGTGGTAAGTCCCTATTGCTGAAGACACCACACGTATTTGCTACAGGTATTGAGCAGGAGGCTTCCACCCCGCTGGCTAGCTTCCATAATACTGGAAGGTGCAGTGCATCCATGTATGTTGCTGGGAGACAAAAAAAAAAAAAAAAAGAAAAGAAAAAATCAGCTATGGGTCAGGTGAACTGCAGTAATGACCAACATGAAGAATTATGCTCATGGGTACAATAGTAGACAAATACTATGCAGTAACCAACCTACTGGTCTCTGCTTGGATTTAAGGGTACTCTATAGGAGAGAACACATGCCTGGTACTGTAAATCTGGCCAAGAATCCATGATTTGGGAGCTCACAGGTCACATGGGCGAAGCCATTACTGTATTTGTTTGAAACAGAGTCGCACTATACAGCACTGGATGGCCTGGAACTCACTATGTAGACCAGACTGGCCTGGAACTTACGGAGATCTGCCTGCTTCTGCCCTCTTGGGATTAAAGATGTGTCACACCACATCCGGCACTACCATTCTGTTACATTGACAAAGTATTAAAGTGCCTTCTAAATTTGTGATTTGCCCTCTCCACACAGACTAGTGCAGCTCTCAGACCTCATCAGAGAACTTTCTTTGTAGAGTGAATGGCGGTTCACCCAGAAATTCACAACTGATCAAAGTGCAGGGAATAAAGATTAGTGGAGTGCTCACACACAAACAGGCCATCTATCTCACACTCCCTCCCCAAGGTGGAGACCATCTCGAAAGAAGGTACAAAACCCTGTAAGAGCCAGAGGTCAGGGAGAACTGGACTGAAACAGTTGTCTTTTGAACATGACAAGACCACTGGACTCATGGACTCAGCGGCTGCCGTGTCTGCACAAGACCTGTGTGCCATCAAGCCGGTCAACATTGCAGCATGGAGTGGAAACGGGTACGGGAGCCCCCGCGCCTAGCTAACAGTCGGTTTTCAAGGAGGGAGAGTCAGTTTTTGAGGTTGTGACTCCTGGAGGGTTGACTCCAGGGGATGGGTGCCACACATAAGGCAGCACAAAAATCAAGTTCATGGGATATCAACAACAAAAGAACATGAAGTCTGGGGGTAGGGCGACCACGGAGAGGGATCTGGGAGGAGTCGGGGTGCTCAGAATGCACTGTATGACATTCTCAAAGAGTAAAAATATTTTAGAAAGAAAGAAAATGGTTCTTGACTGACTTCCAACTCGCATGAACAAAATAGCTAGCATATTTCAGAAGCCAAACATACTACGAATTTTGAGGCTACTACTCAAAGCCATTTTAGAAAGAAAAAAAACGCATAGGTTTATTACAGGAAGGAAGGCAGGAAAAGACATTTCTCTAGTGTCAACTCTATACGAAGCATTACTTTAAGCCCTTTGAAAATGATGTTCCATGTAAACAGTATGATAAGCTTTCGAGGTAAGCACTAATATCTCTCCCATCCTACAGATGAGAAACTGGGTTTTCGAAGCTGTCAACCCAAGGACACAGGTTGTGCTGGTATCTTCAACAGAACCAGAACTAAAAGGAGAAAGGAAAAAGCATTGAGTGTGCAACAGAACGGCTGATCTCCGTGTAAGAATGCGATGCTTTAAAATACATACATATATGGGAGCATATGCCCAGTCCCAGTCATCCCTGCTGCTGTCTGGGCAGGGGGAGAGAGCACAGTGTCTGTGCTTAATAAACATGAATTCAATTTTTTTAAAAAATATAGGTTGTCTAGACATGGAGGCACATGCCTATAATTCGGTAAAAGTTCAAGACGGGGCTAAGCTATAAAATAAGACCCGGTCTCAAAAATCAAATAAATAAGTTCAAATAGCAATCAATTTCCTCCTCCTCCTCCTCCTCCTCCTCTTCCTCCTTCTCTTCCTTTCTTCCATTTTAAACAGTCTCAAAATCACTATAAAACAGAGGTTGCCTAATCTTCCTGTCTCTACTTCCAATTACAGGCATGTGCCACATGCTGGCATAAAATAAAATTGTTGGTGCACTCTCTGAAAATGAGACTAGATTTTAGGAAGAGACATTTGCTCTATAGTCTGGGCAGGCGGCCTCAGTGCTCTCTGTGTGTCTAGGAATAAGTTTCTGAGTAACTGTCAGCAGCTGTTTCCTTTCCCTGATCATCTCTGTAAATCGGCTGGACTTACGCTAACTTGCTTCACTGTTTTTTGTCAGTTTGCGTTTTTCAAACATTCCTGAAGACAAGGAGGCTTGCCAGGTTCCCTTAATAATGTATCACTATTTGACACAAACGGCAACACTACATAAAATCTGTAATCATTTTTCAATTGGGATTGCTTAACTGTTACAGTTTCTTCTCAGGCTGAACCACTGAGTAGAACCCTTCCCAGTTCTAAAGGCAATGCTCTTAAGATCCTCTCCGTGAAATCTAAATTGCTAACTACAATGTTTCCAGCCTGAGACATTATTTGTTACTGTTATCTTCCCTTCCAAAAGGCTACATTGCAGATGTTACATGTCTTTCATTCATGCCAGGGAACTAAATGTAAGGTTTTCAGGGTCAAACTTCTGGAGTCGCTCCTCCAGGCAGTCACAGTGAGTGGCCTCAGGCAAGAAAGGTCCTACAACCTCCAGCTCCAGACCCCTTTCATCCAGCTCTCCTCCCCCACTCTGCCTCCTTTCTCTCTCTTCCTCCCCTCTCACCCTACTTACTTTCTCCCACCTTCCTCCCTTCTTCTCTCACTCACCTTTCTTGCACACAGAAAACGAACAATAAAATTATTGAAATTGTGTTGGCATTATTCTTGATAATACTTCTGTAGAGAAGTCTAAAGTGTCTACAATGGCACTCCCAAGTATGAGTCTGATGATAAACAAGAAGCCCAACTTGTTTGCAGAGCAAGAGTGTCTAACCATAGGGCCTTATGATGGTATTAATATGACACAATCTAGAATCACAGGGGGTAGGGAATCTCAATGAGGGGCTGTCTATAGTAGTTGATCTGTGGTCCTGTTGGTGAGGACTATCTTGATTATGTTTCAATGGAGGTGGGAGGACCTGCCAACTGTGGGTGGCAACATTCCCTAGGCAACGGATGCTAACTGAATGAGAGCAGAAAGGGAACTGTCATTGGCATCTATCTACGTATTAATTCATTGTTCTCTGCTCTTGATTATTGAGACTATTTGAACAACTGCTTCAAACTCCTGTCACCTTGGCTTTCCCACAATGAAGGACTGAAAGCTGGAATTGTGACTCACCAAATAAACCCTTTCTCTCTTAGGTTGCTTTTGTTATAGTGTTTTATCACAACAACAATAAACAAACCAAGACAGCTCCTCAAACAGGCAATAAGCACCGGAGGGTAAAGCACACACCTCTGCCAGTACTAATGTCATAGATGTATGTATGACAGGAGGTACAAATGAAGAACTCTTCAACAAAACAGATCTCCCTCCCTAAAAGCTGTCATAGAGAAAAACAAAACTGGTGTAAAGAATGCCAGAGAGGAACCAAGGTAGGATGCTAAAATTTCATAGAGGTTTGATTAGAGAATATGAAGACATGGTTACAGCATGTGAGAAGCAAGTCCTGATCACCAATTCAAGATGGTTCTAGAAGCTGATAAGTGGAAGGGTGAAGGAATGCTACAGCAACTTAGGCTCCTCCAAAGTTGGAAAGAGACCACAGCCTGTGCAACTCATATCCCCAGCTTAGCTGAGAGGCAGGAGCTCCCTAAACCGCAGGAGTATGGGTGAAATGACTGAGTGTACAGGATACAGGGGTTAACCTCAGGAAAGAGTAGATTCTGTCTACAAGATCTGCTAGAATGTTCATACGTGGTTTGCGCAGCTACTGCTATCCACTACATCAGATGTAAGGTGGGTACAGAAGAAAGGCCCAGCACGACCAGAAAACCAGATACTTCAGGTTACAGCTCTCTTTTTAAAATTTTTAATGTTTTTGCTTGTTTGTTTTGTTGAGACTCTTATTTAGCCCCGGCTGGCCTGAAACTCACTATGTAGACCAGGCTGGCCCTGAAATCACAGAGATCTCTCTGGCTCTGCCTCTTCAGGACTGAAGTTAAAGGTGTTCACCACTACACCCAGCAACTAGATTTATTTATTTTCATTTTCTGTGTACATGTGGGTATTTTGCCTGCATGGATACCTGTTTACCACATTATGTGCCTGGTGCCCACAGAGGCCAGAAGAAGGCACTGGATCCCTTGGAACTAGAGTTACAGACAGTTGTGAGCTGCCATGTGGGTGCTAGAAATTCAAACCAGGTCCTCTAGAAGAACAGTGTTCTTAACCACTAAGCCACCTATCCAGGCCCCAGGCTAGCATCTCTTGTTCAAGGATTTGGTTACTTTTTTAAGGAATCATTTCTTAAAATACAGTTATCTACATAATAAGATTCTGTCTCAACCCCCACCCCCCACAAATAAAATACAATCACATGAATCTGAACAAGGTGGATGGCACATGCCTGTAACTATACCACTTGGAAGCTGAGACAGAAAGAGCTCAAGGTCAGTGAGTTTGAGACCAGCCAGGGATATATGACCCATTCCTATTCCCTCCAAAAGAAAAAAAAAAACTGTGTATATGTGTGCATGCATGTGCATGTATGTGTGTGTATGAATATGTGCATGTGCACATAGGTGTTTGCATGAATATGTGTAGCCATATGGGTGTTGGGATATAGTAGCTCAGCAGTAGAGCATTTGCCTAATACATGCAAGGTCCTTTCAAAAATCCCAAAACGTCACCTGTATAAATATTTATTTCTATGTTTACATGTATACAAAAAGGTAGGTACAATAAGAAAAGTGTTCACCACCTACCACATGACAGAAGGAACCAAATCAACTGTGGCACATCAGTATGAGAAGTAAGGTGATATCAAAAAGAATCAGATGAGCTAATTTGTTTTTGAAAGAAAAAAGTTGTGTCTCTATTTTTATGTATAAACACACACACACACACACACACACACACACACAGACACAGATAAAGAGAGTTTGGAAACATAAGCCAAGTGAAGGAGGTATTAACAGATATTTTCTCTTTTCATGTTAAATGGTATAAGTCTACATAATCTTCTCTGAACTACTGGCTTTTCCAGTTTTAATTTTTGTTGGTTTGTTCGGTTTTTTTTTTTTTTTTTTAGAGACAGGGTTTCTCTGTTGTAACTCTGGCTGTTCTGGAACTCACTCTGTAGACCGACCATGCTGGCCTTGAACTCCCAGAGATCCGCCTGCCTCTGCCTCCAGAGTGCTGGGATTAAAGGCGTGTGCTACCATAGCCCAGCTCTTTTTTTTTTAATTTAATTTTGTTTTTTTTAACTTTTTGAGATTTTATGTTCATGAATGCTTTGCCTGCATGTATATTTGTGCACCATGTGTATGCCTGGTACCTATGGAGACCAGAAGAGGGTATCAGATCCCCTGGAACTGGAGTTTTAGACAGTTGTGAGCCACCAGGTGGTGTAGGAAACTGAACTCAGGTCCCAGAGCATCTTAACCACTGAGTTATCTCTCCAGCCCCCAGCTTTTAAGGTTTTAAAATATTTAAATATGGAAGGGAGAAATGTAGTAATATGTAAATAGTGGAATCAGAAAAGGTCTTCCTGAAGTTTGTAGATATTTTTATATTAATTTCATTACATATTTTTTTTTTTAAAGCAAAAGTTTTAATACAATGTCTGGCTCATATGAGTACTTCCTGAGTGGTATGGTTGTTTTGGTCTGTTTGGTTAGTTTGGTCAGATCCAGAAGATTCCATTTTTTAAAAAAATTTGTTTTTATTTCATGTGTGTTGGTGTTTTGCCTGTATGTATATCTGTGTAAGGGAGTCAGATCCTCTGGAACTGGAGATACAGACAGTTGTGAGCTGCCATATGGGTGCTGCGAACCCAGGTCCTCTGGAAGAGCAGTCAGTGCTCCCAACCACTGAGCCATCTCTTCAGCCCCAGATTCCACTTTTGAACTGATTTTGAATTGACCAAGTGAACTAATCCAGTCTCAAATCCCATGATTATGACATAGCTTCCAAAGCCAAATATGACAGGGGTCTGTAGAAGCTGGAGGGCTCTTGTGCCCGTTAGTATCTGGTCATCTACTTCTTCTTTCCGAACACACCTTCCAGGAACAGCCCTCATAATACATAATGTGTTAGAATGACTCATAAATCACACACGCACACATCCGACATTTTCCAGAATTCTGCCCCACCCAAACAGACTTGGCCACTTACAACTCCTCTAATGCTGCATGGACCCACAAGCTGGGAAACCAATAACAATTTCCAGCCAGCAGCCACCCTAGGCTATGCTTCAGGGGCTCTGGCACGCACAGCAGACCCAAGCACACACCCCGCATCTTGCTGGCTCCCTTCTGCCATGATTTGGTGCACAGCTGAGCGACACACTCTCGGGAATGCCACCCCTGACTCCTGAATCTTTCAACAGCTCTCCGACATCCCCAACACTATTCTGGGATAGATGTAAAAAAGAATTAACAACGTGCTCGGTAACGAGGTGACAGCCACGTGACTTAAGCTTGCTTCCTCTACAGCAAGTCCAGGAGGAGAGGCTACTCAGTCCAGAGGAAAGTCCAGAGGACTTTCGGCTACTCAGTCATGGCATCAGGATGCTTGTCTACAAAAAGCCTGATGGTACAACCAGACATCTCACTCACAATCAAGACAAAAAGGGAGAGAGCAGGAGGAGGGGTATGGATGGGCCACCCAAATCTTTCTTCTTTTGCCAGGATGGGAAGATTATTCCCCCAAACCCAGACCATCAAAAATCTACATCTAGAAAATGGTCCCCGTCTAGCTTCAAGAGAGGCAGGTGAATCAGGACATGAACTTGCAGAGAAGGACAATGGCTCTTAACTCTCCTCAATTGCATATTTATCCTCAGAGGGTATGTTTCTTGAATTAGTGGCCAGCACTTTGTCATAGTAGACAGGCTTTATGGACCCTAGTAATAATAGTCTACCAGCAGGTATGTCCAACCCTTTGACATGGTGACGGGACATTGTTATTATAAAGTCCATGTCAAGAATAGCTCAATCTAGTGGAGGGGCGTTTCAAAATGTTTAACTTAATTCTATAATTTTATATAGAGGCACAGTCATTGCTACTCTGGGCCTGGGGTTGTACGGGCCTGTATGCTATACTTGCAAATGTGCCCCCAAATCTCAGAGGCTTGATTCAACAGATGCTTACTTCACACTTTGTGCCTGCCGCGTACTTGTGTGGTGTACTGAGGGGGAAGGGCGGGATTTGATACACACTGAGAAACTCCAGCTACTGGGAAGTCTAATATTTAGAAGACCAATATTTCACTTTTCAGGAGTTCTTTGAGAATTTTGTACAGTGTGTTCGGACCATATTCACCCCTCCCTCAGCTCCTCCCAGAATTCACCCCTTCCCTACCCACCCAACTTTGTGTCCTTCCCCCCTCTCCCTTACTTTAAACCAATTAAGTCCAGTTTGTGATGCTCGTATATTCTTGGATGTGTGCCTTCCAATCAGCAGTCCCGAAGAAAACCGGGTTCCCTATTCTAGCAGCTGTCAACTACCAATAGCTCCTCAGCTAAGGGCGGGACTTCCTGCCTATTTCCTCTCTCCATGATGGGATCCTGTCTGACCTGAGCTTGAACAGATCTCGCGCCGTGAGTTCATATTTGTAGCTACTCTGCTGGGCCCAGAAAACACCGTTCCTTCAGTTACCTGCAGCAGTATGCCTACTGTGGCGGCTCACCAAGGAAGACAAGGAGGCATTCTCATAGATGTAAACCCTGCCAGACCTCAGAGGGAACCACTTGTCCCGGCAAGTTCCATACTGGACAGTGGAACCCTGAGCATCTCATCTCAGGGGTTTTTAATTGATACCTAAGCTCCTCAGGTGTTCTACTGATAGAACATGCAGACCATGAGCAATCTAACATCTTTTACAGAAAGCCAACACCTGCAGACAATACAGCTGCCAAGGCCTAGGCAGCTCTTTTCCCAACAGTGCATAAAACAACCATTTTAAACATAACTAAAAAAAAAACAAAACAAAATACAAAAACCTTCCACAACAGTTACCTACCATCTCTGGATCTACAAACCCCTGCTCCCTCTTCCACAAAAACTCCCGCGAGCCTTAAGAGGAGGGTGAATGATACAGATGACCCATTCAGGGGTGAGAATTCAGCGGTCTCCTTCTCTGTACTTTGACAAGTTGTGGGTCTCTGCATTATATCACCATCTACCGCAAATAGAAGTCTCTGACGAGGGCTTAGAGATGGACTGACCTCCAGGTATAATGATAAGTCAAAGTTTATAGGAGTCAGCTTAATACTGTGTGCACTTAACAGAATAATAGTTTACGTTTTTCTCCTAGGGTCTATGACCTGAGTAGCCACAGGTTTTTGGCCCAATATCAGCTAGGGATCAGTTATATCTTATGCATTGGACCTTAAATTGGATCAGAAAATTGGTTACACCCACGATGTTCCTGCCGCTGTTATATCAGTGGGGGCAACTTAGAGGAAGACTGCAAGTCTGAGATCAGTGTTATCTAAGTATTTCAGGCCAGCCAGGAAGCAAGGACTGAAGGGTGAAACCATCTCTCTTTCTTTCTTTCTTTCTTTTTTAAAGCAAGGCTTAAGACTGGCAGATGATAAATAGAAGTAGAATGTCCAACTTTGTAACCGTGGCTCAAGAAGAAGATATTTAGGGATTACAATTTGACCAAGGAGCAGAAGTAATTTAGGTCAAGTATCCATCAGGCAATCAGAAGTACACATTTGTATCTCAAAGGTCACGTCCAGTTACACGGCAGTGAAACTCTAGAGGTGGCATCCAAACAATGCCAAAGTGGCCATATTTGGTTACGGGACACACTGGCACTGCAGACGCAGGCCCTCCCATGAGAGGTAGAAACGTAAGGAAGTGAAAATACTTAAAGTACTCAAGGAAATCTGCAATGACAGTCAATTGGATGGAAAGAAATTTGAACCTCAAATACTTTGTCCCCCCAAGGGAACAAGTCAAAGCAACGATTTTACACAGGAATTCATGTGTGATGACTAATCTTGTTAATTTGACTAATCTGGAATTAACTAAAACCCAAGTAGCTAGGACACCTGTGAGCCATTTTTGTTGGCTGGATTATTTGAGGTAGAAGACCCACCCTAAATCCAGACCACTTGAGATCCCAAGATCCACCCTAAATCTGGGCCACACCTTCTGGTGGGGACCCACATAAAAGGTCACTTTTAAACCGGACAGTGGTGGGCCCATGCCTTTAATCCCAGCACCTCGGAGGCAGAACCAGATAGATCTCTGTGAGTTCGAGGCCAGCCTGGTCTACAGAATGAGTTCCAGGACAGCCAGAGTTACAACAGAGAAACACTGTCTTGAAAAACAGAAGGAAAGAAAGGAAGGAAGGAAGGAAGGAAGGAGGGAAGGAGGGAGGGAGGGAGAGAGAGAGAGAGAGAGAGAAAGAAAGAAAGAAAGAAAAAGAAAGAAACCTACTTCTTCAGGATTCCAGTGTAGATTGAACATTGGCAGCTCTCTAGGATCCTTGGTCTTTCTTGTTGGACTTCTTGGACCACAGCTTGTAAGCCAGACTAATACATTCTGTCAGTTCTGTTCCTTCAGAGAGCCCTGACTAATGCAACACGTTTACAGTGAAGAGAAACCACAAGGTTTTGTGATCACTGAAGTCTGAAAAAAAGACTTCTGTGAAAAAAAGATTATTTTTTTTTCCTTCTAGAAGATGCCATAATTTAATTTCACAGAATCTTTTGCTGGATGAAAATTTACAAGAAAGAAAATATACAGCACAGTAATGTTTAACTTAAAGTGCGACTTTCAGACACAGGAGATCAGGGTAGAGTCTTGGTCTGTGATCCCCAGACAATAAACTTTTCTATTCTTGGGGAATAATTTTGGTGCTCTCCCGAACTAATTCCCTACGGTGGCAGGATGTGTCTCATACCCTTCCAGCCTGGTCTCAGAAGGGATTACTCATGGGTGTAAGCAGCAGTTGGGGCTGAATCCAAATTGAAAGAATAATCTGAATTGGGTATGGTAATCCACACCTGTAATCCCAGCATTCCAGAACCTGAGTTCCAGACCAGTCTTCGCTATATAGCAAGACCCTAGCTCAGAGACAGAGGGGGTGGAGATATATACCCACACTTAAATATTTTATCTATTTTTTTTTCTTTCTTTTGGTTTTTCAAGACAGTGTTTCTCTGTTGTAACTCTGGCTGTCCTAGAACGCATTCTGTAGACCAGGCTGGCCTCGAACTCACAGAGATCTTGCCTGCCTCTGCCTCCCACCCGAGTGCTGGGATTAACGGGCAACGCCGCCACCACCTGGCACTATTTTATCTATTCTTATGTGTGTATTAGTTACTAGTCTTTTGCTGTGATAAAACACCATTATCAAGGTAACTTATAGGAAAAAAAGGGGAAGGGGTGTTATTTGAATTGAAATCCTAGAAGAATAAGAGTCCACCATAGCAGGGAAATGTGTCAGTAACCAGCAGACATGGCAGCAGGAACAGCTGAGAGAGGAGACTTGAAATGCCACCAAAGCCTGCCTCCAGTGATAAACTTCCTCCAGCTAGGCCATACCTTCCAGACCTAACCAAACAGTACCAGATAGGGACCAGGTGTTCAGACATATGAACCCACAAGGGACATTCTCATTCAAACCACAACAACATGTATTAGCGTTTTGTCTTCATGTATTTATGTGTGCCATGTGTGTGTGCAGTGCCCTCAGAGGGCATTAGATCCCCTGAAACTGGAGTTACAGATACTCGTGAACCACTGTGGATTCTAAAAACAGAAATAGCAATAAGTACTCTTAACTGATGAGCCACTGCTCCAGCCCCTATATTTATATGCACTTGCTACCAAGCCAGGCAACCGGAGTCTGATCCCTGAGACCCACATTTTGGAAGGAGAGAACCAATCTACAAGTTGTCCTCTGACCTCCACATATATATCGGGGCACACATATCCACACACACATATATGGACACGAAGTAAGCGACCAAAAATGTAATCAGGAGCCACACAACATTTTCCTTCAGGGATAAAAATACCGCACACTAATTGGTAGTGGCATTTGTAATGTTCTGCTCCAGATATACCCACACATTCAGTGGCTTAACCCACTCAGCTACCTCGTAAGGAATGCACCACTGTGGTGCACCTTCATTCTATGGACAATCTCAGAATTGTGATATGTTGTACGAGCAGAGGTACTAAGTATCTCTCTGGTACAGGTTACCATGATGAATGTGTGTATGGAAAGCCTTTGGAGAGAGAATACAGCTAGTGTCTATTACTACCGAAAAGGGGAATGAATGTGTTTATCATACAGTGTCATCAAGACAGTGTCTCCCCTGGAGCACAGAGCAGCTGTACTGCCAATTATAAAAGATGGGATTCCCTGGGCTCGGGGGTCCCTACTAGAACACAGCACCCTGAGTTTGCAGGCAAACCTTTGTGTAAGAAAACATTGGCACTCCAGCTACTATGATTATAAATGGCAAAGTCATTCCCGTCACACAGTGGGCCTGGAGACTGCGGCAGGTCAATTTGTTACCTCGTAAGTAGGATAATATCACACCCTTCACACTCCTTGACCAGAAGTTAATTGCTTTGCCTGAAGTCTAACAAGTTGCGGGAGGTATATTAAAGAGTCAATGCTAGCACAACCAGCTCGGAAGCAGGGTGTTAAACCCTCTGCTCTGTGCAGTGGTGTTAATGTTGGTTCCAGAAATAGAAGCAGCAACACCCCAGGTTACAAATGCAAATTCTGCACCAGCACCACAGACACACCATCTCAATCAGGAACTCTGGCATTAATGGGGCACACGTCTGTGGCTATGAAGCTTTCCAGGAGGTTCTGATGTACATAACCTCACCGCATTAACCAACATCCAGCACGTTCATAAGGCTAAAGGAAATGGTATGGGGGTGTGGGGTGTATACAGGCATGTATTCTTGAAAGCCTCAAGCGGAGCTTTCATTGCTTGGTAACGGTTTCTCTAGATTAAGGGAGCCAGTTTGTAAGGTGTATATGTAAGAAGCCAGAGGACCACTTAGGCGTCGTAACTCAGGAGCTACCCACCTTGTTTCTGAGGCTGAGCCTCTTGCTTGACAAGTAGGCTGGTCTGGCTAGGCAGGAAACCTACCTCTAGTTCCCAGTCCACTACAGGACTATAGATCCAGCCCTTTTAGTTTGATTTATCATTTATGTGTGTTTTGTAAGACATGTAGACTGCGCTGGCCTTGAACTCAAAATCAGCCTACCTCTGCCACCCAAGTGCTGGGATTAAAGTTCTGTGCCACCATGCCTAGTAGTATTTTAAGAAAAGGTCTTTATAAATAAGTTGTTCAGGCTACCCTTGAACTTGTCTTCCTTGGGGGCGGGGGGGATTATGTTTATTTTTATTTTATGTATATGGGTTCTTGTTTTGCATGAATGTGTCTTTGCACCATGTTTATGCATCGTCCTTGGACGCCAGAAGGTTGTTTTGGATTCCCTGGAACTGGATAGAATTACAGACCATTGTGAACAACAGACAGGGTGGTAGCTGGAATTGAACCCAGGTCATCGAGGAGAACAGCCAGTCAGTCCTCATAAGCACCGAACCATCTCTTTAGCACCTACCCGTGAGCGTGTGATCCTCCTGTCTCTGCTTTCTCAACAGCTGGAATTACAGACCTGTACTACAGGCCCAGATAATTTAAGATCCTCGGTGCAGATAAATAATACAATCTGACTGCTAACCAGATCTGCATAACATTCTCCTTTGAAGGCACAAACATATCCGGAATGCTAGATGAAAAAAGTTTACTTTTTTCACTCCCAGAGTGATGAGAAAGAATTACTTAGCCGAGGAGAAACACTATTTATATTTTAGAGTCAAGCTGTAATTCTTGAAAAACAGGAAACCACATATCAGCTTAGCCAACATAGTGTACCATAGTAGAAAAGGCACCAGGCTCTAAGTCACAGAGGCAAGTCACTCAGCTTCTGCTCAGTTTCCTGATATTAAAAGGGAAAATGAGCTCCAGCTTCAGAGTTACAATTAGGTGTGCATGGTATGCCACAGGAAGTAAAGACAGCTGAGCTCTTTGGGAATGTACCTGATTGCTCTTCTGAAGACCAATGTTTTACCCACAGTACTGTGCTTAGATTGCTGTCTGGCACTCAGAAGATGTTCAGTACTCACGAAGCTTCAGGAACAAACAAGAGATCTCATAATGACATTATTTCCTTCAGGCTCCACTTGTGACAAAAAAACCTTTCAGTCAGAAAAAGTCACTCTAACGAGAAACACTCAAGTCATGTTTTAAATGGGCCAGATAATTTAAGAACGTCAGCTGACTCGCTTCCCCTGGAGAATCCTACCGAAGGACAGTGGTCCTGAGGTATGAAAGAGGAACTCCTATTAGCGGCCTTGGTGGCCTTAGTGACTCAGTATCAACTCTGCAATAACATGCTGCAAACATAAGAAGTAAAGGGGCTGGGGGAGGGGAGGCAGGGCTGCAGGAATAGTCAGTGAGTTGGTAGAGTGCTTGCCTAGCGTGCACCGAGTCCATGGTTCAATTATTCCCAAGAATATACCAGACCCAGGCATGGTAGCACAGGGCTGTGATCCCTGCACTTGAGGTGAAGGCTAATGAACAGAATTCAAGGTCACCCTTCATTATGTATGGAGTTTATGTAGAAAACTCTGTCGCAAAAAAAAAAAAAAAAAGGAGGAGGAAGAAGAAGAGGAGGAGGAGCAGAGATGTGGCTTAGCAAGCATAAGGACCTGCCTTCAAATCCCGTGAAAAGCCAAGTATGGATTCACATGTGCCTGAATTCCTAGCACTGCAAGGGTCTGTAAAGACAAGAGGTTGCAGGTATCTGTCGGATGCCAGCCTAGCTCCAGACTCAGTGACAGGCCCTGTTCTCAAGGAAATCAGACAGGGTGGTAGAACAGGATGCCTGACATCCTCCTCAAGCCTGTACATGAACACACGGGTGCTCGCATCCACACACAGACATGCATATAGAGCACATGTACACACAGACTTAATCATTAATAAAAGACCCGTGCATATAAAGGACCACATGTTTCATATTTATTTCCATGTTGAGATAGACCGTTCATAGACAGGTCGCATTTATATAATTATTTTAATAAAGCCCAAGATTCAAGTCCCCAGTGTTGAAAAGCTCCTACTGCTGTATACAAGAGGAGCCTAGTACAAAGCCCCTGTTGGTTAAATATCATTTTTAACCGAAATGGGAGGAGAAAGCATTGTTTAATTTATAACAAATGGTGGCGAATGCCTTTGATCCCAGTGCTCAGAAGGCAGAGCCAGAAGATTTCTGTGAGTTCCAGACCAACCACGACTACCTGTTCTAAGGGGTAAAAAAAGGTGGCTCAGCAGTTAAGAGCACGGGGCTGCTCTTCTAGAGGTCCTGATTTCAACTCCCAGCAAGCATATGGCAGCTCACACTGGAAAAAAGACTATCTCTTTAGACAGCCCAAAGCAGCAGCAGGAACACTGCTAAGTCCTGGGGGGGGGGGGGGGGGGGCGTCTCTAGGGCATATCAACCCAACCAAATATATTTTGTCTTTTATTTAATTTTTTCTTGGGGGGAAGGGGTTTCAAGACATGGTTTCTCTGTGTAGTCCTTGCTGTCCTGGAATGTGCTCTGTAGACCAGGTGGTGGCATTAATGGCATATGCCATCACATCAGGCATTTAATTTTGCCTTTTATTTTATCATCTATCTATCTATCTACCTACCTATCTATCTATCTACCTACCTACCTATCTATCTATCTCATCCATCTATGGTTTACCTATGTAGTCCTGGCTGTCATGGACCTCATTCCGTGATCAGGCTGGCCTTGAACTCAGAGATTAGCCTGCCTCTGCCTCCCAAATGCTGAGATTAACAGTGTGAGCCACCAACGCCCAGCTAATTTTGCCTTTTAAATATTTATTTATTTGGAGCCTGGCGTGGTGTCACACACCTTTAATTCCAGGACTCGGGAGGCAGAGGCAGGAGGATAGCTGTAACTTCGAGGCCAGCCTGGTCTATAAAGAGAGTTCCAGGGCTATTGTCACACAAAGGAACTCTGTCTTGAAGGCAAAAAAAAAAGGAAGGAAGGAAGGAAGAAAGGAAAGAAAGAGAGAGAGAGAGAGAGAGAGAGGAGGGAGGGCGGGGAAGGGGGAAGGGAGAAGGGGGAGAAATTTGTTTATTTGTGTGTTTGGGGTAGCCACAGAGGCCTGGAGGAGTGTCTGATACCCTGGGGCTACCTCAGGACTCTGGAAGAACAGCAAGTGCTTCTAACCACTGAACCATCCCACCAGCCCAACGTTGGCTTGTAAAGAAGTGAAAATATAGATTATTTCAGGACTTGGATTTTAATTTTTGACGAACTCCATGAAGGATTATGAAAATCTGATGAAAGAGCTGAGCATGGAACTCTTTCTACTTATTTCTCAAAAATAATAAAGACAGGTTTCTTTTCCCAAGCTAAATTTTAAACTGGCTGTGTGGCCATGAACTGCAGTCATCCCAGCACTTCAACGGCAGAGGCAGAACGCTCTTGATCTTGAGCTCCAGGTTAGTTCAGCTACATGGTAAGCATCTGTCTCAGTGGGACTGAAGGGATGGTTCAGTGGTTAAGGGCACTTGTTACTCTCACAGGACCCACGTCGGGGGCTTAGAGCTCAAGTCCAGTTCCAGGGACTCTGACACCATCTTGACCCTAACATACTTGCATGCATCATACACATAACATAAACACTTTAGAAAAGGGGGGGAAAGGCAAAAAAAAAAAAAAAAAAAAAAAGACTTGTCTCAAAACAACAACAAAAAAAACAAACCAGACATCATGGCTCATGTCTATAATCCTAGCACTTGAGAAGCTGAGGCAAGAGACTGTCACAAGTTCGAGACCACTCTGGGCCATATACAAAGTTCTAGATCAGCCTGGACTACAGAGACCCTGTCTCAAAACAAAAACAACAAAAAACACCTGTGAAGGGCAGTAATTAACAGAGCAAATATATGGATAAATATATATTGGTGGTACACGCCTTTAATCCCAGCACTTGGGAGGCAGTGTCAGGTGGATCTCTGAGTTCAGGCCAGCATGGTCTACAGAGCAAGTTCCAGGACAGTCAGGGCTACACAGAGAAACCCTGTTTCAAAAATAAAAACTGGTGTTTAATAAAAATGCAACTCACAAATATGTGTTTACCTGTAGAGGAACACTTGGAAAAAATTTTTACTTTGGTTTCTTCAAAAACACAAAATGGCGTTTGGATTAGGTTTGTGTTCTTACCCCAGCTGTGGTATAGTTGTCCACGAGCTGGGTTTGGAATGCTTGACCCACCTGACTCTGCCTCCCAAGTGCTGGGATTAAAGGCGAGTGCCACCAGGCCCAGCTTGGTTAGGTGCAGTCGTTCTGGCACCTGTAGCTTGTTTTTGGGATTGGGTGCCTCATGGGTTGATGAGAACTTTTGGCTTAAGGCATAAAATGTCTGAAGCCCAGAGAGTCGGTGGGGGCCTTGGTTGATGGTTGTTGGTTGGGTTGCTGTCGTTAGTGTGATAATTCCTAAAAGAACAAAGGTTGGAGAGTTTATAGACTGTAAATTGAGACGCTAGTCTGACTCACTGTCAGCTAGTCCTCTTCAAGCTTAGGACAGCCTGAAAGAGGCTGTGAAGATTTCTACCTTTCTCTCTTTCTGTATCAAGGCTGCCTGTAAAAGCGGTGAAGATTCCTTTCTATCTTTCCTTCCTCTTTCCCTAAATAGAGGGTAAGAGATGGGAGTGTACTGCTACACTTAACCTTTGTGATGGTTTATCTTTTATTTTATGTGCAATGATATTTTGCCTCCGTGTATGTCTGTCTGTGTGAGAGTGGAACCCAACAGTTGGGGGCTGCCCTGAACTGAACCAGGGTCCTCTGGAAGAGCAGCCATTGCTCAACTAAGCCATCTCTCCAGTCCCAAAATATGTGTACATCTTAACCGAATGTGTTCTAAAGCTGAGTGTTAACTGGGTGTAGTGGCACATGCTTATAATCCCAACAGGGGCCGAGCCAGCAGGATCACAAGGACTTCCTGATCCACAGTTAGATTCTTTGAAAAGAACTCAAAGCAAAAGGGATGAGAAGGAGGCAGAGGGCAAAGAGCAGAAGGAAGATCGCCATCACCACCTGTTAGTTCAACCAGCTCCTTACAAAATTCAGTTAAACCAAGTAGGAAACAGAAGAAACAGCAGGTTCTGATTACCCCATAACGGAACACTGACTTGGGTTAGAAAAAACAAAACAAAACCAAAAAACCTTGTATTGCACACTGGGAGGAAAGCAGTATTTAAAAGAGCCTTGACTTTATTTTGCTATATTGTCTAACCTTTACGTGAGCTTTGCATCCTAACCGAAGACAACATGATTCATCAAATCTTTGTTTTTTGTTTTTTGTTTTTTGTTTTGCTTGCAAGGTCAAAGAGTTATGCAAATGACCAAGTCAAAGGTCCTATAGAAATGTACTTTGTACACTGAATGAATAAGACATACTAATGGCCGATATATACCAGCCCATCTTCCTTCTGCAGATAGATGGCAAAGATACTCCCAGAATCAAACCTACAGGTCCCGCACCCGCAGCGTCACCGAACTTGTAACATTTCAAAAAGAAAAACAATCACCCCTTTCTAAACCCAGTGTCTGCCTCAAAGTCTCACTCTTTGACCTCTCCTCTCTCCTCAAACACACCGAATTCCAACGAGTTTTCTCAGTTTTAATTAGGATTTATCTTCTATTCTCCCTGGGATTGTTAGCTTTCCATTCTCCCTTTCTCTTTTGTTTATCTTCTCAACACAGGCAAGAAAGCACCTTTAAATGAAGCAGGGGAACCAGCAAGAATTTTCAGTCTTGTGAATCTATTTCTAGAATACCCACTCAAGGAATCCTTTCCACTGAACATGAAAGGCAAGCTAAGGAAATACATTAGTCAGAGGAAACAAACACTCAAGCAGGGCCATATCTAGGTATTTGTAAGGCACAGGGAAGAACTCGAGTTTTTTTCCTTTGCAAGACCCCCACTAAGACCACGACGAGCCCGACATCGCCTAGGTGTGAGCGAGGGACGCCACCCACTCTTACCTCCGTACATTCTGCATGACCTTGCCCTGAATCCTGCGCAAAACTCCACACCTCTCCGGTTCCCCGGACTCCCCCAAGAGCCTCCAGTGCAGAGCTTAGAATTCACTTTGCAACTGTCCCAGGCGGCACTGCGTCTGCAAATCGGTTCATGGTTCCGCACTGAAGGTTTTCAATGTGCCAACTTCCTCCGCAGCTGGTCATACCCCCCATGGTGCACCAACAGGATTAAAATTATCCCACCCTACCCTTCAAAAGAGTACAAAGCAAGGCAAATGGAACCGCCGGCAGTCAGGGCTTTCCGCCAGCTCTGTCTGGTTCCTGGAAGATTCGGACACAGCCCCAGCCTCCAAAGCCAAGGGTCTGAGGACGATTTGCATAACAGTATTGGAGTAGAAACTCAAACCGCAAGGCGATGGAAGGCCCCCTCAGAGCTTCATTCATGGAAATAGGGTTCCACACCGGAAGGTAGGATTCCTACGACCCCTCGGTCCGTACCCCTCTAACTCGCCGACCCGGGGCTAGCCAGGCGCAGTCACTGAGGACCCGACACTGAGAAAACAGTGTGTGTGTTGGGGTTGGGGGTGGGGGTAGCTTCCAAAGAAACTGGCCAATCCTTATCCTTAAAACGCGGTCTCCTTCTGTCCCGGACAGTTCTCAGAAGTGTCTCCAACTTTCGCCTGCTTAGAAGATGCTGACCACCGCCCCACGCCTCCTCTCCATCACAATTAGAGGGATGATGGGTAGGTGCCACTAATCTCTTGCCAGATGCAGAGGGGGAAGGAGGGTAGGAAGCGGAGGAGGTTAGAACCTGGCTGTACTCAAGAAACTTCTGGGACTCTTCTGTTACGCAACTCAGGGACCAGGCTCCCACAACGGGACCTTTTCCCGCAGGATGCGAGGCTCAAGGGAGCGAGGGAGGATGAGCGACCTCTCGGGTCCCTGGCTCCCCTGGGTTTCTGAAAGTTACCTGCAGCGGAACCGCAGACAGGGGCGGGCGCGCGCCAGCCTCCTGCGCCCATTCAGCCCAAAGGTTTCCCCCCACCCCACCCCACCCCCGGGAAAGTGGCAAGGCCGGCCCTCGAGTTAGCGTGCAGGGCAGCGAGAGGTCCACGACTGCGGCGCAGGTCACCGGGAGGACCCCCCCACCCCCACCCCCACCCCCCAGGGCACGCAGTGCTCGGTTTACCTTCCAGCTCCTTTGGTGCTCCACTCCGGGCTGGGGGAGTTCCCTTCACCTCCCTTTGACCTGTTGAGACGCGGGGACACGGGTTCGGCTCTGGAGCGGCTGGGATCTGAGGGTGCAGCCCGCACCGCGGTGGTGCGTGCAGGCTGCCGACCGAGTGCACCGGGGTGCTCCTGCCAGCTACCGGCTCGCCAGCTCCGGGCATCCGCCGCCTGGAACGCCCGGAGGCGCAGGCCACTCCCCTCGCCTCACCCCACCCCCACCCGGCCCAGCTCCGCCCAGGCCCACACCCTCCGACCCCGAGCGGCTCCAAAACGAGCAACGTCGCGCGGCCTTGCTGCGGAGCCACGGGCGGGAGGATCCCGGCCCCGGAGGGAACGCGGCAGGGACCCTCTGACCGCGTGGGTGACCCTGCCCCGGGCCGCTGCGGGACACCAGAGCCCTCTGGCTTGACAACCGGATTAAGCTCCGGGTCAAGTTGCTTCGGAAAGTGTCAAGGAGGCTTTTTTTTTTTTTTTTTTTTTTTGGCAAGCTCCTGAACGATCGAACGGATTCCGTGTCCTTTAATGGCGATCACGACTAACATCTAGGGGAGGATTTTACAGCCCCCCCCCCCAAAAGGATCTTCACACGCAATCCGCTTCGTCTTCGCGGCAACCTTCTTAAACAGATAATGTTGTTCCCATTTCCCAAGTAATGAAATCGAAACTCTGAAAAACAAGCAGGGTGCTCAATGTCACCGGCGACAAAGTGACTTAGGAAAGCTGGGCTCTCCGGAGTTGAGCCTCGGGCTTTTTTTTTTTTTTTTTGCGCTCCGCCCACTCAACCGCGAAGAATTCTAATGGATGTGGGGGACCCTGTAGTGCAGACCCTCGGGAAGAAGGCTTTAGTTCCTAGGAGACCTATTCTGAGTATACTTAGTCAGCTTGTCCCCATTCTGGAACCTCATTTTCTGCCCCAAAAGAGTCAGAAATGGCCTAGGACACCGCACACGTGTCTTCTTTTTTAAAACAGAGTCTCACATGGTAACTCAGGCTGCCCTGGAATTTACTATGCGCCAGTAGGCCTGGCTACATGAAAGTATGAGAGTCACTGTACTTAGATGTAAGACAGTGTCTATGTAAATGAGTACAGAGTGTGAAAGATAAGCGTTCTGTGTTCTTTTTTTCAATTAAATACTGTTTTGCCCCTAATGAGACCCTCACTGTCCACAAAATTGAAAATCAGATCAATAAACATTTGCATTTTCAAATTCAACACTTTATTGACGTGTGTGCTTTATTTCTCGCAGGTTGTTTTTTCCAAAATCTAAGGGATCCAGCTCAGGTATGAGGCTTGCCTCTCCGCTGTGCCCGTCATGGTGAGATTGTGTGAATCTACTGTGCAGATCATTTTGATGTCCCCGATGGAGTGGGATACGGATTTTGGTTGTTGTTCCCAAGTCTTGGCTTTTTTATTTGAAACAAGTTCTCGGGTAGCTCAGGCTGGCCTCTCTGTCTGACTCACTCTGTAGCTAAAGGTGACCTTGAGCAGGATTCTGCTCTTACAGCCTTCACCACCTCCAGAGCGCAAGGATTACAGGGGTGTGGTGCTGGGCTCCAACCGTGCAGGGCTGAGAAGCCTTGGCTTCTCCCTGAGCCGTCTACATGCTAGGTGAGCACACACACACACACACACACACACACACACACACACCCACACATACCCTGTTTGCTTGTTGTGATGCTGGGGCTGAACCTAGGACTCTATGGTGGAGCTACACCTGGGTAGTGGGTATCTTTAGATGAAAATGCTAGAGAGGTCTGAGAGGAGAGGGCCAGGAATTACCACTGGTATTTGAATGCTCTTAGAACTTTCTAATGGAAACTGCTACCTATTCTCAGCAATGGTAAGTGATTTTTTTTAAACCGCCTTTTGTTATATACCTAATATACTTACTCATTTTTTTCCCTAGCATGTCCATAATTGTAAAAGACGGACGGAGCATGGTGTTGATACTTGAGGTTTCGTATTTCACTTGATGTTGATTTTGAAAGCAATGGTGTTCTGGTTCAGAGAGCTGCGCATTCCACTTAGGTGATCTTCCGAAGGCGAGGTGCCGGGCACAAGACGCTCAATGACAAAGACAAAATTCCAGTTCACAACAGATCCCAGAGAGGTGGCAGACTCAGGTGAGCTAATGAGCAGTTTCGGTGCACACTGCCACCGGTCTGTTTCCTGACTGGTAATGGGTGGTTTAGAGGTACTTAGATCAGAGCTGGAGACATGCTTCAGCAACAGAGACCTTTTGTTCTCCCAGAGGATGAGAGTTTGATTCCCAGCACCCACACTGGGTGGCTCACAACCACCTGTAACTCTAGCTCCAGGGAGATTGGAGCTCCACAGCCCCTCCCCCCCACTTGTGAAATAATAACAGCAGAGCACAGGGGGTGGTAGGATAGCCAGATCTAGTAGGGCTACATAGTGAAAATGAGTCTAAAAATAATAGCCAGGTATCATGGCACATACTTTTAATCTCAGATTTGGGGAGTCAGAGCCGGGTGAATCTCTGAGAGTTCAAGACCGGTCTGGTTTACATAGTAAATCTGAAGACAGCCAGAACTACACAGCCAGTCAGACTCTGTCTCAAAAGAGAAAAGCAAGTTCGTTTTTATTTTTTATTCTTTTGACACAGGGTCTCTCTACATAGTCCAGTCTGTCCTGGAACTTACTCTGTAGACCAGGTTGGCCTGGAACTCACAGAGATCCAGCTGCCTCTGCACTCAGGAGGCAGAGACAATACTGGGATTAAAGGCGTGTACTACCATTTCCTGGCTCAGCAGGAAAACGCACTGCTAGCTTCACACAAGCCTGACTACCTGAGTTCCAGTCCCAGAATCCACATTAGAAAGCCAGAAGCAGCTGGGTGTGGTATGGTAAACGCCTTTAATCCCAGCACTCAGGAGGCAGAGGCAGGTGGATCTCTGAGTTCGAGGCCAGTTTGGTCTACAGAACAAGTTCCAGGACACCCAGGGCTACACAGAGAAACCCTGCCTTGAGAAACAAAACAAAACCAGAAAGCCAGACGCAGGGGCTTGAGAGATGTCTCCGTGTTAAGCACACTGGCTGCTCTTCCAGAGGACCTGCGTTCAATTCTCACCACCCACATGGTGGTTCCAAACCATCTGTAACTCTAGTTCCAGAGGATCTAGAAGAGCTGGTGCCCTCTTCTGCCCTCCATGGACACTGCATGCATGTAACACATAGACGTACAGGCAGGCAAACCTTCCATGCACATAGAATAAAAATAAATAAGACCTCAAAAAAAAAAAAAAGAAGAAAAGAAAATCCAGAAGCAGTGGTAAGCACCTGTAATCCCAGCATTCCCTTGTCAGGGTGGTGGGTGGGGTGGACAAATCTCTTAGAAGCTCTCTGTCCAGTTCGCCTGTAGCACACAGAGCAGCAGCAGGAATAAAGAGACAGTGCCTTCAGCCAGCTGGAAGTCAGGAGCCTGAACTCATACAGCCAGGCTCACACCATGCGTATACAAACATACAAGTAAATACAAATAAGTAAACGTTATTGTTCGCTCCCTTTTTTTCCCCCGGGCCTTGTTCTACACGTCTAAGATGCAAGTTATTTTATTTGCTTATTTTAAAAAAAATTTTTTTTTTGAGATGCTGGGGATAAAATGTAGGGCAGAGTGCATGCCAAGCAAGTGTTCTACCACCAAGCTTCATTCTTAGTTCATTTTCTTTTTCAATGTATGTCATAATCTAAAGAAATTAAATAGAGCCAGGCACAGGGTCTAATGCTTGTAATCCTAGCACTTGAGAGTCTGAGGGCTGGCAAGATGGCTCAGTGAGTTAAGGCATTTGCCACCAAGTGTCATGATGTGAGTTCAATCCCCGGGAAGGAGGAAGCCAAGACAGCCACAGATTGTCCTCTGATTTCCACAGGCACACCGCACCATGGCACACACGCCACCTTCCTTCAAATAAATAACAAATACATGTTAAAAAAGAGTTAGGAATTTGGGGCTACCCGTATTGAAGTCCTGTCTGGGAAGAAAAACAAAACCAAACAAAGACAAATAAACAAACTAAAAACAGGCAAGCAAAAAATGTGTGTGTATATGTGTGTGTCTCCTGTGTGTGTGTGTGTGTGTGTGTGTGTGTGTGTGTGTGTGTGTGTGTGTCTCCGGTGTGTGCTAAAGCAAAAATCCATCTTGTGTAATAAAGCTGCAAAGATGTAACTTCATTAACAGCGTTTCCTCCATGTTCTTACCTTTGCTTGTTTTATTTTTGAGATAAGATCTTACTACCTTGCTACCCTGGAACTCATTAAGTAGTCCAGGCTGGCCTCAAACTTGCAGCTATACAAGCCTCTGGCTCCCAGGTGCTGGGATTACAAGCATATATTACTAAACCCAGCCCATCCATCTCTTTTGTTACAGAGATGCTTCAATTATGTTTTTTAGTACACTCAGTGGAAATTCTAGAATGATTTTGTTTTGTTTTTGAATGCCTGGGCTCAAGCGTTCCTTCTGCCATAGCCTCCCAAGTAGCTGAGATTAGAGGCATGTACACTCATGCCAGGCCTGACTTTTTTAATGATGACAGCATAGTCACACACATTTCCAATTATATTTCTTCTAAGGTAAAGCAAGTCTCTGACATCAGTGATTTAAGAATCAATCAAAACCAGGCAGTGGTGGCGCATGCCTTTAATCCCAGCACTCAGGAGGCAGAGGCAGGAAGATCTCTGTGAGTCCAAGGGGATGAGAAATGGCACTGACAGAGTGGCAGGCGGGAATGATCCTTGACATCACAGCATGGACAATCACGTGCCTTGTCAACTCAAGTCTTCTAAGCTCTGTGCTGAGCAATATCCAAGGGCCTTAAACTGTACAGTGTTGTGCCCGATCACTGCATGTATAACTCAAAGGACAAGAGCTTCTTCCATCAAGTCAGAAACAAATACCAACCAACTAGAGAGCCCAACATAGAAAACTAACCCTGAGAGGTGGAGCCTGGCAGATCACATGCTCATGGTGGCACAATGCCTGTGATCTCAGACTCAGGAGACTGGGGAAGGAAGATCTCCAAGTGTGGTTTACAATATAGAACTCAGGCCGGACAAGGCTACAAAAGAGACCCTGTCTTAAAACAAAAACAAGGGACTAGAGAGATGACTCAATCGTTAAGAGTCATTTGCCTCTCTTGCAGAGGACCCAGATGAGAAGGAAAGAAACCAGCACAGACTTAGGGGAAGGTTAAGATAAGATGAGGAAGATGCTGGCATTGGGAAAGGAGGGGCAGATTAGTCTTTGAGCCCGGTAGGGGGAACTGTAGGAAAGACCAGCTCCCTTGCTCCAACTTTAACTTTTTGTTATTTTATTGTGACAAAAACTAAAAGCTACAAACTAAGAGGAAGAACAGGACTTCAAAACAAGATTGTCAGAGAAGAGCTAAGAAGTCAGACAGGGGCTAGGGATGGATGGGGCTCGGTGGTAGAGTCCTGATTAGAATGTGCAAGCCTTTGGGTACCATCCGTAGGCATCACTGGTTAAAAACGAAGAGGTAGGTCAAGCCATCCAGGCTGAGGATGGAGGGATCTACGTGCCAACCCAAGAAATTTTTCCTCCATCCTCACGGCGCTTGGGAAGAGATTGCTTTTTTAAAAGATTTATTTGATTTTATGTGTCTGAGTGTTTGCTTACACGTACGTTGTATGTGTGTTGCGCCTGTGCCTGGTGCCCATAGAGATTGGAAGAGGACATCTAATTCTCTGGAACTATGTTACCAGGTGGGTGCTGGGAACAGAACGCAGGTCTTCTACAAGAGCAGTGCACACTTTTAACCACTGGGCCATCTCTCCAGGGCTGGGATTGCTTTGCCTATGTGGCAAGATTACTCGGACTGCCATGTGAAAATGAATTGGAGCCAATGAGGCTGCATTCATAATTCTCAAGGACGCAAAATGAAATGTATAGAACGCTAGGTATAGATTGTTGGCAGATAGAGAAATTCTAAAAGATCTAGAAGGCAGACGTGCAAACGTGACCACCGTGCACCTAGTGATTATGGAAAGAACTGTCTTGATTTCGTCATAAATACACTGCAGGGAACCTGGTTCCTAGTGACCTGACGTCACTTTTCCTAACCAGTATGAGTTTAGCACTGAGTGGTGGGCTCTGCTCATTGCTGCACTCTGCTCCCCACCCTCTTCTGTGTCTTCTGTATCTTCTGTGTCCCTCTCTAATCTGTGCTAATCTGTGCTAATCTTAAGAAGGTCAATCGAGACTCAAGACTTCCCGGATTTTTTTCTTTTTAAACTGTTTGGTTCAACTTTTTATCTTAATAAACCCAGAATATGCACAGCACATGCAGTGCTGGTATTAAACCAGTGAGACTATTTCTCTGTTTGGCTTTGTTTTTGGTTGTTTGAGACAGGGTCTATATAGTCCTGGTTGTCCTGGAATTTGCTATGTAGAACTCACAGAAATCTACCTGCCTCTGCCTCCCAAGGGATGAGATCAGAGGTGTGTGCCAACATGCCTCTGTTTTATTATTTTTCAGGGGGAATGGGTGAGACTATTCTTAAATTGTCCTTTTTGTCTTTGCCTTTTAAAAAAGAAATATTTATTTATTCATGGTAGCAATAAAAAAAAAACAATTACAGATGAAGATAAATGGTACACTTGTGTGTGTGTGTGTGAAAAACCTCCCTTCCCCCAGCTATAAACAAAGTTAATCAAATGGCCAGGATTATTTCATATTTGCGCACACCTTCACTGCCTGCCTTGATGGGAGACAGGTGAATGTTCATGTCTGGTTCTGCACTGTCCAGTTTGATCTGGCATACAGGGAGAATATCTGACCCCTATGTAAGGAAGCATCAGCTTCCTT
This sequence comes from Cricetomys ansorgei, assembly GCA_026225945.1. NCBI lineage: Eukaryota > Metazoa > Chordata > Mammalia > Rodentia > Nesomyidae > Cricetomys > Cricetomys ansorgei. The sequence continues at coordinate 2,881,727 of JAMJFZ010001232.1, read as the reverse complement.
TCTGTGACACATTCTGCTCTGTTGGAAAAGCTCTCCCCGATTCTCGATGTCTTGTACTACTTCTAGTCCCTTAAGCTGGAAGGCTCTGACCCATCAGAATAAAATATCTCAGTTCTCCCTTTTGAAATAGTATCGGTCAGGTTGTGGGTTCTGCTGGATGGTGGGAGGTCTGTCTAGGAGTTTATGACTCTGGGTTTGGTCTCCAGCATGGCATACCCCTCACCTTTCTCTGTGTGTGTATGTATGATTCTGTGTGTGTGTGTGTGTATGTGTGTGTGTGTGTATATATGTATGTGTGCATGTGATATGTATGTGTGCTGCAGTACCTGTCCTTCAAAGCATATTTATTTATTTCCTTGTTTATTTATTCATTCAACAATCGTAGGCAAGACACATTGGAGGTCTTTGGGCTAGAAAGACCAGTAGAGTTCACTTCTATTCTCTGGAATAGGGGTTTTCAAACTTTTGTCTTAAAACAAAAAAATTTTAAACATGGTAGCACATGCCTTTAGTTCCAGCATTAAAGAGGCAGAGGCTGGTGAGTTTGAGGTCAGATAGGTATTTTGTTTGTTTGTTTGTTTGTTTGTTTGTTTGTTTTAGAAATATATACGTGTGTATTATTTTATTTGAGACAGAGTCTCATTGGGTAGCCTTTACTGGCCTGAAACTCACTATGTAGATCAGGCTAGCCTCAGACTCAGAGATAATGCCTACCCGTACCTCTTGGATGCTGGGATTAAAGGTGTATGCCACTAAAGCCTGTTGTAGAAGTTTATTTTTAGTTTTGTATAAAATAATTGTTTTGTGCACTGTTGAGAAAAGGGCAGGTCTTGGTGTTTTGTATTGTCTGCAGGTGTTGGATTTCTGTGGTGGGGGATGTTTAATTGCTAATGATCTGCATGTGCTATCAGTAGAATACCTGAGGAGTTCTGAATCACTAAAAACACCTGAGCTCAGACGCTCAGGGTTCCACTGTCCAGTATAACGCTGGCCAGGATGGTGGGTCCCTCTGCTGCGGTCTCCTCCCTGTCTTCCTTGGTGAGCCGCCACAGTAGGCGTATAGCTACAAAAGCCTGGTTTTTTGTTTTGGCTTTAAAATAGGCTCTCATGTAGCTCAGGCTAGCTTTGAACCCCCTATGGAGCTGATGGGAGTGATCTTGAATTCTCCTGATGGTCCTGCTTCCACTTCCTGTGTGATTACATGGTTAGATAACAAACATGCACCACTGTGCCTGGTTTTACGAGGTGCTGAGGATCAAACCCAGGGCTTTGTGCACGCTAGACAATGTTTCTACCAACTGAGCTACATCCCCAGGCTCATCAAACTTTTGTCTCTGTAAATAGCCAGTTAGTAACAATGTAAGCTTCATGGGGCTGCCTAAGCTCTCTCACAAGCACTGTTCTCAGCCACTGTGACACCAAATCACTGACAAATGCAAAGCTCGGGGATTAACACTGACAGCACACACACCTCGGGGCTGAGCACTGACAGCACGGGCAGTATAGGAATGATTACTCCTCTGAGACAGCGTGCGCAAAATCAGGTGGTGGTTGTCGTTTGCTGATTCCTGCTCTAAAAACCAATGACGAAACAAATGGAAAAACCTGTAGCAAATGCTCATGAAAGAAACAGTGAGAAGATACTAGGACAGAGGAGCAAATATAAGAGTTTATGGAAGATGAGTCCAAGAAGGAGAAGTTAAGGAGAAGCCATACTGTACTGAGTGGCTCTCAGCCCTGAGCAGTGTACTCAGGGATCTGAGCTTCTTCTAAGACAGAAAAGGAAGAGGGCAGAATGGAATAAATACTAAGAGTCAAGTTTCCAGTTGAAAGCATTCATAAAGTACCAAAGGGAAGAGATAAGAGGAGTCCACACTAGACACATTATGGAGGAATCTCAAAGTATCGAAGATAAAGAGGAGAATCCGAGACCTTCTAGAAACAGGATCCTGTGATATTAGGCTTCTCAACGGCACACTGGCTGCAAGATGGTAGTGTTTATTAAATGCTAAAAGACAAAACGGGAAACCTTTGAGCCTAGAGCTCTATAATTAAAATTCTAAATAAACAGTCATCTAAAGTCCAGTTGTCAGATCTGGCCATAATGGCACACTTCCATAAACACAGCACTTAGAGACTGAGGCAGGATCGCATTGTGAGCTAGAGGTCAACCTGGGCTATGAAGTAAGATCATGTCTCAAAGGCAAAAAAAAAAAAGAAAGAAAGAAAGAAAGAGCAGGATGTGGTAGAACAAATCTAAAATCCCAGAACTTGGAAAGTGAGCATGAAGACCAGGAAAGGTCACACTCAGCTACATAATGAGCTGTTCAAGGACACCCCCAGTTACACAGTTAGTTGTTCAAGACCATCCCCAGTTATATAAATGAACTGATCAAGGTCATCCCAGTTACATAATGAGTTGGAGGCCAGCCCGAACTCCAGGAAACTGTGTCAAACAAACAGAATAGAAAAATAGCATACACACACTCATACACACACACACACACATACACACACACACACACATTCTCACATACATGCACACACAATCTCACACACACTCACACATACTCTCACATACATACATGGGTGTGGGGGGCATAATCAGATTGACATGCCTGGCTTACAAATTCTCAGACAATTCATTCTATAAGGACCCGCTTTAAAAGTTTTTTTTTTTTTTTGAAGCCAGGCATGGTATAGCACATGCCTTAAGGCCAGTCTGATCTACATAGTGAGTTCCAGGACAACCAGAGCTACACAGTGAGAACTTGTCTTAAAAAACAACTATATTCAAGGAGGTATTCAAATAAGGAAAAACAAAAAGTCCAGATGTACTTAATGTAGCCTTAAAAAGGAAAAAGCTACTGGGTCCAAAGAAAAGAGAAATGGAAAGATAAATCAGTTACAACGCAGAATTTAAATTTAAGAAACTGTGAAATATTAATACAATGGACACTTCAGGAGTAATGAATTGAAATGGACACAGAACAGGCTAAATTATATTTGTCTTTTTATTTTCTGGCGCTGCAAAGTTTGAGCTCAGGGAGCATGCCAGCAGGATCTGACATAGAATCGACCTTGTGTTGGGCTGGGATTCAGACTTGCTTGGGGAGGGAGGCTGCAGCCCACCCAGCGGCTTCTTTAGCAGCCCAGGTCAGGTCAGGGATTGTGAGCGGCAAGCAGGTCGCCCCCTGGATCGGCTGGGGCCTGTGCTCCTGGCCCCAGGCAACACCACAGGAACCAGGCTGGGGAGGGACGTGGCAGTGCCTCGCAGTGTCCCTCCAGTGCCCCCTAGTGACGAGGAATAACGCTGCACGAGCTGACAAATGAGAAAGGTTCACTGAGAAAAAGGGAAATGGCACAGAAAGCCAATAGTCAGACACCTGCACCGTTCCTAGTAAAAATGTAGTTTATTTCTCTGTGGCTAGATAATTTTGTACATTTTATCGTTTACATTTTTTGGTATTTATTTATTTTTTATTTTAATTTTATTTTATTTATTTTATTGTTTTGATTTGATTTCTATTATTTTATTTTATTTGAGGTGGAGTGTTGCGGGCGTCGAGTCCAGCTCTAGTCCACATGGGATTATTCAGTCTCCACGAAGGTGGATAAACAATGAAGTTGTGACAAGTGAACGCAGTAATTCACTCCTCTATGGGACCTTTAGTTGACAGGCGTAACGCGCCTTAATGAGACACAAAGAATACACCTTATGATGATTATGACACGCAAGAGCGTTTCTTTAATAATAAAAATAAAGAAATTAGAAGTTAGAAATGTTAAGAGAGAAAAATTAACAATGTGCACATGGGGGGAAAATTACAAGATCCCCCCCCCACACACACACACAGAGCTGTCCTAACTGAAATAGCAAAACTGCTAACTTCTTATCTAACAGAATGCAGGTGTTCAGTCATACATCAATGCAAGAGTGTTCATCCCCTCCTAGCTTCAGGCTTCTAATCTTCAAGGTTAATTTTAGTGGGTAGTCTTAACACAATAGTCTATTAATGAATAGCTGAATTTTAGGTCTGTATACTTGCTACAATAAAGGGAGGGCAGGCATTCAGGGGTGAATTATCTATTTGTTTTTTCAAGCTTCCTGACATACTGTCTAGACTTCGTTTCTGATCTTGACTATGACTTTGTCTCTATGGGAAGGTCAGCTTTACCAAGAATAATTTTTTTATATATCTACAGAAAGCATGAATAGTATTCACACATGCCAAAAACTTGAAGGCCAGTAAGACTGTTACAATTACTTAGAGTTGAGATGGCATTGCTCCTCTCCCAACCAGCCCAAGAATTGATTTGAGTTTTCACTATAAGGCCAAAATAGACAATATTATTGATGAGAGGCTTTTGTCACCATACAGTAAAGATGAGAAAGGGGCAAAGCAGTTGGTGGGCTTCAGACTCCTAGCTAAGGGAAAAACCAGGATCTTTGTTAAGCTGGTTACATCCACAGCCTAGGTATCATCGGTCCCCAACACAGTGTCATGCATCCCAAACCAGCTACAAACTCGCTACGTAGCTGGTGATAGGCTTCAACTATTGATATGGCTCTATCTGTATCCATCTCTAAAGCTTTGATATTATAACTGTGTGCACCACCATGTCATGTTCATTTTGTACTTTTTTTTTCTTTTTTGGTTTTTCGAGACAAGGTTTCTCTGTTGTAACTCTGGCTGTCCTGGAACTCACTCTGTAGACCAGGCTAGCCTCTAACTCACAGAGATCTGCCTGCCTCTGCCTCCCAGGTGCTGGGATTAAAAGTGTGTGCCACCACCGCCTAGCTATGGTTTTTAATTCTTTAAAATTATACCAAGTAAAAGTTATAAATGACCCAGTGATTGATACTGGAGAGATGGGTCAGCGGTTAATGGCAGGTACTGCTCCTTCAGGGGACTTGAGTTTGGTCTCCAGCACTTACATAAGGCAGCACACACAGACCAACAACTGCAAGGGCTCTGGCACTCTCTTTGGACTCCATGGGCACCTGCAATCACATGTGCCCAAACTCTCTCTCTCTCTCTCTCTCTCTCTCACACACACACACACACACACACACACAATAAAAAGTAAAACAAATCTGTTTTTGAGGCAAGGTCTTTCTGTGAAGCACTGGAACTCACTCTGTAGACCAGGCTAGCCTTGGACTCAGATAGCCACTTGCCTCTGCCTCCCGAGTCCTGGGATTAAAGGTGTATACTATCATGACTGGCAAAATAAATCTCTCTTAAAAATCCAGTTATGTAGGATCTCAGAATGTGGTTCAGCAGTATATCATTTGACCTAGCATGCTGAGACCTGGTTTCAATCCCCAATACTCCTCACCTCGCCCCAAAATCCATTCACAAGAAGGCAAGCATTTATATGATTCTGCTTATATTAGGTAGCTGGAACAGCCAAATTATTAGAGACGAAAAGTAGAATGGTGGCTGCCACAGCCCAGTTTGGGAGGAGAAATGGAAGCTGATTGCTTAACACATACAGAATTTCAGTTAGGGGAGACAGAGAAACTGGTGGAATTGGGTAATTGCATAGTGATTGTTGCACAAAATAGGAACGTATTTCATGACAAATAAAAGTGGTTAAATTGTGGTGGGGTTGTTCTTCTGTGGTAGAGAATGTACAAAGCTCTGTGGCTCAATCCCCAACACCGAATGCCCCAGCAAAGGTTAAGATGATGAACTTTAAGTTCTATGTATTATGTTACAAGTTTAAAAAGTAAAATAAAAAAAAATTACTCGAGGGGCTGGAAAGGTGGCTCAGTGATTAAGAAGAGCACTGACTGCTCCAGAGGACCCAGGTTCAATTCCCAGCACCCACCTGGCAGCTTGCACCTGTCTGTAACTCCACTTCCAGGGAATCTGACGCCCTCATACAGATAGACATGCAGGCAAAACACCAATGAACATAAAATAAAAATAAATTATATGAAAAATTACTTGAACAGTAACTACCTTAAGAGTTACACTTATTGATTGCTTTTGTGTCTGGCTACACTGCACATGGAGGCTGTGATAAATACTGTCTTACTGTATACTGTAATACTGGTCTGACCAAGACCAGAGCAGGAAGGGTTTACTTGGCTTATGGTTCCAGAAGGGTAAGAGTCAGGGTGGGGAAACGTGGCGGCAGCAGGCAGCGTACAAACTGGAGCCGGAACTGAGGGCTCGAATCTTGAATAGCAGGTAGGAAGCGAGGAATAAACCGGAAATGGTGTGAGTCTGAACTCTCTTAGCCTGCCCCTAGTAACGTACTTCCTCCAGCAAGGCCATATCTTGTAGGCCTCCCCTAACAACCACACCAACTTGAGGGACCAAGCATCAAATGCCTGAGCCTGTGGGGGACATCTCATTCAAACCACCACACATGGCACATATGTGGAGGCCAGGACAATTTGTAGGAGTCTGTTAGTTCCTACCTTGTGGGTCCTGAGGGTTGAACTCAGGCTTGGCAGCAAGTGCCTTAACCTACTAAGCCCGGTCCTTGACCGTCTGTCTGTCTGTCTGTCTATCCATCCATCTACCTACCTACCTACCTACCTACCTACCTACCTTCCTACCTGTCTATTTGATGTATCTATCTATCTATCTATCTATCTATCTATCTATCTATCTATCTATCTATCTATCCATCCATCCATCCATCCATCCACCCACCCCCCACCCACCCACCTACCTACCTACCTGTCTATTTGATCTATCTATCTATCTATCTATCTATCTATCTATCTATCTATCTATCTATCTATCTATCTACCTACCTACCTACATACATACCTGTCTATTTGATTTATCTATCTGTCTGTCTGTCTATCTATCTATCTATCTATCTATCTATCTATCTATCTATCTACCTACCTACCTACCTACCTACCTACCTGTCTATTTGGACAGGGTTTCCTATTGCCCAGATAACCTTGAACTCCTGATCCTCCTGCCTCGACCTCGAAAGTGCTGAGAGTGAAGATATGCCCCACAATATGCAGCTACTGATTGCTTTCCAATTTCAGTCCTAGTTCTACTAAATATTCTGTTTTCCCAAAGTCTAAGATGTAAAACCAACCTCCTATGGCCTGAATATGAAATTATAATGGACATCAAATAAACTGGTTAATATTTATGAATCGACACACGTATAATTAAAACAAATCCCAAACTATCGTAACCCTTGTCTTTGTTGCCAGCTGAGACCAGAGTTGAAGAGCTGATACTTATGAGTTCCTCTTTCCACCATTTATTTCCTATTCCTTTGTCCTCAGAAGTTCAGCTGGTTTGCTGGCTTATGAAGTGACCTGAACTTTAAGGCATGAGGTATTGCATTTTCATTTTCTTTATGATCTTTTGTACAATTCTCTATTAGTATGTAGTATTGGACACTGAAGTAGGAAAGGATATCCCTGGGAATCCCTGTGTCCCAGAAAAATCCGTGCTTTGAACTGGTGATGCAGCCATGCCCCAAGGCTGCTGGGAGTTTTGCTGGTTGAGATCAGTCACTCCATCAGTTCTTTCCTTCTTTCCTGGACAGTGCTTTTTGACGTAAAGAGTTTAAAACAGTCACATAGTAGTATCATCTTCCAAATTCGTGGAGACATGGCTGTATCCTGGTGGAAATATTCCTTTTGGGGGGAATAAGTTAAATCAGCAAACCTCAGAATTGTTAAAACAAAAAGAAACCTTTCTGAGTGGACTGTTTCTGAGTGGACTGCTCATGGACAACTGTGTCTCCTGATCACGCGTCTTGATTCTAGACCTGCATACTCTTGCTGCGAGGGAGATAGCTGTAAAATAGTCCCCAACTTAAAGCATACCTGTAGTAGAAGTTTATTTTTAGTTATATATAAAATAATTGTTTTGTGCACTGTTGGGTGAGGGGCTACCCTAGGTCTTGGCGTTTTGTATTGTCTGCAGCTGTTGGATTTCTATGGGGGATGTTTGATTGCTCATGATCTGCACCTGAGCAGTTCTGAATCAATAAAAACACCTGAGCTCAGATGCTCAGGGTTCCACTGTCGAGTCTGGCGCTGGCCAGGATAGTGGTTCCCTCTGATGAGGTCTGGCGAGGGAAATCTATGAGAGTGCCTTCCTGTCTCCTTGCTGAGCCAACACTGTAGGCGAACTTCTACACATACATGGAACTCTGCAAGACAGAATCCTATCTCTAAAGGTGTTTCACCACTGCTGTGGTCTCTCTTCAAATTCCTAGTCTGAAACTCCCACCCACAAATAGAATAATATTTGGAGAGTTGAGAGTTTTGAGAGTAGGTTAGGTTATACATGAAAGCCCTACAAATGGGGTCAGTATCAATTATGTAAAAGAGGCTGGAGACAGGCTTCCCTCTTCTAGCAATCAAGGATGGAGTGAAAAGAGGGTTGTTTTTGAGGAAGAGAGACTCATTACATGCCACACTGATGGCACCTTCTGGAGGCTGGAAGTCCTACAGAACTGAGCTAAATAAGTTCTGTTGTCCATAAATCACTCTATAAAAACTCTGTATGGTTTTGTCCTACCCTCCTGTGACACTCACTGCAAGTGTTGTAAGCAGTTCTGCCTTCAGTTAGAAGCACAAAACCTGTAGCTAATGGAGGGTGGATATTCTACAGGCATGTTCTGTGACTGTGAAATGAATTTCTTGTGGTTAGAGGCCATGATGTATGGAATGGCATGATGCCAACCACGCATTCTGTGGAGACCTTGGCAGATCACCATAGGTAGAAAGATCATCTATCCACAGACTACACATGTGTGCCAGTGTCCTCCTCCCTACCCCAGGAGGCTACTGACCACTCCAGGTAATGGTGCCCTGCAGGAGCACTTGTGCTGTTCCTGCCGTAGGCAGCTAAGGCTCCCAGCAACAGGGTTGGTCTTGTTGAGCACGTGTCCAGCCTCATCCCTCGTCGTCGTCATGACCGCTTTGTGCATGAGCGCACTGAGTAAGAGCAAAGAGACTGGCACCTATCGAGAATGGTATGTTGTCATGTTGGTCACCGAGAGTTTACTCTGCAGCGAGTCTCCTTGAGTGAGCCCTCCCAGAGACAAAAATCCCACAGATGGTGTCTTTGCTGAGAAAGACCCATTGACACACCTCCCTCCCGTACTTCTTTTTCATTCATCTCTTCAGTTTTTCCTCTCTTCTGACCATCTGGGCAGACTGTTTCCACGCATACACAAATGGAAAGCCACGCCTCTGCCTCAACGAACAATAGCTTCGTAAACAGACACGCAAAGCATCGGAAGTGCATTGCCTCTCGGTTCTCGAGTTGAAACATCTGAAGGGAGGTCAGCAGGGCCATGCTCTCTCTGAGGCACGCAAAGGGGAGCCCCCCTTGCTTATGTTCAATTTCTGATGACTGCTGGCACTCCTTGGGGTGTGCTGGCTTGAAGACCTGTCACTCTAGGCTCTGCTTCCTTCTCTGCACGTGCAATGTCTCTTATGTATCTGTGCTCAAATTTCCCTCTTTTATGAGGACATCTGTCGTTGGATTAGAACCCGTGCTGTCCAGTATGACCTCATTTTAAGTCAATGGCATCTGTAGCAATATCAGTCCCAAATGAAGCCACAGTCACAGATCAACAGATCTTGGGGTGTTGGTGTTGGGGGAATATGCCTTAACTGTGTGTAGTAGGTGATCACACAGGGCGGGTTTTCTTTCAGCAATGTCAAGGTGAAGCTTTATTTAAGCCCATTGCAAAGCAGTTAAAGTTTAACTAGAAAAAGCTGTAGTTTCACATCATAAAATATGTTATATATTTTTTTTATTACATGTGCTTTTTTTTCACACATTCGTGTATATGTGTGCGCGTGTGTGCCAGAGTATGCAGTTGGAGGTCAGAGGACAACTTGCAAGGCTCAGTTCTCTCCTTTCACCATGTGTGTGGGGTCTGGAGCTGGACCTTGTAAATCCTCGTTGAGAGCAAATGACAAATCAGACCTATAGATGAAGGCAGGCAGAGGCTCCCGAGAAATTCACTCACTGGGGCTCGGAGTGATCCAGAGACGAGACCTTGCATTCGATTCTCTCTAGATTCTCTAGCTGAGTGATGGACAGCCATTCCTGAGACCTAGTTTCTCCCTGAACTGGGATATTAGGACAAAAAGCAACAGTGGGTAAAGCACCTGTCAATCTATGGGCTTTGGGTTTTCATACAGGAAACGTGGGCGCGTGCACCGCGGTGCACCCCGGGATCAATCGAAGAAAGAAGCGAAGCCCAAAATCCTGAGAAAACTTCATAACATCTTTGTGTGAGCTCAGAAAGACAATGACTTGGTGCAGTTCCAGGGACTTTCCATCCCTCACACCAGCTGGGAGATGAATATACGGCCTTTTTATGCTAATAATCTGTTGATAAGGCTTAGTGTGAGCTGTGTGACCTGTGCGTTGGATACCCACCAGCTCCTCACCAGACGGTGTAGATGGGAAGAGAGCAATTATGCTAGCTGATTTTATTTCCCGAAGCCACAAGCTGGGAAACTCCCAAGATATAACGGCTGCTCTGAGCAGAGCCTCCTAAGTCTCCCCCTTGCCCATCTGAGCTTCCATCCGGTCAGTGGTGATCCGGTCATCTCCGTTCCCGAAGCCATTGTGCTTTGGTGAACGTCTGCCGTGATTCCTTGGAATTCTGACTTTTGTGCAAAGCTTTCTTTATTGGTTTTTCGAGACAGAGTCCCACGGATCTAAGGCTGGCCTCAAACTTGGTACGTGACCAAAGATAGCCTTAAATTCCTGGTCTTAATCCTCCACCCCTGGGGCCCTGTGCCACCTAAATGCTGCCCCACCTTTTCTGTCACCTTGTCACCCAAGGAGTGACCTTCATTTCTTCCTGCGTGGATCTCTTTATATAATCCTGAATCTGTGATTCTCCTGAGTCCACTTCTCTGCTGGGATTACAGGAAGGTTGATGCCAGAGCTTCTTATCTGCTTTGGCTGAGGCGTTACTCAATTCCTGAGACAGCCTTGCGTTTGGGCTGTTTCTTCCAGAAGTGTCGATCAGACCCAGGGTTTCTGCCATGCTGAGGTCTGGCAGGGTTTGCAGTTATGAAACACGCTTCTATGTCTCTCTTGGTGAGACAGGGCAAGCCTACAATCACAGGAATCTTTCTCAGAAAGCTACGGATGATTTTACATCACATCTCCCTGGACAGAAGATGTCATCTCTTCATGCCTAGCACAACCAGAGACAAAGGGAATGCTGGACTGGTCACAATTCCTTCACGAGGGTTTAGAAAATATCTATGTGAGCCCAGTGAAGAGGATATAAATGTGACAACAAGGGAGAAGGAGAAATGACTCAGGAAACTGATCGACAATGTTTACTATGTTCCTGGAAGTGCTTTGTAATTATCGATCCTGACCTAATTACAGCTCTCCCAGTGCCCATACCCCCGACTTTTCCTTGACTGTCTCAGTTCCCATTAGCCTCCATAGGAAGCTGTAGAGAAGGCTTGGTTTTTTGGAGTCCTCCTGGGAAGCTGTCTCTCTGGATTGGCTTTAGGAGAGTCCTATATGCTCTGTCAGCGAAGGGGTCAGCTTGTTGCTATTTCAGGACATTGCACAGTCTGTGATCAATGTCTCCCTGATTGGTGGGCTCTCCAGTTGTCTACAGGACACGCCTCCTGGCTTTGGGTTATACTGTAGCTTCCTCCCTTGCCCTTCATCACCACACCAAGACCAGTTGGTTCAGGGGAGAATGCTGATGCCAAGTTTAAGCAGTTAGATTCTCCCTTGGTGGTATTGGGACAGAAAGTCAGTTTCTATGCCCTTCGAACTAACTTCAGATTCCAGAGGAACAACCGTATTACTTCCATTCTATGCTTTGAAAAACAGAGAGGTCCAGTTGGTGCAGGAAGGAACAAGTACCCAGTAATGAAATGCAGGGGGAAACCTCATGGAATGAATTTAGAGTAAATGGCTGCCATTCCTTGATTTTAGTTTCTACACGAGGGCTGACTGTATTTCTGCCTCGTGTCCCGTGGGATCAATACCAATACCCCCACCATAAACTCTTTGGTTTAACTAGTTCTCCAGGAAGTTATGGTATTTTTTTTAAAAGTCAAGTTGCCTTAATTTAAAGAGTTATGATCAATGATTCTAAGCTAAGACGGTGAAACTTCAGAGTTTGTGACTTTATCATATGGCTTCCATCTCTCCTTTCTCTCCTTTATTCTGAAGTTTTATTCATTTCAAACCTTATGGGAAATCGGAAGAACATTTCGGGAAGTGGGTTTGAGGGTTAGGGTAAGTAAGGGATGGTAGAGAGGTGTGTATTTATTTCACATGGAATGATCATTTTCACATATTTCACAGATAGACAGTGCCATACCTCATAACTCTACATCTGATTAAAAATATTAGATTAAAATGTGAAGAGCTTAGCCAGGGGTGGTAGTACACACCTTTAGTCCCTGCACTCTGGAGGGAGAGGCAGATGAATGGCTGTGAGTCTGAGGCTAGCCTGGTCTACAATACAGTTCCAGGTCAGCTAGTTACACGGTGAGACAACACCTCAAAAGAAAACGAAACTGAAGTAATTGGTAATTGTTACACTAAGGTATGAAAAACCTTCTGTCTACCCTTAATTTCTTCCCTGTGGTCACTACTGGGTCTTAACTACATATTTATTTACAAGGTGACATCTACCTCATGTAAGCCAGTTTCTCATAGGTATGAAATTCATAGTGCAGACACAAGAGGCCACCAAGAGAGAGATGTTCAGGAGTTGCAAACAGCTTGGAATACAGACAAACATACTTTCTCAGACTCTGCTTTGATAACCTATCTCACCCATGTTACCTCCTGGGAATTCTCACCATTTCTCTTATTTATTTATTTATTTATTTATTTATTGACTTATTTATTTTGAGATAGAATCTCTCTATGTAGTTCTGGATGTCTTGGAGTTTGCTACCTAGTTCAGACTGGCCTCAAGCTCACAGAGCTCCTTCTGTCTCAGTCTCTGCCTCTGCCTCCTGAGTGCTAGAATTAAAGGCCTATGCTCCCATACCCAGTCTCTCATTTCTTGACCCAGCTCCTCATAAGTATCAAGTTAGCTTGACGAAGCTGGGACTCCAGTACTGAGGACTCAAGCCCCTGAGATTCGACAGGGAACACTGAATCAGAGACACGGAGGCTACTGTGTCCCTGCTCTCTGCCACTTCAAAATAGACAAAGGTAGTGTTGGGTTCTACCTGTCCTTGCCTTCTCCCCACCCTGCTCTATGTCCAGCTTTTCTTTCCATGCACAGGTCCTGCTGACCAAGAATGACCTCAGATTGCCGAGTCTACCTTGACTGCTGGAAGTTGTCCTTCCATGTCATCGAATTAAGAGGGCTGTGACTTATCTGATCTAACTTCTGCTTTTAGATTCTGGGAGCTCCATCTTCTCCAAAGGCAAATACATACCACCCAAAGACTCCTCAGTCAATATTTACTAAATTAATGACCTCTAATTAAAAAAGAGAGAGAGAGAGGGAGAAAGGGGGGAGGGAGAGAGGGAGAGGAGAGAGAGTTAGTTCTTGAAACTCTGAGATAGGAGGATTGCATTGAAATTAAGGCAAGCCTAGGTAGGCTACATAGTGAGTTTCAGTTTGGCCAGGGCTGAAGAGTGAGACCACACTTACAAAACAAGCAGTCCGGCAGGGTGGCTCACACCGTTAACCCCCATTACTTGGGAGTTGGAGGTAGGAGAGTCAGGAGCTCAGAGTCATTCTCAGCCCTGTAGCAAGTTCAAGACTAGCCTGAGTTGCATATGACTCTATCTAAAATAAATAAATAACTGTGCTTGAAATAGAGAAATAAAAGTAATTTGCTTAATTTCCTGGGGCGTGAGAGGAAGGAACATTCAGGACTAAGTAACTCAGAACGCCTGACTTTATCTCCCTTTCCTTACCAAACCTTCTTCCGGAAACGGCTGTTACCTATTCTGCCTGCACCTTCTCATCAATGCCTGTCCAGACACCACCGCTAAATCGTGTGCCATGTGTTCACACAGGTCAAAGAGCCACCCTGAGCTGCTTAGTAAACTCTAGGCCAGCCAGGGCTGCATCACAGGGTCCTGTCTCATCCATCCCCAACCACCAAAAAATGAAATATCATGAAGTTCAGGGAATATACATTTCTACACTACTCCAGGTGGGTGGTCAGTTCCTGCCACCTGCTCTTCAGGTGGTAGCTAAGTGCTGGGCATCAGCTCAGCTTCCAGCTTTGGGGAAGAAGAGGTCAGGTCAGTGTGGGTCCAAGCACACCTTTGCTCGGAGGCTGAGAGTGTGGGAAACAGAATTTCTGGGAGACTGTTGTCAGAAGAACATCTCTGTTTATTGAAGCAAGGGTGGTTATATTTATAGTGGAAAAGCCAAGGGAGGGTCCTTGGCACTCAGGGATGGGGGTGGGTGGTGGGTGGGGCTTTAGTTAAGACAGGGATACTGGAGTATCCCCATTGGCATGTTGGGGCTCCCTGTCTAAGGGTCAAGGGCCTGGAAAAGATTTTCTTGCATAAGGTGTGGTCTCACAGGGAATAGAGGAAATCAGAAAATGGGCTCAGCCCTAGGCTTCCAGCCATAGCAGTCAGACAAGCACCGACCAGGCCACATTCCTTTGTCAGTGGCCAGCTGTGAAGTGGGCAGCATTTAGAATGCAGCTGGGTTTTGCCAGGGCTAAGAAAACAAGGATCAGCTGAACGCCTTCTGCTCTAAGGGTGAGAATTCCAGGGTTCCACGCCTGCTTTAACCCACTACTTAGCTCTAGGACAGCCCCTCACTGTCCTGTGTCTTTGATTACTTTTGGTTACGTGATCACCCCAAATTATCCGAAAGAGGAGGGGGGCACTTGTTTATAAAAGCCTGCTTCTTGAGCAGCCTGAATCTAGAGACAGGGCCCAGGGGTTATACATGTCAACTCTTTCCCTGCTTGACTGTTGGCTGTCAGCACATCTTTCTAGATCTTTTGTCCTTTGAAATGCTCTGTTGATCTGTTCTACAACACAGCCACAAAGGCCCCCAGGAGGGAAAACGAGAGGGAGTCCTAGCGGGTCCTCCTCACTAATAAATATTGATTAGAAGCTTGTCCCTTCCTGGCTCTCAGGATCCATTGCTCACTGAGCTAAGCGTTTCTTGGGAAGTGGCTGTGTTCTCAAGGTCAGCCGGCCTGCACGCACAGCCTCTGTGTTGTCTGATGCGTGGGCTGATGAGGGTCTGCGTGAAATAGGTCCATTTGCCCACTGAACAGTATCATTGAGTCCAGTCACACAGCAAGGCACAGGGCTGGAGAGATGTTTCAGGGCTTAAGAGCACTTGCTGTGGAGTCAGGTTTGGTTCCCAGAACCTACATTGAGGGGCTCTTACTAGCCTGTAACTTGAGTTCCAGGAGATTCAATGCCCATTTCTTCCTGCATGTAAAAGTGTACATGAATACACTCAGAAATATTCACATACAATAAACGTGGTTTGTTTTGTTTTTTTTTTCTGAGACAGGGTTTCTCTGTCTGGAACTCACTCTGTAGACCAGGCTGTCCTCGAACTCACAGAGCTCTGCCTAGCCTCTCGAGTGCTGGGATAAAGGCATGCACCACCACCTCCCAGCTTAAAAAAAATTATATATATATATAATATATAAAAATTATATATAATTATATATATTATATAATTATATATATAAATATTAGATATATTTATATATAATATATTATATAATATATATAAAATTATATATAATAAAAAATTATATATATATATATATATTTTTTTTTTTTTTTTAATGGCCCTACGAAGTGTTTAAAAACCAAAACAAAATTCAATCCAAACTTGCGAAGCCTGAGTGGTGTTGGGAACTGTCTTCCTGGTCTTCCTGGGGCCGATCTCAGATCACTAGGCTACTTTTCCTCCAACCCTGGAGCCTTGCGTTCGTCGCTCCAGTTGTCGGGTTTGTGAATTCAGATACTCTGAAGGGAGTGCTGAGGTATGAGACAGGATCCTGGCAAAGAGGAGAGGGTGAGCCTCACCGCTGATGAGGCTTGGGTTTGGACAAACACCTGCCCTCTGAGGCTAATCAGTGTGGTGCCATTGCAGCAGGGGGCGGTGCGTGAAGTCCGGGGAGCACTGCGGAGGGTCTCTCAAGCCGGGGTGCGTCCTCTTCAACCCCACACTTCCTTCTAATCTCACCCCGCCCTGACTGCTTGTAAAATTGGCGAGGCGTTCTTCAGCGCTCCAGTTTTCTCATGTGTGGTGTTAAAGGACTTCTTTGTCTCCCCGGTGTCTCTCGTAATCAGGACAAAGTTCTCCGTCACTTGTAAAACCTGCTTCGAGGCTGAGCTGCGACACTTGTCTAGCAAAGAAGAAGTGCCAAGAGTAATAACGTGCTGTTGTGCTTTTTATTCTCATAGGGACCCTACAATGTGGATCAAGACCACCGGTGATGGCTTTTTTTTTGTTTTTTTACATCAAAGAAACTAATTCTCCAGGGTGGCAATTTTTGCTCATTCTATGTAACCTCATCTCCAGCTATTAGGACCTCGGTCTGAAATCTTACATTCGGAAAAGGTTTTCAAAGATTTATTTTATTTCTATAAGCGCTCTATCTGCGTGTACACCTGCAGGTCAGATCCCATTAATTGAACTCAGAACCTCGGGAAGAGCAATCAGTGCTCCTAACTGGAGCCATCTCTCCAGCTCCCAGAAAATATTTTTAAATGGCTATCTCTAGAGATAGACCTCAGCCTGAAATCTTACACTCAGACTAGAGGAAATTTAAAAAAATGGCTAACTCCAACTCCATATAGATTTTTTTTTTTTAAAGACAGGGTTTCTCTGTGTCACAGCCCTGGAACTCACTCTGTAGACCAAGTTGGCCTCGGACTCACAGAGAACTGCCTGCCTCTGCCTCCCGAGTGCACCATCACCTCTGGACTTCTATTTTTAAATTTCTTCTTAAGTTAATTAAAAAAAAAAGTGACACAGCTAAGCAGGAACATTCTGGAGACTCCATCTTTTGGAAAGCCAAGGAGAACCACAAGTTCAAGGCCATATGAGCTACAGAGAGACTGTCTCACTAAAACGGATGTCATTTTTTGTTTTTCAAGACAGGGCTTCCCTATGGAGTGCTGGCTGTCACGGAACTCAATATATAGAGCACACTGGCCTTGAACTCACAGAAATCCAACTGCCTCTGAGTGCTGAGGTTAAAGGATTTTTGCAGTCCTTTATATCTTCTAATATCCACTCCCTGTCTATGTAGAGCTGGCGGGGACTTTCTGGAACCCTGTGAACTAACTGGCTGTTTGGTTTGCTGATGGTCTCCCTTGCTGTAATTCATTCTAACTCTTGGGATTGCTTTCTGCTACTTGAGTCTTTAGAAAGCCCGTCTGTGCCCATATCTTGAACTATCCAATGCCTTCCTCTAGCAAGTTCAGTGTTTGGGCTTAAATTAAGGTCTTTAATCTGTTTTGAATAGATTTTTGTGCAGGAAGAGAAAACTGAATCTAGTTTAATCATCCCGCAGGTGGATAGCCGGTTTTCCTAACACTGTTGTCGGATAGGCTTTTCTATTCCATGATATATTTTTGACCCTTTCACCAAAAATTAGAAGTCTTTAACTGGGTTTATTTCTGGGTTCACTGCTATGTTCCACTGGCCTACACGTCTGCTTTTGTGTCAGCACCAGCCTGTCTTTGTCACTGTAGATGGCTGTGGTTTATGGGTAGGAACTGTGACCTCTGGCCATCTCTTCTGTTCAGGATTGTTTTGGCTCTCCGTGGCCTTCTGTGTTTCCATATGACTTTCAGGATTTTTTTTCCTAGTTCCAAGAAAATGTCATTGGAATTTAAGGAGATTTCATAGAGTCTGCAGACTAGTCATTTTCATAGTATTCATTCTGCCAATTCAGCCTGGTCTACGGAGTGAGTTCCAGGACAGACAGAGTTACAGCACAGAAACCCTGTCTGGAAAAAACAAACAAACAAACAAAGAATAGCAAAGCTATTGGCTGGGAGGGGACTGGGATTATGTTGAAATCTTTACCGGAGCAATGTAGTCAGCTGGGAAAGTTCCTCCACTCGAAGGAAGCATGGGATAGGAATTCATTCAGGCAGGAAGCCTAAGCCGCCTGGTGAATCTATTTGGGACTGACCCGAAGAAAGTGATGGTTACATCCATGAGAGAAGAGTCAGTAGGAGTGGCTGAGGTAACCGAAGGAGGTCTGACAGCCACATCATATGCAGACTTAGAAGGAGGAGAACCAGTGGAAAGATGATCGGGAAGGCGAGAGCACTGAGGGGTAAAGGGTACACAGCATCAAGGGCTGCCAGGGCCATGCACCCTCTTATCATTATCTTAGAAAGTTAAGGAATGCCAGAGAGGTTTTAGAAACAGCCATGAAATGCTGGAAACTGCATGGAAATGCATGGAAACTGCATCTGTGATTTACACATTAAGAGAACTAAGATGTCTTTGAAATTAGGACGGATGTACACACATGGGAGGGAGTCTCATGATAACTGAAAAGGGCGATTGGAACAGTGCTTACAATAGATCGTAACCCTGCCCGGAGTACCATTTTGGGAGAACATGTGAAGAAACAGTGGAGCAAGAATGAAGGTTGGAATCAGGTTGTCTTGGGTTCAAGCCCTGGGACACTGGACAATATGGACGCTAGAATTGCCTGAGTTTTCTTCTCTAAATACTCTATTAGTCTGGGTTCTCTAGAGTAACAGAACTTAGAGAATGAATTTCTCTCTCCTTCCCTTCCCCCCACTCTCTCTCAAGGGGATTTTTTAGGAATGACTTACAGGCTGCAATCCAGCTAATTCAACAGAAACTGTGAGAATCCAGTAGCTGCTCAGGCCACAAGGCTGGACGTCTCAGCTGCTCTTCAGGAATGGATGTGCAGAGGACTCAGCTCCCAGCACCCACATTAGGCAGCTCTCTGTTAACTGCAATTCAAAAGGATCCGATGACTCAGGTACCTGCACTCACATAAAGATGCACATATATGCACGTAAAAAGAATTCAAATAAATACTAAAACGCCCTAAATCATCAACGCCGTCGATCGTGTAATAATTAAATATCAAAATCATGTGATAACTAAATGTGTGTGCAGTATATTGAACAGCATCTAAAACATGGTAAACGCTGTCACATTCATGCGTTATATATGGACATAACTCTTCTGCATTCGTCTTTGCAACTTCATTTTAACACTAGGTGGCAGCACTACCCTCTTCATTAACCAAAAACGATGAAAGCTTAACTTTCTGGATTACAGACAATCTTATCTAACTGGAAGGGTGAGAGACCAACAAAACGTGGAGAGCCTGATGCAGAGATGGATGGAGATGTGCATAAACATAAGAACCCCAATACATGGGTCCTATCAACCATCACGTGTTTCGCTCCTGGACACTCCTTTCCAACCAGGACTAGAGACATTGATGAGTCAGTCAGGGGTCTATACCTTCTAGTTTCTCATAGGCACAGAATCACCTTCCACAGGTAAGTCAGCGTGGCCCACGCTGACAGAGCTCCCATCATGCAGCGCATCGTGGTTTTCTCTCCCATTCTCCTCCTCCTCCTCCTCCTCCTCCTCCTCCTTCCTTCCTTCCTTCCTTCCTTCCTCCTCTTTCTTCCTCTTCCTCCTCCTTCTCTTCTTTCTTCTCCTCCTCTTCCTTCTTCTTCCTCTTCCTCCCCCCTCCTCCTCCTCTGCCTTCTTTTCCTTTTCCTTTTTCTTTCAGATAATGGCAGAAGCCCCAGTAAGGTTTCCTGGACATTCTAGGCCTTTCCATACTTTTCCTTCGAAGCAACCTTGCTTCTTCCATTCAGCGGCTTTATGACAGCATGGCATGGCTGTCTCTTGTCTTCTCGGTAATGCCGCTGAGATTTACAACTTGCCTGCCCTGCTATTTTCTCTTAAATGCTAATAAAATTGCTTTCAAGCTTAAAAAAAAAAATCAAATACAGGCTGGAGAGATGGCTCAGCAGTTAGGAGCACCGTCTGCTCTCCCTGAGTTCAATTTCCGGCAACCTCACGGTGGCTAACAGCCATCGTGGGAGTTGACGTCCTCTTCTGGCATTCGGGTGTACATGCAGACAGAACCCTCAGACATAAATAATAAAACGTTTTTTTTTTAAAGGTCAACCCTTCTGACATGCATCAGAAGCCTAAAAGGGGTTGGGAGATAACTCAGTGATAGATCACTTGTAGTGCCCTGGAGAGAGAGAGGAGAGAGAGAGCGCGAGCGAGAGCGCGCCCTAGGCAGGGCAGGTAGTCCATTTCTGTAGTCCCAGCCCAGCACCTGGGAGGCTGAGGGAGGTATTATTGCTGGGCTACATAGTGGTTCTGGATCTCCAAAACCAAACGAAAGAGAATGGTGACAGGTAGAGAGATTGGCGTGTTTTACCCCAAAAGCTGGCCCTGGACGTCTCTGTGTTCCTTCTCTCTCAGTTGGAACCCTTTGCCTACTTCATAGAGCTGTTGCTCAGCTCACAGGGATATAATGCCGCCCTCACAGTGGGTCAGAGGCTCCCAAGACATTATCTTTAACCCCACAACCCACAAAGTCCACACACAGGGTACTCTCTTTGCTCTAATAAGTCACCTAGGCTCGGAAGAGGGACACTGGGAAGGTCGTGGCCTTAGCAAGGGGCAGCAGCTCTAACAGAACAACTCCTGCCAAGTGCCACTATTTGCACGGGACCCCGAGAGGCCAGCAGACGGACCCGCATAGTCACTGCGGCGATCACTGTCCCCACAAGTCCGTCTGCTCTTCGCAGGAGCACTGTCCCGGGAGCCTCGAGCCTAGTAGACGTGGCCGGCGGCCGTCACTCACTCGTGGGGCTGCGTGACTCCCTCCGTGGGTGGGCTGGGTCCTTGCTCCCGGCGCGCGCACAAAGCCCTTTATTGACGCAGGGCGGGCGCTGGGCGAGCGGGGTCCCCGGGGTCCCTGCGAGTGAGTGGGCCCTGTGCGCCTTGCGCGCGCCGCCCTGGGTCGCGGGGCCCCGGCCGGCCCACCTCCAGCCCGGTACAGAGGTGCGGGGAGCCCCAAGGGCCTGGGAGGGCGGGGCCGCGCCACGCTCCGCCCCTGCTCGGCCCCGGTGCGGTGTCCTGCCATCGCCAGGACGCCCCTGGGGGTTCCAGGCTGGTGGCGGGGCGCAGGCTGCCAGGTCCTTGTCCCAACCACAAGGGCCTGCGGATGTGGGCCCAGTGGGGGGGACTCCGGAGCAGGCGATGACCGCGTACCGTGCCGGCGAGCCCGGGCTGCCAAGTGCGGCCTGGCAATGGGTGACCCTCGCCTGGCTTTGCCTCTCCTCAGACCATGGCTGAGCTGATGGAGCGACTTCCTGAAAAGGAACAGAGCTGGCTTTTCTGTTTAGGGGTCAGGTCCAGGGAACGTTTACGAAGTTGTTCCTGACACCCTCAAACGCTTCCTCCTGAGCTTTTGATTATTTTACCCATAAAAATGTTCCAACGGGAGCCGTTAATGAGGCCTGTTGCTGTTCTTTCAGGCAAAGTAAGTAGGTCGGAGACGTTACATCAGGCTCCTATGTTAAGGAAATGATTGTGACCATTCGCCATGGCGTATGGCTTGCCAAGAAGGAACACGGTGCAGGCAGTTTTGAAGGGCAGCTGTTATAAAGTGTAAGTATCCATGCATATGCATATGTATTTAAATTATGGTACCATGGTGGGAGCTTATGACAGGGGCTGGACGCTTCTGTTAGCAGCAAGTTATTGGAGTTTATGAAAGCGCTTCGAAGCGGATTTGGTTTTAAAAGGCTACTTGAAAAATTATTTATTTGTATTTTAGGTTTGTATGTGCCTCTTTGTGCACGACGTTCAGACAGGTGGAGGCCAGAAGACGCTGTTGGATCCCCTGTAATTGGAGTTAGAGGTGGTTGTGAGCTGCCCTCCTGTAGGTGCTGGGAACCAAACCTTGGCCCTTAGCAAAAGCAGTGTGTGCTCTTAATGAATGAGCCATCTTTCCAGCTTCCACAAAGGCTACTTTTATAAGAATATACAAATAGGAGGTAGAGAAATGGCACATGCTGCTTTTGCAAAGGACAACAGTCTCTACCTCCAGTTCCAAGGGATCTGTTGCCCACTTCTGCACCCAATGGGAATAAAGCATGAATGAAATACACATGCATATATGCAAGCAAAACATTTATACAAAATAAAATAATCTGAAAAATTAGAATATACATACAGGAGAGGGAAGGATTTATTTGGCTTTACGTCCAGGACACTTTCAGATAACAATTTGCCACTGAGGGAAATCAAGGCAGAAACTCGTAACAGGAGCTGAAGTATACGTCACGGAGGAACATACTTGCTGGCTGTCTCACAGGCTCATGCTAAAGTAGCCCTACGTAGCCTAGACCACCTGCCCATGCAGTGGTGCAGCCCACAGTGGGCGGGGCCCTCCTACGAAATTAACAGTCAAGACAATCCCCCACAGATGTGGCCACAGGCCTTGAGATCTGCAAAATCCCTCAGCTGAGGCTACCTTCTTAGGTGACTCTAGGCTGTGTTAAGTTGACAGTGAAAGCTAACTGAGACGATTCTATTTAATCTTCACACCAAAATATCACTTTAAAATGAGAAAACTAAGAGGTTCCTAGGGTGATCAAACTACAGTCATGTGTCTGTGATGTTCTAGGGGAAGATAGAGGCATTCTTATTTAAAAACATTTTAAAATTAATTTTTAGGTTAAAATATAAAATGAGTTTCATTGTGTGTGTGTGTGTGGGAGATTTTTCTTTGGTTTCAATCACTCAAAACACCTTTACTACCACCATCTTGAAACATCCTTAGAGTATACAAATGTACTAACACCCGTGTAAGAGCAATTCATGAACTGGTATGGAGAGTCAGTTTAGCTTCCTTTTCTCTTTGGCAGGCAGCGTATGACAACGTGGACTTTGCAATCTGAAAACCTGAGCTCCAAGCCTGGTTCCCATCACACACTGTGCCTTACTTAGCCTTACTTAACCCCCACATCTGTACCTCGATGTAAGGCGTGTCTATCGTGGTGGGGCCTGCAAATGAAACGATGCATATCTACAGCCTGTTGGATGCCTAGAATACAGAGAACACGAAATGAACCTACATTGCCACCCACCACACAGTAGTTATGCTTTGTAGTATTGCCTTTAAAAATGCATCTGTTGTACAATTTCTTTTTTGAGACAGGGTCTTGCTATGTAACCTTAAATGGCTCGGATGGAGCTAGCTAGTCCAGGCTGGCTTCCAACTCCTGCCTCTGCCTCCCAAGCACTGGGATTAAAGGTGTGTATAACCATGCTTGACTTTTACTTATTAAACTCCTCTGCCTTGTTTTATGACACTTACCATTATGAGTCAAGCAAAGTTTTCTTTTAAAACAATGCTCTAAGATGTCAGTGTGGATCCTTAAAGAGCCACAGGGAAGTCACGATTCACTATATCCAGCTTCGTTTTGTCAGTTGGGTGTGTGTTGAGATCTTGGACTACAGGAAGTACCTTTCTAGTAAATATCATTACAAGTGTAGTTTTAGTCAGGTCAGGTGGCACATGACCATAATCGCAGCCACTTGAGAGACTGAGGCCAGGAGGATTATGAATTCAAGACCTGTCTGAGCAATGTAGTAAAAAACAAAAAATCAAAACAAAGAAACAAACCACAAAACACAGCAAACCTACACACAAACAACCTCCCCCAGACAAACAAACAAACAAAACCCCACTGACACAGTACAGAGCTGTGTGAAAGAGAAACAGGAAATGCTCCCATCCGCCTGTTCCATAAAAGGGTTACAGGTATACGGGACCATGCCTGCTTTTGTGTGGTTCTGGGAAGCCAACCCAGGCCTCCATTCATCCAGGAAATCAGTCTACAAACTGGGCTACATCTTCAGATCCCTTGGTATCTTTTTTCCTTTGATAGACTTTGAGGTTATTTCTGTGTTTTTAATATCTTACTTTAACATCTCCCTCTCTCTCTCTCCCTCTCTCTCCCTCTCTCTCTCTCGCTTTGTGTGTGTACACACATGTGGCAGCACATACATGTGGGAGATCAGAAGACAGCTTGCAGGAATTGGTTCTTTCTCTCCGCTGGGGATCCTAAGGCTCAAGCCTGGGTTGTTAACCTTGCTGAGCCGTCTCAAAGTCTGTTTTTAAAAGCTGAATGAGTGTTTCTGTAACACAACTTTGTGTTCGTTTGTTTTTTTCCCAGCTACTTCTATAATAATTTTACCCCATTAAGTCACTCCTTAAAATTGCATGATGACGTTTCATTAAAACTGGAGGAGAAGAAAAAAATCAAAGGGTGACACGGGTCACATGTCATTCCCCTACTCCGACTGGTGCACGGGCCTGAAGTAATGCACTGCAGATGAAAATCATGTAGCCGATATTTATCCTCCAGAATTAAAGCAAAATTAAGGTTCAAAGCATAATTTTTAAGTTCTTTTACTTCTCCTGACCATATACCAAAGCCTTTGTATACGCCACATACCTGGTGGGTACTGTGATCGGGGATGCTCTGCCTTGCTCTCTTTAGGTTTATTTTTTGTGTGTGGGCATTTTGCTGCCATGTCTGTCTGTGCATCACATGCATGCAGTGCTTCCAGTGGTCAGAAGGGGGCGCTGGGTTTCTAGAATTGAAGTTACAGATGGTTTGAACAACATGTGGTGCTGGGAACTGAACCTGGGTCCTCTGCAAGAGCAGCAAATGCTCTTTACCACTAAACATCTCTCCAATCCCTTTCTTACTTGTGTGAATCCTTCCTATCTATCTATCATCTATCTATCTATCATCTTACCATCTATCTATCTCTTGTGTACTTGCACACATTATTTTTGCTTTACAATTTTAAAACTCATTTATGCGTGCGTGTGTGTGTGTGTGTGTGTGTGTGTGTGTGTGTGTGTGGTGTGCCTTTGTGCGTGTGCCATAGTGTACGTATGGAGATCAGAAGACAATTTCCAGGAGATCAGTACTCTCTTTTCACCATGTAGATCCTGGTGGGAGTGGGGGATGGTGGATTATAGGTGGTCAGGTTTAGCAGCAAGCACCTTTACCCACTAAGTCCTCTAACACACACACACACACACACACACACACACACACACACACACACACATATATATATATACATCTTTTTTTCACTTTATGTGTATGAATGTTTTGCTTGTGTGCCTATTGGATCCCTGGAACTGGGGTAACAGTTGAGCTGCTCTGTGGGTGCTGGGAATCAAACCTGGGTCTTCTTTGAGAACAGCAAGTACTTCTAGCCACCAAGCCATCTCTCCGGCTCTCTTCTGTTGTTTTTTTGAGGACAGGGTTTTACCATGTGTACCACGCTGCTCCGGAACTTACTGTACATTCTAGTCTGTCCTCAAACTCACGATTACACTACCGCATTCATTTTGGGCTATTGTTTGATCGGTCAATCAAATGATGGTAATACCACAAAAGGCATTGTAGCTGGCTATGATGGTACATGCCTTTAAACCCGACACTCGGGAGGCAGTGGTAGGAAGATCTCTGTGAATCTGAGGCCATCCTGGTCTATCCGGGCTATCCGGGGTATCACAGTGAGACCCTGTCTCAAAAATAAATAAAAATGAAAAAGACGTGGTAGGTTATAGTTCTTATTTACATTCTCATTCATGGATTGGCTGCAATTCTAGGCTGCACTGTGAGCCAACTCTGGCATAGTTCCTGGTCTGTTACCAATGTGCCTCTGAGTTAATTGATAGGTTTTCCTTCCTAGTTAGGGTGGTAACCCCGGACAGTCCTCTGTAAGGGAGAATGGAATGAAAGGTGGCAAAGTATTGTCTGTGTTCCACACAGTTCATCCAACAAAAACTAGTTGGGTGAATAAATTCCTGAAATTTTGCCTCAGACAGGAACCATGGGACCTGGCAGAACTCACAAAAACCTGGTACACAAACCTAGTGAGCATCAGGCTGCCATTCTTGGGAGAAATTGCATTTGGTAATCCTGTAAAGCTCAAGTCACCTCAGGAGAAGAAGAATGATATCCTGCTCCCTTCAGCACAAAGTGAGTTCTTTAAGCGCTTTATTAAATTAGCGATTTTGTCATTTATTCGTCAACCACAAGAGCTTTCGTGATCCACACCCGCGCCTCCTGTCTGTCCTCAGTAAAGCTGTCACTCCTCCAGCCGTATAGGTCTGCTGTGTAATAGTTCTGAGACGGCGCCAGGTGAAATGCCACTCAGATGGCTCCATTTGCTTTGTCGTTTTAGCCATCAAACTTGAAAAGCAGTTCGAAATGAAGCGTCTCACCAAACTCAAGAATCAGGAGGATGCGCGGAAGCAGTTCCAGGTTTCACTGAGTCAAAAGAAAGTCGGCTTGAGAAGACCTCTTCCACCCAAGTGATCCACTGTGCGGTTGAATCTGAACTTGTTTCCGGCATCCAGGGGATGAAGGTCTGACATTCTCTCACGGTATCAAGTTTGCCGTAGACACAGTGGTACCTGTGGTTGATTGGTCCAGTGTTTCTAGACATGGCTTTGTTGACACTCTCGACAGAGCTCCTGAGTTCCTGCTACAGTCTTGTTCCGTTGGGTCACACACAACCGCCCCGTAAGTAGATGGAACGCACCTGTCCAGTCATTCTGTGTTACTTGTTTCAGCGCTTCTAAGAACGCCCTAAGGAAGAGAACAGTCCTTTCGAGAGGCAGGGTTTCAGAGAGACATTTGAGCCTGCATCTTTGAGATCCCGAAGAAAGATCTCAAAAGGAAAGCGAGAGGCAACAAGTTCTCGTAAAAATTAGAAACTGCAAATTTTCATCGGGTTAAGAAAATGATAGATTTCGTTTCAGTAAAACGAACGAACAAACCTGTCAAGGCACTTTCCTGCTGGTAAATAGTCTTTGTACAGTGGATCAGGAGCAGGTGCGGCAGATGTTCATGGAGGGACAAAGAAGGCCTTCTTGTGAGGAAAACTCGTATTTGCAGAATGGCTGGGGAATGAGGAATTAACCGGAAAGCAGTGAAACTGGACGAGCAGAGTTTTTTTTGAACTTGAATACAATAAAGCATATTTGGATATTAATGTTGCGTTAAGGGCTATTGTTTAAAAGTAGTTCAACAAGCCGCTAGGGTCTTTTCATCTCTTGGCTTCATAAAAGGTACTGTGATGAACCAGCCTGCGGCCGGTGTGTAATACAGGGGTAGAGTGCGTGTGAGGAGTGGGTCTCTAGCGCTGAAAAAACGGAGGCAACAACACAGACTCTAGACTCGCTTCTCTTTAAATACTTACAGCAACGTGGTTTGGGAGAGGTGAATTTTTCTCTAATGTACAAAGTGGGGATAATGACAACTAGACTTACAGGGGTGTCGTAGGATAGAATGGCAGTTCCTTTAGTGTTAACCGTTGCTGTGAGCACGGTGCCCTGTTGTACTACTGTAACCTAGGTGTAAAAGATAATGTTCGGCTGACTCTGCTGACCTTTGTGGAAACCTGAACTATCAAATTTTTCTCAAAATCTGTTTTGGAAGCCAGGTGTGGTATGTACATCTGCCTTCCGAACATGCAGGAGGCTGGAGGCGGAGACAGGAGGATTGTGAGTTTGAGGCCAGACTGGGGTACAGAGTGAGATTGTGAGACAGTGCGCTCTCTCTCTGGGTGTGTGCATTCAGGCCACGTGACCTGATATTTTAATTCAAAACGTAGCACGAGACCAGAGAGGTGATTCAGTTGGTAAATGTTCTTGCTGTCAAGTCTGATTCATTCCCTGGCACTCAGAATGAGAACTGATTCTTGGAAGTTGACCTCTGACCTCCCCACATGCATCATGGCACGCACATCACCCGTACACACATATATGCACACACACACACACACACACACACACGGACACACACACACACACACACAATTGTGTGACAAAACTTTAGGAAGACTCAACACACACGTCTTCTCACTCCAGACAGGGAGCCCATGGCAGACCAAAGTATGTATACCACCAAAGTCCAACTTGGTGAATCATGGATTTTATTTGGCTATAGGAATATGGGTGAAGGATCCCATACAGGACCAGAAATAACTCACAGTCAGCTGCATCGCCCAGCACGGGTGAGAGCTCACGAACCTGGCGCACACTGCGTAGCTCACAGGCAGCTCATCAGGTGGAATAGTGTCTTCTCCAAGTGACTTAGTCTTAACGTCTTTCAGGCAGCTCAGTGGGTTTTTGCTTCTTCCAGGCAGCTGGTCTGGTCTCAGCTGATCTAGTCTGGTGGTCTTCATATCTTGGCTTTTCCAAGTGTCCTTCTTTGCACCTTGGTTTGCAGGGTTATAAACCCTGGTTGTAGGGAGAAGCCTAGTGAGTCTGGTCGGTTTGAGGGACTTCCTGAAGCTATTTTAAGTTTTATTTACCTTCCTACTTAAGGGCCTTTCCTGAGAGATGGAATGTTTCAGTCTTGGAGGATTCTGTAACAACCACCACAACAACAGCAAACAACAACACACACACAGCAAGAGAGGGGGAAGGGGGAGAGAGAGGAGAGAAAGAGGAGAGATCTCCTTGGGATCTCAAAGAAGCATGTTCAAATATTTCTTCGAAACGCTGCCTCTCACAAGGACTGTTTTCTTGCCTAGTAAAGTCTTACAAGCATTAAAACAAATGACATAAAATGACTCAACTCCAGGTGTATTTTTATTTACTTACAGGGCTGGTGTGTGTGTGTGTGTGTGTGTGTGTGTGTATGAGAGTGAGAGATACATGACCACTACTGTAATGAGCAAGAAGCCCTGACTGAGCAAAGTCCTGAGTAATGTGTATTGTTGACACGGGCACAGTCATGACAAGAACCAGGGCCGCAGACACAAAGGAAACTGGCAAAGCCTTTCCACTTACGGGTCCAGCCTGAAATTACGAGAGCTTTCTTCCTCTGGTTCAGGTGCAAGTGTTTGAGGATGATTGATCAGCATGTACAAAAATGGTATTGCAACTCACCTTCCTCCTGCTGGTTGTTTACAGCCCAAGGTTGCTGCCTCCAGGGACCTGCTCCAGGACTAGCTGAGCCTCCTCCTACCTGTATATAGTAAACACATGGAGGTTCTCAGTTGCTTCTGTGTTGCTCCACGAGACCCCAGCTTTTCTGCACGTGTGTCTGTGCATCTGACCTTTCTTCATTCCCTTGCAGTCCCTAGGCAGGGTTTCAGGACCTAGGCACACTATTTATGGTTTAAGTTTAGTTAGATATCAGTTGGCTAGCCTGGTGGTGGTGGTGCATGCCATTAATCCCAGCACTCGGGAGGGATCTCTGTGAGTTTGAGGCCAGTCTGGTTGACAGAGTGAGTTCCAGAGCAGCCAGAATTACAACAGAGAAACCCTGTCTCGAAAAACCAAACCAAAAACAAAAAAAAAAAAGGGAGAAATCAGTTGGCTATTCCTATAACATCCATGCCTCACAGGCTTATCTTTCCAGGTAGAATAATAGGGCGAAGGGGAATAATGGTGGGGGTTAATAAGGGAGAGCAAGGCAGAGGAGGGGTAGCAGAGGGAAGGAAAACTAACACTAAGGATGTTTGAAAAAGCAATATGGAAACCTACTGTTCTGTGAGCTCTCTCTATATTTTAAAGTTAATAGGAGTTACCCTATACACAGGGGTAATGCCCCTCCCAGAACTTACCAAACAGAAAGTTCAGTGCTCAGTTGTGAGGAAACCCCCTGCTGAGCTGTTAGGAGGGTCTTAGACACCCCCTCAGGCTATTGCCATTGCTCTGGGTTACCCACAAGAATTTGAAAATAAAATTGTATTGCTGAAGATAGCAGTTCTCCTCTTCCTTCCTTCCTTCCTTCCTTCCTTCCTTTCTTTCTTTTTCTTTCTTTCTTTCATTTCAAGAAAGGGTTTCTCTGTACAGCCCTGGTTGTTCTTGAACTCATTCTGTAGACCAGGTTGGCCTTGAACTCTATTTTTGGATTCAAGTGCTGGATTAAAGGTATGTGCCACCCTGCCCGGTTATCCATCCGTCCATCCATCCATCCATCCATCCATCCATCTGTTCATTCAACCATCCATCCACCTATTTGTCCATCCATCTTTCCATCCGTCTATCCATCCATCCATCCATCCATCTAGGGTCTCCTGTATTCCAGGCTGGCCTTGCACTAACTGTATCTCTGAGGATGACCTTGAACTTCTGCCTTTACCCTTGAGTGGCAGGATTTTAGGCACACACTGCCATGCCCAGTCTGTGTGATGTTGTGGGATGGAGCCCAGAACTCCTTGCATGCTAGACAGGCACTCCATCAACCGAGCTACAGCTTCAGATCTCATTTTCCTAATTTTATCTTGACTACCCACGCTCCTTATTAACTCATTGAATACCATCATGGCAACTATTTTGAATTCTTTGTCAGGTCATTGATAGGTCTGCATTTCTTTAGGGTTAATTTCTGAAGATTACTATTTTTTTTATTGGACCATTTTTTCTCTAATCCTTGTATGCCTTAAAACTTTACCTTGAAACTTAGGTAGTTAAAACCAGTTCCCCATTGAGGAACGAGCTGTTCTGTTTGCTTTTCTCCTTAGTAGTGTCTGACCTGGCATCCAAACTCCCACTCTTCTGAGAGCCAATCCCAAGTGCTGGAGAGATGGCTTGGAAGTTAGGAACACTTGCTCCTTTTGCACATGACCCCACACACACATGATGGCTCTGGCTCTTCTGGAATTTGCTGTGTAAGATGGCTTGGAATTCACAAAAATCCACCTGCTTCTGCCTCCCCAGTGCTGGGATTAAAAGCATGCACTAGCAGGCCTAGAATTTTTTTTTTTGTTTTAAACAATTCTTTTTTTTTTTTTAATTGATCGATTTATCTTTATTTCATGTGCATTGATGTTCTGTCTGCATGTGTGCCTGTGTGAGGGTGTCAGATGCCCTGGAGCTGGAGTTACAGACAGCTTATGAGCTGCCTTGTGGGTACTGGGAATTGAACCTGGGTCCTCTGGAAAGATAACCAGTGCTCTTAACTGCTGAGCTGTCTCTCCAGCCCCATTTTGAGCAATTCTTGATGTATTGACATTCTAAGATTTTAAGATTATGCATAAGACAGACATTATAGACTTACTCATCCTGGTATTAAGTAAGACAGACATTATGAGCTTGCTCATCCTGCTGTTAAGTAAGATGGGTATTATGGTCCACTCATCCTAGTTATCAAATAAGACAGGCATTATGAACCTTCTTATCAAGTAAGAAAGGCGTTATGAACCTACTAATCCCAGTATCAAATAAGTAGCATCAATCATCAAAACATATCAGCAAAGATATAAAGGTGCAGTGCAAAGACTTGAGGAATTACAGATACGATTCTTGCTGAAGGTCAGCCTCTTCTCAGCCCCGTTGATGCTGCATCACAGGGACATCAGGGAAAAATTCCCAATTCCTTTTTTCTCCCAGGGGAAATATTCCAAGTTCTCAAGAGAAGTTGCAAACAAAGAGGGCACATTTTATTCGGTGTTATAGCTGCTGGCAAGGTACCCGTACTTCTCTAAATAAACCTTCACCAATGTTCCTATAAGCAAGTGATGAAACTTATCAGGACGTGGACACAGAGACACCAATAAAAAATACTCAGTACTTTTTGGCTGTATGAACCTGCTTTGTGCCGTGATGGGATGAGAGTATCTCTCGTACGCTTGTTTTGTAGATCACAGCCTGGTGGCTGAGTATATGCACTCCTTAGGTTACTGTCACTGATCCATCGAGTCCCACAGAATAATTCCTCCAATAGTTTCCTTGGAAACTAATGTTTCCAAAAGCCTGCAAATCTACTGAACGATATAACTGACCCAGGTGTTACTTTTAATACCTTAGAAATCCTATTTAAGTAAGATAGCATCAGAAATGTCTAGGTCTCTAGTAACTCCTTCCTGTTGTGTTTCCTTGAAGAGAAATGTCTGGATTTCAGCAGAAATCAATGTATTTCTCTCCGGTAAAACAATAATCTATAAATGTGTTTTACAGTGGAGGATCAGATAAGTCTGAACTCTAAGGGCACATGCGGATGGGGTCACGCTGATGTTCGTTACTTTGTACGCCAGCCTAAAAAGTTAAAATAGAGCAAAAATGTGCTAAAGGTCAACTAGAGATTTGTTTCTAAAAACAGTAGCTCCCTCTCCTAAGTTTTCATTCTGGAATGAAATGCTTACTCTTTTTTTTCTGAGTTGTCATGTGTCCAATCAGCACAATGATATTGCAGTGTTGAGTTTTTTTCATCTGAGGGACAATATATTAATTTACCAGTAGAAAAAAAGTAGATAGTTTCTCTCCACCCCAGCCTCACCTCAAAATAGGCAACATTTTCATTTCCCTCTAAATCTAGTTAGATTTGTATTATGATTTTGCTCAGATCAATACTATTGTTCTATTTGGGCTGCTCTCTCAAAAGTCTCGCAAATTGGCTTATAAACAATAAAAGATAAAGAAGATTTGGTGTCTGGTTCCTAGATACCACCTCTTACTACGTTGTGGTATGTGGAGGGCACTAGCTAGCTCTGAAATCTCTTTTAAGAGTTAAGAAAAAGCTGCTCACTAGTATTATAATCGTATTGACATGTGTTTATGATGTGTGTGTTCAAGCATGTACCATGACAAAGATACTGAGGTCAGATGACAACCTGCAGGAGTCAGTTCTCTCCTCCTTCTGTGTTCCGGGGATTGAACTCAGATTGTATGACTTGGCAGCAAGCCCCTTTACCCACTGAGGAGGACCATTGGCCTACAGTGAGCGTGCTTTGTCTTTGAGCGTCCACAACAGAGCTATGTTTGGCCTCAGCTTACGAACTTTTTAAAAAATGATTTGATTTATTATTATGATTGTGTGTTGGGGTGCACATGCCATGAGCCTAGAGAACAGCATTTGACATATGATTGGCAAGCCCTCAGTAAGATTAGCCAAAAGAAGAGCGAGAAGACCAAATTAATAAAGTCAGAAATGAGGAGGAAGACATCGCAGCGGTCCAGTGAAATCCAGAAAATGACGGGGTCAGACCTTAACAGCATACATTCCACTAAACTGGAAAATCTGAAAGCGTATGACCTGCCGCAGTGAACAAAGATGAGATAAATCATTTAAAAGATTTACACAAGTGAGATCGAAGCAGAAATTTAAAATTTCTCAGCTGAAAAATGCCCGGGTCCAGATGGATCCAGCACGGGATTCAACCGGCCACATAGAACAGAACGCTTCAGTAGAACTTCTCAAATTATTCCGTGCAATAGAAGAGGAAAGGTGTGCTTCCAAACTCTTTATGAAACCAGACAAAAACAAAACAAAATTACAGAGCGGTCTCCCTAATGAACACAGACGCTGAAATCCTCAATAAGATACTTATAAACTAAATTCAACACACCAAAATGTTCAAAGTGACCGAGTTGGCTTTATTCCAGGCAAACAGTGATGATCCCACCTAAGATGATCAATAGATGTAATTCGTCAAATAAATGGCCTGAATGGTGGATCACATGAATCTCTCAACAAACACGAAAAAACCGCCTTTAACAGTATTTAACATCCCTTCGTGATAACATCCCCCGAGAGACTAGAAATGGAGGGAACATATCCCGGCTTACTAAACACTACATACAACAAATCTGTAGTCAAGGTTACGCTGAATGGAGAAAAACTCAAAGCGTGGCCACTAATGTCAGGCACAAGACAAGGTGCTTACTCTCACCTCTCCTACTCGCTGTGGTGCTAGACGTCAAATTTAGAGATTAAGATACAAGAAATAAAAGGTGCAAATACAGAAGAGAGAAGCCAAAGCAGACCTTATTTGTAGATGCCATGATTCTACACCTGAGACACCCGAAAGCATCTCCTGGGGAAACTCCTAGACCTGAAAGACACGTTCGACAAAGTGGCTGGTTATGAAATCGACATCTAAAAATCAGTAGCCTTCTCATACACCAATGGCAATCGAGGAAATAACCCCATTCAACAAATCTAAGAAAAAGAACTCCACAGCGAAAAGTCTGAATAATACTGTGACAATGTCTATTATACCGAAAGCAATCTACAAATTCGATGCAATCCCAATCAAAGTGCCAGCTCATAGAAATAAGAAAACAGATCTTAAAATTCACACAGAAGCACAAAAAGCTTCAGATACCAAAATAATCCTGCACAATAATAACTCCGTTGGAGGCGTCAAAACACTGGATTTCAAGTTGTACTTGAACCATGGCAATAATCATTACAGTACCAGCACAAACTAGAAGCACAGGTCAGTGGAATAGAGTAGAGGACCCAGATATCTTAGATAATTGCAGTCACTTGATTTTTGACAAAGAAGTAACATACACATTAAAGAAAAGATAGCTTCTTCAAAAAAATGGCGTTGGGAGCACTGGGGGATATCTTCATGTAGAAGAATGAAACTGGGTCCTACTGCACAAATAAATTTCAAATGGAACGAAGACCTTAATGTTAGAACAGATTCTGAAGTCATTAGAATAGTGGTTCTCACTCTAACGCTGTGACCCCTCATGTTGTGATGACCCCAATGATGATAAAAAATATTTTTGTTGCTACTTCATAACCGTAATCTTGCTACTGTTGTGATTTGAGATGCAAATATCTGATATGCAGATAGTCTTAGGTGACCCGTGTGAAAAGGTCATCAATTCCCCAAAGGGGTTGCGACCCACAGGTTGAGAACCGCTGTACTAGAGAAAAAAGTAGGAGATGTGCTTAAAGACAGAAGCGTAGGTAAGGACTGTGAAGAGGGCTCCGGTTGCTCGGGACACAAGGCCGACGATGGATGATGGACAAGTGATCTCACACTTCTATTCTGCAAAGAAAACTGTTAACAGAGCGAAGAAGCAGCCTATAGAATGGGAGAAAAATCCTTCCCAACTATGCATCTGACAGAAGATTAATGTCTGGAATACACAAAGAGCTTGTAAAGCTAAATATCAAGAAAGAAACTATTTGATTTAAAAATTGTCTATAGTCGGGAAGTAGTGGCGCACGCCTTTAATCCCAGCACGCGGGAAGCAGAGGCAGGTGGATCATTTGTGAGTTCAAGGCCAGCCTGGTCTACAGAGTGAGTTCCAGGACAGCCAGAGTTACAATAGAGAAACCCTGTCTCAAAACACCCCCAAAATAAAATAAAATAAAATAAAAACTGTCTATGGAACATAACAGAGTTCTCAAAAGAAGAAACACAAACGGTTAATAAAACACCAGGTAGAAAAGTGTAATCAGGGAAGGGTGAGGAGAAGAAGGGAGGAGAGCAGGGAAGATAATAAAAATTACACATATATAAAAAAAATCATATGGAAGCCTATTTTATAAGCTTATTGAAAATACAATAACAAATGTTTTAAATGGCGTTATCCTCCATGGGTAGATAATGCTTCTCCCAGAAGCTGTGAGGTATCAAATCATCTCAATGTCAGGTGTGGGACACTTCCCTACAAATTGCTGGCTAGGGAAGTCCCAATACAGGCTATTGCCTTTGCTCTTGGTTCTGCACTAGAACGTGAAGGTCAGACCCTATTCCTGAAGACAACACATGACAATCACACTAGAGCCAAGCTGGAAGCTTCCTTCCTATCAGCCAGCCTTTGTGCTGGCCTATCAGCCAGAAGGTGCTATGCAGGCTGCTGGGGGAGAAAAGCTACCAGCATGGATGGTCCCCCATGGTAGCTGGGGGAAAGCCACGCAACCATCAATCATTTAAGCTACCCTAATGACCTACCGGGCAACATGTGCCCTATAATGCAGTCGTGTATGACTACTTAGAAGGTAATTTTCTTAGTCAAATTACTATTGCTGTGATGAAACACCATGACCAAAGGCAACTTGGAGAGGAAAGGTCATTTGGCTTATGCTTCCACGTCATTGTTCATC
This sequence comes from Cricetomys ansorgei, assembly GCA_026225945.1. NCBI lineage: Eukaryota > Metazoa > Chordata > Mammalia > Rodentia > Nesomyidae > Cricetomys > Cricetomys ansorgei. Next base: position 2,845,851 of record JAMJFZ010001232.1, on the reverse strand, counting down.
ATCAAAGGAAGCCAGGATAGGAACTCAAGTAGGGCAGGAACCTGGAGGCATGGAGGGGTGCTGCTTCCTGGCTTGCTCTCATGGTTGCTCAGCCTGTTTTCTTATAGAAGCCAGGATCACTAGCCCAGGGATGGGACCACTGACAATGGGTTGGGCCCCTCCCCCATCAACTACTAATTAAGAGAATTCCCTGTCAGGCGGTGGTGGCACACACCTTTAATCCCGGCACTTGGGAGGCAGAGGCAGGCGGATCTCTGTGAGTTCGAGGCCAGCCTGGTCTACAGAGTGAGTTCCAAGACAGCCAGAGTTACAACAGAGAGACCTTGTTTTGAAAAACCAAATTGGGGTTCCCTCCTCTCAGATGACTAGGCAGTGTCAAGTTGACATAAAATTATCCAGCACAACTGATCCCTTGTCAACTTAACAAACAATACTTAATATATAATCTTCCCTTTTTTCGGTTCATTCCAAAGATCTCAGATTAATAACTACCACAAGCCAAATATAAAAGGTATTAAAAACTTAAAAGTCTCACAGTCTTTCCCAATTCAAACACTTTACAAGTTCAGTCTCTTTAAAAATACAGAGTCTCTTAAAATCCAAATCTTTTAGAAATCCAAAGTCTCCCAACTCTGGATTGCTATAAAATAAATAAGCTAAATTATTTCTTTCTTTCCTTCTTCTCTCTCCGTTTTTTTTTTTCGAGACAGGATTTCTCTGTTGTAACTCTGGCTGTCCTGGAACTCACTCTGTAGACCAGGCTGGCCTTGAACTCACAGAGATCCACCTGCCTCTGCCTCCCAAGTGCTGGGATTAAAGGCGTGAGCCACCACCAACCGGCAGTTAAACACTTTGCTTCAAGAGGGAAGAACAAGGGCACGGTCTCAATCAAAACAAAGCAAAACCAACTCCGAAAGTGTAAATAACTCAATGTCCGATATCTGGGATTCATTTTAGTCTTCTGAGCTCTTCGAAGGACTTGGGTCACTTCTCCTCCTCCTCCTGCAGCACCAGCTTGTCTTCTAAGGTTGGCCGGTCTCCACTCCATGGCTGCTGCTGCTTCTGGCTGTCATCCCATTATCCTGGAATCTCCAAAATGCTGGGTGGTTCTTCTGTAACTGGGCCGCACTTTCACCAATGTCCCCTCCTGGGCTCTCTTAATGCTACCAAGCCTCAACTTCTCAGCATGGCCCCTTCAATCCTGGGGCTTCCACTGCTACTGAGGCTGAATCTTCACCAGTGGCCTCTTCTGATCTCTCACAGTGCCAGGCCCCAGCTGCTTGCTATGACCCCTTCAGGTCTTTAAAACCAGCACCACCTAAGTGATTCTTGTACCACGGCCACGTCTGAAACACTACTTCTGTGTGCTGATCCTGAAGAAACACTCCCTAGGAAACTTTTCATCAATGATGCTGGTTTCTTAATCATAGCTGGATCTCCAGTCCTAGCTGACTAGCATCCATTGTCCCAGCAAAAGTGTGTGTGATGTGTGTGTTGTGAGGAATTGAACCCAGGATCTTGAACAAGCCAAACTTACCCTCTACCACTGAGCTATGCCCTCAGCTCAACTTTATTATTTTAAGACAACTGGGAACATTCTCTTCATACCATCTGTTAGGATTCTGCAACAAGCAGAGTCTACAGCACGGCTCTGTGCTGGAGAGCTCTGCCCCCTACCCCTGACCACAGACATAGTCTACAGCCCAGGGCTCCCTCTGAGGGCTTCTGCCCCCTCCACAGTCTATAGTGTGGGTCTCCCACTTTCTGTGAGAAGCTCTGAAATGCCTTTCCACATCCGTCTATGATCAGCCTCCACAGCCTTCCTCCACAGCGAAGGAAGCTCTGCCTTAGCTCTGCCTTAGCTCCGCCCCCTTGCCAGGCCCAACCCCCCAGCTGGCTAACTGTCAAATGGAAGGAGGACCTGATTGAGGACTGTGCTTGCTCCTGGATGACCCCTCCCCTCACAGATGGAACCTAACAGCCATCAGCACTCCTGGCTGACCCCCCTCCCCCCCAAGATGGACCTTCACAGCCATATGTGTTTCTTCCAGGAAGCAAAGTTGACTTTACCAGCAAACCTAGCCTCTCCTACTGTCCAACTGCTGTTCAGGACTAATGCTTGCCTCCCTTGCTACCCTGCTGGGGACTCTGGGGGCCCAGCCACTATTCCTTATGCCCATCAGGAACCTCAAATGATGCCAAAGACCACTGAGGAGCCAGCATTTTTCCCTTTTGGGGGAATCTAGCTCTGCAAGGCTAAGGAGCTCTGGGACTTGAAACCCCTCATAAGAAAGCTCCTCCCTGGGACTAGCAGGGACCCAACTCTCATCTGGCTGAGGGGTTCCCCAACCTGACAGTACAGCACAGAAGGGGTCCCAACAAACACAAATGACCCTGAGCTGGGACCCCCCCCCAAACCCTCTCTGGACTGAGAATTCCACCAATCACAGGCCAAAGAAACTCCACCAATCACAGGCCATGTTGATAACTCCGCCCCCTCCAGAACCTTTTAAAAAGGACTGAGCAACCCTCCGTTTTCGCTGTTTTTCTTCGGAGCGGAAACAGTCACCGGCCTGCTGAGATCACCGGAGGAAGAACAGCTCTCCTGGGATATTTCCCCACTGAGCTGCAGCCTTGGGGACACCTGGCCAGAAGCTCCTTGGTCCTGTTGGGATACTCTCCCTTCAGAACTGCATCATCTCCAGGAGGCAAGGCGAGGCGAGGCAGAGCTGGACACTTCACCTCAGCTCCTTCAGGACTGCACCACCTCTACAGGGAGGTTTCTCCCTTTGCATCGTGTGGTCTCTGGACCATCACAAAAGAGCTTCTCCATCTTTCTTCTCTCTCTGTTCTATCTCTTTCCATCTATTCCAACAATAAAAAAACCCTTCCCAACGCCATTTGATGTTAATTTTTTCCCTTGTTTATCATTTTTCTTGTGAAACTGTTTACCTCTTAAAGCAGCCCATACTGTCTCACTACTAGTTGTATCATAGTCTCTGTTTGGATATTCGTTTCTAGGTTTCTGCTTTACAAATACAATGCCATTATAATTAAGGACATATTTCTGAATAACAGCGCTGCTGCGGGTAAGGATGTCTGTCCCAAAGAATAAACATGCCTTTGTCAATGTTTAAACTTATTTACGAGGCAACTTCTTCAGCCCAGAGTAACTGCAAGTCTGTTGCTATGTGCTTCTCTCCCAGAAATACTGTATAGAGTTTCAGCCTGATGCGTGAAGTACAGGAGAATATCTTGCCCCCCTCAATGTCTACAAGCAGGTTATGGTCACCCCATTTTATTTCCCAGTGCTAGGAGAGGAACCTAGAGCTATGTAGGCTAGGGAGGGCCGTGCCATTGAGCTAGACCCTCAGGCTTGGTGCTGGTGAATTTGTTTTCCTACTATTTTGTCTCTTACCTGGTTTTGGGTTTTGTTGTTTGTTTTGAGACAGGGTCTCACTATGGAGCCCTTGGCTGGCCTCAAACTCACTATGTAGACCAGGCTGGCCTCAAATCTGACAGATTTGCAGGCCTCTGCCTCCCAAGTGCTGAGATTAAAAGTATGTGCTACCACCCTGGGCCAGCACCTGAGCTCTTTTTAAGCTTTTCTTTCCTGTGTGTGTGTGTGTGTGTGTGTGTGTTTCTGTGGCTGTGCCTGCATGTATGTGTGTATGCACATGGACGACAGAGCTGAACACTGGATATCTTTCTCAGTCGCTCTCCACCTTATTTTTTGAGACAAGGTCTCTGTCATACCCGGGGCTCATCAATTTTGCAAGAGTAGCTGGCCTCTGAGCTGGAGGAATTTTCCTGTCTCTGCCTCCTATTAGTAGAATCTCCTTCTCTTGTGTGTGTGGTGGGTGAGAGAGAGCCTGACAGAGCTGATGTCAGGCTATGTCTATGATGGTTTGTCCTTTCCACCTGCATCCAACCTGTGTACAAATGCAGCCAGCATGCCTTGAGCATTTTGTCACGGAACATTTTTGCTAACCCAGGAACAAGCAACGCACAGTGAGCGTAGCTGTTAGGGTGGGGGAAGGGCTGACAAAGCTCGCCTTGTTCCTACTCTGCACCCTGCGAAAACCCTCTGCTGTCACTGTGAAGAGGGTGGCAGCTGATGGTTTTGAAATTTTGCTTCAAAGAACCATATTGTCCTTGTCTGGGTTCCTCTCAGACATGGTTAGAATGCATAGAGGGCCACTGTGCACTGTATCAGAAGCCGTCCCAGAAGGAGCTCTCTGGGACATGCACTTGCAAGACTCTCTGACTTCACCCAAGGGTGTGTGTGTGTGTGTGTGTGTGTGTGTGTGTGTGTGTGTGTCTCAGAGCAGACTTGAGTCTCCAATAGAAAATGACAGCTCTCTTGAATTATGTGGGGAAAGAAACCAGTTTCCACATGTTTCGTGACACATAACCAAGTGTTTAACACCATTTTTTCTTGCAGGTGTTTAATTACTGGCTTTAGACACAAATCCTCGGAGAAGTAACAGGAAAAAAGAAAAGAAAAGGCTAATTTAAAGTCTCTTAAAATTACCCTCAGTTGCTCTGACATCTTCCAGACTAGTCTTGCTTCATTTTAACATCTGAAACGCCTTATGAATCCCACGAGGCGTGGTTTTGGCACCGCTGTCTTGTTTTCTTCCTGACTTAGTCGTTCAGTCCACATAACATTGCATTCTGGCTGTTTGAAATCCCTACTGAATTTGGAGAAATTATGCTTTGGCATCTAGCCTACTTCCCCAGAACATTATGTGATGTTGTCAACATGGACTAATCATTCCGCTTGACAATCTGTTTGTCTCATTCTCAGCACTTGAACATTCAGGGGTAGTGAGGCTAGAATGGAAAGCAGTGCGTGCCGTAGGTCGCTGTTTCCAGTGTCACTTGTGAATAACCTGATCAGATTAGGGTGGATCAGGCGGTTGCCCAATAGGGACTAGAAGGTTCTTCGACCTGTTACTTTGTTGCGTTATTGGGAAATGTGGTGGATAGACCTGCCCAGCGCTTGCTGCCGACAAAGTCCTTTGTGTTTCTGCCGTCTCAAGGAGACGAGATGAGAGCGGACTGTTTGAGCAACTCCACCTGCCCTGCCAACAGCATGGAGGAAGAGCTGCAAATGGGAATAGAGGGACATGGTAACCTGGAGCTTGTTTTCACAGTGATGGCAGCTGTGATGTTGGGTCTGTTCATGTTCTCTGTTGGATGTTCTGTAAAGATTCAGAAGCTCTGGGCACACCTCAGAAGACCCTGGGGCATTGCAGTGGGACTGCTTTGCCAGTTTGGGCTCATGCCTCTGACGGCCTATCTGCTAGCCATTAGCTTCTCTCTGAAGCCAGCCCAAGCGATTGCTGTCCTCATCATGGGGTGCTGCCCTGGGGGGACCATCTCTAATATCCTCACCTTCTGGGTTGATGGAGATATGGATCTCAGGTAAGTTACAGTAGGGAAGCTCTACATGGTTTCTTTATCTCTGCCTGGGAATCAGGAGCACCTTTATGCTTGCAGTCTCTGGGTTGTTTGGAGTGGGAATTACTACAAACATCACGGAGGCTTGGGCAGCCTTTCTGGACCCCAAGCTCACTCTGCCGTGATTAGCTTCTGCTTTCTTGATAGCTTTTTTTCCTATCCTGAGTCATGAGACTTGGCTCATAGGCAGCAATGGCCTTTGCTAAGCACGGACTCATTCCGTGACTGTTGGCATCTCTAACCTTCGGGTCCTTCCCAGGACATCACCAATAATCCCACATAGCTAATGATAGTGATGATGGTGGTAGCAAGAGAGAAAATCAGAATGAAACCTTGTGGCTCTTTTTTTTTTTTTTTTGTCTCCTTTTTCCCCACCTTGCTCTCAGCAGTATTTCCAGAATATTCTTCTTTTTGTGAAGCAACATTTTAGTTGATTGCATGAAGGATTTCAAGGCATCTGATAACATGATAACATTGATTTATAAACATGACTGACTCCATTTTAGGGAGCACTCTGCAGCTGTGATAAACCATCTTGTTGCTTTGTTTTCCGTGTGTGGAAGCCAGAGCCCTTATTCCTTGTTATGTGGTAGATAAACACTCCGGGAGAATTCAACGTTACCATTTATTCTCACTTTAACAAGGGTGAATGAATCACTCAGTTCTGGGGTCAAGTACTCCATACGAATTTAAATCTGCATGTGTATGCCATTTAGTTGAAATTTACTATATGATGAATGAATGAATCAATCAGTGAGTCAGAATTGATGACCAAAGTGGGAGTTGACCTCAGTGGGTCAGCTTCAGGTCTGATTTCTAGTTCTCTTGCACGGACTGACTATTCAGTGTATGGAACAGATTCTGTCTATATATTTTAATTGGCGCACACCACACAGACAAGTAACCAACGTTCGTATGTCTTTTAGTTACCCACTTACGAGGGACTTGAAAAAAAATCTTGATAATTTTGTATCTCCACTCATATGCTACTATTTGAAATCTAGTGAAGTTGTCCCTTAACGTTCCCACGCCAATGATGACGTTCAGATCCCGAGGATTTCTAGAAAGAAAGGAAATTAGTATTCATAAGTACTGGGGAGGTCTGGGCTTCATCTTCTCTCCTGGGTTCTCATAATTACCTTGTAAGTGACCTTTTATTATTCCGAGAAAACGGTTCAGATCAGTGCAGTAGCTCAACAATAGCTACAAGGAGTAAAGCAGAGCTCCCGCTGGAATTCACATCTGGTTTACATCTGTAACACAGGCAGTCTTTTCCATGACAGTTTGTAACAGAACTAGAGGATGAACAGAAGTTTTTAACAGAGTTTTGAAACACTTCTGTTCTGGGAAAGAGAGTATTCATCACCAATATCTCCGATTCATCAGCATTGTCATAGAAACGCCAATGAACAGAATGTGTGTGGAATTTAAAGTCCATTTTGTTTCTTGTTACCAGCCCTAGCTCTTTTATGTATTTCACTTTCGTTTTATTAAGACAAGTTCTCTTAAAGCCCAGAGTGGTTTTGAGTTCCGAACCCTTTTGCCTCCAGTTCCTTAGTGTAGATTTTTGTAGTTGCTGTTGTTATTTTTTGAGACGGGGTTTCTCTGTATAGCCCTGGCAGTTCTGGAACTTGCTTTGTAAACCAAAGTTTACAAAGTTGGCCTCAAACTCAGATATACCTGTATCCATCTCCTGAGTTCTGGGATTAAAAGTGTGTGCTACCACATCCCACCTAATCGGCTTTTAAATTTTTTTTTTAAAAAAGGGTTCATTTATTTAAATGTGTGTAGGTTATTTGCTTGCATATATGTCTATGCATCATGTGCTTGTCTGGTGCCAGAGTAAACCAGAAGAGGGCACTGGATCCCCTGGGTCTGGAGTTATAGATGGCTGTGAGCCACCAGCTGGTGCTGGGACTGGAACCCGGGTCCTCTGGAAGAGTAGTCAGTGCTCTTCACCGCTGTTCCAGCAGCTAAACACTGATCAAAGTAACGTGTGTGGGATAACATACACATACATACATGTGATACGGACCCAGGCGCACGATAGGCATGTGATAAAAGCTAGCTCCTTTCCTCCGATTTCTCAGCAAGCCCCTCCACCGCCAAGAGCTCCCATTCTGTGCTTTTCCTTTTCCTAAATTTTGATTTTTGAGTTTCCCAAACACACAACACAAAGTAAATTATAAGAGGCGAAGTGATATTTATTTATTTTTGTATTTTTTTTGAGATAGGATCTTTCTGTGTTGCCCAAGCTGACCTCAATATGCAGCCTAGGCTGGCTTTGAGCTGATAACAATCCTTCCAGGGGTAAAATTTTAAAGTGGGTACTAAACATTAGATTTTTAAAAGCTTATGGACATAACACTAAGAAATGCTGAAATCCCAGGAAAAGTTTCAAATAGAATATTCTGGGTGGTTGAGTGACACAATGTCCATATGCAATACGTGGTTTCACAATTGATTTCCAACAAACATTACACCGAGAAAACTCTGTGGCCAGTCATTGGGTGGTCATTGTGTCCATTGTGCTGGATGAAATCTAAATGTGCTTAACCCCACATCTTTATTTCACAAACGGAGAAACTGAGGCAAAGCTCTTAGAGATGATCCCAAATACAATTCCTTGGCTTTCTCTGCTTTATTCGGTCTGCATGTGATTTCACACGCATCCACCATAAACGAGTGTTTCAGACTTGAGTTTCAGTCTTCTCGTGCTCCTCCTCTCATTCCTTCCTTCCTTCCCTCAGACCTCTGTCAGGCCCACCCTCTTGATGAGCCAGCTACCATAGCTCTGGCTTCTTGTCAACCTCCACTACAGCTTCCTCAGGTCAGGCCCTAGTGAATTCTTTCATGGCCAATGGCTGTGTCTTCACCAGTGCTCTTTCCACATTCGGGGGTGGGGTGGGGTGGTGCGTAAAGCAGTCTCTAACTGTGGGCCTCTTTTTTTTCCCCTAGAGTGAACTTTATTGATGTATATGGTATTGAGAAAGCAGGGCTCCCTAAATCTCTCCTCTTCTTTGGGGGTCTGGGATGGATACCAGGAGGGGAGCTGCTCAGTGTGCTGGGGGCTGAGTTGGGGCAGGGCCTCCCCCACAGCCCAAGGGCATTTCTCCTCCCCTTGTGTTCTTGCTGCTTGCTGGGGTTGGGTTGCCCAGGGCTTCTTACTGCTAGGAGGTCATGAAGGCTATGAGGTTGTCCGCCCAGTTGCTGTCGCCAAGTTCATTGCCGTACCAGGAAATGCGTTTGACCAAGTGGTTGTTGAGGGTGATGCCAAAGTTGCCAAGGATGACTTCGGCCAGGGGGCCTACCCAGTCGATGGTTCAGGAAGCGGTGCTGATGACGTTTGAGAGCACCCATCACAGACAAGGGGCATATGCTGAAGGGACAGAGATGGTGACTCTTTCATTCCACGTTTTAAGGGGGCCCCGGCCTTCTCCATGGTGGTGAAGATGCCAGTGGATTCCACAGTATATGTGGCACCATCATTCCATTTTGAAGTTGATCTCACTCCTGGAATTTGGAGATGGCTTTCCCATTGATGACAAGGTTCCTTTTCTCAGCCTTGACCGTGCTGAGGATCTTGCTGAGTATGGAATCATATCGGAGCATGCAGACTCTGTAGCTGAGGTCAACTGAGGGGTCACCGATGGCAACACTCTCCACTTTGCCCCGGGTTGAAGACAGCCCCGGTGACCAGGAGCCCGATACGGGCAAATCAGTTCCCTCTGACATTTACCATTGTGTCTTGGTTGAAACTGGCACTACGGGAGATACGGCTGTCCCTGGAAAGGGGAGGAGCAGCGAGCCTGGCCTACGGTCTTGTAATCGGAAATCATGACACTTCCGTCATGGTGATGTGTCACATGTAATCGGCATCCTAGCACTTACCGAACTGATCATTTTACCCAAGCTCTCCAGGTTTCTTTCCCATGAGCTCTTTAGACGCAAGCGGCTTCCAGTCAAAAAACGGATTACTCATTGCTCACTAAGCACACCCTGGTTTTCTCACTTCTGCTTACCCGTGTTCTTCACATACCCTTCAATGTTAGCTGGCCTGATATGTCTGCTTCAGTTATAGTATGAGTCTCCCTAATTGTTCTAGAAAGAAAGGAGCCGATATGTACATCCTGTGCTAGGGGCCCGGCTGATCAGCCAAGTGGTTCTTCAATGGACTGTTTCACAAAGTTGGGGATTAGTCAGCTGTGAACTGATCATCCAGGGCTTCAGCTGGGAGACAACTTGGTTATTGTCCACATGCACTCTTGCTCTCTGTCTTCGTCTCTTTGTCTCTCTCTCCCTATCTCTGTCCTCATCTCGCTCTTTATCTCTCTGTCTCTGTGTACGCGCGCGCGCGCGCGCGCACGTGTGTGTGTGTGTGTGTGTGTGTGTGTGTGTGTGTGTGTGTGTGTAGCTTAGACTCTCACCTGGCACAACCCCACCAACGGCTCTATCATCTATGAGGCAGGTTGCAGAACACTGTGTCACTCAAGGATCTGCACTTTAGAGCCATTGATCTCACTGCACCTCAGTTTCCAAATTTGTTTGGTTTTGTTGTGAGACAGGAGCTCACGTAGCCCAGGCGATGACCTCAAACTTGATTCATAGTTAGAGATGTCTTTAAATTCCAAACCCTCCTGCCTCTGCCTCCCGAGCGCTAGAATCACAGCCATGGGTGGCTCTCAGTTCCCATACTGGTAAAGAACTCCCTGAGGCTTTCTTTTCTCTTTAAATCATTACAAAATACAATAAAATGCCCCGTGTGAGCAGTATTAAGCGGTATTAAGAACATTCCCGATGTTACGCAGCCATTCTGCTTCACGCCTCATGTTTGGCTCTTTGGGTGTCTTACATACGTGACTCACTAAAGACTTGTCTGGCTACTGAGAGCATAGCGCCCTGTGGAGTCCTCCTCCTCAGAGAGCTCTGTTACAATCCATTTTCTGTTTGGTGCTGGATACTATTCCATTGTTCCTGTCCTGCTTTGCCTGTTCGCTCCTCAGTGGCCATTCAGTTTCTACCTTTTGTTCCGTGTTGTGTGACGAGGTCTTGCTATGTGGACCTGGCTGGCCTGGAACTTAGTATGGTGATCAGGCTCAGGCTGGCCTGGATCCAAACCTCTGTCTTCCTGGTCCTGAGACTCCTGTAGATAATACAGCATGAAAATGGGTATCCAGTTATCTGTGTCCTTGCGCTTGGCTTTCCTCTCGGGTGCGGACTCAAGAGTAGATCCGAGCAGATGTTCCGTCAGCATCAAAGAAAGGGAGGAGACGGGAATGGTAAAACCCAAGCTTTTCCTTTTCCTAACCCACTTCTTCTTTTTGTGATGGTCTGAGTGCAGAGCTCTGGCTGCCCTGGCCCTGAGCTCACTCTGTAGATCAGGCTGGCCTCAGACTCGTAAAGAGATGCTTGCCTCTGCTTCCTGAGTTCCCTACCCTAATTTTAATATTTTATCTGAAACTATTTGATGGAGCTACCCATGCTCCGCCCTCAGCCAAACATGTAACTTTCTGGTCATCCGTTGGAAGACCTTGCAACTGTGTAACTTGCCAACCTCACCAACTACCCCCAAAATAAAAGCTGTTTACTAATACAAATTAGGACAGCTCACAACATCTATTGGTATCTATGGGGGAGTATCTATTGAGGATGCATCTGTATCCTTAGTTACAGAAAAAGGATTCTGGACACCAGTGGTGGTGTCTATGTAATTCAGTGGCCATCCTGGACCAATGAAGTTCTCTTGAGCTTTCTCCCATTTTATATTTACTTGCTTCGAGACAGGTCTCATATAGCCCAGGCTGGCTTCAAACTCGAAACATAGCAAAGATGACTTTGCAGTTCTGATTCTCCTCTCTCCTCCTCATGAGTTCTGGGATTCCAGGAGCACATTGCCACGTGTGGTTTTTCTCCTCTGGACTGAAGTCCTTGGTCCCTGGCAGAGACTAAAGAAATAGTGTGTGATTCTTCAGGTCTGACCTGGCTTAGCAGAGGACCAGGGATGGGTATAAGGTTTTCAAAGGCCTTACCTCTGCCAGCCATGCCCTCTTTTAAAAACAGAATCGTGTAGCCCAGGCTAGCCCAGAACTTTGCAGAAGATGAGCTCTTCTGATCTTCCCTCTTCTACCTTCCAAGTGCTGGGGTTACAGGCATGTGAAACCATGACCGTTCTCACGCAGTGTGTCTTGCATCCAGGGCTTCTTGCATGCTAGGACACTACTGACTGAGCTGCATCCCAGCTCAGACCACATCTCCCAAAGGCGCTTCAGCATGGAACTTAGTGGCACAAGCTGGGGCCTGAATGTTCAACACATAAGCCTATTTGGGGGGGGGGCATGTCAGATTCAAAGCAAATGTTAATTTTCTTGTTATTGAGATAGAAGCATCATCTACACAGTTATTGTGAAAGTGAGAAGCAAAAAAAAACTACACAGGGTTTGAGGCACAACATGTAGCATGCTGTACTCAGCACTCAGAAGTGCTTGCTGTCCTCACTGGCGGCAGCGCAGGGTGGGGGTGGGGCACTTCTGTGTGGGTGTGGAGAATCAGGCTGTGAACTCTCCTAGAACGGCTTCTAGAACGACTGCGATTTTACAGCACACTGGTGTCCACTTGGCTAAGCAGATGATTTCTTCTTTTATGGCGAAACAGATATGCCTTTAGTTTTGAGAACTGGAGGTCCTGATTTTATGGGCTTAAAGTTAAAACAATATCTGAATAACTTAAGCCTCGGTTGGAGAATGCTATTGGCTGCCTTTCAGTGGAATGTGTGGCCATGCCATTTCCTTGCTGCAAGGTAGGTTCAGGATTTACCTGTTTCTCCAGTCCTGCTGAACCTGTCTCGTTATTTTCTGCAATTGTTGTGGATGGTGTCATTCTTCTTTGTGCAAGTAGAATCTTGTTCTGTTGAAGTCAGATAAGGCCGACGACTTTCCACCGTGTGAACAGTGAAGAGATCTAGTTAGCCACATCCTCTGTTCATGCCACATCGCAATGTCCCAGCAGAAACTGCAAGGCACGGCTTCCCACTGTCCTTGGCTGGTGTTTATAGCAGTTGGCGGAGCACCAAATCTTCTCTTGCCCTCTGCAACCATCATCAAATGCATCATGGGACTGAATGATCCGGTGGAGGCTGGGGACGACAATCTCAGGATGTGAGGTTTCACAGCCTGTGAAACACCATCACTTGGCTTTTTTACAGGGAGGAATCTCACCCTTTTGCTGCCGGAGCCAAAACTATACGGCGGAGGCAGGGAACGTTCCACACTCCATAGTTCAAGATCAACGTGATGCAATGTAGAATTCCTTCCAGGAGTTGATAATCAGAGAGCTAGGGCATACAGCATAGGTCAAACATTTGGAAAACCTTCCCAGGTACCATCTCCGTGGAAATGGCTTTCAGAGCCGTGCCAAAAATGCTGGTTCCTCTAGTTTTGCAGGAAGACATCTTTGTTTTGTTTTGGTTGTTGGGGATCGACCCCAGAGCCTACTCTGAATAGGATAAAATATTTTTGGGTCTTAGATGGAATGAAATATATGCAAGATTTTTAACTCTTGGAAGAAAAATGTTTGAAAAGGAAAATTTATGTGGAAATATTGCCCCTCCTCCCTCTTTGGTTTTAGTGAGACAGGGTTTCTCTCTTGTAACTCTGGCTGTCCTGGAACTCACACTGTAGACCAGGCTGGCCTGGAACTCACAGAGATCCGCCTGCCTCTGCCTCCTGAGTGCTGGGATTAATGATGTGAGCCACCACCTCCAGGCAACCCCCCTTCCCTATTTAATGGAGACAAATTAGTTAAAACAGTCTGGTGTTTATTTAGGAGAAACTAAAATTATTTACTCATGAGCTGGTTTAGAGTTTTCCAATAAACTTAGACATTTAATTAATACATGATAAAGAAGGCACTCCAGTTCAGTGAGCGAAGGAAATTCACACACCTCCCCCTCAAAGCAAAGCAGTTTCATATCTTATACTGTATAAAATATAAATTTAAAATGAGTTAAAAAAATAACCATAGAATATCAAGCCATAAGGAAATAAAATGTAGGGGTGATGTCTGAATGCCCCCAGGATTGGAGGACAACTTCACAAGGATGGAAGACTTAGAACAACAGCCTTTCGTTGTTTTGTTTGTTTTTTGAGATAGGATCTCACTATGTAGCACTGACTGGTCTGGAACTCGGTATGTAGGTCAGGCTGGCCTCAAATCCTTAGAGATATGTCTGCCTCTGACTCCTAAGTGCTGGGATTAAAGGAATGTATCCCCACTCTTGGCCAAAAAAAAAAAAAATCTTTAACTACATAAATTTTAATTATAACAAACATCACGAGCAAAGTCAAAGGCAAACAGCAAAAATTTATCAAAAAGATTTGAATCATATGTAATAACATGGACCCTGATTTTCAAAGAGCTCCCAATAGGTAAGAAGAGAAGGTCAGGTGGAGAAGAGGCCAGAAGCACAAACCAGAGTGGGTCTTGGAGAAGTGTGTGGTAAGGTTACAGCCAGGTCCACCTCTAAAGGCTTTTGGGAGACATTGAAGGGGCTTGACCGAATCTAGAGCAGGCTGGATTACAAACGCAAGCTTCGGACAAATGTCTAACAACAACAAATCCTAGCCTTTTGTAGTCTTTACCAAAAGCAACTCCTGTAATACGCTTTTCCGGAGCAACTCCTGAGACCCACTGTCTCAGAGATTACGTGGGATGCACTACTCAGAGCTCACTTTTCCGAGGTCTAAAGAAAGCATGCCAGCATTTCTTTAAAGCCCTCCAGGGCTTGAATAAGACAGGTTAAAATACCAAAAAAGCTCACCAGACACCTGGCCTGGAAGTCACAGGGAAGTCACCTGCCTCTTTCTGTCCAGTGCCTGGGTTGAAGGTTTGCGCCACCACATCTGGCCCAAGACTGCATTACTGAAGTAGACAAGGACCAGGCTCTCAGTTTCTCTTCAACATTTTCGTTTTACTTGCAGCATCAGTATGACAACCTGTTCCACAGTGGCCTCCCTGGGAATGATGCCCCTCTGCCTTTACCTCTACACCTGGTCCTGGAATCTTACACAGAACCTCACCATTCCGTATCAGAGCACAGGTCGGTATGGGGCTTGTGTAATTGAGCAGAAACAGCAATGATGACGGTACAGATAGCAAATAATTACAAATCTCTTTACATGGTTTTTAGCATTATCTCAATCAATCCTATTAGTTTCACTAATAGTTCTACTTCTTATACGTTCAGGCTTGGAGAAGTTAAACAGCTTTACCAAGTTCACGCAGGGTAGAACTGAAACTCAGGAATCTGACTCTAACATCCAGACACAACTCCTATGTACTAGCTTTTGTTGGTGTAGTAAAATACCTGGGACAGGATATTTATGAAGAAGAGAGATTTGTGGACCTCACCATGTTGGGGCTGTGTCCACATACCACGGTGCATGTTCTTATGGGCTCCTCTCCCTGGCTAGGAAACGCCTAGACTTACAGGGACCATTCTCATTTCTAACCATTATATTTCTGCTGTCTCTAAAATTCCTGTGGTTTGATTGTTGGAGGGTTCTAAGAGAAACGGTGTCTCCGGAGTGGTGGCGTTTATTAACAACACATATTCTTCAAGAATTGTCTTTAAAAGATATTCATTAATTGATCTAGAAATTGCTGGGAAGGTATGGTGTTTTAAAGGGAGAGGGGACACTGTCTGATGGCTTTTCTTTCTTTTTAGGAATTACACTTGTGTCCCTGATAGTTCCTGTGGCCTTCGGTGTCTATGTGAATTATAGGTGGCCAAAGCAAGCCAAAGTCATTCTTAAGGTCAGAAGCCCCCACCCCACCCCACCCCCAAACACACAGCACCAGATACACAGACCAAAAGGCTGAACCAGTGAGCTGTCCCAGTACAGCCCCTTGCCTGTGATTTTCCTTTCCTGTCCTTTGGTGAGGAGCCTTGCTCTGCCACGCCCGTGGGCACACACGTCTTGAAAGACAGGCTGCTCTTAGTGACAGAAGCACTAGGTCCTGACATGGGTGGAGATGGCCAGGACCTGTCCCTCCCCTAGGCTTCCCAAGAGCACCTGAAAGGCAAAGCGACCCCTGCAGTGCGCACAATGGAGCCGGGGTGTGCAGGAACATGGGCGGCTTCTTAGGAGAACAGGATGAGAGGCCGAAGCATTCCCAGGCACACACCAGCAGAGTTGTGATTGGTATGTATGAGCCAGGGCTGTTGACGTCACAAGTGACACCATGTGAATGGAATCGGCCTGGAAGTGCCGAGGGGTGTCCCAGGAATGGTGGGAATCCAAGCATCCTACCTTCCCTTGCTTGGCGGTGCTGCCTTTTATCTGCTTGAGAAGCATGCAAGTGCCCTCGCTAAATGGCTTTGAAAATCACCTCAGAAGTTTGTGCTGCTGTCTTCAAAGTTGAAAAGGACATCTCAGCTGCATTTTACGTTTATAAAGAAATGAGCATTTGGGTGGGGGGGGGTTGGTGAATTGAGGTTCAAAACAAACATCTGTTCATTTCAAAAGCTTGGGGTTTATGGCTTGGTCCAGTCTGAGCTCACTCTGCCTCTACTGGCTGCTTTCCCGTTGGACGATGCCCATTGGTCCTCCGATCAGAGCAAGGGCGGACAGGCGAGGGAGGCTTGTGCGTGTGCACACTGGGAGACTCAGTTCCACCCTTTCTGGGCTGTACCCATGGGACAAAGACTCTTGCTTCCCACACTGGTCACTGTCAATTTAGAAGAATATCTCCAGTGGGGAATGTTTACAGAACAAGAGAACAGTGTGGTTATGGAAACTTCTCAAGTACCGTGCCATTTATTATTTTTCCTAAATGGGCATTCAATGACAAGAACAATGAAAAGTATCCGATCTTAGCCTTTCTGTGTACTTGTTATTTTGTCAGTGGGGAAACCAGACACATTTTCTGTTTTTCAGTTTTGTTATCTGTCGTGAATAGGTTTAAAAATGCCTTTCTTGAGTCAGGTATGGTGGCACGTGCTTGTCATCCCAGCACTTGGAGCATAGAGGCAGGAGGATCAGAAGTTCGTGGTCATCTCTGCAACATAGCAAACTCAAGCCCAGCCTGGGCCACGTGAGACCCTATTGTCCTCCTGATACCCAAACAAATTCTTTCAGCGATTCTGTGGGATGTATGTTAAAATATATCAAACAATATATATATAAGCTAGCACCCACAATTTAGTCATTATTTTAGTGTTTTTTATTTATTTTGAGGCAGGGTCTCACTGTGTTGCACAGGTTAGACTCAAACTCATGGTCCTGCTCCTTCAGCTTCACAAGTTGCTAAGATCAGCGGCATGTGTCAGTAGGCCTGATAATAATGTATCATCTCCTGTCCTGTCTGGGTTTCACATAGTTTCCCAGTAACATGTTCTGGAGGATTTTAAACTTTGACATTGATTTTGATAGAGGAAGAGAGACTTTTGTGCGTGTTTCAGCATTTCCCCACCAGGCTGGAGCTGGTGATTTAAACCCACCGTCCAATCTATGAGACATTAGTTGTCTTATTTGTATATTAGTAACTTTTGCATGGTTGTGGGAACATGCTGACCCAAGCAACTTAGGAGGGGGAGACACTTCTATTGGGTCAGAGTTTCAGCTTTCAGTCTGTGTTCCCTGAGCTCTGTGTTCTGGGCCTGTTTAAGACAGAACACCACTGAGGCAGGAACGTGCGTGACGGAGGAGAGCTGGTCACCTCCCAGCAGACAAGTAGCAGAGAGGGAGACAGGTGAAGGCCAGGAACAAAGCACTCACAGGAACCTGTCCCTAGTGACCTATTTATCCAGTCCTCTCGTTCCTAAGTTTTCAGGACCTTTCAAGATAGTGCCACCAACTGGTTACCTGGGTTTTAAGAGATGAACCCATAAGGGAGTTTCCTATTCAAACCATAATAATTTGTTTCTATTTTCTTAAGTATTCCAGGGGCTGCTTTGGTTCCAAATCATTTCAAGTCAAGACTGATATTGTAACTCTATCCACAGAGAGTGTCTGCTGTCCTTGTGAGACCCACGAGAGCTCGCTAAGATCCCAATTGCTCTAAGCGTCCTGTGATCTAAACTTGGATGTTAGAATGTTTTAGTTTTATGACTTTTTTTTTTTTTGAGCAAGGGTGAGGTTTTAATATGTAGCTCAGATTGTCTTGGACCCAAGGTGGGTCTGGAACTTGTGGTCATCCTCCTGCCTTTGTTTCCTGAGTGCTGGAGTTCAGGTATGTGCCACAGCTCCCAGCCAGGTTTTGTTTTCACGAAATCACAAAAACAAGAGACAGCATTCATGGGAGAGAGGGTAGAGCATTTCTCCTCTTAATGTTAGCTCGGATCATCTAGTAAAAGTGGACATGTTTTTGTTTTGGTAGAGAGAAGCCTGGAGACGTCTATATAGCAGGATGTGACTGGTGATTCAAAGGGTCACAGTGAAGTTGATAGTCAGGCAAGACAGACTATGAACAAGTAGTTACCAGAAAGGAGACTTTGGTGTTGGCTGCTGTCATTAGCCCTTCTGAGATGATGGTCCAGTGTGTGAGCTGGAGATCTTGGGACCTATAACAAGTAGGTAATTAGTTCAAGAAAGTATCCCTCTTGGAAGGCATTAGTGAAGGCCTTGAGCAGCTGGGTTAGCTCCTGTTAGATGCTGTTGCTCTTGAGTCTCCTGAACTGTGAGCTAAATGAACTCTTCTTTATAAAGCTCCCTGAGCTGAGTATTTTGTAGTAGCTTTAGAAATGGACTAAGACAGGTATTATGTAGTGTCAGAACCGGTTATTTTACAGTTTTGTCTTATCTATGAAAACCAATCCTCCCGGCTCACTTCTCTTCTTGAAGGAGTGCTCTGCTGATCCTAAAAGAAGATTTACCAACCCCACTGGTTTCTAACCTAGTTCGGTCTCCTGATTATTTTGGAGCTGGGGTTCTTCCTAGAGACAGTAGCCCCCTATTCAGTCTTGCTTTCTCCCAGTTCAGGTATCTGAGGTCAACGACAGAAAAGAGATATTAGATGGAAAAATTCCAGAAATTGACAACTCATTCATTTTAAATCTGGCAGCGCTGTACTTAGTGTGATGAAGTCTTCCGGTGCCCTGGTTAGAACATGAATTGTCCCTTATCCATCACACCGATGCTGTGCTGGTAGAAAACCAGGCCCAAGTTCTACAGACACCGAAGGAGCCTTTATCACCGCCTTCAGTTCAGCAGAGCCCTTCTTAGACCAGAGGATCCTAGAGCAGTTGCTGTCTTTAGCATCTAATTAGCTTTGTCAACTTGACATAGTCTAGTGTGACCTGAGAAGAAAGTCTCAACTGAGGAATTTCTTGGAGCAGATTGGCTTTTGGGCATGTCTGTAGAGTTTATCTTATTATCTGATGCGGCCCCCCCCACCACCACTGTGGGCGGCACCGTCCCTAGGCAGACGGTGGTCCTTGACTTGATAAGACAGTTAACTAAGCTGGGAAGAGGGCCTTTAGGGACCCAGCTACATAGACTCTAGAAGATGCTCTATTACCATTCATACACTGGCAGCTGTACTGAACGTTAAAAATAAAAGAACCCAGAAAATTAGGAGGGGAGAATGGCAGTGAGGTAGGGGAGGACTGAAGAGGGGGAAATGGAGGTGGATTTGACTAAAGCCCATCATTATGCATGTCTGAGATTCCCAATCAGTAAAAAGTGGGATTAGTTTAAACATATCTTACAGTCTTCAACATTTTCCCTGAACGGTTATGTATTATGTGTGATAATAGTATAATGAATATATAAAATATTTAAAAAATACTTTAAAATATTTTTTAAAGAAAGATAGCTGAGCATAAGGCTGAGAGCAAGCCATCAGGCAGTATTTCTCTGTGATTTCTGCCTTGAGTTCTTGTCCTGACTTATAATAGACCCAGAGGTATAAGGCAAATAAACTCTTTTCTCCTCTAAGTTGCTTTTGCTCAGAGTGTTTTATTACAATAACAGAGAGGAAGCCAAGTCGCACCAATGTTAGCTAACGTGACACCTGCCTCATTTCCCATTGGTTCTTTCCATGCGATCCGCCTGTGTATTTTTGTGCCGTTATACACTGTTCCCGATCAGAGACAGCTCATCTGTTGTTTTCCTCTTAGTTCATCTACTTCATCACAGTTAACGCATGCACCGAAAGAGTATATCCAGGGTCCAGCATTCACTATCTCTGATTTCAGGAACCACTGGGCCTTGTGAAACACATCCCTTGTGCCTCAGGGGAAGGAAGGTTACTTTAACAGGAAATTCGATGGGAGAGGCTCTGAGTTCTTCTATAGCTTCCAATGTTTAAACCTTTCCCGCCCCGGGGTGAGTTCAGCAGCATGGAGGGCAGAATCCCCAGATGTTGCTCAACATGTGCTTTCTTTGTTACTTTGCTGTAGGTCGGGGCCATTGTTGGTAGCATCCTCCTCCTGATGGTGGCAGTCACTGGTATAGTCCTGGCAAAGGGGTGGAATACAGATGAGACTCTTCTGATCATCAGTTTCATTTTTCCTGTGTTTGGCCACATCACGGGCTTCCTATTGGCATTTCTCACCCATCAATCTTGGCAAAGGTACAGTTACATAACCTATAAGGTATGTGTGTGTGTGTGTGTGTGTGTGTGTGTGTGTGTGTGTGTGCATGTGTGAAATGTGTGCGTGCGCATGCATGCACTAAGATTCAGACCCGTGTGTGCTAGACACAAACTCTACCTCTTCTGGCTTCTCACAGTGCCAAGTCTCAGCTGCTTTCCATTAACCCTCTCCATGCCTTCAAACCCAGTACAGCCTCGACTGCCTCTGGAACAGTTTCTCTGTGCTTTGGGAAACACTTCCCAGACGTCACCTTAATGATGCTGGTCTCTTCTCGATCGCCACAAATTTTCAGCTACAGATGCCCAGCATCGAGTATCCCAGCAGAGCAAAAGGTTTCCCTTTAGCAGTTTGGTATCTTGTTAATCAGAGATGTGTTTTCCGTCCCAGCTAACCAATAACCACACGTCCTTCACGCAAAATCCTGGCAGAGTCTTTGGTCCCCTCTGAAACGTCACAAGCCAGGCCTCCACCGTCTCTGCCCTGTTTTCGACATTCTTATCTTCCAAGCTCCCACGGAGCAGCCCCCTGAGCTCTCAGCACCCAGTAGCTTTTCTTGCCCAAAGTTCCAAAGTCGTCCCTCAGTCCTCCAAAAAACACGGTCGGGTCTGTCAGACACAGCAACATTCTACTCTGGTAACGACTCGTCTTAGGGTCTCTGTCGCTGCAACAAAACACAGTGACTAAAAGCAACTTGGGAGGAAAGGGTTTATTCCGCTTACATGTTCATATTGTTCATCACTGAAGGAAGCCAGGGCAGGAACCACAGTGGACTGAGTCCCTCTCCCACTGATACTAATTAAGAAAATAGCCTGCAGCCACATTTTTTTTTTTTTTTTTCCGAGGTAGGGTTTCTCTGTTGTAGCACTGGCTGTCCTGGAACTCACTCTGTAGACCAGGCTGGCCTCGAACTCACAGAGATCTGCCTGCCTCAGCCTCCCAGGTGCTGGGATTAAAAGTGTGTGCCACTGCCGCCTGGCACATTTGGCAATACAGCCAAATCTTATGGAGGCATTTTCTCAATCAAGGTTCCTTCCTTTCAAGATAATTCTAGTTTGTATGTCAAGTTGACAAAAGACTTGCCAGCGCGGAGGGTGAGGAGGAGTTCCTGGTAAGTCTTTATGTAGACAAAAGCCACACCAATATGTGCTTTGTCCTACTGAGGGTTATTATTGCTGTGGTGAAACACCTTGATCAAAAGCAACTTGGGGAAGAAAGGGTTTATTTGGCTCACGCTTCCACATAGCTGTTAGTCACTGAAGGAAGTCAGGACAGGAACTCAAACAGGGTAGGAAATGGGAGGTAGGAGCTGATGCAGAGGCCATGGATGGGTGCTGCTTAATAGTTTGCTCCCCATGGCCTTCTCAGCCTGCTTTCTTATAGATCCCAGGACCACCAGCCCAGGGAATGACACCACCCACAATGGGCTGGGCCCTTCCACATAATCACCAATTAAGAAAATGCTCTCTAGGCTTGTCTACAGCCTGACCGTGTGGACGCATTTTCTCAACTGAGGTTCCCTACCTTCAGACAACCTTAGATTGTGTCAAGTTGACATAAAACTAGTGAGCACAGGGTTGTGATGTATGTAGTTAGGATTAGGCCTTTCGTGTGGCTTGCTCACCTCTGAAAAGTTCAAGGCCAGGTAGGAGGACAACATCACAAGACCTTGTCTCAACTATGTAACTGAGAGAGCAGGGTGTGAATTCCATGGATCAATTGGAGGAGTGAACGTGTTTGCTCATTATAGAGACCATCATGTGGTATGAGTAAATTTTAAAGAGATCAAAGCCTTGTTTATTGTGCCAGATTCTAAAAGAATTACTAGTTATGAATAATACAAGAATTCGTCTTAAATGTCATCACTTGGATCGGCGCATACCTTTGTATGAATGGTTAAATATTAAAAGTGGTACTACCCCATGTTGGCGTGCATGCCATGAGATAAATGCAATCATATAATAACGAGGGGGAACGATGACAAAAATTGGCATAAGTTTTCTGAAAGGCAATTTAATATTGTATCAATATCAATATTGGTATATCAATCACACAGCCGTCTGCGTGTTTATGGTTAATTCACTTAGTGCTTTTATTTTGGTTGAGAAACAGGGTCTTGCCAAGTAGCTTTGGCTGACCTTGAACTCTACCTGCCTCAGCCTCAAGTGATAGGACTGAAGGCCGTGTGAGTCGCTGTTCTGGAGCTAGCTCTATCAGCTATGCACAGGAATATTGATAAGATGCTAATCGCAGCGTCCTTCATAAAGGTAAAAATGGAAACGTTTTCGATATCTAATAATAGGGGCATGTTTATTTATGAAGGACCATGGGATGGTTGATGCATCCATCTCAATGACGTTGGGAAACACTCCAGAGCTACAGTTTAGTTTGAATTTTTTGATTTCTACTTTGTGGAAACACACCGAAAAGAATATGGAAAGACATCGGAAGAAATGGCGATTTTGATCAGGGACGTCAAGGGTGATTTTAGTTCTTCTGTTTTTCCAGTAAGCGGATGTGTTTTTACACCAGAAGAGAGTGGTCACGGGAAGTGACTGGATTCTAAAGTGGGTTGGGAAGGCTCTGGTCGGCCTCAAGCTGCTCCGGTTCCACCCAGGAACGCTGAGCATTGCACAAGGACTGGGTGAGGTGCCACTTGGTCTATTCTGCTTTCTTCTTGTTGCAGCCTGACCGGTAGCATTGGTTATTCAACTGATGAGCAAGGATTAGGAACATAACCAGTTTCCAAGAGCTGGAAAGTACACTGCTGCTGGGGCCACTCAGCAAGGATGACACGGAGGTGTTCTTATGCATGGAGACTCTGCTGGACCGTCCTGGCCAGCGCCATACTTGATAGATGGTGGAACCGTCTGCGCTCAGGTGTTTTTACTGATTCAGAACGCCTCAGAAGTTCTACTGATAGCATGTGCAGCTCATAAGCAATTAAACAAACCCGCACAGAAATCCAACACCCGTAGACAACAAAATACCAAGGCCTAGGCACCCCTTTTATCAACAGTGCACAAAAACAGTTATTTTAAACAAGTAAAAATAAACCTCCACAACAAGAAAGTGGTGGAGTTTGGGTTTGTTTCTAAAGTCAGTAGTCAGGGGCACAGCCTGCCGGGTGATTGGAACTGATGACCGGATCTGGAGAGAAAGTAAGAATTCTCACAGCCAGCTGCTCTGTGGGTAGTCCAGTTGACGTCCAGCTTTGTGGCCTTCTGATATTAGAGGAAGTGTACTTTGCATGAGGTAGGAGAGATACAGCATGTCACAGGTCACAGAACCCGCCACTCAAAAATATTGCCCCTCCTCTCGGACTGGCTTGCAGCACACGGAGCAGCCGTGCTCACCCTTGTGCCTGCCGCCTTCCTTGCCGCCCCTCCCCTGGCACCGACTGCCTCTTCGTGTTCTGTAGCCTCATACATCTGCAAAGCTTTCTGGAGCCACGTCTGTCACTTCCCCGACTTTCTACACAGCTCCTGGCCCCGATCGTTGTTGTGCATTGTTCTCGAATCTTTTCTGGTGTTCATCTTGTCCTTTTACCCGGATTCCTGGACCAGGGTTCCTGGGGCATTATCCCGCAGGGCATCTTTGCCACCTCACCGATGAGGCTTTAGGTCATAACTGTCAATGAACACTTCTTTTTAGTTGTCTGAGCCTGTAGCTTGTACTTGACATCATTCAAAGGGAACGCTCAAAGGCAATTATTTTTGCTAGTTTGTAACTCTTGAATCTTTTCACTGCCAGGTGCAGGACGATTTCCATAGAGACTGGAGCCCAGAACATCCAGCTGTGCGTCACCATGCTTCAGCTGTCCTTTACTGCCGAGTACCTGGTGCAGCTGTTGAACTTTGCACTGGCCTATGGACTCTTCCAAGTGCTGAACGGGCTCCTCATTGTTGCAGGTGGGTGAATGTCCTCACACACCAGTAACTGATTTATTAATATTTTCAAGCCAACTTTGCACGTACTACTCTTGTGATATATATATTTAGCTTGATACTAATGGGGACCATAAAGTATAAATCCAGGATACTTTGACGCAGTGGGTTTTTCATGGAAAATTTTTAAAAGCCATTTGAGTGAGAGCTTATAAACAGAAACAAATGTACTATACAAAAACATTACCCTGGCGTTTATGTCCCATCTACCCCAGAGCGTTGAGGTTTCCCAAATGCTCAGTTACCTCAGTCCTGCAGAGACTGCAACTTGGGCTAAGTGGCTGTGAAGTATTTTTCAAATACAAAACAGAACACATATACATAAGCATAAACCAGTGAAGGTTTATGCATACATATACCTACACTTGCTATAGTATCTGCTCAGCCAAGTATGCATTGCTTTGGGGGTAAAGCCTTAACTTGGAAAGATAAAGTGCAAGAAGGTATGAATACACATATGTACACATACATTTATTTATCTTGGTCCTGGGCTTTGGAATAGGCTCTGAGTAAGGGTAAGGATTACCGATAAAATTGATTACTCACTATTTACTCTTCTGTGGCTGTGATGAAATAAGGTGTCCAAAAGCAACTTATAGAAGAAAGACCTTATTTTGACTTACAGTTCTAGAGAGAGAGAGTGTCCATAATGGCGGGGGGTTGGGGGGGGAGGCTGGGGCAGGAGGCTGGCTGCTCATATTTCAACTGAGCCGAGCTATAAAATCCTTCACATTTCGTCCCCAGTGAAGTCCTTCCTCCAGCAAGGTTTGGTCTCCTAAAGGGTTCTACAAAGACCATAAACAATACCCCACACTGGGTGCCGAGTGTTCAAATACATGAGCCTGTGGGGACATGTTCTCATACAAATCACACTCATAATAATCATATACTGATCATTCTATGCTATTGATATAGTAACAGTGATGAGAGGAACACTTGAGACTGGAAGTTCCCTGTGGGGTTTGGGAAATACTTCTATTAGAACAAACTCCTGGTTCTGAGACGCAAAGTTTTAGAGAAGCACCTGTTGCGCTTCTTGGCAGCTGTTCCGCAGGACTCACCAAGAAGCTCTGAAGGATTTGTTGACTGAGTGAATGAGTTCTGAAGTAGCTGATGAATGAATGCCAATTCGAGATAGGAAGAACCATTCTGATATGCCACACCCTTTTCTTCTCACTTCTTTACGTGTCCACACACATCCGTAAAACAAGCGACTCTCCCAAAGCGTGGACGAGTGCGCAGTGTTAGCCAACTGTACTCGCTGTAAAGTGATTTTTTTAAATACCGTTTGTTTTTGCCTCCTAGCGTATCAGGCATACAAGAGGAGACAGAAGAGCAAATGCAGGAGGCAGCACCCAGACTGCCCGGAGGTCTGTTATGAGATGAAGCCTAGAGAGACCAGTACTTTCTTGGAGGAAGGCAATGAAGCTGCTGCTACCCCGGAGCCTTTGGAGCCAGCGCAGCGCCACAGGGCTGCTGAGCTAACCAGCCACATTCCTTCTTGAGACTAGTGGGGGACACAGCCAGGTTGGCTATCCATCTTCCTTTGTGGCCAGTAAAGACCATGTGCTGACGTTGAACACCATTGTCAGTACAGAGTGAGTAAGTAACAAACGCTTGAGTTCTTATGTTTCCTTTTTTCCATTCGTGTGTCCTCTGGGGCAGCGGACGGTGGTTGGTGGCGAGCAGTAGGCATCTCCCTGCAAAGCTGGCCTCCCACTGTGGACTTTAACCCAAGAGGAGACCACGTAGAGGAGACGACACTCACACCGCAGGACAGAGCAGGCCTGGATCCACGCGTCTTCTTGACTTCAGGCAGGAGCTCTGGAGTACCGGGGAAGAAATACTTAGAGAATATGAGCTTCCGTGATCTGGTTCTGAAGGGATTAAGGATCTTTCTATCTTGATTACATGTGCAATGTAAGCTTAGAGGAAATTTAAAGAAAATGTGAGAAGACTCTAGCTCTTTCTCCAGAGAAGGACAGACATATGCTTGGAACGTCCAGAACAGAGACACATGCAAGTGTCTCAGATCTCCAACAGAGACACATGTACATCCATCCTTTGAGTAATCTGTGCACCAATCATCTGAAAGGCCTGGTGCTTGCTTCTGGTGTGTTCTGACAGGCAATTGACCGTTGTCTCAGCTGACCATCTTTACACAGCTGTCTGTGTTACCTACCTCATTCTTTAGAACAGTGGCTACATCCAAGTGTTGTGTTCTATAGGACTGTAATTTATTTAACTTGTCTTTATTAGTGGGCATTTAGATGCCTTCCAGTGTAATGTTGCTGTGAACTGCTGGCCCTGGTGCCCATGTCCTTGTGGGTTCCTTCCTGCAGCCCTAGTGGGCAGGCCTACCGTCCATCAAAATCTTGGGACACATTGCTCTGGGAATGCCTTGGGTTTTGTTGTCCAGCCTCAGCAGTTTAAGAGATTATTTTGCATCGTTTTGATTTGTGAAAACATCTCATTAAAAATTATAATTTCAAAATTAGGGACTAGAGCATTTTTTTATGTTCATTTCCTTCGTTTGTGTTTTGTTGCCGAAGTTTTGAGTTATGGATAAAATTATTGTTTTGTGCATTGTTGGGCGAGGGGCTGCCTAGGTCTTGGTGTTTTATATTGTCTGCAGCTTTGGATTTATATGAGGGATGTTTGATTGCTCAGTGTCTGCACGTGCTATCAGCAGAACACCCGAGGGGGTCTGAATCAATAAAAACACCTGAGCTCAGATGCTCGGGTTCCACTGTCCAGTATGGTGCTGGCCATGATGGTGGTTCCCTCTGCTGAGGTCTGGAAGGGCTTCCATCAATGAATATGCCTTCTTGTCTCCTTGTTGAGCCACCACAGCAGCCTAACAACTGCAGTGTTTGACCTGCCTTTTTTCTGTGATATTTGCCTGGCTGCTTTACTTTCCTTAGAGGCGGCTGAGCCCTTGTCCTGTTTGTCACTGCTTAGCTTGTCTTCCTATTATATCGTTTGCTGTAGAGATGTCTATTTCTCATGCATTGTAGCTCTATCAGTCTTTTATAAAATGTTGTAAAGGCCAAAAGTTGGAATGCTAACTTTTGTGTGGACTATGAATTGCTGTATGCCCCCCATGGAGAACTCACGTGGCTTGCTCAGTTGTCTTGGGACTTTCACAGAGTCTTTTGTTCTCTGCTGTGGGTATTTGAGTAAAACCTCTCTCTCTAGCCCGACATTAAAAATATTTTCCCATACGTTCTTCTGTTACCTCTATGAATGTAACACACGCCAATCCTCATTGTTTTCTAAAGTAACTCTTGGTGCAGCGTGTTAAGATTCTATTTTTAAAATCTGTTATTTACTTTAGTTTTGTATGTGTGTTAGGGAGCTAGCTACACATGCCATAGCACACACTGGAAGTCAGAGGGCAGCGTCAGGTGTCAGCCTTTGCTTTCCTCACTGTTTGAGATGGGTCTTGTGTTTGTCACCATGTGTGCTGGGATAGCTGTCCAGTGTACTTCTGGGGGTCCTCCAATTTCTGCCTCTCATTTCACCACAGGAGCACTGAGGTCACAGATGCCTCTCACTGTGTGTGGGTTCTGGACACCCAGACTCAGGGCCTTAGCTTGTGAGGCAAATGCTTTACCCACTGAGGCATCTGTCCAGTCCAAGGGCTGTATTTATTTTTTTTTATATAATACTTTTATTAATAATCCTGAGTTTCTTACAATGTATCTTGATAACACCCTCCCACCCCTGTGCCTTCAAAAAAAAAAATGAGTAAAAGAAAATTCAGTCCAGCAGGAACATGGGTCACCAGCATCACTGTGGTTTTTGGAGGCATCAGGCTGCTCTGATCATGGACATTCACTTTCCCCTTTATCAGCCTGAGACCAAGCATGATGAAGTTCAAACTGAAGTTAGACTTTACTGCCCAAACCCACAGGCACCTAGGCATCATGCAGGTCCCCAGACACCCCACAGGCATCCAGACATCCCGCAGGCACCCGGACATCCCGCAGGCACCTGGACATCCTGTAGACACCAGGGCCTCCTGCAGGCACCTGGGCATCACACTGGCATCCAGACACCATGCACGTACCCAGACATCCCACAAGTACCAGGGCACCCCACCAGTGCCTGAACATCCTGCAAGAACCAAAGAAACCTGCACTGCACCAGGACATCTTGGAGGCACCTGATCATCCCTCAGGCAACTAGACAACACATACCCGGACATCTGGCAGGTGCCAGGGCATCCTGCAGGGTCCAGGACATCCTACAGATGCCTGAGCATCATGCAGGCACTGGGCCAACCTGCAGACACCCAGGCATCACACAGGCAATCAGACATCAGGCAGGCACTCAGATATCCTGCAGGTACCCCAACATCTTACAAACACTCAGCCATCCTGCAGATGTTCAGACATGATGCACACACTCAGTCTTCCCACAGGCTCCTGGACATCATGCAGGCACTCAGCCATCCCCCAGGTACCCAGACAGCATGCAGGCACCCAGATATCCCTCAAGCACCAGGGCATCTTCAGGCCCCTGGACATCTTATGGGCACCCAGACATCCTGCAGGCACTACGGCCTCTACAGGCACCTGCACATCCTTCAGGCACCTGGACACTAAGCAAGCACCAGGCACCGGAACCTCCCACAGGCATCTGGCTTTCCTGCAGGGACCCGGCTATCCCACAGGGACCTGGTCCTCCTGCAGGTACCTGGGCTTCATATAGGTCCCACACAGGTCCCCAGATGTCATGTAGGCATATAGACTTCATGCAGGCACCAAACAGCTTGCCAGAACAAGTGCCTCATGAAGCTAGGCTCAAGTATCCGGTGGGCTCTGATGGTGTTCAGCAATACAAATTTCTAATCGTTCGGGTCCACAGGAGCATTTTGAGATGTCTAAGAACCCTCCCAAAAGGAAGAGACTTAACCCCTAGCTGGGACATCTTGCTGTTGCTCAGGATCAGGGTGATCCCAAGGTTAGGCAAAGCATTTGGGGTCAGGACTTACTCCAGCTCTGGATCATTGGACACACCCCTTGTCAATCTCTGTAGTGCCTGCAGTCCTTGGGTAGCAACCACAGTCCATGCTCTCCTATCAGGGAGATATCTATCTCTCCTATCACCCTATCAGGGAGAGCAATATGAGTAGCAGCCACGGTCAGTATTTGTCACTCAGGACATCCCCAGGAAGGGAACAAGTATGTGAAAGGCTGTTTTGTTAAAGACAGAAACACCAGTCATCACAAATGAAGGCTGCCATTGAGTTCTGCTTCCAAGTACACCCACAGATTTAGAACAAAGGCTAAAGCTTAGCCCGCTGGTTAGTGGTGTTATTTTCAATTTGACACAAGCTAGAGTCTTCTGGAAAGAGAGACTACCAACTGAGAAAACGTCTCCTTTAGACTGGCCTATAGGCAAGTCTGTGGGGGGGTATTTTCTTGATTAGTGATTGATGTAGTAGAGGCTAGCCCACTCAGGGCAGGGTCACCCCATGGCCAGGTAGTCTTGGGTTGTATTTAAGCAAACTGAGTAGTCCATGGGGAGTTACTAGTAAGCAGTACTCTTCCTGGCCTCTGCTTCAGTTCCTGCCTCCAGGTTCCTGCCTGGAGTTCCCTCAGTGATGGAGTGTGTGACCCGGGACATGCAAGCCAGATAAACCCTTTCCTCCTCAAGTTGCTTTTGGTCACGATCCTCATCACAGTAATAGAAAACAACTAAAGCACTTCGAAAGAGCTCGACTAAACACGTCATAGTTGACGCAATGCATCTCAAGCTACTAAAAGCTGGGCCTCACATGACACTCAGAAGCAGAGCCCAAGGGCACCACGCAGCGTGTCTTAGGTCACGCCGACCGGTCACGGCAGCAGGTCTGAAGGGCGTGGCTTTTCCCAGCACTGGTTGTTTTCCACGCAAGAATCTAGGACACTGTGAGCTGGGGTTGAAGCCAGGCAGTCCTGCAGTTGGAGACTTACCTTGGGCATTTTGTCAGTCTAGGGCGAGTACAACCCCCTCATAGAAAGCCAGCAACTTGTCTAACCCTGAACACCCCGAGATGCAGGGACTGTGAAAACTCCTGTAGCAAGGTGGAGAAGTGGGATATTCCTGCCTTAGTTACTTTTTATTGCTGTGTTCAAATCTACCTGAGGGCCACTTACTGATTTGGGCTCAAGGTTTCTGAGGGGCGGTCCGTGGTCACTGTCTCAGGTGCTTGGACAGAGCATGGTGACAGCAGGAGTGAGTGGTACTGGCTACTCTTCGCTTCCTGTTGGACAGGAAGCAAGGAACAGAGCCAGGGAGAGCAACAGATAGCACCCATCACTCAATTTTCCACCACCTGATGACCTGTTTTCAAAGCGGAAGCCATCAGTGGATGTATCTCCTGGCCAGCTGTTCCCGGCACCGTGTCGGTCACCTCCAAAGCTGTGCCTCACTAATCTCGTAGGTGATCCAAGCCTTAGCCAAGTCGATGATCAAGATTAAAACACCATTCTTCCTTCCCTTTGTGAATTCACAAATATGGCTCACGCCATTCACCAGAATGGTGGGAAAAGGTGAGAGGAAGGTGGGAAGGTTCCTGTCAGGTACAGAGTCAATCCTGAGGGAGGATGAGTGTGCAAACCTGCTGGCTGATAGGGAATCGAAGGCACCGCCATGGGCGGTGTGCAGCCTTTCAGAGGTCTATCACCTTAGATACGAATCCCACCAAGCGACGTAGCAAGATCAGAAATGGCTCAGAAGCAGAGCAGGCTGGGAGGTGTGCAGGAGATGTGGGTGTTGGGATGGGGGGTGCCAGAGTCAGGAAGCCAGCACGGTGCTCAGAGAATCACTGGGCACAGTCTCGGGTTACATGTAAAACCCCCAGGGAGCAGATCGCTACCTCTGCCTATGTCACGTATTCTGAACATTACTGTGACGGGGACTTTAAGTCCCCATTAAGTGCCCAGTGAGGCACAGAAGCTGGGAGTGTTGCTCCACTTGCAGGCAGGGGCAGGCAAGCCAGATCATGACTCCCACACCGGCTCTTAACGAGGATCCATCAGGGCTTCCGACACACCCCTTGCCTGGTGGCAGGTGTGACTGGACCAACTGGGAAATGGCTGAGTCAGGGTCCAGATGTCTCTGGCTCCCAGAGCGCTGGGTACCGTTAAGAAGAACACCGAAGATGCCTGAATCGGTTGTCTATGTTTTAAGGTGTAATTTTATTTACAAAGTGAGATGATGCATTAAAAATAGATGACGTGGGTACAAATGGGTATCTGAGAACTCCATTTTCATGAAAAAGTATATAAATATATTACAGGAAATTGCATATAGTAAACATTAGAAACGGATACAGTAAACGTCGCTAGTTTCTTTTCTACGCCAATATTATTGTCGTTAAAAGCTTAAATACTGGCTTCAAGTATCCCTTATAAAATAGATCTACTTTATTAAAATACTGGAAAAAAAACTGCTATAAACAAGATTTGGTACATTAAAAATAGACACAGTGTGCCTTTGTAACAACGACCACTAAGATAAACGCTGCCTCCAGCCCAAGACCTGCCTTGTTCAGTTAGTGTTAAACGGGTTCTGACAATTATCAGAGGTTAACGTGGCTGTACAACATAGCATCTTGGTGTTTGTATCTCACAGGAACACCCCTCTTCTAAGGACGAGGGTACGTCATGGTACTTCAGTACTGCACGGCCTGGCTGCTCTCGTTGGAGTGTCTCCAGCGGACGTCTATCCGCTGGGGGCAAAAACGGAGGGAGGCTGCTCTCCCATCAATGTGGGAGCCATGGCTGCCCTTTCTGTTCTTCAGCCTGAAGATGAGTCAGGACGTAGAGGATGACTTGATAGCAGAAAAGATACTGACCCTGTAGGAGAGGCCATTGGGGGAGGGGGGGGGTGCAGAGAGAGACTTTATTTACATAATGTATACACATCGGGTGCCCGAGAAATTTAGAAATAGAATGTTAAATGCTGAATGTTAAGAGTCAGGGTACAGAACTGTATAGTGCCATAGGAATTATAAACAAAACAATAACAAAAAACTGATGAGAGAGAGAGAGAGAGAAGCCCTGGGCAGAATGGTAGTGCCTCCCTTGATATCTCAGCTACCTGGAAGGCTGAGGCAAGAGTATTTGAACCTTACAGTTCCGGGTCAGCTGGGCAACAGAGCAAGATAATCTCAAAAAAGAAAGACGCGAAAGAGAATACAAGGTCTCAGAGCAACTTTCAAAATATCAAGAGTCTCAAAACAAATCTCGCTGGGCACGAGGACTCACCTCTGTCTGTACCATGCCGTGCCTCTGTAGCCTCATGCAGCGCACTAAGTCAGAGATGTCAAACTGTCAGGACACAGAACAACGCATCAGACCCAAAGCCCAGGACGAGGCAGGTGACTCCAATTCCTGTACCCTTCCCTCCCTCACCGCCGTGCTTCAGCTCTCTCGTACGTACGAACAGACTTTCAGGATATTATTTACTGTGTCCCTAAGAATTAGAATCTATTCCGTTTGAAAATCTTCAACACGAGTTCTCTTCCGCTGAAACTTAGCTCTTTTATATTTAAACTATATAAAAAAAAAATAATGTAAGGACATTCCTCACAAACTGCTGCTCGGAATAAAACCCCAGATCTTCTTTTAGCTGACACTTGACAGGACGGTACGCCACGGGGGCAGATTGGCCTGATGGGTGTGTCTCACTGCAGCTATCAGAGTTCACCCCAGTACCAAGCACAGGACAGGACTGCTTCATCTAAAATCTTTTGAGACAGTGGCTTTAATCAGAGAGTATACATGTGGTTAAATGCACGATACTCCGGCAATGAAGTAGTTTTCATACTAATTTAGAGTCAAAAGTAAGATCACACTGTTATTTGCTTTCTTTAGAACTATTTCTTAAAGGTGGGAGTAAGAGAATGATAGATTAGCATTAATTTTCGGACAGAAATATCCGTTTCTTATCCATAGGTAACAACACCACCTTATCACAGCTTTCAGTAGCCACATCACTAAACAGTAGATTAAACAATATTTTGCACTCACTTCGAGATCTTGGCTGATTAATCCTAGGACCACGTCTATGCAGATGAGGGTCCCTGAACGCCCAATGCCAGCACTGCAGTGTGTGATGATCGGACCTGACCTATAGATGTGTCTCATGTAGGAGATAAAAGTGAGCAAGTCGTCTGGCTGCGAGGGTGTGTCATGGTCTGGCCAGGCCGTGAAGTTCAGATGAGAAACGTGTCGCACCTCTCCTGTCTGAAAGCGTAAAACGGCAAGTTACAGTGTCACATTGTTCCTAAGACGGTTCCTCACGAAACTAGCTTGGTCTTTCAAATCGGAGTAGTACGTTGGATCGGATCAGAAGGAAAAAAATGGAAGAGATCAAAAAGCTTCATTCATAAATACACTGGGCATTGTGGTGTACACCTAATTTTTTAGTATTCAGACCGAGACAGGAGGATGAAGGGTTCAAGGCCAGCTTAGGGATATATAGCAAGACAGTGCTCAAAACAACAACAGGTAGAAAAGAAATGCACAGTCTAGCGGTCGGGGATGTAATTCAGGCCCTTGGGTACACTAGGCAAATGTCATACCTAGCTCCTGTGGGCTCATTTAAATACATGGGTAATGTTCAGTCTCAGAACCTTTTTACTTTCTTTCTGATTAGGACCCATCCCAAACCCCACAATCTGCTCCGTGGCTTAAATATCTCCTTCAGTTTTTCTCAAATGCAACCTCTCAGGCCTCCTCTGACTCAACCCACGTCTTACTGCCCACTGTTTCCTTCCCTGCTTCATGTTGCCCACAGCACCATTAACACCAGCATCTTCTTAGGAAGCAATCTCCATGAGGTAGGGAATGGCTTTTTGTATGTGGTAAATGCTGAACCCCTCGGTCCACTACAGGATTTGAGTCTATCAACAAATGTACAACATATGATGCAATCGCTTGCGGAATCCTGAGCAACCAAGCTCAGGTGAGAAGCCTGCCTCCCGTGCGGGTGAATGCATTGGTTACAGGTGTATCAAACATGGAATGGTACCTAGGAACATGTACAGTTTTTAGTGTGTCAATTAAAATGTTTAGACTTCAGAGAAGAGTAAAACCTCGAATCCTTTGAAAAATAATAAACCATAAAGGAAAGTCTCACGTAACATTTATACGATGCCAATGGAAGTGAATCTATTTATCTATCTATCTATCTATCTATCTATCTATCTATATATATATATATTTTTTTTTTTCCTAGAGAAGCCTAGGAGAGGGACCACGGACACAGCTCTGGGGGGTGAAATGCTGTTACACAAGCATGGGGACCTGAGTTTGGATCTGCAGCATCCACAGAAAAGGCTGGGTGTGGCGATGCGCTTTAATCCCAGCGCTGGGGAGATGGAGGTGGGAGCATCTCTGGAGCTCCCTGGCCAGCCAGTGAAGCCCCACCCATGAGCTTCACATTCAGTGAAAGACCTTCCTCAAGAAGCAAGGTGGAGAGCCAGAGAGGAAGACGGGAACATCAACCCCCAGCCCCCACGTGTACTTGCACACACACAAACACACAAATACACACAGAAAGAAAACAAAACAGAAGCTGAAGAAAGCTATTAGCAAAACATGGCTCTGCACGGCTTGCATTTTTGGGAAGGGGTACAGCAGGCGAGGGAGTGCAATACTGAAGACACAAACGGGGTGGGTTTGTTTGGGGGACGATCACTGAGCTAACCTGCACTAAATCTATCCGGCGTGTTTGACTACTGTCGTTGGAAGCGTCTAAATGACGGCTGGTATGGTACAACCGTCCACACACTCTAAATATGGTAGCTGCCTTTACAAAGCAAGTTTGATAGTCACGGATCTTTTAAAAAGAGCTTGAGTTAGTCTACTTAGACACTGGCCCTTATGTAAAGCAAGTTTCAATATGTGTTACAGCTTCTGTTTTGTGCTGTTTACTCCCAAGCCAAGAACGATGATTGCAGTAGAAGCTGCACGCTTTCCTTCTGATACATCATCGAACAGAGGAAAATCGTAAGAGGGCCACGCTTAAAACTCTGCTGGATGCTGGGCGTGGTTTTACAGGATTACACGTTCCTGTAATCCCAGTGCCCCGGAGGTAGAATCAGGAGGATCAGGACTTACAAGTTGTGGCTGTACAGTGATTTCCAGGCCAGCCCGGGCTACACGAGACCTTGTCTCAAAAATGAAATCATAGTGGCTAACGTGCTTCCATCGCAACAGTAACCAGGAAGTGTCCAGTCAGAGAAAGTGTCCGGGCCTGCTTCCTGAAGAGGAGCGAAGGCCTGTGAGAAGGAAGGATGACTTACCTGAATGTCCTCCAGGGTCATCGCCCTCACAACGAAACCCTTCAGCTGCTGCATTCTCAGGAGGGCCAGGCGCAGTCTCTCGGTGGCCATGGTGGTTGTGCCAAGGATGCTCGGCCAGTAGCGCTGGCATTTGATCTTCTCTCCTTCTACCTCTTGTGTCATCATTGCTATCACCGTGGAGTTCTGCTCCCAAACCATTTGCCAGAAATCCCCCACGGTGGTGGGCAAAGGCCCTTGGCAGGCAATGTAGACGAACTCTTGCGTCCCCACAGGCATCCTGATGAAACTGGCATTGATGTATCCACCTTCGTCGCCAAGGGGCACTCTTGTGGTGTCATCTGTGAATGCCCACAGCGAAAGGTCCACGTCATGATCATGCATTCTATGAAGCTTGAGGTTTATTAATATAGAGTAAATATGTATTATCACTGTGATACAGATTTGATTGAAGTTAAAATTAACAAACGCAAGTTAAACTTCACAGGAAGCACCTGGAGAAATTAACATCTTTGTTACTTCTCTCAATATTTTGCTACCGGGGACAAGAGTCCTGAATGATGGCGCTAAGTCAGCACTTCTCAACCTGTGGGTCACGACCCCTATGGGGGTCGAATGACCCTTTCATAGGGGTCACCTAAGACTATCGGCATATCAGATATTTACATTACAGTTCATCAGGCTTGGTGGCAAGCATGCGTAGCTGCTGGACCATTTGTGCTGGCCTCATTTTTATTTTAAATATTTATAAATTTAGCAAGTAATTTTGGTGGCAATCAAAGTAAAATCTTAAAAAGTAGGTTTCAAAACTTACTGCTTGACTTTCACCTATTAGTTTACAGCTTGTTTTTTAACAATAAATTATTTTTGTAGTTGCACTTTGTCCCATTCTGACTTCAAAGATACAAATCTGAACACATTTCGGTCTCATAATCTTACTTCATGTTGAACCACGACCTACTGCATTTTTAAAAGACCTTTTTAGATTCCCTTCTCCCTGTTTTATTTTTGAGACGGGGCCTCCCTATGTAGACCAGGCTGGTCTTGAATTCATAGAGATTAATCTGCCTCTGTCCCCTGGGTGTTGGGATTATAGGTGTGCACCACCTGGCCTGGGTAGACTCACTGTCTACAGGAGATTTTTCACAATGAATTTGATGTTTCCATCTTGATTGAAAAAATCAGTTGCGTTATTATTTATAGCAAGATTGTCATTGCTGGGTAACGATAGGATCAGAGTCACATGTTACAATCTAAAGTGCTAATATGCAGGAAGTTGCTAAGTTAAAATTTTAGAGTACACACACACACACACACGTAATAAAATAAATCACACTATTGGCTAAAACATGAGTTGAAATCATTCCTTTCATTTCCTCCTAGAATCTGAAACATTTCATAGGCCCACGCAGCCTGGCGGGTTTACTGGGCACATGCATGCACACAGCTGCTCAGTACTGTACACATTTCTGTAAACTTAAAGTGAGCAGAATAAGCTGACGGCATGGTTATACGTGAATCCAAGAATGATCAACTGGAAGCAATTAATATATATATAAATATGAATACCTATACACATATATGTAGTGTGTTGAACAATTATGTATGTGTTCACATGCACATGTGGACACGTGTGCGTATGTGTGGAGTCAACCTCAAGGATCATTCCTCAGGAGCCATTTACCTTCCTTCTTTGAGACAGGGTCTCCAGTTGGGACCTGTGGCTTGGCTGGAAAGCAAGCTTCAAGGAGCTATCTGTATCTACTTCTAAACACACTATGAGGTTCGCCAATTCATATGTAAAAAACGACTTTAGGATTACTGACTAGGTATCACCAGTGAACTTCTAATCAAGTAATGGCACTGAAAAATTCAAGACTATCTGAGCAAATGTTTAAGATGGCTGTGATTGAGTTTCAGAGTACCCAGACCATTGAAAAGAGCACTTGCATTGTATATCTACATTTACTTGTTAATAATGAAAATCTCTGCCTGTGTGCACACACAGGCTTATGTGTGATACCAGGCTATCAGAAGAGTTTTAAACAATTTAAATCACACTGCACATATACCCAGTTAGACCCACACGGGAACTCACAGGGAGCACACACCCAGTCAGACCCACACCGGAACTCACAGGGAGCACACACCCAGTCAGACCCACACCGGAACTCACAGGGAGCACACACCCAGTCAGACCCACACCGGAACTCACAGGGAGCACACACCCAGTCAGACCCACACGGGAACTCACAGGGAGCACACACCCAGTCAGACCCACACGGGAACTCACAGGGAGCACACACCCAGTCAGACCCACACGGGAACTCACAGGGAGCACACACCCAGTCAGACCCACACCGGAACTCACAGGGAGCACACACCCAGTCAGACCCACACGGGAACTCACAGGGAGCACACACACAGTCAGACCCACACGGGAACTCACAGGGAGCACACACCCAGTCAGACCCACATGGGAACTCACAGGGAGCACACACCCAGTCAGACCCACACGGGAACTCACAGGGAGCACACACCCAGTCAGACCCACACCGGAACTCACAGGGAAGGATATTTTTGTATCTGTTCTTCTTCCGGTTTTCCTTAGTCTGCCCAATCAGACAGTGATCCAAAGGTTTTAATTCTTGAAGATTCTACAACGAACAAAATGGACATGAGGTTAAATTTACTAAGGCAGTAATTTAGTCAATGAAAAACGCTTCTACTGCGTTGATAAAGGTCTGACTGTGAGACCTAACAGAGAGATTCCAGCACAGATCTGGTAAGCCACTGCTGAAATGTATTAATTGCAAGTACCTCTGAATGGACATGTCATAATCAGCTAACTTATTAAACAGTACCTCTTGATTTAGGTTTTAGTTTCAGGTTAAAATTACCTATAATTCTAAAAGAAAAAAAAAAAAACCTACAAAAGCAACTTTGGCTTAAGACAACATCTGGAGTATTTTCTTGACAGGATCATCTGTAGGTCTCAGACCATGACCTATGTATATGTATATATATGTATATGCGTGTGTGTATATATAATATATATTATATATATATATATACGTATATGTGCACACACACACACACAAACACACACACGCAAGACACTGTAATTAGTCCTGGGAATATGCTACTTAGTAAAGGGGCAGTTCTAGCTCTCAGGGAACTTACAGCTCTTGAGGCAATATGGAAATAAATAAACAAGATGACATGACTTTTAGAAATTAGTAAGGTGCTGGGGGAGGGGAAAATAAAGCTCTACTTTGGAGAGGACGGAGTTTCTGTGATAATGATATTTCAACTCTAAACCGTAAAGAAGGTACAACCATTTCTAGAAAACGAGATTGAGGGAGAGGGAAGTGTACACCTCAGCTACCGGGGGATTCCATGGGACTTTAGAGTAAATGCATAGCAACAGCCCTCAGTGAAGCAGCTCCTTCCAGTGTCAGGAGAGCTCGGGAATGGGCAATGAAGCCGACAGTTTGAGGGACAGACACAAGATTACCACCGAAGCCCAGTGTGGCTGCATTTCTCTTGCCACAAGATTGCAGATGCAAGGGCTGCAGACTGGCATGCATACCTCAGAGCTGTGCCTAGTCACAGCAGATGCTTGTACCAACACAGCCCACTGCAGAGGCCAGGGTGACTGACTTTGAACTCCTGATCCTGCCTTCCTCTCCCACGGGCTAGGAATACAGGTATAGGCCAGCATGTCCAGATCTTTTAATTTTTTTGTTTCTTTTGTATATGAGGAATGGAAGATATCATTAGAAAAATCTATCAAGTTCTGAGCAGTTGATATGATCTTGCTAAGTTAATATTGTTAAGGTCCTCTCTGGAAAAATTAATTCATTGTTAGATATAAGATGGTGGTACTTTTAGAGTTGGAAGTATGTTAGCTACACGGGGTAGTGTTGGAAAGCACTTGGTATTTTCAAAGACTTGCAAGTTTTTCCTAATCTTGGACTAGCAAGGACGCATTTTCCATTCAAATGAACGCATATGCCGCTTACCTCTAGCTCCTTAGCAGGGATTCCTTGGTCAAGCAAGCCTTGAAGCGTACGGATGATGGACTTCAACTGCGCGCCAGTGTACTTGCCAGAGGGAGGGACTCTGACCATCGGCAGGGCAGACAGCTCCTCATTTGTCAAAAAGCGGTGATCTATCAGAAAGGACCAGATGACTCTTCAGTTATCCCCAGAGCTGATTTAATGAGTAAGAGAGCTCAGGAGCCTATCCTCACTTCCTGTAGTCTCCCACAAAGGGGCGGCTTGGAGTCTGAGAGACTCAGCAGAACAGCATGGTTGGCTGGTTGACCAGCATGGAAGACTGGGAGATTGCTCTCCTAACGCACCTGCCTTTTCTATTAACCCTTCTTGGCTCTGAGTCCTGATGTCCTGGCATCTGACGGTGTTTTCCCTGCAGAAGAAGACTTTTCTTGGACCCTTGACTACAAAGGCCTGGGTCTCAGTGCATCCCCGCTGTATGGATTATCTGAGACAGACGGCGAGCACCATCCCAGATAAAGCAGCGGACCCCTTAATTCATCAAGAAGTTAGAGTACGGAGGTGGTGCTGCCAGTGTGCGGGTTGGCAGGAAAGCTGAGCACTGAGGGATACAGGCCTGGACCAGATGGATCCCCGGAAGAAGCTCAGTGCCTGGCTGGGGCATGGGTAGCGGGGATGTGCAATTTGCTCATAGGAAATAATGGTTAACGCTTTCTGGAGCAGGGTGTGAATTAATTCGGAGCACAGAAGCTAAGTAGATGAGTGTGGGCTTCAGGAGTTCATGGGAACGCTGTACACAACAATCTACCTACACGGGAAAAAGGGTTCGAGTCATTAATTCCTTTTAAAATATGAAGAAGTCATTTCATCTTGGCACTCAGGCAGCAAAGACAGGCTGATCTCTACGAGTTCAAGGACAGGCTGATTTATGTAGCAAATTTGAGGTTAGCCAGAGGTACATAAGACCCTGTCTCAACCAAAAGCAAAACAAACAAACAAAACTGCTGAGTTTTGTGCTGATTAGGTGGTTTTGTTTGTTTGTTTGTTTTTGGGGTGTGTGTGTGTGTGTGTGTGTATGATGTGTGTGCATGATGTGTGTGTTATGTGTATGTGGTGTGTGTGTGCGTGTGTGTGTGTGTGTACGCATGACCTTGACACAAGCCAGGTTATCAGGGAAGCGGAAATTTCAATCGTGAAAACGAGACAATGCCGCCATCAGATGTGCATGCAGGCAAGTCTGTGCGGCACATCTTCTCGATTAATGACCGATGTATGAGGGGTCAGCTTACTGTGGGCAGTGCCACCCCTGGGCAGGTTATACAAGAAAGCAGCCTGAGCAAGCCATGGGGAGCAAGCCAGTAAGCAGCATCCCTCCATGGCTTCTGCTTTACTGCCTTCTCGAGTTCTTCCCTGGCCTCCCCCAGGGACGGACTGTGGTCAGAGGTGCTGTTGGTTATGGTGTTTTGAATCTCAGGAATAGAAACATAATTAGAACAGACTTCAAATAACAAAACCCCGCCCTTCTGACATCAATATAACATTAGCTCGTTGTTTCTCACTCTGCAACAACAAAATCATTAATTTTTGTTTCCCCTTTAAGTCAATATACTTTGTGCTTTACCCACAGCCACTGAGAGCTGTAGGCTCTAACAGTGCAGGAATCTGGTTATGGTAACTGAAGTCGATGTTTATGTGATTTAGTCCTGTGCATAGAACCAAAGAGCATGTACATATGGCCAAATGACATCCATGTCTTGTGAAAATCATCATTTAAGGCATCTATTTCCCTAGCTACTGTTTTCACTGAAAAAAAAACAAAAAACAAAAAACAAAAAAACCGGTAACAAAATTCTTGCCTTTGCTGGAATCCTCGTGGTTTGTGGTCTCTGCTGGCAATTCTCTGCTTCCCCAGAACTCTTCGCTGTCTCCGGACTGCCATTTTTGTGATGCCAGGGTTAAGCTATGCCAACAAACACATTTGAAATATTTTAATTGTCTCGAAGATAATTTTAAACATCATGATTCAAGTCACTTATTTTCTCGTTAACAGCTACAAAACCGTTATACTTCTTGAGCTGGTGAGATGGTTCAGGGGGCAAAAGGTGCCATCAAGGCTGACGACTCAATTTCGTCCCTGGGACCCATGTAGAAGGAAAATAATGGCCACAGTTGCTCTCTGACCACTACACTTGCGATGCGTGTGCCAACACATATAAACACATACATGTGCACATATCCAATAAATAAATACATGTAAAAATTAAAATATACTTTACACTGTGGTATGGTAGCACATGTCTGTGCTGTCGGAGCCTCGGGAGAGTTTAATCCCAGCACTCAGGAGGCAGAGGCAGGTGGACCTCTGAGTTTGAGGCCAGCCTGGTCTACAGAGCCAGTTCCAAGCCAATCAGAACTATCTGGTAAAATCTTGTCTCAAAAAAAAAAAAAAAAAAAAAAAAAGGGAAAAGAAAAAGAAAAGATATACCTATTTTTAACCATGGTTCCACAATTTAATCAATATTCTTATTGGAAAATAAAAAACTTCATTTCATTAAAAAAAAGAACGATGTGACATACATGTTGAAAAAATTATTTTTACCTTTCGCTGTTTACTTTTTCTTCATATTCTTCAAAGCCATTCACTGACTATAATGAGGAAGAGTGAAAGTCAGATTAGTTCACTGTAACAAAACCGGTGTTTTATAAGATGTAAGGTGGGTGCTGAAGCTCAGGGAAGGCCACAGCTGAAAATGCTGTGCGCCTGCAAGCCAACTAGAGACCGGGTCGGAACCCAACCTTGTTGGCACACTGGTCTTGAATTTCCAGAACTGAGAGAAAATAATTCTGCTGTTTAAGCCACTCAGGGTGCGGCATGTTGTTACGGAAACCCAAAGGCACAGACAGCCTGCAACGTGAGGACCCGCTTGTGTGAAATGCTTGGTGCGGTAGGGCAGAGCACAAGAAAAACGGTCACCTGCGATGTGGTCACACAATCTGAGCCGCTTGAAATTCTTAAAATTAATTCTGCCTTCTGAGAGCTATGATTGCATAGTAAAGACACGGGGATCTTCATCAAATTGTCATTTAATAACAAGAAAGAAAAGTGAACGTCCCACGCAGATGGCTGGTTTAATCTATTATGATGTATCCACACAACAGAATATTAGAGAAAAATTAGAGAAAACGAGGCAAATTTGTATGTGCTCTTTTGGAAAGAGGGCATGAACAATCGTTAAATAAAAATGAAATTTCTAGAAATGTGATAAGACTTATATTAAAAAAATGACATACGGGCCTCTGCCATGCTACCAAGCTATCAGCTGTGCCGACCTTGGACCTGCCCAGTCTCGGGCGGAGCGGTTGCTTCATGTGCATGATGGAAGGGAAGGGAATGGCTGTCTGTGGTGGTTTGAATGAGATGTCCCCATAATCTTGGGCCTTTAGATCGTTGGTCACCAGTTGGTGGCCCAGTTTGGGGGGCCTTGTTGGAGGGAGTATGTCCCTGGAGGTGCTTTTTAGAGTTTAAAGACTGCCATTTCTAGTTGCTCTCTCTGCTTTCTGCTTGAGGCTTAAGATGGGAGTTCCCAAGCTCCAGCTACCATTCCCGCTGACCATGGCCATGGGTTCTCCTCTGTGATCGACTCGGCCCTCTGGCATCATAAGCCCAAATAAACTCGCTCTGTAAGTTGCCTTGGTAATGGTGCTTTTTCACAGCAGAGGAAAAGATGATTATGTATAGAAGATTTAAAAGGGATTTTACATCAATAAATAGTTACATTTAAAGTAATCCTACGATAAAAATATACTTTAGAAACCAAAATAATAATTTTCTGGCATAAACATTAGTTATTGTAGGTCAAAATGAAGAAGCTACATAGTAAGTGTTCTCTCCTTTGTTAATAGCAGGCAAAGCTTTTTATTTATTTTTGGGTAGAAGAGACTTTGGAACACCCCTATTAAATGTTAGTTTTAAAGTACTGTAGTGAAGGTATAACTATGTTGTTATGACTTAAAAGAGTCATGCAACCTTTCAAAGAGCCTAGAGTGTAATTACTAATATTATGATAGTATA
Organism: Cricetomys ansorgei; assembly: GCA_026225945.1. NCBI lineage: Eukaryota > Metazoa > Chordata > Mammalia > Rodentia > Nesomyidae > Cricetomys > Cricetomys ansorgei. The sequence goes on along the minus strand of JAMJFZ010001232.1, from coordinate 2,802,455 downwards.
AAAGAACATTTTAAGTAAATGCTCTAGAGGCAGTGGTTCTCAACCTGCGGGTCGTGACCCCTTTGAGGGGTGAGCTACCCTTTCACAGGGGTCACCTAAGACCACCTGCGTATCAGATATTTACATTATGATTCATAACAGCAGCAAAATTATAGTTATGAAGTAGCAATGAAAACAATTTTATGGTTGGGGCTCACCACAACATGGGAAGCTGTGTTAAAAGGTTGCAGCATTAGCGGGTTGAGAAGACTGCTGTAGACAGTAGTCTATTTTGAGATAGCCTATGCCTAGGTAATGTTTATGTACAAAGAAACACTCAGAAGGCACAGGCGCCTTGGTATCCATACATGGTATGTATCTGCAAGCATATGACGAACATAATCGTGTGTGTTTGACATGGTGACTATGTACACGTGCGTGGTTGACAATTGTAAGAGTCTAAGTCAGCGCAGTTTTGACCTCTCCTTCCTTCTTTCAACTGAGAAATGATTCGGTTCTGCTAGGTGCAGATGACACACTGCAAAAGAATAAAATAAAACCACCCTGGCCCCAATGGAACCTGTCAGTAAAACAAGCAACACCATTCTCTGTTTCACCTTTGGGGTTGAAACAGAGTTCTAGTGAAGGGCAGCACCCTAGGGTACTCATGAAGGTATAACCCTCACCTCAGGGAGGTCGTCAGGTAAGGGAGAGCCATCACAGCCTGTATCTTCTGCTCCTTCTGGTGCCTCCCCGTTTGTCCTCCACATATCTGGGAGAGAACATACAGGCCAAGAGAAACTAAGAAATATATGCGGAGGCAGCAGAAACGTTTGTATTTACCAATATATAAGAAGGCAGTAAATAAATAGGCCACCGCACGCCAGCAGCGTAGAAGCTCTAACTGGGAGAGCAAAGGACAAGCAATATGATACATTTGTATAATGCAAACGGCATTAGTTAAACCCAGCTATGAAGTGGCCACACTTTAACAATGGCCTCTTGTCAAGTGGGAAGATGTTTGCATTAATATGTTTATAAATAAAAGCTGTAACACTTAATGATACTTCTTGGTTTGCTTTTGACACAGAGTCTCATGTAGTCCAGGCTGGCCTTGAACTCACTATGTAGCCAAAGATGATATGGAACCTCTAGTATTCCTGCCTTCACACCCCAAGTGCTGGGATTACAGATGTGTATCACCAGCCTGGTTTATATGGTGCTGGGCATTGAACCTAGGGCTTCATCAATGCTAGACAAACACTCTACCTACAGCTACAGCCTCTAATGATAATTTTAAATCTCATTAATGAGGTACCTCACCCACAAACAAACACAGAAAAGACAAATCACTTTCATGCTGTTTTACTCAACAACTTGCCCCGACACACGGGCTCGAATTCCTGGGCACACTGATTTATTCATCTGGTTCACCGACCTGGCCAACGGGCCTCTCTGGTGGCATTAGTCTGGTTTAAGAGGTTCTGGGCTTCTTCATCCACAACATCCAGCAAGGATTGGATGACTTCAGCTTCTTCTTGAGGGTCGTCATAGATTTCATCATCCTGGGAATCAGATTCTTCAAAAACAACAATTTATTTTAAAAGTACTGATTGTCAGAAAGGGACAAAGTCTCAATCCAAACATGCCAGGGGTTCTGAGGTTCTAAGCGTCTCCTCTGAAGAGCAGACATGGTCACCTAGTCTTTCAGTCTAGGTATGCCGGCTGCCATGGAAAAGCACACGAGTGAGCTTAGAAGCAGCAAATGAAAAATTAACACTGGAGATATACCGTCTCATGAAATATTAACAATCTGATGCTTATTTCATAAAAATTAATGTCAAATTACGTATCCATGAAAGAAATAGAGATGTCATCTTCTGAAGATTAAGAATATAATTTTATGTGACATAAAATATCCTCAATATAAAATTTCTAAACCATTTAGTAATTTACGGAGCTCTGCTTCATAGAACACAGGAAACATTATTAAGCACAGTTGCTCAATCTTTTCAACCTCTTAAGCCATTTAGCCCCAGAATGAGAATGGGCGCTGGACATCTGAGCGGGATGCAACTTTTAGATCATTTACAGTAACCGGAAGGCTTATTTGAAAACTACCTTTGGTCTCAGTCGAGTCTGTTGACGCCTTCATCTGAGATGAGCATTTTCCTCCTGGATACACAGCCTCAGTGACTTCTTCCCCATTAACCTGAAGCACAAGACCATAGCAAAGCACCGGATGGTTATTTTGATAACTTCTGGGACCGGAAAAGGACTGAGCGTGGCTCCTCCCCCTTCCTGTTTAGTACAAGGCTCATTTTACATCTTTGAACCATGCACCTGTGTTACTAGGAAAATATGTGGAGTGTGTGAAGCAGATGTGACTTCCTATCACTGAACACATCTGGAACCACCTGCTATTTCTTAAATTCACTGGACTGCACAAAGCTCTTACTTGAGGCATGTTTTTTTTTTTTTTTTATGAGATTTGTCTTCCAAAGAATATTTTACAAAAGTTTAATAGGATTACAAAATCTTCAAAGTGGAGAGAGACGAATAGGATTCTTTTTCGTCTTCCTTCCTTCCCTTCTGTTTTGAGATAAGGTCTTGCTATACAGCACAGAGTCCTAAACTCCTGTTCCTATTGTTTCAGCCTCCTTAGCAGGGGAATTATGTTGCCCACCACCATTCTTAGATGAAAGACAATCAACTTTTTAGTTACTTGTGAGTGTGTTACATGGATGCACGCTCCAATTTAGCGGCTACTTGGCCATTTGTTAGGGGTAAAGACTTTCCCATGTAGTTTAACTCTCTTGTGAGTTTAAGAACACAATGGATTGATGAGTATGTAATTATTATACCTCTACTTACCTGAACGAAACATTTACAGCTCAGTGACAGACTGTGATGCCCTCAAAGGGCACAGCCTCGAGAAGGACAATGTAGCTGCGATGTAGCCCAGTGCTAGACCACTTGCACAGCTAGGCCCAGTCCCCAGAACAGTTTAAAAAAGACACTGCTTCTGTGTTGGGCATGGCGCAGGTACTCATTTCTCTTGTGCTGGGATCCTGTTTGGCACAGACCCATGCTGGCCCTGTGTACACTATCATAGTCTCTATGAGTTTATGTGTGTGTCAGTCCTGCTTTATTTAGAAGGCCATGTTTCCTTAGAGCCCTCCATTCCCTCTGGTTCTTAGACTCTTTCTGCCCAATCTTCTCAGGATTCCCTGAGCCCTGAAAATAAGGAGTCAATGGAGACATCCCATTCAGGACTGAATGTTCTAAGGTTTCTCACTGTCTGCACATTGTCTGGCTGTGTTTCTCTGTGTTTCTTCTAATCTACAGAGAGGAAGCTTCTCTGGTGATGGCTGAGCAAGGTCTTGGATCTATGAATATAGCAGAATGTTGTTAGGAGCCATTCTATGGCTACGTTCCTTTAGCAGAACAGTAGTGTTTGGTATTCCTTTCGGTCCTTGGGCTATCTGCTCTCCAGGTCTATGTCCAAATGATAATCATTCATAAATGAGAAATTGGTTCACTCCAACAGTCTCACTGGGGACACAAATCACTCTTAAGGTCAGGAGCAATGGCCAATAGTAGATGACCAATACACACAACGATATCTTTGGGTATTCTTTGTCTCCTAAGGTTTTGACAGGGTTTTTGTTAATTTAAATATATATTTTACTTTTCCTATACATCAAGCCTTCCAGTTTTGTTTTCTACATGTGTTCATATCCCGTGCACATGAAGACGTGCGTCTCTACAACTTCATGTGTGTCTCTTGCTTTTTTCTTTGGTTCTTTTTTTTCTGTTTGGTTTGTACTATTCTGGCTTGTTTTGTTTTTATCTTATCTGATTTTATTATTATTCTTTAAATGCCTGTTTGTTTTGCAACGAGAGACAGAAAGGGCTGGATTCTAAGAGCAGGGAGGTGGGGGATCATCTCAGAGGAGCTGGGAGAGGGGAGACTGGGATGAGAACATACTGTATGAAAATGTCTTTGTTCAATAGAAGAAAGAAAAAAATTAAAAATTAAAAAAGACAGGTAAGAAAAAAAGATTTGGATAAACTGTAAAATTAAATGACTACATTACAGTAACTGTGTGTTGTGGTCCGCTCTGGAGGCCTAACTCGCCTTACTAAGAAGTTAGATATGACAGAATTACATTTCATAAGCTGGTGACACAACACCCACGACATCACTGGTTGTGAAATCCCATTTTTTTTTTTTTTTTTTTTCCAAGAGAAATTCATGGTCTGGGCACCAGTGCTCAAGGACAGAATGTTGTTAAGGAGACTTCCTGGAAGATCTTAACTCCCACAGAAATGTTGGCACCCACAATAACAGAAGTCCTAGTTTCTAGGGTTTGATGTTGATTCAACAGAAACTCTACACTCCTTTCCTTCAGCACACCGATACTTAAAGAGAACAAACACTACACAGCATGAGTGACAGCAGGAACCCATGAAAATTCAGTTGCTCCAGCTCGGTGAAGTTGAAGATCTGGATCAGCAGGAACGCTCTGCTACGGTGCCAACAAAGCGCGCGGGCGCGCGCGCACACACACACACACACGCGCGCACACACACGCACACACACACACACACACACACACACACGCGACTGCTGTTGCTGTCACTTCGGCCTCAGGTCTGCTTCTGCTGCAGTGCGTTTTCAGGATGCACGAAGTGAATCGTGTGCCGTAACATGTTGTGGTGCAGGGCACAGAACGGGATTCTGTTCACCCCGGCTCACTGCAGAATCGTGTTGAGATGGTATCATTTTTTTTTTTTCAGATTACTAATGAGCAAAGTGTTTTACATGGGAAGACATGTAAAGACATTTATGTCACACGAACAGACATCTGAACAGTGAGGGCCGGGGCAGATGGGATTGGGGTAGGATAAAACAGTCCAACAGAATAAAAATCCAGCTGTGACCTTCTCAGAAAAATCTCATAACATGGAAAGAAGAACATAATAAAAATAAATATTACTTAGACTCCTGGGCACACAAGTGAACGAGAGAGAGAGAGAGAGAGAAACGAGGCAGAACTCACGATGCATCTAGAGCTCTGTCAGATTACTCTAGATTTCTCTGTGCTAATCCTCAGTGGTTTACGATCTCACTTTACTATCTGTCAAAGCATTGCTTAAGTCTCTCAAAACAAGTAAGTCCGTTTCTTTGGCCACTGCTGCTCCTTACAGTGCCGTAGGTTCAGCCTTCTCAGGCTGCTTGTGACCAACGCTAATCCAAAAGGGTAACTCTGTTGCTAATTACACACTTCTCTTCCCCTAGTCCAAGAGACAACTGACGGAACGGTGCACATCAGCCAAAACTTCCGGATGCTAGCATCGCCTTGTCGAGCCATCAGCCATCAAAGAGCCAGTGTGCCTTGAGTTTTCTTAGTGAAGCCTATTTAAGTTCATCACAATGGAGTACTGCCCTTAGCACGTGTGTCTTAAGAACACTTAGCTACAAAATCAATTGGGTTTGAAACATAAGCACATTGGAAATTTAAAGTAGGTATGATATGAAAGGAGGTTTTGTTCTTGCCTTGGAGAATGAATTCTTCGGTGTGAGGGCAGGCTGGCCGCCAGGCTCCGCACTGCTGTGGCCTGAAAGGAACAGCACAGAGAGCGGGCTGTGAGGCAACTGAAATTACAAGAGAGACGCGGGACTCGCTCAAGACGCGACTCAATTAAAAACTGCCATAAAGGGGCCAGCGAGACGGACCGGCTGGTTGAACGCTTGTCACTAAGACTGGTATCACCTGGGTTGATGAGACCCAACCTCTCTGACCCCATTCGTGCATTATGGCATGAGTGTGTGTGTGTCACGATAAATAGATGTGAAAAAAGTTAGAAGAAATCTGATCCATATAAAATAATAAGAAACCCTGTACTTCTAAGCACGTTATCTTTAGTTGTATACAGAAGAGTTCAGAATACAAACGATACGAACCAAGTAGGTAGAATAATACATCAGAGAAGGGTCTAACTTAAAAACCAGAAAACACACCCAAATTCTATTTGTTTTTTTCACACAGGGTTTCACATGGCCCAGGCTGGCCTCCGACTTGGTACATACTGAGGATGTCCCAATTGCTGAGATCACGGGTGGGTACCACCACACCAAGGGAGGCGGAAGCGAATCCTTACGAGAAAATAGTTCACGTAAACGCTGATTTTGGAGCTAGGTATGTTGCCTACATCTTCAACTCCGGCCCCTGGGAGGCAGAGGCGGAGGCGGAGGCAGGAGCGTTGCTATGGATTTGAAGCCATTCTGGGCTACAGAGAGACCACGAACCAACTTCCACAAAACAAAACAAGCTGTTTGGGTACCGAGCGATTCGGGTAGGAGACACTGAATGGAAGTTATCCCACCTGAATGGGAGCGACATGCCAGCGTCACAAGTGCGAATCTATGTTCGGTCTGCCTCTGTAGAGGCGAGGACACTCCACTCGTTTCACAAAGTGCTTCAGCACAGGCACCGCGCCGTGGATAAATAAAGTATATTTCTAGATCAAACGCTGATTTCTTTTCCTCTTTGCTACTAGTCCAAAGACTTAATATACATCCTGAGAACGAGCAGATTTTGCTTCCCTTACAGCTAGGAGGGACACATGCTGAACCGTAGTATGAGTGATTAAAATTATTTTTCAAGAGATTAATAAAGATATGTGGAGTTTGGAAAGTTAAACACACACAGGTACAAGCACGTGAGTTCTAGGGCTTTTATATACTAATGACCTGCAGATAATTCTGGTAGGGAAGATGAAGGTTGAGGTGGAATTTTTATGAATATATTTCTATAATATATTCTATAATATATGTGGTTGATGTTACAGAGACCTCAAGAATTTCATTTTATTTAAAGTAATATAATACTATAATATAATTTTAGATACTCCAGGAAAAACAATTTTAAAAGCCTATCAATAATAAGCTACTAGATCAGAAAGTCCTCCTGGCACACCGTGAGATGTTGTAGGCAGGTTATATACAACCTCCCTTCTTGTCTCTCTTTTTTCCCTCTTGGTCCCAGAGAACCAAGTTCCATGGGAGTCAAGCGAACAGACAATTGGTCCTGATGCTTTCCAAAGCTGTGGGGCCCTGGAAAGACACAAACAGGCAGGGAACATGCTCCCAAGTGTCTCCTGAGATCGTTCGCTCTAAAATAAACTGATCGAGAGCAGGGCATGAACCTCTAGCTTTCAGAAATTTTGGCTCTAACAGACAAACTGCGTGTGGCATGGTTTCCAGTGACTGCTGTTGGCATTTGGATGCTGTTCTCTGAAAACCTGGAAGACTCACTCTGCACAAAGCACAGAGTTCATAGGTGCTCGAGCTCACACACATCCCTCTGTGCCTAACAAATTTCTGACTTAGCACTACCAATAAAAGCTGCATTTGTAGATCTTGATCATATAAACCAGTGGGAATCAGATTTCCTGTGTTTAAATTTTGGCCTCACTCTTTATTAACTTTGTAGGCTTTGGCAAAGTTATTGAACTTCTCGGTGCCTCAGTTTCTCTTTCTATAAAGTGATATGATAGTTACTTTAGAATTATCCAGTTCTTATGAGGGTTAAAGCACTTACAGGAATGCTCTGTCCAGAATGAGCGAGCATTGAGGGCGAGAGCTACTATAGTTCCTCTGATGTTATGCCTCCACATGAGGTAGATACTTACTTGCATATTCATAAATCCACAACACCTAAATGGGTTCCTGGCACAGAGGAGACATTCCATAAATATCCGTGTAAATTACTAAGCTGTATATTCATCAGAACCTCACTAGGTCGATACTAGTAATATCATCTTGCTGGTAGGAAATGGAGGCTTATATAAGCATCAGGGAACCTACTGAGTACACACAGACTTAGACTTCCAGGTCCACTACACTGTACATTCCATGCTCTGCTCTGCTGTTTTTCTAATATGTATTGAGTTTCAGGGATAGTCTCATCACTTAAATAGAATATTTAATTCTGATAATTAATAGGATATTAAATAGATCGTGTAAAATATTCTAGAAAGTCAAGAAAAAAAAACGGTTACATAACAGTATCCAACATGCTGTCTGGGAAGAAGTTACCTCTCTGTAAGCCCCATAACAAGAAACGTCCCATACCATTGGCTTTGGTGAACTTGGGTGCTGAAACGGTAGCTCTCACCGGACTAGGTACCACTGGGTAGCCGTCTCTACAGAACAGATAGAGGAAATACAGTTACAAAGGCTTCAAACAGTTTAAATGTCCTCTGGGCCGTGATTTAGTTGTTTCAAAAGCTTCACTTTTTAGGGGTTCAGTTCAGGCAACCCCCTGAAGTGTGGACAGGATTTTATGGGACCCTTCACGTATGTTCTCACAGTGAGATGGAGGGTGGACACAGTAGCACCCCACAGTCCCTGGAAGCTTGCAGGCCAGCCTGATGGACACAATGGTCAACTAGAAAAAGCCCTCTGTAAAAGTGAAGAGTAAGGATCTAAACCCACCCACGCGAGATACGTGCCCACACTCCCCCCTCTCCTCACAAAGGCTTTTAAAAAAAGAGAACAGCTTTTTCTGTTCTTTTTCCTTCTGCATCTTCTCCTCCCTTAGTCCAGGCTGGTCTCAAGCTTGCTATGTAGCCAGGTTATATGAACTACACATCTTGCTTCTGGTTCCCGAGTACGGGGATTGCTGAGTGATTCTCAGCAGGCTCTTTGTCCTTGTTAGGACTGTCGTCAGCGACAGAGCTGGAGACTGAACTGAAGGCTGCAACCGCTGAATGGCGTCTCCACTCTGAGAATTAACTTCTCCACGTAATCTTTCTCCAGGTTTCAGCTCAGCACGTCACTCTACTGCACCTCCCTGCACATCACAACACAGTAATTGTGATGACTGGACACCGGCATTCAGAGGGCAGTTCGGAGGCAAGGTAGCTCAGAAGTCAGTTTACAAGGTTTTTATATACAAAGCACTCGGTCTGACTATGCTTTCCTTTAAGCTCAGAGTGAAAATATAGGTGGGAAAAAAAAAGCTAACTTGATTCTAAGAATCACACGAAGAAAATACTACCCAAGGTCAAGAGCAGCCACAAGTGAGCACACTGGCAAGAGGGCTAGTATGCCATCCTGTTGATATCAAGGACACCTACAGGATGCTGGGTTGGCAGATGCATCATATGCCACGCCCTCAGCACACCTGTCTGCTCTTGCTGGGCTGCTTGAGCATACAAAGTTCATACATCTCAAGGTTATGTTTGCAGGGAGCGATCTTGAGACACGTGACACCCTCTTCAACAAGCCAACCCAACCCAACCCACTCAGGCTCTCTTCAGTGGCTGCTATGAAAAGGGGGTGGGGGTGTTCTCAGGTCACTCTAATGATAATCCTCTCCTGTGATACAGCCCTCTACTGTGGGTCTCCATTAGACCCGCACACACCTTCTCTCGGGCCTCTGGACACACGTGGGATCCGTACTAAACTCATGTTGCATGCTGTGCAAGCAATCAAAGTCTATTTCTGGAGGTACATCTGCCGGAATCCATGAAGGAACATCAGGCTAGAGTCACTAGCCTGCAATTAATTAGGTTAATCTACCATCTTCATAGTTCCTGACATATACATAGTCACCAGAAAGACCCATCTTTCCATCACTGCTTCCATTATTTCCTGTAGACTATCAGGACAGTGAGAGTGGAGAAAGCTGAAGAAAAACGGGCAGGATTACTATGACGATGGTGGAAAGGAACAACACGTGACTTTGGGGCTGAGTGAAGAGCGCTCTCCTGATTTTGAGTCAAACATTCAACCTGTATCTAAGGTTGGTAGTGATGTTAATGTCCACAAGATATTTTCCATTTCCAAGTCATTCCCATTCTCCTAGGGAAACAGTGGTGTGTCAATTCAAAGTTCAGACACACACAGAGTCAGGTCAGGGGTTAGAGAAAAAGTACACAATGCAGAAAAGAACAAGCAACTTTATCTCTGATTTTACTAACCCATTGTATTTTGAAAGAAATTATTCATGGACACAACTGTAAATTTCTCTTCACACAGGCTCTAAACTACTGCCCAGTACCTCGTTGCTTTCAGCACCACCGAAGGAAGCGACAGCTCCATCACTCTGTTCGCTTCTTCCAAGGTCATGCCCTGTGTGCTCACTCCGTTCACGTAATGGATGATATCTAATAGCTGGAGACTGCCTTCAACAGCCGCGAGGGACCTCGGGTTAATGTCACTAATGTACACCACTTCGTGTGGGCTGCCATGACCTCCAGACAGAGAAAACCCTTCAAAGAACAGAAAAACGACAGGTTTTCAGTCACGGGGGTGGGGTTGGTGCTTACTTTTGATTATGTTAAGAGAGTCATACGGAATGAAGCTTGGGCTTTTCTTACCCAGTTCCTTTTCGTGGCACATCACTGTAATGTCAGGCAGCAAGTGGGAAAACACTGGCATCCGGGGCAACTCTAGGATCCGCCCAAGGACTAACCTCACCGTCTTGGGTGCTGCTCGCAGCACGTTCACTGCATCGGTGTGGGTCATGTTCGTAACATCTGTATCGTTAACCTACAGAACGAGAGAGAGGCAAGCGAGGGTTACTTTTCAGAAGAGGAGATCTGATTATGACCTATATTGGCTGCTAAGAGATTTATGGTGATGTGGTCTCTAATTTATTAGAATCCCGTTCCCTGCAGAAATCATAAGGACAATGTCAATATGGAGTTGCTAACAAATAAATGCATGCTTCGCTGCTTTGCTAGTACAGGGGTTTTTATCCTCCACAATTTAAGACGCTCGCTGTCTCATGGACTTGAGGGACCTTGGAGAGATGAAAAGAACTCTCAGTTTACGAAGCAAGTTGAAGCAATTCCCAAACAGCTCTGTGTATAAAGGCCTTTATTTTGAAAGTGGTGGAGAATGAAAACATAAACCAGAGAAACAGTGTCACATCAACTCGACTTCCTTTCTCTTCCGACGTTGACTGGCTTTTGGTCACTGCCACGGTACGGATGACGCCAGGCCCTCAGTGTGAAGCGGTGAAGTCCAGTCAGCAGGTTGGCTTGGCTGTGCCTGCAGGAGCAGTGGGGACCCAGCCTCCCTGGCATCCTTTTGAGATGTGGTCTCTTCCTGTCTCACACGTATGATGCCTTCACGAAGGCTGAGCTGCCGGTGCCACGCCCTTAAAGCTCCCACAAGGCGAGCTAACAAAACTTCTCTTTTTAAACTTGGCTTGTGTGAATTATTTCACAACAGTAACAACAGTTGGATTAAGACAGTCACATCTGTATGAATGTCCCTAGTCCCCTTAAATGTCTCACTTAAAAACGTTATTTTATTTTATGCATATGAGTGTTTTGCCTGCATCTGTGACTCTGTACACTTGTGTGCTTGGTGCCTGCGGAGGCCAGAACAGGGCAATGAGTTCCCCGGAACTGGAGTTACAGATAGTCATAAACCAACATGTGGGTGCTGGGAATAGAACCCAGGTCCTCTGGAAGAGCAGCCCATGCTCTTATACTACTGAGCTGTCCCTTTAGCTCCTAAGTGTCTCACCTTTATAAGCCGGTCTCCGGGCTTTAACCTTCCGTCACCTTTGGCTGGGTCCTGTATGACATCATGGACATAACAACCAGTGCTCTGGTTGCCTTTGGTTACTGTAAAACCCAGACTTCCTTTTTCTGATTTAATTAGGGTAATGAGAAGCTCTACTTCCTAGAGAAAGAACACAGATTGATACAAGGTTGTCTACTGTGTCCTACAGACACATGAACATTATTGCTCTTGGTAGGAGAGGAGAAACCCAAATCTTAGGTTTACTTGGCCAAATGACGTCTTCTCGAGTATAGGATGTTCCTTTCTTTCCAAGCATATAACAGTTTTTGAAGTACGAAGTTATGTTTGTCTCTCAAGAGTCTTTCCCTCCCTCCTTCATCCCCTCCACCTGGGACTGAATCCAGAGCCTCACACATGCCAGGCAAGGGCTCTCCCCACTGAGGTGCATGTCAGCTCCTGTTTTTGTTCTTGAATATACAAGATGAACGGGGATACACAACATGAACACCCACCCACATGCACGTGTGCACGTACACACCCACACGAACACCCATCTACATGCACGCGTACACATATGCGCAAACACATAAAATCAATAGGTGATCCACAGAAATTCAAGAAGATTAATGGTAAGCATCCGTCTGTAGCAGTGTCTAAGCACCGTGCTAGGAGCTATAGTATTCCATTTAATCATTTCCAGTCTGCAGAAGTCAGCAGTCCATTGCACAGCAAAGCTACTAGGAATCAGAAGAATTAGGTGATTTGTCTGTGGGTGTCTGCCAAAACGGCAGCAAAGGTGGTGAGAAAGTCAGGGCAGTGTACAGTCCTTTTTACTGTCCCCTAAATCCTCACCAAGGAAACATCAGTTAGCTATTAAGTAAATGTAATATTCTACCACGCGGCTTTTTCTCCAAATAGCAGAAAATGCATATATCTATGCCCGCACTGAGAAACGTGAAAATTGTTTTGTTTTTAATACAAAGGAAGTAGCTCACCACTTCAGAGTCCTCAAGGTGGTTTCCCAAGTTGTTTTTCAGAGCCGTCAAGTTTTCTTGTTTGTTCAGCTCAGAAGTGAGATGCGTGTAGTATTTACCCATGGGGTCAGAGGATGTGTGTTCTGAGTGGGGCTGACAGATCTGTCCAGGACTCACTTCCGGCGGAGGAGGATGGCTACGGAGACAAGGAAGCAGCGCTATTTGTGGATACATTTCAGTGTCAATATTCAGTTTGTGCCATGACAGAAAATGATGTTTTCTGTCTGGTTTTGAGTGAGATCCTTACTACCTTTTAGACTGTGGGTTTATTCAATGTCTACTATTAATTCTCTGTGCAGGTTCAACTTCAAATAAGCTCTTTAAGCTACAGAAAGACAGGCCAGAATTAAGTAGATTTTCTACTTCTAGTTGTTATTCAAGATGGGAGATAATCTTGCCAAAGGTCTAATTTGGATTTCAACCTAGCACGAAAAGAAGGAATAAGAATAAATGTCTTATTTCTGTGGTTATTTAGTTGCCTACATATATATTTTTCAGAACTGGGAGTTGAACTTAGGGTTTTATTCATGCTGAACAAGTGCTCTGTTGGGAGCAATGCAGGGAACAGCAGCCAGCTTTAGGAAGACACCCTGTTGCTTAGCAAGGCGACAGTAGGTTTTTACCTTGTCTCCTGAATGCCCTTTGCCACTGCTGGGCCTTAGTGTGCTTGTTGCTACCATGGTCTCCCTGTCTCTCTTGTGGTATGAAAGTTCTATGGGGATCTCTAACCTCTCACTGGGCAGTGTTGCTGGCACACATACTAACAGTAGTAATTTCCCCTTGAGTAACGAATGCCTCTTCAGCAAGGCAGTGCCATTCAGAAAGAGTAACTAACCAACAGCATCAGATTAGGGTGTTTTGCCAAGTTGCTTCGAAACAAGTACGTGGGAAACTACATAGGAAAACACGTTCTTGGTAGCTGAAGTCTTGGTCAGGGCTAGCAAACACGAACAAAGAAAGTCTGGTTGCTAGGGCCCACAAGTTTCACCTATGAAAAACAGGCCCATGAGCAAGAAAAAACACACCCATCGTTAAGTTTGAACTTCCTTGAACTTCCGTAATTTTGAACTTTTCCTGATTTTACAAACTATAAAATTACTGATGGGTTTTGCTGTATGCCTTGGGGACACAGAGCTGTGTAGCATGTGAGTTGGAGAGATTCTCCCTTTATCTAAGAAAGGTAAAGGACCCGGACTTGAGGTCCTTTACTTAACTGTACGTTTGTTTAGCTATGATTCACTGCTAGCTGAATAGAAAAATTGCGTTAAGGATAGCTCGACACATACCCATTTCCTGGTGACTGCAAGCGCTGTCTGCCAGCCAGAAGGAACTGGCTGTACGAAACATTTAGCTTGCTCGAATACTTTTAATGTGTAGCGGGAAAGCTTTTCTTTCTTTCCTTTTTTTTTTTTTTTTTTTAATGAGAATCTATGTAACCATAGTGTAGTAACCTAAGGGGAAGGTTAGAAAACAAAAATCCATGTGGGAGATTTAACCATGGGTAGGTATTTGAGAATAATATGTTTTTAAAATTATGACTCTCGTAATCATTTACTGGCAAAAAATAGGATCCGTGACTGTATTATGATTCCTTTTACGTGAGACATTTTATGAAAAGATATATAAGGCCATGAGAAAAAATAAAGAGAGCTTGCTTTGCCCTGGAAAAAAAAAAAAAAAAGACTCATGCCTGTTCTGTTCACCGACTTCACACCTCCTTACACGCCCTGGCCTCCTGGGAGAGCTCCGCTATTGTCTCTTGCTCTTTGTTTGAGAGAGGGTCTTACTAGGTTGTCTAGGCTGGCCTTTAACTCTTTTCTGCCTCAGTCTTCCAAGTGTCTGAAGAAATAGGCAAGGTTCCTATGGTCACTTTGAATAAAAGAACGGGAAGGAAGGAAGGAAGAAAAGAAGCGAGGGAGAGGGAGAGAGGGAGGGAGGGAAGGAGGAAGGGGAAAACGCAGCTTAAGTGTGGTTGGATGTAGATACGGGACACCAACAGTCAAGCTGCCTGAGGTTTCCTTCGGGTGAAATTGCATTGAGAAGTTACTTTCTTAACGACTGATAAATATGCTCAAGAGAAAAGCAAGGGTCACACTGATGGGCGTGGGAGCTCACGATCGTTAGACACGATTGCAAGACCTCTGGTTGCTTAGTCTCCACAGGCACTGCATTCTTTAAAAATTCGCTTTTTATCACGTGTACCTGGATGCATGTGCGTGAGAGTGTCCTATCCCCTGGAGTTGGAGTTACGTGAGGTTACGAGCTGCCCGGTATGGATGCTGGGAATTGAACTAGCATCCTCTCTACCCACCGAGCCACGTCTCCAGCCCACCAGATTCCTGCCTTATCAGAATGACATATGTTGCTGCTATCACTGCTGACGCCGCCAGACACGCTCCGGAACGTTGGCAATACCTGCTCTCAAATTCTTGTCTGCCGGGTATTTTCCGTGGGTGGTAAAACATGGTACACGCGGGTTCCTCTTGGCTTCTGGGTGCTTCGTGTTGACTGTGTGCCTGTGACATCATGGTGCTCAGGGCCTGGTTCAAAGCGGAAGCCAAGGTTGTATTTGGTATCTTCTCAGGCGCTCTCGGGGCGCTGTCCTCTCCGCTCACGCTGCTGTCGCTGTAGCTCTCTCTCCTGGACGGAGACTCGCACTGCTTCTTGTGTTTGTCGGGCACCTCGTTCTCACCCAAGCTGGCACCTCGCTCCGCTGAGGAGGGTGGTGGCTGGGAAGGCTCTCTGCCGCTATTTAGAAGGACTTGTGCTGGAGAGTGCAGTGGGGTCTGGAAGGACACATTGAAGGAAAACAGAGGGTAGTGCCATGCATTAACTTTAGAAACGGTCACTTGATTATAAACCTGCTAAGTACAGTACTTTACATAAAAATATTAATTTTATGACAATAAACATAACTGGTGCTCTTTAAAGAAAACTTTTTATAAATGGACAACTGCTAACATTGTATGAGTCACATTTCATTTGCTTATTCCATTAATCTTTTTGTGTATAATTATGTCACGGTATAAACGCCAAAGTGTCATGTGTAAAGGTCAGAGGACAACTTGTGATTGTTTCTCTCTTTTCACCAATGGAGGCCCCAGGAATTGAACTCCAGCCCTTAGGGTTGGCAGTAGGTGCCCTTACCTGTTGGGCCACCTTGCTAGCCTGATTTGTATTTTATTTTCAAGCTACTTTATTTATTTCCTTCTGTGTGTGTGCGTGCGTGCGTGCGTGTGCGTGCGTGTGTGTTTGCATGTGCGTGCGTGTGTGTGTATGCCATGGCATGTGTGTGGAGGTGAGAACAAGTCTGTGAAGTCAGTTTTCTGCTTTCACCATCATGATTTCATGATTTCTAGGGATCCGACTGATTTCAGACTTTTACAGCAAGCACTTTTACTCAGTAGCCAACTCGCCAACCCTGATTTACATTTTAAAATCAGAATGAGGAGTCATACTCCGTATTGTACTTTGTATCCTATTTCCAAAATTTAGAATTCTATCGCGAATGTGTTCTGACTTTAAAAAAAGTCAATATATGCTTTCAAGACTCATTTATAATTTTACGAGTATGCGTGTGCCCAAGTGTATGTACGGTGTATCACACGCATGCAGGTCCCACTGAGGCCAGAAGAGGGCACTGGGTTCTCTGGAACTGGAGTTACAGGCAGTTGTGAGCTGCCTCATCTGGGTGCTGGGAGCTAAACCTGTGTCTTGGGAACTGAACCCATGTCCTCTAGAAAGCAGCAAGTGTTCTTAATCACTGGGCCATCTCTCCAGATCTTTTCTGAAGTTTTAAAATGCGCTGTAGAAACAGCTATAACAAGCACTATACCGTAATTCAACATAACCATTATATCACAGTTCAGTGGAGGGCCGCCTCTATTTCAGCCTCCATTGCTGAATACACAGTTGTTTATGTTAACAGAGACCTAGGTGAACTTCTCTGCATGCATGAAAACTTCCACATGGCTTGCCTTCCCTTTGTAATTCTCTACGCTGTCCTGCTCGGGATGTTTTCGAAGGCCTTTTAAAATATTTCCAGATAGCTTTTTAGAAATACTTAGCCAGCTGATGCACTCAGCAGGAGTATCGCATTCAGTTCATCCTATCTGATGCTACAAATCAATGTAGTCTTTGTTGTATGTGTGTGTGTGTGTGGTGTGTGTGTGTGCGCGTGTGTGGTGATGGGGATCAAATCCAGTGCCTTGTGCATCCTGAGCAAACACTAAGCAAATCCACTCTCCCTGATCTATGTACTCAGCCCTTCAATGGCTTCTTTCTAGATTTGTGAGTGTCCGTGTGCACACACATTAAGTGTCTGAGGACAGAAGAGGGCATTCCCTGGAGCTGGAGTTTTAAGCAGCTGTTAGCGGACTCCGCGAGAATGGACTGTGCCCTTTCCAGCCCCTTCAGTATGGCTTCTTCAAATGCTACTTGTGATGAGAGCTTCAGAAACACCGCTTTGCAGTCATGGCCTCCTCAGCCCCCAGCACAGAGGCGGAAGCTCCCAGCTCAAGCAGCTCTTCCTTCTAGACCCGGCAGGCAGTGTGGGGAGCGGCACTTTTAAGTTGGCAGGCCAAAGGCAGACTTTCTTGTAAAACACCATCAGAATACATTTTTAGATTCTTAAATTACTCCGTGACAGAGAAGAAGGAATAAATATATCCCCTTTTCCAGATGGTGATTTTTTTTTAAAAGTGACAAAACACTAATTCTCATTGACTTTACTGCTTTATAGCAATGGATGACATTCAGTTGTTTGGGCTTCCCAGCTCTCACCCCTCCTCTCCTGCTAGAACTTTCCTCAACAAGTCCTTTTCTTACTTTCATGCCATCTTTTTATCTGTGTGTGACCCCCTGAGTTTAATTAGTTTCTTGCCCAAGCAGGAGTGGGGAGTTACTCCCGGGGGCACCACTGAAGAAATGACACCCTTCAACAACCATCAGCTGTCAACAGTCTCTCAGAAGGGGCGGCCTCAGAAGCCCCTCCCCTCCACGATTAAATGTTGGTTGGTGCGGTCTCGTGCGGGTGACCACAGCTTCTGTGATTTCATGAGCACAGTAGCCGTGTCGTGCCCAGGAGACGCGTTCTTTGCCACGTGATTCCCCAATCTTGGCTCTCAACGTCTTGGCATCGCTCCTCCCACAGCCTCGGAGGATACAGAGATGACCCACGCGGGGACATGTCCTCGGCCATTACTCTCTCCACTGTGACAAGCCGTGGGCTCCTGCACTGAGCTTCTGCACTGAGCCCACGGTTCAAAGCTTCCCCGAGGAAGCTGGCCACGGCACGAACCTCAGACGCTGCCTGACTCTCGTCTTTATCCAAATCCAAATGAGAAGGACTCTTCTTTGCTTTGTGAAGCGAACAGATGTGCACTGACCTTCGTAACTTACGGTTTTGTCTTCTCCATTATGCTTAGAAAACAAATTCCCGAAACTCTAGTTCTCTATTTCTTCAGAATGAGAAGACAGTGGAAAGTGAACTGGTTATGTTACAGATATGGAGTGTGCAGGAAGAGTTTGAGGGACACACACGAGACCACAGCTCCTAGTTCGATACTGAGGTGTAAAACCCAGTAATGAGCCCATGATGAAACATGCAGCTGAATCAGCAAGCCACTAAACCGGTATCTACAAAATCAGAAATTAGCGTGCAACGACCTTACCGAAAGTGCGGTATTAATTTCTGGTAGCACACCGGGAGGGGGTCTACAGAGGAGCAAGGACACTTCTGGAGCTGTTCCCCTGAGAGCAGATATGACTTCCTGCAGGCACATGAGGAAGGATGGCAAAAAAAAAAAAAAAAAAAAGTCAGTGTTAAGCCACCAGGAAGTAAAGAGCCAGCCCACCCGCTGGCCCCTGCCCCTGCCCCGCCCCTGCCCCGCCCCCGCCCGCCCCCACGCTCCTGGCTCACCTGCTGAGACAGTCCCTTCAGTGAGGCTCCATTCACTTTCAAGATAACGTCTCCAACTTCAATTTTCCCACTTTCTGCTGCTGGCTGTCCCGGGAAGAGCTTTTTAACCCTCACTATGCTGGCATTTACTTGCTCCAGTATAAGACCATCTTCTCGAGAGAAACTGAATCCTAGGCCTGAGCTGTTTTTCAACAGTTTGACCTCAAATGTATTATCTAAGAGAAAAAAGGTTAAAAGTTAAGTATCACTAATCTGCGTCTATGCGAACATACAAACACATTCTTTAGACACGCTTGAAAGGCCCATTTCTGTGTGCTTTTCTCAGCGTCGCACTATTATATGCTCTCATCCTGTCCTTCAGGAAACCTTTGTTTTTTGACCTGTGTGATGTGTGCATCTGCGTTCATGTGCATGCACGTGTGTGCAGAGTATGCATGTGCATGCATGTATATGCATGTGCGTACATGTGTATGAATGTGTATGCATGTGTGTGAATGTGTGTGCATGTATGTGCATGTGTATGCATGTGTGTGCATGTGTGTGCATGTGTGTGCATGTGTATGCATGTGTATGCATGTATGTGCATGTGTGTGCATGTGTATGTGTATGTGCATGTGTGTGCATGTGCGAGTAGACATAGGAAAGCCAGAGGTTGATGTCCAGTGCCCCTTCTATCACTCCCTATCTGTTGTTTATTTTAATTTATTTTTAGAGACAAGGTCTTTCCCCAGTGCTGGAGCTCACTGGCTTATTACTGGCCATGTGTTAAGTTTATAGATGTGTCCGCCATATCCAGCTTCTACATGGGTGCTGGAGACCCAAACTCAGAAGCTCATCTTTGCTTTGCAGACACCTGATGGCCTGAGCCCTCTCCCCAACCCCATTAATAAAAACTTGAGTTAACTGTTTGAATTAAGCTGTGAGAAATGGGAAGCGTTTATAGAGCAAGGTTCTAAGACTAGAGTTGTGTCTCAGTGTCACGTGCTTTAAAAGGAGCACCCTAAGAATACGTTAAAAGGGGGGGGGACAACAAGAATACTCAGGTGTACAATGAAGAGAGACATAAGAATATCAAAATCAACTCTAGCTTTGGGTGAGAGAGAGTAAGTTGATACTGCAATGTTTTGGGGAGCCCTAATTTAATCCCCATAAGTTATAATGACACCCCAACAAAGTCCTCACAAGGAAAATATAGTAATAAAATTTAAACCAGAAAACATTATTCATTTAAAAGAAAGAAGTAAGGAGGAATGTGATTAAGTAGATGATATAATACCTTTAAATTCAGGGTCAAAGAATAATATAGGCTGGTCAGTGTTTTGGACTGATTCGGGGTTACTAAGATTTGTGAAATAAACAAGTTTAAAGAAAAAGAGAGAACATTAGCCATCACCAGTTCTAAAGCAGGAGCTCATGAACTGCTGAAGGGATTTCAGAAGGAAGCGTCAGAGGCACACCAGCCTCTCGAGAGCTCGCGTGGCCTCGGTCTTCATTTCTTGGCTTATCACCGAGTATTCTGTCTCTATAGGCTGGCACACATTTAAGAAGACCGGCATTTGGGATGTACTAAATAAATTCCTGTCCAGATTAACCCTAATAGAAATATAAAAAATTTTACAGCTAGGTGCGATGGCTTACGCCCGGGACATGGGAAACTGAGGGCAACTTGGGCTGCACAGTGTGCAACAAGGCCGACTTGAATTACAGAGTGAGATCCTGCCTCAAGGTGAAAACCCGAAACGAAGCAAAATCTAAGGCACGAGTGGGTTTGAAGCCGTTCTCAACAATTATATATACCTATTTTTCCCTTACCAGATTCCATTTGAGATTTAACAGCCATGTACGAGAATTGTTGTATGGTCTGGTGTTTGAGGTGAGAGAGGGCCGCTCTTTTATTAACGAGACGTGAGTCATGTCTTGACGAACTAAATGAACATTTCAGAATAAATTATTGCTGTGTGTAAGAAAACAAAGCTGACAACTATTTAAGGTATTATTAAATGAACACACTCAGACATGACTTCATTGCCCTGAATCCTCAAGTGTGTTTTTGGTCAGTCTGGTGCAGCCTGAGCGTTTTATAATGGACAAGAATAGAGGTACTGACGTACAAATTTTAACTCAACATGTAAAAATCGTAGTTCAGGAAGACGGAGAGTTTTAGTGACATGGAAACCGCAAGCCTGACCTTCCGTGACAAAGCTGTAGTCTTTGACAGGAATTGTTCTCTTCACCGTCTTTCCTGGGGCTTGACCTTGGTCATCCTGGTCTGCAGAGATGCCCTGTGAGGCTGCAGGATCGCGGTCTTTGGATGCTGGTGACTGCCCCTTCTCTAACAACAGATGAACCACCTGAGAAAATGGAACAGTGCATCGTTAACTGAGACGGCCGATAGACTAGATGAAGTTTTAGGACTTTGTATAGTTGAAGGTTCAATAGAGTAACTGCTTGGGCCACTGAAATACAGGCAGAGAGAAACAACAACATAGGAACAGAAGAAAGGAACTGAAGGTCTCAAAATAAAGTTCTTATTATTTTCTACATGAAAATAGTAAGAGAAAAAGATATTAAAAACACAGCAAGTACATATATGTATTATGTATTACATGCATTGTATACTTATTATGTATATATAATATGTAACATATAACATGCAATGTATGCAATATGTCACATATATAGATATAAATATATATATATGTCTATGTATATTAGAGAATTTGGGTGTTGGGGGACATTCGCTAGACAGTAATTATCAATACCACTACAAATAATCTGGTCAACTCCTGATTGAAAAGGTAGTTGAACACAGTGAACTTAGCTTTTGGGTTGGACGACGACAGGAGTGAAAAAGCATTAGAAATTCATCCGTGCTTTCGAAACACTTAAAAACACAATCACCACTTCCCATCGGGCCATTTGCTAAAGCAGGGCTGAACATGGCACGGGGTCCGGCTCCTCGGTGGGCTATGCTGCCTTCCTGACCCACAGTTCTCAGTGAGATTGAAACTATCTCCTCACTACTGTGTTCTAAGTTACAGGTTGGTATAATGGCCTCTTACCTGTCCTGTGCTTCTTAGTGTTTCCACAGCATGCTTGTGGGTAGCTCCTTCCAGACTGACTCCATTAACAGCGAGAACACGATCACCTGTAAGTTAGGAAGTCGTTTTGAAAGAAGTGAATCAGCATTCTATATTGCAGTGGAATATTTAAACGCGTTCTCGAGTATTCTAAAGCTACCATGCACTTCTGTGCAGTAATAAGAACTGTGAACAGCTGCTACATCTGGCAGCCAGAGCCACTGCCGGCAGTAGCTGTTGGAATCAACTTCTTAGGTGTGGATTCTGGAATGCAGAAAGCATGCTAGTTTGGAGCACCAGGGACCCAACGACTCATGGATGGAGCGGTTTTTCTAATATTGACTCTGTCCACTGAGATATTTGTGTTGAAAGCATTCAACTGTATTAAATAAGCACCAGAGTCTTGACCGGCCTGTAAAAACGCATCATGGCAAGCCAGCTGAAGTTGGGCGTTGGTATACTGCGGAAGTTCTATTCATTAAGCATTAAGGCCTTTGTATCAGTGGGTAGTGTTTCCCTTCAATAAAATACTTAAGATGCCATGTGCTCCAGGTAGGAACCATAAGAGGCTTTGCCTAAGCCACCCACGTTTTGCATCTTAGAGAGTTGTCTTTGCTCTTTATTGAAACCTGTCATAGATATTAGATATTATTTCCATCTACACTGTAGTGTTTTTAATACTTATTTCATATTAATTTGGGGAGAGACTCAGACAAATTTAGGAGAGAACTGAGTATTGTTGAAGCATTCCTCATAATCCAGAAGACTGCGGGAAGGAAATCCCTGTCCCATGCAGGCCACGGTGTGGCCTCTTGACTCAGCTTCCCCAGTGCGGGACTGTAGGTATGCACCACCTGCCTGGCTAGAACAATATGAGTTTATAGCAACACACTTAAATGCTTGCACTCTCACTCCGCCATGGTCCCGCATGATGCTGCTTAGTAGGGCAAAAAGCCATGGAAACCCTTAGCCATTTTCTGTGGCCAAGGGATAGCTGGAAGATGAATTTTTGTCGTGGCATTGAGTAGCTTTTAAATGTAGCTTTAGACAGAACACGTTCTTACGTGGCTCTAAGGTTCTTATCAACTCTGTAATATTTTTTTTTTCTTTCTTCTTGTTTTTTGAGACAGTTTTCTCTATGCAGCCCTGGGTGACCTGGAACTCCGAGATCTGCCTGCTTCTACCTTCTGAGTACTGGGATTAAATAAAAGCTCGCATCACCATACGTGGTCTTCACTTGCTATCTGCCGTGATATTTGTGCTTCCTGTACCCGCACGGACACCATACCTTTGTGAATTCTGCCATCTGACTCTGCGGCTCCTTTGGGGATAATGGCTTTCACGTAAATACCACCGTGTCGGACACTGGTGTTCACACCTCCCTAGGTAGAAAAGACAAGTAGCACATGTTAACACAGAAATACTTGCGTGCTTTCAAATCTGAGCACTCGACAGGGTTCAAGCCACCAGACAGAGCTGTGGTACCACATCAGCATGTGCAATTGCTTAATACCCAGGAATACTGTGAGCTAACTTCTCCAAATAGCGGTTGGTTTGTTCTATTGTTCTTGTTCTCTCTCTCTCTCTCTCTCTCTCTTAAATTCAGAAAGTGTCAATATGCTGCATCTTGACTAGATAAGGGTCTGTTCTTCCTTTCTATGTCATATCATTATGAGCAAGCAGAAAGAAAACTCCATCTATGCAAGATCAGTTTAAGAACACAATTATCAAGAAACACCCAGTATATATACATTAGAATCTGGGAATCTGGGAGTAAATCCCTCAAATTAAGGGAAAAGCAGCTTTTCTTTATCTTAATAGAAGCCAGGAGTGGCGGTGCATACCTTTAATCCCAGCACTCGGGAGAGAGAGGCAAGCTAATCTTTGTAAATTCCAGGCCAGCCTGGTCTACAGAGTGAGGCCAGGCAGGGCTACACGGATAGATTCTGCCTCAAAAATGAAACAAAAAACAAACCCTAAAACAAATATAAAAGACTTTGGTAGAAAAAAAATGTGTGTGTTTGTGTGTGTGCGCGTGTGCGTGCGCGCACGTGTATATGTGTATGTGTTCGTGTGCATGCGCAGGTGTATGTGCATGTGAATGTTAGGTCAGAGGTTGATGTAGCGTGTCTTTTTAAATTGCTTCTCTAACTTTTGAGGTAGGATCTCTCTGAATAGGGAACATGGGCTGGACTGGATAATCAGCAAGCTCTTGAAACCTCCTACTTTCCCCAGTGCTAGTTGCAGGTGTGCGCTGTGTAGCCAGATTCTTAAAAAAAAATTTTTTTTTTTTTGATGTGGGTGTTGGGGACTGAATCTACTACTGACTCATCTCCCATGCTCTGAGAAGATTTTTAAAAATGCTACAGGTAAGGTTTAATGGATCTGTTTTCTACTTCTTATGGAAATGTCTTCTTTAATCATAAAGCAGTGATATAATTATAAAGAGAGTAGAGGGAGTGAAGTGGTCTACTAGGCTTCTGATCTCAGTATGTTACAGTGCTGGCTCATCTGTGTCTTTAAATGCTTTATGTAATGGCCAATACCTCTTAGGTTGTGATAAATGATAAAGTTGCAAATCAGGAAGACTGCATTATAGAATTCTAAAATAATTCTATCAAACAGCTAATGTACATATTTCCATTATTTTAAAAATATATGCACAGTTTTAGAAGCTTTAACTTAATTTACAGGTTTCTAAACATGTTACGAGGTAGTATGCATTCTGGAGAGAATTAGTACGTAACTATCCATGGTCTACAGTTATTCCTGGCACGGGCTAGCAATAGGACAGCACCTCACGATATCACGCACGCAGCAACTGTCAGATGCATAAGAAGCATACACATCCATTTCATATTATGTATACAAGCAATTGCCAATTTTTTTAAACCGCCAGAAAAAAGAAGGTGTAAAGAAGTTTTAAGATCGTCAATTTTTTAGATTTTGGAAACATCTGAAGCAAAATGATTCAACAAGCTGGGCTACGGCAGACCGCTGGAAGAGAAGAAGAGAAAACGCGAAAACCTTGTTAAACAGTACCGTGACACTTATTCCCAAGCTGTTATCATTTTTGGCCAGTTCAACCTCAAAGACTTCTCCGGGCTTAGGAGGCAGTGCGGGAAAAGTTTTAAAGCTCATATGGTTGGATGTGTTCGTTGAGGAGGAAGATTCCTTAACAAAGAAAAACAAACAAGACAAAAGAGGATTTCTAATTAGAACCAAAATGAACTATTGGTGGGAACGGACTTTTTTTTTTTGTGGAAAAAAGAATTGTTAAAGGAAGGCATTAAGGAATAGGGTGCATCAAAAACACAGAGCATCTATCTCAGTAGATGCTGCCAGCTTGTGGCGTTCTTCTCTTGGTATTTAGGAGAACGACCCAGAAAGTGGAACTAGACAAGGCAGAGGGGAGAATTTGGCTTTGGAAGCGCCTCGCCCATGCTTCTGTTCTGGGAGTCTTTAAAAAGTCAATGCAGACTGAACCTGAGCATAGGAGACCATTGTCCTTATGCTTCGTTTACGTTTGCAAATTCAGTCCAAACAATGGAGCAATGGCTAAGCCCTGCTTTTGAGGGCAGAAGGCTCTTGTGAGGAAGATTCCATTTTTTGTGAACAAAAGCTACAAGCTTCCCCTCTAGAACTTCTTGTGAATGCAAGCTCACACTCCTATCGTTTCTAGAACGAGCTATTTCCACTACTGTTACTCCCGTCACTCTCTTCACAGGCAGTTTTTCAGATACCAGATACCAGAGTCCTCTCGTTGGCATATGTTGAACACATGAGCGATAACTAACTTGTAGGAGATGCATCTCAACCTGAGCATAGCCGATTCAGGGTTAGTACTCAGAGCCTCTGATTTCTCCAGAAGTTAGCATCAAATGCAGTAGCAGTTAGTAGCAGAAGATACAAACTGCTCTTCCTTTCCAGAATAATCCAAACATTTTAGTACGTTATATCACTAATAGATTTAACTGCTTTGTTAAAAAAACAACACCCCCCTCCCCCCAAAAAAACCCAAAACAAAACAAAACAAAAAAAGCATGCCTTTTTTGGTGTTTGATGACCCTGACTGTTAGAACAGATGATGTCATCTATGTCAGAATCACCGCGGTCCGAGGACTCGGCTGCATCAGCAATTCCTGGCCTTTTAGCTTTGCTTTGGCTACCGTCAGAGGAAGCCTTCTCAGTGACCTTGGCTGCCACAGGTGGGGATGGGCTGCCATGCCGTGGCTCCTGCCAGCCTCGGTCACACAAGTGGTTGGCGAAGAAGCCATTGACTTGGCTCTGGGACAAGCTGGCGCTCTCAGTCCTGGAATCTTGGGAACTGAGGCTCCCTTCCCGCAGGCCCCCGGTGAGCCCAAGGGGACTCTCTGTGATGTGCCTCAGGGTGCCACGCGGCCAGGGCTGGTCCTCTGAAGGTTCCGCAGCGCTGTCCTGCGTGTAGGAAGATCTCTTCATGTAGGTTTTCATCCCGTTGGCGAAATGCACAGGAGTAGAAGGCACTAAAAGTCAAGATCCAACAGTGACCACGGCAAGCCAGTGAACGCGTGCCTGTATGGTTTTTTGTTTTAGTTTTTGACGCAGGGTCTCGCTATGTCTAGCCAGCCTGAGACTTGCTATGTCGGCCCCAAACTCGGGGATCCTCCTGCTTCTGCCTACTGACGGTTGGGATGAAAGGCATGTACCACCGTGCCCAGAAAATTAAATGAACTGTAGTATTTCTCATAATATAAAATACAATGCCACATGAAGAAGACGGATACAGTCATGAAATCCAAAATTGATAAACTTTCTGCGAGGCAAATTGGTAGCACACGTCACAACGTGGAATGGTAATAGACTAGCTTAAAAAATTTTTTTTAAAGTAAAAATGTGTGTGGTATTTTCTACATTTATCCTGCACATATAAAACACATAAATACCAACAACACAGAAGACACCATATACATCAGTTTCCTTGGAAAACGGAGCAGATGTTTAGTTCATATTTTGTGTGCTTTCCATAAATTAAGTTCATTTTAATATGTCACTATGTCACTTTAAAGAAACTGGGAAATGAGAAAGAAAGAGAGAGAAAGGGAGAGAGAGAGAGAGAGAGAGAGAGAGAGAGAACTGCTATCATATGAATGTGCTCTTGAAGTCACATGCTGGAGACTCCAGCCTTACAAATGGGTCACCGCCTGTGTGAACATGGCTTCACTCTGCGGCGCCAACATCTCTGTTCACAAGCTCTGCCAAGGGATGACTTAGCAAGAAGTTCCCCGCCAGATGCAGTACCCTGACCTTCACTTCTCAGCCTCCACAACCATAGGAAATAAATCCGTTCTCTATAAATCAACACCCTTCCATCCAGCATGGTGGCACATGCCCGTAATGCCAGAATTTGGAAGGCTAAGGCACGGAGGATGGCTGTAGTTTCAGGCCAGCCTGCACTACCCAGTGAATTCCAGGCAAACCTGGGCTACAAAGTGAGACCGTCTCAAAAAACTATCCCGGTATTCTGCTCTTGCAGCACCAAATGGACCAAGACTAAAACCTCTCTCTTTGGTGACGTGGTTGGGTACATGTTGCAGCACGCACTGGTAAAACTCCTGGTTGATTTGAGTTTTGACTTTTTAAAATGACATCCTAGATCCAGCTATACATCACAAAATTAACCTAGCTTCCTGAAAAAAAAAAAAAATCACATAATCACATTTCAATTTGGGTAAACAAAACAAAGCAAAACAAACAAGAAAACCAAACCCAAACCTTCTCTGGCCACTAGGTAAGGCAAGATTCCTCCATGATGTCTCATATCCTATGTGTATCTTATGCTGCCTTGACACCTTTATGTCTCATAGCACGACTATAATTAAACACTTGTCTAACTGGATCTTCCGCACTTGTCTCTCCTGACAAAAGTTTAACTTCCATGAAGGCATGGGGTTTTGTATTTTGTATGTTCTACACACTCAATAGATATCTGAACAAATGAATAAGCTTTCTATAGAACATCTATTAAAAGACAATTAAAATCCTTTAGAGGAGGAGCTAGGGAAATGAATTGACTGTGAGTTCAGATAGTTTCCCCTACTAAAGCAATGGAGAATAACGGGACTCAACATTCTGCTTTAAAAAAAGAAGAGAGAAGCCAAGAAGAGCCAAGAGAAATCTTGGCTGCTTGAAACTCAGAGGTTCCCTACAGATCTCCAACTGTGGCTGCCCTCCTTCATATAAAATAAGTAGGTTTGTGAGCAGAAGGCTCTTCTGTGTGCTGGAGAGTACAGTGTTTACAGTAAGCAAATGCTGATGATAGATACTCGTACATGTGCACGCTTTCACGTACAATAGTTCCTGAACACAAGAGCAAGTCATAGACCAAATGGTGTAAAAGAAACTTCATGCCATAGCACAGTACATAAAAGTTTGCTTTCACAGCTTTTATCCAAGCATCTACCTTATGCCTAAAATTTACTATCTAAACTATTTTCGCTAAATTTTTAGGTCTCCCCTCCCCCTCCACTTTTCCCTGTTTGTTGAGATAGAGTCTTTCAATATAGCCCTAGCTGGCCTGGTAATTGTTACGTAGCTGAAGCTGGTCTCGAACCTATGGTGATTCCCCCTGCCTCATCCTCCTGAGTACTGAGATTCCAGGCATGTACCACAATACTGGGTCTAATTTTAAATTCTCTGACATATTACCGGCATCTTAAAGGTGAAAGTAACTTTCATAATACCTAGCACTTTGCTATTTCCGAAAAGTACAATTAGTAATGACAGACAAAAGGGACACATTTTAAGTTCTTAGTATGTCCCTGAAATGTACTAATCACGTAATGTAATTTTTCACCGTTTGCTCTCGGAGCAGAGTGAGGCTTAGTCTGTTCCAGGCATCTGTTCAAGGTGCAAAGTCTGGGTAGTGGAGACGTGGCCCGGTGCCTGGCAACTGGCTACAGCACTGTTGGCTGCACACAGGCTGTGTTTGGGTGTGCTGGCCTCAAGAGTCCTCCTAACAACTCTGCGTGGGGGGTGGGGATGGGGAGGGGGGGGCAGGATGCAGGTTATTGTCTAAGCAGCGGCAAGAACAGGATCTTTTCTCTTTTACTAAATTTCTGGTTTATTATGTTCCTTTTCATAAAGGTTGAAGTTTGGACAGGACTTTACAGATGAGTATTATATATAACCATATTGATCACAAAATGATGCATAAATTAACACGTGACAGACTGCCAGAAAGAAAATAAACAGCTTAAATCTAATTTATTGGGCCGAAGCACTTAAGTGCCTGTAACGGGATGTTACAGAATTACCTTTGGATGGCTTTTCTTTTGGCTGGGAGATGACGAGTGTCACATCTTCAGGTGCGTTCTGCAGGATGTCAACCGCGGCATGGTGACTGACCCCTTCCAGACTCACGCTGTTCACAGATATCAAACGGTCGCCTGGAAAAAGCACAGCCCAATATTTTCTCTCTTCCTTTTCGTTTTTTAGGTTTACTTTGACTATCTTATGCATGTATGTGTTTTGCCTGCATATATATCTGTGCACTGTATTTGTGCTTGGCGCCCAAGGAGGTGGCGAGCCTCCGTGTGGGTGCTGGGAATTGAACCTATACAACAAGAAGTGCTCTAACCACCGAGCCAATTCTCCAGCCCGCAATCCAGCATTTTCAACAACAAAGCAAAACTTCTATCAAATCTTAGAAATCCCCTCCTTCCTCGGTATTTAACTAACATTTCCCCTCTGTGACAATTCACGCATTAGAAAGTACAAAGGAAATTTATCAAAAGTACCAGGCTTTACGCATCCATCCACGTCAGCTGGTCCTCCGGGGGTGACTGAACTGATAAACATACCTAGATCCAGTCTTCCCATCTTTTCCCCACCAATGATCTGAAATCCTGTAAAGCAGCACATGAAGAGGAAGAGTTTTATGATGGTTCTTTTAATGTCTAATGATCTGTCTGCTTGAAACAAATGCAGACACTTAGATAAACTGATTTAACATGTGAGCTGGGACCGCCCGGTAAGTCTACGAGAAGGATTTATGGCACACTATCTTTGACATTTGATGACCGGGGTGGAGGACGGCAGGCTGTGGCGGGCGGTCGGCATCTTCATCAGAGAGGACACCCAGGGGAGGGGGATGTGTAAGGACAGGGAAGGGGAGAAATTAACAGCATAATGGTGCGTATGTCTGAAGATGTCACAACGGAACCCACTTGTGTGCTTGCTGACCAGTAAGTAAATAAACAAGAACAGGAACGGGGAAGGTGGTGGCGGTGGCTCAGGGGTGGGGGAGAGAGAGCGGTTTCCCTCTCTCCTGTGGATTCTCAGGGCGACTCACCCAAGCCATGCTTCGGATCTTTCTTCAGGTTCACCAGTGTGATCTCCCTTTCCGGTGAAGACACAACGCTCCATCTTTTGTGTACCATATCTATTAACAGTTGGCGATCGGAAAGGAAAACAAACGCTATAAACCGAGGCTCGTTCTAATTTAAACGGTAACAAAAACATATTAATAGATCGGCTTTATTACTTAAAAATGAAACTTCGGGTTACTCCAGTAGTGCGTTTTATAGTGACTTAGTCATTTACAAGTATTGATGACACTGTGTCACAGTTATTCCATAGAAACCGTTCCTCTTGAAACGATATGTTCCGGTCACAAACAGTGTGAGAATCTCAAGGGGATAAATGCTTTGAGCAGTGTTAGCAAGTCAGCCATCACCGCAGAGGACCAAACCTTCAAACTTGGGCTTTCTGACTCCACCTTCCTGGTACATCACGGTACATGGTTTCAGTTTGAAAATTACCATACTAAAATTTTCTCTCAAGGCCTGGAGAGTTGGCTTGGCAGTTAAAAGCGTGATTGCTCTCGAAGAGAACCCGGGTTTGGTTGCCAGCACCCGCGCGGCAGCCGCTGGGGGCCACGGCATGCCGGTGCCGTACCGACACGCACGCAGGTAAAGCACTCGGCACCCAGAAAAGTAAGATCTGTAAAAAATAAAAGTTTCCCTCAACTACATTTGACATGTTATGCGTAGTTAGTAAAATATTATTAGTGAGCGTTTGAGTAAAAAGTGATAAAAGCAAAATGGATTTAGTTTTTTTAAACTGATAGCAATAACAGCTTGTCCAGCACATCTGCTCAAGAGATTCCCAGCTGCTGTTGGCAGATGAAGAATGGCAGCTTAAACTTCTTCTTCAACCTTCTAGCTGCGGTCACCCTCCGGAATAATGACTTAATATTTAGTCAAGGGTCGCTAACTCAATTATCTAAATGAGTTTCGACATCTGAACTTTAATTTGCTTTTTCTAATTTTTTAATTTTTTTTATCATTTGCAAACACCTTCGTTGAATATGTAAATATGGAACTCGATCGCCACGTTCACCAAGTACGTTCAACGATTCAAGCGCACAGGCAAACGTTCGCACGCACAAGCACGCACGCATACGAATGAGCTGTTAACGCTGACGGCAAGGGGACGGAGCAAACTGTGGTCACGGCAGTGAGTTTTAACACTCAGAAAGATATTTTTAAACGATTTTCAAATCTAAGTCCATGTTGTTTTTAAGCATATTGATGCTTTTAGAAAAAAGAAAAAGAAACTATGACTTCATTAAAGCATAAACCAGGATTTCCTTAAAACCGCCATATATTTTTCTAATAACCAAAACCACTCAGCACAGACGTTTTTGCTGTGTGTTCCATGCGTGCACATAAAAGTGTACTAATGTTATAGTGAATGACACACAATGTGTACTGATGCCTGAGTAATAAAAAGTGGTGCTTTAAAGTCTAGAAAGAAATTCTTTGACCCCAAGGAAACAATACCCATTATTTCCTATCAGCAGTGAATTTAGCGTTGTGTCTTAAGGGGCCATCTTAATATAAGTTTGATGTTCTCTGTAATATATGCTCTCTGGAGAATATACATCGTTTTGAAACTAGAACAATCAGTAGTAGTAGTATTAGTAGTACTAGTACTAGGTACTAGTTAGAGTTAGGTTAGGGTTAGTACGAGTACTAGTCAATCAGTAACAGTAGTAGCAATCTGGTATCTCTGATGACTTTTTTGAAGAAATTACCCAGAACATCCCTGGGTAAAGTTCCGAGGCACCGTCTACATCAGATAGTACTAAGAAAGTGCACGGGCAGCTTTAGTAACATTATCTAAACATTCTCAATTCTTTCTGTCAGGAAGAGGCGATTAGCTTTAGTTCTCAACTGGAACAAATATAAAACAATACAGAACAAGACCCCCCCCCAAAAAAAAATAAAGCAAGCAAGGGTAAGGCCATATTAGAAACTGAAATTAAAATGTACTTAATTGAATTGGTAAGAAAAAAAAAAAAAAAAACGAAACAGACATAATCAAAATGCTCCGCGAAGCAATTATACTGTGATGGTTGCTTTGAATTTCTACCCGAGTTTCAGATGTAACTCATGGTGTATAGGAATTTGGAGATTTAGAAAGTCATGGAATTCATTATTCAATGGTAACTGGTAAGTCCAAATGCATGTAGTGAGCAGAATATTAAATTCCATGGCAGTACAGGTAAAATGAAATAAAAATTAGACTGGGGGAAATAACAGCTTTCGGATTACCCTCTTGGTTATTGTAACTTAATAGAAAGGCATTTAACGTTGCTGGGTTTCAAATGCAAGCACTACTTAGAATTGTGAAGAAAACAGCCACCTTTATACAGAGTACTTCTGCCTGATGTGTAAGGAGTCACTAAGCGCTCTTTCACAGAGGAAGAAGGGCGGTTTCTTCATTTCTGCTTCTAACAGGTAAGTTAGTAGGAGTAATTATTTCTCACACTCATCTGGTTAATAAGGCAGGGGTGTGTGTGTCTGTGCTCGCAAGTGTATTTGCACGCACGCATCTCCCTTATTAGAGCAAGCCAACAGAGCTTGCTTATTCAGGGATTCCTGACAGTGACTTCAGCACCTACTCATTTATTTGGTTCAGTGTCTATCATCGGGCATTTTGGGGAAAATAAAACGAGGCAGCAGATGGAAGTTGCTAGTTCAACAGGTGTGAGGAGGCTAAGGTCTAGCCTTAGCACAAAATAGATGGCTGCCAATAAATGTTAGTAAAAACAACCCCCCCAAAAAACACCCCAAAACAAGAACCCCATCTATTTTCAATAAAAGAAAGTCAAATGGCTGCAATTGAAAAGCAGATGTCAGCGTCTTTCTGCTGGGTGAGAAGTGAAGTCAAGGGAAGCTGGGTGGAGTGCTCCTGAGTGGAATCCGCACACTGCTCCGCCCCAAGTCAGATTCACAGAAGGTGAGAGGCAAGGAGACTCAAAGTGACAGCCTGGGGACGGAGTACGGCCAGTGTAGCAGGGCTGAGTGAGTATTTGACCCTTTGCTCCTTCTCAGCCTTGGTGGTGTCTCAGTGACACAGCAGGTGGGGTCTCGTGTGCAGGCAACAATACTGCAGGACGCGTACAAGCCGGGTGTGTCTGTCTTCCATCCTCTGCACAGAGCAGATGCTCCAAATACTTTCTCAATTTTTTTTTTTTCTGACTTGGGAGGAGCTGGAGGGTATATGTATGTAAACTTCAAAGTTTTCTGCCTATAGTTCTATTCAATGTATAGAGTTGCTGAATTTCTATGAGGCAGATACTTAAATTATGATGATATTTTAACTGTATGAAAATAAGCATGAATATCAGGAGTACTTATTCTTAGATCCTTAAGGTAATTCTCTCTTCCTATGAATATGGACTATAATTACAGCATTTTCACATATTTGAAAATAAAAAAGAATCTTGACAATTCTTGTAAGTAACACATGTCTGTGCTAAACCCAGTCATGTCTACCCGGGAAGCAATGACAGGACTGAGCATCAGCCTCTTGCACCAGATCCTGCTTATCTCTCAGGGAGTTCCTATAGATGCTATGCCATCTTCAGTGAGAATCCTTAAGTAACAGTGATGAATTAAATTACGTAGAAACAGACTTTTTTTTTTTTTTTTTTTTTTTTCCTGACAAGGCTAAGAGCTATCCCAGAGGTGAAATTTTCAAGGAAGCAGGGTGGGATTTTAGTAAGTGGAGTAACGTCACAACTATTTTTTAAGCAAGAGAAACAGTTTTCTTTCTTTCGAGTTATGGACACACACCCTAATCTGTATCAGGCAGCCTCAGGCTGATGATGGGAGAGTCTGAGTGAGAAGGCTACAGGTAATCGACTCCAGGGAAGACCTACTTCAAATCTTGGGGCACATGGGCCAGTGGCACCGTATTGAAATAAAAAGGTACTTTTTATTGTTGTGATATTT
This sequence comes from Cricetomys ansorgei, assembly GCA_026225945.1. NCBI lineage: Eukaryota > Metazoa > Chordata > Mammalia > Rodentia > Nesomyidae > Cricetomys > Cricetomys ansorgei. Next base: position 2,768,604 of record JAMJFZ010001232.1, on the reverse strand, counting down.
TGTTTGTTATGAGAGAGGGTCTCACTATGAGCCATGGTTGGGCTGGAACTCACTATATAGACCAGGCTCTACTCAAACTCAAGAGATCTGCCAGCCTCTGCCTCCTGAGTGCTGGGATTAAAGGTGTGTACTACCATACCTGGCTCTGTTGTGGTATTAAATCTGCTATCCACTAGGATAGAAACATCTACTTTTTAATTTCTGTGTCAGTACATAATTAGTTAAGACAGTTGGGGTCACAGACCATCTATTGGACTCACCCAAACCACAGAATAAAAAGGCTTGGTGTGTATAAATCTTTAAGTTCCTTTAGTTTACTTGTCTATTTTATGCATCTAGTGAGTTTCCCTGTCTGCTCAGTTTTTATGGGCACTTTGGACTTTTATTTTTAATTATAACATTCAGTTTTGTAGGTATTATAACTGAACGTTACTAACAGGAAGACTAGCATTTGATATTACAATGGCCCTCAACATTCAACTGAACAGAGTAGTAAATACTGTAAATTTTATCCGTGGACACTGTATTAGTTGGCATTAAAGACTGGACATAAAATGATAATTAGCATTGAGACTTGATAAAGCTATGTTATTCTAGACCAGAATAACTTCCTTTATTTATTATTATTATTATTATTATTATTATTATTATTATTATTATTATTATTTTGAGACAGAGTTTATTTTGTAGCTCTGGCTGTCCTGGAACTCAGTATATAGAACTTCAGCTGTCTCTGCCTCCTGAGTGCTGGGATTAAAGGTGTGTACCACCATACTGGGCATTGCAATAATTGCTTTTTTCAGAAGTTTTTTTGTGAGATATTGTGTTGTGTTTAAGCCCATAAAATACGTGTATTTTCTGGTTTGAACACATTATAAAATAGCATAATAGACTTAACGGGAAGTCACTTTCCAATGGTGCCCAATAATTACGGTAAAACAAGAAATATTTTAAGTCATTTACGTATTTTTTCATTCTCATATGGGGAAATATAAGAAGGGTGCTTTTGGAAAGGGTAAATAATTTGCTTTGAGAAATTTTATTCAAGAAACTAGAATTCTCTTCACGTCTGTTTTTACAGAAAGCAAATGAGCTCACGGAACCCTGCAACACAGAGCACTGAACACGTAACGTTGCAAGGTCGGTGGGAGAGGCAGCCACCCACCAGAGCCCTCCTTGCCCTTGGAGAAGACTCACAGTTTTTCCCCCTTATCTTCTCTCTCAAGTTTTGTATTATTTAAGAGTTTTTGGAAGCTATGAAAGCAGGGCTGAATCTATTACATGTATCCTTACTCTAAGTAGTGAATAATTTAGTAGTCAACAATATTCACGTTTTTTTTTTTTTTTTTTTTTTTTTTGAGACAGGCTTTCTCTGTTGTAACTCTGGCTGTCCCGGAACTCATTCTGTAGACCAGGCTGGCCTTGAACTCACGGAGATCCACCTGCCTCTCTGCCTCCCGAGTTCTGGGAGTAAAGGCACGGGGTACCACTGCTGTGAACACTGTTAATTCTCATCTGACAATTTGGGCCAGCAGGAAGAACACGGAAGTGAAAGGTAATTCTCATAATTGATTTATGTGCAAGTAATTTAAATTTCCGAACCTGGTTGTTTTATTTGCTCTAGTATGTGAAAAAATTCTCAACAGAGTTTTAATCCCATTTAGGTGGGCAAGTTCAAAAGGAATTCTAAGGAAAAAGCCTGACTGGCCCTTCTGCAGAGCCTAACTGAAAGATGAGGCTGCTAAAAAATTTAAAGAGAAAAGACACTTAAGTCTGTACAACCTCATGGATGGCTGGTACAAATTCGCACTCTGGTGTATCAAAATTTTAGTCAAAACACGTTGCGTGCTGACATCACACAGCAGATTATTGGCAAACCCCTTCGCAAAGGTTAGCAGGGATGTGTCCTATTACTAATAGGCAGTATCACGCGAAAGAGGCCTGGAGACTGGATCAGAGCGTGGTCTTTGGAAACAGACCACCCACATTGGGATCGTGACTCCATTGCTCTCAGCTCTGCAGCCTTCTACAGAGCTAATCTTTGGTATCTCACGTGTGAAAAGGAAAAACAAACAAACAAAACATTAGCACCCACCAGATAGGGATATAGTGGAGACTAACTGAGAAGTAATATAAAGTCTTAGGACAGTGTTAGTCTATAGTAAGCACTTAGTAACTTAATCCATGTCATTCCCATCATGGACATGTTAATAGTAAAATTAGGTGAGCTACGCAGGTGATCAAAACTCAGGCCATATGAGAAGTCTGATCACCAGAAAACTATATGCCCTAACCCTGGCAACTTAGGACCATGCATATGTTTATTTAGTTTGGCTTATGATATATATATATATATATATATATATATATATATATATATATATATGACTTCTGCTTTTTAGAGGACTGGTAATGGAAATTAAAAATAAAAACCTCTACCCTTTCTTTACTTCCCATGAGTATTTAAGCATTTTACCTCCGACGCAAATTTTATGCCTCTTTCAAGAGATTTATTATTTATTATTATTCGTAATCGGTATGTTTATTTCCACTGGAGAATGAGACATGAGTTCAACCTTACTTCACAATTTTCTTTTTGCCTTTACTGTCGGGAAAATTAGAACTAAATTTAGAGTCACCATTTAAGAGTCAGCTGCATCATTATTTGTTATATTAAATTACGTGCACGTGTGCCTATCTGTGGGTATTCACCTGGGAGCACAGGTGCCCACGGAACACGGCAGAGGGCATCAGATCTCCTGGAGTCGGAGTCGCAGGCCTTTGTGAGCCACCGCGTAGGTGCCGCGAACCAGATGTAGGTCCTCTGCAAGAGCAAGTGCTCTAACCACTGATCTGCCTCTCTCCAGCCTTGATGGCGTTATTAACTTTTATCGTAAGCCCGTTTCTTTCTCACCAGGCTTTTGACTAGTTCAGCTTTCAGAATTTAAGGGTAAGAGTCCCGAACAGCAGCTCTCAACTTGTGGGTCATGACCCCTGTGGGGGCAGAATGACCTTTTCACGGGGGGGATCACCTTAGACCATCTGTGCATCAGACATTTACATTACAATTCATGACAGTAGCAAAATTATAGTTATGAAGCAGCAATGAAAATAATTTTATGATTGGGGGGTCGCCACAACGTGAGGAACTGCGTTAAAGGGTTTGCAGCATTAGGAAGGCTGAGAACCGCTGAGCTAAAACATTTTTGGAGGAAAGCTGTTATCAAGATCAAATAAGATATAAATAAATATAAATAAGGTATAAAAACGCTTTAAATCTACATTATAAGAAGTCTGAATACAGATTCAAATCCACGCCTGGCCATGAAAGACCATGAAAGGAACAGCTTCGTTCCTCAGGGTCTACGCTGGAACGAGTCACGTGTAAACACTTCGGTTCTGCTTCTGACACTAAGGACAAGACTCCGAATGAACTGGTCCCGGTGTGGCCTCCAATGTCACGTGGCCCCAAACGCTCCTGCACCGAGCCTACTGCCATTACTTTAGCTTCTGATCCCGCGTCTCTGAGCAAATTGTGCCTTTGACCAGAAGTGGTTATCTCTGCTATTCTGAGACAAGCCTCCTCTTGTGAGGCCTTGAGAACAATCCCTGGGTATTTGTAAAAATAAGATTTAGCTCAAGCTCCCCTTCAGATTATCTCAAAGTTATCTCTCCCCCTAACTACTGCCCCGGCCTCCCAAGCAATGCCCTTTCCTCTAAGCTCTCGTTCATTTCCTCTGTGAGCAATAGCCAGAACCACGGGTCCCATCAGACCCTTAGGAACCTCCATTGGCTGCAATCCAAGGCCTAAATTCTTAACACGGAATAAGGACTGTCCACACGTATGCCTAGATCATCACACAAGCTACAAGGAAAGTGGAAGGAAATGATGGAAATTAGGGAAAACGTTTTGTAAACCTACCATTGCCTTTAAAGGGTACTTGGCATGAAGATTTTCCAGAACTAGGTAAAGTCATTCCTGTGGCATAAATTAAATTATTAGACATTTTATAAAATGGCCAGAAACTATAGAAGACAATGTTTTTTTCTAAAAAAAATCACACACACACAAAAAGAAAAATCAATGAAATTTTAAGGCATCAATATTTTCTTTGATTTATACTGAGAGAAACGTCTTACCACAAAGGCCATATTTACTATTTTTAAATAGTAATTAAGCATATTTACTTGTTTTGGCCCAAAAATCTAAACTCTGATGTGTTGTTTCTGACTATGACAGTTAAAGACATTAAATGTGAAATATTTATAATGAAATGAGTTTCAAAAACACTCGACCAAATGTTAAAAAAAAAAAGGCAACTTAAATATTCAATGAGAATGGATAAAATAAAAAAAATTGGGGAAATAAATGGATTCTTTTGTTCTTATCTCTGACCATCCCCGCTCACCCCCATTTTGAGACAGGGTCTCATATAGCCTAAGCAGGTAGGTGAGACTGGCCTTAAACTCCTGACCCTTCCACCCTGACCTCACAAGTGCTAAGATTATTTGCCGGGTACCTTCACCCCAGGCTCTCCAGGCTGTTCCATGCTGGAACAGCTATGACTCATCTGATTTATCACAGAGTTTTCATGTAGGATGAAGTCTCTCTGACGGGATAAGCTTACAATTCGTGAGATCTCATTCTACGCAAGCCGACTTTGGAAAGCATTTCCTAAGATGCTCACCAGTCTCTCTTACCCTAACTTTCGATCCAATATGGGGTGAATTCTTGCCTTTGTCTGCTTCAGTCTTATCTACTAATCCAGTTTCAGTTGATGATAGTGTAGCCTCTGAAAGAGGCGAATGCTTCCACTCAGAGTTATGCTGCTTCCCAAAAATATCTATCAATTACAATGTAGCCCTCTCCTGATCTCACGTATTTTACACGTCTCCAATCCAACTACAAAATGAAAAGAATATGCTTTAACTTCAGGAAATCAGGGCTAAACTTGGGGCCCGAGGAGAGAAATAAGTAGAATTTGTTGATACGACAGCAGGGGCTCCTGTTTCCCTCTGTCTAAGCCGCTCACATTCTGAGCAGTGCTTCAGATTTATGTGTTCAAATATCTACTCTTCTGACAACTGGCTTCACTGGATTTCCCCTTTAGAATGCACAAGTAAAGACTATGCAACTTATGGGGATACTCAGGTGTAGACACACATGTGCATGTACACTTTCACATATACAGACCCCCAGTGGGGACGGGGTCTTGCGATGTTGGTCTTGAACTCACTACCTTCTACCTCGGTCTTCTTCTGTACTGGGATTACAGGAGTATACCGCCACACCCGAGGGCACTCTATTTCAACACCTAGGGAATTAATAGGCCCCTCGTAACAAGTTGGTAAAATTTGGAAAAACAAAACAAAAACCTTAAACCAATTAAGAACTGGCATCTATCAACCACAATGGTTTTCATAAAATTATCTTTGATTATGGAGTCCGTTCCACTCCTTTAAAGCTAAAAGAAACCTAAACTTATACGTAAAAAAGAAAAATACAGCCCATTCACACAGGCTCTTGGGAAGAAGCCAAGGGAAGGCTCTGTCTAGGACGCCCATGACTACATGACCAAGAGAAAGCTAATCGGTACTGGTGGCATGAAGCAGTCCCAAGTTCAACCAGGGTTTGACTTCCACTCAGTCCTTTTCAGGGTACAATCACAGCCTGAGCCGTCAGAAGAGGGGATTCACAGCAACAGGCTGCCAATCGACACGGCTCTGTTCACTTTACGAGGAGCACGAGCTACGGGGGAAGGAAGGAAGGCTGGGTAGTGCTGACCTATACCACATGCGTGACCAGGGTCTTCAATGGATGAGTCTGATTCATGTTTCCTCCTCTCGGGGCTTCTACTTACACTGGCAACAGACTCTGAACTAAAGAGAAGGAAGGCAGGAGGGGAAGTGTCAATGTAAAAAGAATATGGCCAAAGTAATAAAACATCTAAACAAAACAAAGGCATGAAATGTGGACTCTACACAGATCTACTTTGGATTAGTCAATCATGTTCTTACTTAGTAAGTTTTGTGAGTCCTGCCAGGGATTCTGTGTCAGATCTCGCCATCGGGTACAATGGTTTTCCCACCAACTCCACAAAGGCCGGTGGGAGGGACTCCATGTTAGTGACCTGTTTCCGATGAGGACAGAGAGAGGCCTGACTGAGATCGTGATAGGATTTACTCATCCCTCTAGGCTTTTCCTCCCAGGAAGCTCTGTCATTCTTCTCTTTTGAACTGTTCTGCAATGGCTGGTAAAGCGACAGCTCTGAGCAGGATAGCCTCTTCAGAATCTCAGCTTGGACTGACAGGGGTCGGACGGCAAGCTTGTTGAGGGTGCTGCTGGCCAGGCTGCCCGTGCTGATTGCGCGGCCCATATTAAATCCTCTAACAGACTCTGCTTGCAGGTTCAGGCTCCTAAACGAGGCTCTCTCTACAAGGAAATAGGATTGCTTTACACGATAGGAACACTGCAGTACTTTGATGAGAAGATTTTTATTTTAATAGGTAAAATACAGCATTCAGGTTTTAATCACTGCCAGCGTTAGCCAGGAGCTCTCAATGTTGGCGACTGAGGGTCTTGGAAAGGAGTTAGAAGGTCCTGGCTTTCATACATCTCCCCATCCTTCTAGCGTAAGCATTTCTTACTTCACCTACTTACTCTCTCTTATCCTGTGATGTCTGTGACTTAGGCCAGCACGTCCCAAATTCCTTACGGCTTTCCACATTGACAAGGAAATGTTTAACCCTTGTAAGTGTGTCTGCTGATAGGAACGGGGAGATGGGAGATGGAACCATTCAGAGATGGGGTTGCCATGGCTGAAAAAGCAGCTTCCCAGAGGAGAGTTTTGCAGAGAAGAAGCCCCTGACTATTATTATATATTTTTAAAAGCTTACTACAGATTGAGAAAAAAAAAAAAAAAAAAAAACAGCTGGTGAAATGAATACGTCCCAATTGTATGTTATATAAGTTGTAGCTCAACAGAGCTGTTATAAGCCGAACGGAAAAGACTTTAGGGCAATTTTTTGCTGTTACACTACCATGCCGACCTCACCCACCTCCACCACTTCGTGCATTAACGAGGCACGAGAGCTACTACAGTCGAAGAGCCCGGTCGTCTTCTCCTTTCTGTGCCTATAAGCATGGCATCCTTTGTGCTTACTTTTCTTTTACTACTCAGTGAAGACCAAAACCTGCTTCTAGAAGTTAACTCAGAAAAACTTCAGGGCAAGCCCTCGGTTTTTCTCCGTCGCCGCAGTAGCGTGTTGAGAGACGAAGCTATTAGCGAAACCACTGCGTCAGACGCAGACAAGGCCCAGGGAGAGTCTCGAATGGTTTGTGAATTAGGCAAGTCGTATTAAAAAAAATCAATCTCTGGGTCCCACTGAAACTAGCAAAATAGGGGTACACTCTGTCTCGGGTAGAGTGTGACAAGTATATCAAATAGCTGGGAAAAGCCCCTTTTAAAAAGAAAATGTTTAGATTATCGACAAATTCCATCTCATTCATCATCTATATCCTAAACGATTAATAATATTCAGCTGACAGATGAGAGGCACCGAGATTTTAGTATTCATGCGTCAGAATGAACCTTGAATTAACACGTGTCGTTACTGCCAGGGAACAGAGTCCTTCTCTGACTGAAGTGGGATCCAAAATCTTCACTTATGCCTAAGACTTCCAGAATCATCTTAATATGCAGGGTTTTTTATTAGAACAGATAACACTATCTCTATTTTCTTTGACTGCAAGAGAGCTTTTTAATCTGAGAAGGAAGCAGTCAATCGAATGACAGGAAACATCTCAACACCCGAAATTTGGTAGCAGCGAAGGTGACAAGTTCAGTTTACGTTGGGCCTCCTTTTGAACAGAAGATCAAGGACTCGGTCCCTCACAGAGTCATGGGATGTGACTATAATTGTTTGCTGATATCATCTATCCCACTGCCTTCTACCTGGGACATATTCTTGCATATGCCAGTTGGTACGGGAAGAAAGCCAGAGCTTTCTTAGTAGTCTAAGACCTGTGCTATGTTTCAGAATGAAGCTTAGGGCCTCGCCAGCTTCACACACAGCCCGCAATCGGCGCCTTCTCATCGGCTTCGGCTCCTGTTCAGCCTCCTCGGCATTCTGTACTTCCTCGTGTTGTTGACTTTTGAAGATCGATTTCACTTATTCGGTTATTCCTTAGTACTTACCAAATAAAATTACTAAGTGCTCAATGATTTATTTCTTTATTCCGTGAAAATTAGTGTACGTAAACTCTTGAAATAGAAGTACTGCTAGGAGCAAGGAGACCAGTGTCGCACCCTACTTTCGACTCTACCATCTGATTAGGGGACACTCTCTACTCTGAACCTATTTCCTTGTTAGTAAAACTGGGACTTAATGGTCTCCAGGGTTCTTTACGGAATCAACATTCTCTGATATTAACAGGTAACACACATGTGTGAGCCCACCAGCCTCCTATGGATTATGCCACTGATGTTCGATTGTTTAGTGCAGGTGGTTAATTAGTACACAGCTACTTCCAACCCAACTTGAAGTGAGACATGACTCCTTTGAAGGTTTTATAAAACACGGAAAAGCATATAGACAATTCTATCCTGAAACTTTTTGTCCTGAGTTCAAGGATATCTAGCTATTTGAAGCCTGGAACTGAGTTTTCGGGATATGCAGAGTGCTCTCTTTTGTGGAGAAAGAAAATGAGACTTTGAAAATTCAGTCTCTTTCCTAAGGTCGTTCATATATCATGCTACTACTGCATGGTACATCACACACACACACACACACACACACACACACACTATACATGGCATGTTGCAGTGGTAGGGCCTACTGCTCCTGATGCACTATTACTACGAATACTAGTGGTATCACTATTGATGATTAGTAGTAGAGAGAAATGATCAAAAAAATGTCAATAATAGTGATGACGATGATGATGATAATAATAAGGAATGTTCACCAAATTTATCAAGCTGTTTCAATGCCCCCCTACCCCTCCATCCTTTTCGGTGGTAAGGATTGAACCCAGGACCTCATGTGTGTTAAACGTGTACATTCCCATTCAGCTGTAAGTCCTCGACCCCGGTCTGCTGGACACGCCTAAAGTGCTCTACTGGTATGAATTAGTTTGCACTCTGGAACAACTTTTTTTATGTAGAGATTATCACTGTGACGATCATTTTATAGACGGAGGAACCAAGAGAGCTGATGTGGTGTGTCTGAGGCTTCGGGGTCTCCGACAGTCTGGTCTGAATACCAGCAGTCTTACTGCAGGTGGTAACCATGCCTGGCTAGAGGTCAAACGTTCCCCTGATTTGAAAATCCAAAATCCAAAATGCTCTAAAAGCTGAAACTCTGAGTGCTGAGCAGGCATTTCCAACAGAAATTCAACACTTGGCTTCAGCTGGTGGGTCTCCATCAGAACGCTAAAAAGATACGGTCACCCGGTGGCGCATGTGCGTGCGATGAAAGTGAGACATAAACAGATTCTGCTTAGAGTTAGGTCCCATCCTTCACACGCATCTCCCTATCTGTTTGTAGATATTCCAAACTCTCAAGGAGTTCAACGTCTTAAACATTTCTGGCTCCCCAACAATCCAGGTAGGGGTACCCAAACTGTCCCTGTAACTGTGAAATGCTGAGGGAAAGGGGTCAGCCTCACACTTGCACCTCTTGATTCCTTACTCTGTTCTCATCTAAAGAGATGCAATCTCTCATTGTTCAGTCCGGTTTGTAATCAACACTGATCCAAGCAGGAATGCTGATAGCGTTAATAATCGAATACTTTGTTGTACCTTTAAAATATATAAAAGCATGTGCGATTGTAGCAAATTGGAAAATAAAAGGCCATGTGATAAAAGTTATGGCTATCGTATTTTAAAAATTATATATGATTCAGTAAAAATGCAGGCTCTAGGGACCCGACTTCTGAAGCCTGTGAATTTGCAGGTTCACAAAAGCCCCTAAAATCTTCACTGTAGAGGAACACACGGTTTCCACTTTGATCCTGAGAGGGGAGAAGCGTCAACTTAACAGTTGCCATTCTCCCAGTCCATGCGTGTTACAGGAAAAACTCTTTAAGATTTCAGAATGAGAGAAAGTTCTAGCAAAGAACTCAGAAACATGGATCACTAGTGTACATTATTAAAGTTTCACTCATATACTTCAGAGTGATCCACTTCAGTCTGTAAGGATTTGTAAGAAAGAAGTGGTTTCAAATCGCTTTAATCTCAACATGTGGTTGTGCAGAATAAGCTTTCAATACCTCAGCTCTGACTGAGATTTTTGCCCTGAGCTGGGTTGTTTCTGCAGCTGAAACCCCATTGTCCTGGTTGCCATGGTTACTCATCACAGTCTCCAGACAGGGATGATCCCAAATAAGACTAGCTGCAGGTGGTGAGTCTGTTCAAATCCAAGCCAGCTCTCACCTCCCCAGGGTGCAGACTGTCTTTTATGTGGATCTTACAGCCCACAAGACATAATGTTAAGATCTTGATGATGGTTCTACAGTTAACAGCACTACCTGCCCTTCCAGAGCACCCAGGTTTGATTCCCAGCACCCAGGATGGTTCACAGTCATCTGTAACTACAGTTCCAGAAGATCTAATACCCACTGCTGGCTTCTGTGGGCTCTGCACACATGTGGCATACAGACATCCATTCAGGCAAAACACCCATACGTATAAAATAAAATAAATAAATAAAAAAAACATGTTGGGTATTATCATTTCATAGTGATAACCTAAAACATGGTTAAACCTTTTAAATATATATTTTTTTTTTGAAGAGTTCATGCTTCTCTGTAGTGCTGCTTCCAAAGCGAGCAGGAGGCTGAAGTCTTGGTACGTGACAACTTCATGGAATTAATCTAGACATCTGACACAGAGATATCCCGTAGGCTTTCAGCCTAAGCGCTTTCTGAGTTTCTCTTAGAAATCTGTGGCAAAAATCATGCCTACGTGCTTGAGCCACCCGGGGCTGCCCGCTTCTGCTTACCAATGTCTTGGGCGTCTTGGTTGCTCTGCCGCGCCCGCATCTGCAGCTGGAACTTATGCTGGGAAGAGCAGAGCTGCAGCAGGTACTGACAGATCTTGCTGTTGTCCGCCTGGAAAGAATGCTTGATTCCGTCTGACGTGTTCTGCAACGTGATTTTCTTTTTCTACGACAGTGATCAGAAGTATCTGTCATTAGGATGCTTTCCTGTGGCTTTTATGAGACCAAAGGTTGTAACCTACAATTCGTAAGTAGAGATACTTAAAATATTTCCGATTATTCGGTATGAGTGCCTCTGAACCGATACGACGTATAAATATAGGGACCGTAACTGTATCTAACCAAAGTTGATGATGAGTGCTAATTGCCACTTTCAGCAACTGTGACTTCAATCACAAAGATGAATGGAGAGTCATCATCAAGAGACATTTTAAAAAATTACCCAGTGGCTGGAGAGATGGCGCAGTGGTTAGGAACACTGGCTGCTCTTCCAGAGGACCCAGGATTTAGCACCTAGTCCCTAGGTATAACCCTAGTTTAGGGGATCCAACACCCTCTTTTGGCCTTCACAGGAGCTATGTACGTAGGCAGCAATCACGGAAGTAGATATTTTGAACATGTTCCTCCCAAATTGAGACAATTTTTAAAAAATCATAATCAGCTTTGAGTTGATGGTAATGTTTGCAAATGTTAATAAAAATGGTAAGAATGACATTTTCTACTCCCCAGGTTAAGAAGAATTAAAAAAGATGTCCTTAAAAATTAACAATAGTGGTAAAAGCTATGATTTAGATAAGGTTTGGAGGCTGAAATGGTACATCTGGGAAATTCGGGAAAATGTGGGTACCTGGGCAGGGCTGGTATACCCCTGTATTCCCAGGTACGTGGGAGAGAGGATGAGGTCAGAGGGTCACCTGAGCCTAGGACTCAAGATCAGTCTTGGTGGTAGGGCCCAAGGGCACCCCAGACAAGCATGAGTGTGCTGGGGGGCGGGGAGCAGATAATGTAGGGATACCAGAAGACACAACTTGAAACAGTAAATACTTGAGATGGCTATTTTTACCAAATTTAAGAAAAGCAGGGAATAATAAATCGATTTTATTTGGCCGACGTTTCTTGAAAGATGATGTATCTCACGCGAAAGGGCTCCTGGGATCTGTGACCTATGCTCCCTACGCCTTAAAAAGATAATCATCCAACAAGCCAGGGGCTCAAGACTAGTAACAGGCACCTCCTTAAATGCAGTTAGACTCTATTCCACCTATTACTTACCAAGCAAATTAGTTTTGATTATCATAAACATAGAAATAGGCACGGAAAGCCAAATTTAATAGGAGTCCCGAATTATGAGCCTCATGTGTTCAGAAAATCTGACCTATTGATTTATAAATTTTTAAATGGATTTTTCTTACGTAAATTTACACCGAAGACCTTTGTAACTTTAAATAGAAATCAATACCATAAGCAACGCAACCGTGAAAATAAATGATAATAAATGCTATAAAATAGAGTAACATTCCCAAATTCTAGGTAGATATTGTTGTTAATGAATCTCTGGGGCTGAACCAGATTTTATTTTGTTAAAAATGAAACCCAGCAAGTTTTAAAATAGGTTAAAAAAAAAAAAACAAAAAAAACCCCAAAACAAAACAGTACCATTAAACCAGAATCTTGATTATGCGTACACCTAGTAACTCTTCGGATAGTTTATAAAGTTCAGTGGCCACTGGACCTGTGTCTCATGTAACAAGGTGCTTTGAGAGACTCACTCTGGATCTTGACAGGTTTATTAGGACAATAATTACCTGTCTTAAAACTATGAGGGGGGTTCCTCTACACAAGAAATTACGGCTGTAGAGTAAGTTTTCATCCCAAAGAAAGTTCACTTGCTTGTAACTTAAGTTAACTGAGCACACAACGAGCCACGAATGCATTCTATGCCCTGAAATAAACACAAACAAATACAATCTCGACAAGACCGCCTGTAACTAAAAGGGAAAAGAGCTTTAAGCAGCATTAAACGTTACTAAGGAAAGTAAGAAACGTGACAACTGAAACTGATTACAACATCTAAAAACAGAATGAGAAGAGGTTAAAATAGACATACTGAAAAGGAGATCTTCTTCGTTTCCCTCCATGGAAAGCGAAGGACCAAGGTACGGATTCCATTGTGGACTTCAAATATAAGCACACCTTTGGAACAGACGCCAAGCAGCACTCCTGTTAGTGACTTTTTCTCAGGGTGCACCCGGTGAAAATGCACCCCATATTCTGTCAGCCTTTGGCACACCTGTCGGAACACACGGAGTTGTATACGTCCGTCAACAGTGGTGTACAGGGGAGGGGTCGTAATGTACGCAGTGTGGCAGTTAGGCCTTTCAGCAATGCTGCTGGTACATGTAGGATTCACACTCCAAAAAAAGATTCCAGCACTCACTGTGTGATATACGAAAATGAACCCCAAATGCACCACGGGCCTAAATACAGGAGTGAAGTGTTTAACCCTTAAAGAACTTTGTAAGCTTGGATTAGACTGAGTCCTTCGACGGGACATGAAAAGCATAAAACCAATCAGCAGGAGTCAAAATTAAAACCTTGGTCCTGAGAAGCCAGTGACAAAATACAAAGACAAACACAAACTGAGAAATAAATGCATGTAAAGCAGGCAACCGACAAAGGAACCGTATCCACCATATAAAATGAACGTGCACTTTAATCAAGAGACAATCGGACGGAGATGAAGTTGAAGACAGTTTAAGTATACACATCAAAAAAAGAAGAGGCATGAATGGAAAAGAAAATGTGAGCCAATGGTCAGTAAAAATTGTAGTTAGGGAAGACAGATGAAAATGATCATGCTGGAGCGGGAGAGACGGCTCAGTGGTTAAGATCATACACTGTGATTGCCAGTACCCAGGAAGGGTAACTCACAATGGTCCGTACATCTCTGGTTTCCACGGGACCTCCATTCATGTGAGCGGCACACACACAAAAGTAAATGTAAGAACCATTTTTGCAGACCCTAGTGTTGCATGGCTTCTCACCCATCCTAACGGCTAAGGAGAAGAAGGTGGAAAAGGCCAAGGACTGTCACCGAGGTGGGGCAGTAGGGCCTGTGCTGGCTACAGAAAGCTGAATTCACGGCTAGACTTTAAATGTGGACTCAGACAACACAACACAAACCACTCTGGCTTTCTTGCCATGAACGCTACTTTAATGACGTCATGAACCAGTGAACGACACCTCTTCCTAGATATTTGTAGAGCTGGGAAACGGCTCTCTAGGCTACGGATCAGCGAGTGGAAGTGGTACTCGTCTCGGGCTGCTGGAGCAGGGGGATGTCTCCGAGCTTCCTTTCTCACTACAGAAGTTTCTTATATCCAAAGCTTACTCAGTTATATTTTCTTTCTTTCTGTATTTTCTTTATAAATGCACTCTATTCACCTCCAAGCTAACTTCCCTCTTGTATCCACTCGGTCATCAAATTCAACTTTTTCTACCTTATGACGCGACTTTATCTTTGAGCATATGGAAGAGGGTAAAGACGTGGGATTGCTGGGCTGTGGTGCACCACCTGTAATCCCAGCACTTGGGAGGTGGAGGCAGGCGGATCTCTGTGAGTTCAAGGCCAGCCTGGTCCACAAAGTGAGTTCCAGGACAGCCAGAGTTACAGCAGAGAAACCCTGTCTTGAGCCCCCCACCCCCAAAAAACAGAAGAAGAAGAAAAAGAGCATGGGGTTAACAGCCAGATAGATATTGGTTCAAGTAAGGATTTTGGCCCTCACTATGCTACTGGTCTTGGAGTATCATGTTTTCTTTGAGCCTCAGCTTCTCTTTCACAAACAAGCATTAAGCTGCTGCAATTTGAGGCAGGAATCGAGCAGAGACTGCAAATGTCAGATACGGCCCCCAGCTTTCAGATCCGCGTCCTCCAACTCTCGCCCACTTTGAACACGGGACGTGGCTTGTTGCTAGCCACCCTGCGCGCTTACCTTTAAGAACTCGAGCTTTGTCTCTTTCTCGGAGGCTCCTGCGTAGGTGTTATGCAGTTTGGGTAACTCTTCTTTAATGTAGGATAAGTCAAGCTTCTCCATCACCCTGGCAGGCAAATAATGCTCCAGGCGGAAGTAAGACACACCATAAACCTAGGAAGAAGAATGTCGTAAGCAGTTCCTCTCACCTACGGCTGGGGTGAAGCCCCTTCCTCCACCAAGAGATGATGAACTGCTTCCACTTCTCTCTTCTTTGGTGAGAGCTGGGAAGTTCCAGGAGACGACATGTGAGGGCCTTTGGTCACTGCAGCTAAGGGGTAACGCAGTAACGGAGGGTCCTTCTAAGGTGGCAGCCTCTTGTCACCTGCTTCCTCTTAGGCCTCTTTCATTTCAGAACATGAAGCTTTGAACACAGTTTTCCACACAGTGACCTCTGCCGGGTTCCGAGCCCGTCATCCTGTGGATCTGTGTGGAAGGCAGAGGCCTCTGGCCCATGCTTGACTAATATCTGACCCTCCTCGACTGAGCCTCTTTATTGCTCAGAACACGGGAGAAGGAAAGTTTGGAGCTGGATAGTCCTAAACTCCAAAAAGAGAGACAATTTTAAAAATGGACCTCGCACTACGTGACTGTGTAGAGCCAAAGTATGGGACGTGGGCGTGCAGGGGGAGCTGGGGCACTTCGGAAAACCGAAGGAGTTTTAAAAAATCGTGAGGTCAACCACGATCTCGTAAAGGATAAGAATAGAAGGGCTGCCGATGCAGCTCAGTGGGAAATGCTTGTCTAGCGCGCCCTGGTTTGGGTGCCCAGCAACAAAGCAAAGCAAAACAAAACACAGATAGGAAACAGACGAATCTACCAATGCAAAACGGATGCTGGGAGAGAGAAGCAACGCTACCTCTGGTTGGTAGTCTCCGTACTCCACCTGAAGGGCCAAGGACGCAAGCAGCAGGGACGCCTCCTCGTCACAGTGCAACCTCTCCTCCAGAATGTCTTTCCGCAGCTGCAGGTAGTACTGATGGCAGGTCAGGCTGTGCCTGTCGACACACAGGCGCACACAGACACCTTGACTTTTGACACTGAACCCCGTGATGATTGTGATCGCAGGCACAGTTTCCAACATTTATTTCTAAGGCATGCAAGGACCGCTTGGGCATCATCAGACAAGTTCCTCGAAGTGACTGGGAACTAACACAGAGACCCACAGACGGACGGCGCGCAGGGAGTGAGAGACTTTGGAGTCCCCAGTCCTAAAGGGGGTGTCTTTATCAAACTCTCCTACCAAGGCTCAGGGAGCTATGTGTAAAAGAAAGTCAAAAGATGTTAGGGAAATGATGTCATACATGTAACAACAGGGCTGGCTGGTACACGTATGAACTCACAGAGACAAGCCACAACGGCTGACCTGATAACAGGAAGCTGCTAAGCAACTAACAGACACGGGTACCCAGGATGAAGGCTAAACCCATGCCCTGGGCAGGGTGTAAAAGGGTGACGCAAGATTTTATCGAAACCCTCAGAGCTACACATAACTCTAATGAGAACTGCTTGTTGACGGGATTTTCCATAGAGTAGTTTCTGATCGCACATGAGCGCTAGTCATAGAGACGGTGGCAGCAAAAACACGGACAGAGACGAGACTACAGCATTTCTTCCGGATGAAGGAAAAACGGGTCCAAAGCAAGTGGGTCGTTGCCAGCCAGTTAAAGAGGTCAGCAGAGCGGGGCCGAAAGGAGCGAAAGAGAAACCCAGTGTGCACTCACTGGATCAGGCTGACGTCATCCATGAAGAATTTAATTCGGAAAAACAAAGTGAAATCAACAGCAGCTTTGCCCTTTTTCTTTGGTTCTTCTTTCCAACCCTCCGGGGCCAATTTGGTTAATTTTAAGTCGGGATCAACAAAGAAATATTCATTCTCTGAAACAGAATGAGAAAGGCAGTCAGAAAGCATGAGAAGTTTTCCTTTGATGTCTTCTTTTTTTTTCTTTCTGTTTAATGTATTAAAGAATAAGGTTAGAATGATGCATTAAATATAATAATAATAATTAATAATAATAATAATAATAATGTAATAAGGAATAAGGTTACAAGCACAGCAGGGCCTTCACAGCTCTGCATATGGCTGGATTCCGTGCGGATCCGTCTTTTAAAAGCCAGGGCTAAAACGATAGGCTTGGATTCAACTCCTGGTCACATTGTTTACTGCCCGTGTGAATAAGTTACTTTCCCCCTCTAGACATCAATTTCCTTGTTTGTGAGGTCGGGATAATGCTGGTTCCTGCTTTAGAAGGCTGTGTAAAAACCAAATGATAAATGAAACACCCTGGAAGGCAAGTATTAAAGCACAATGCTTCAATAAATATTAGCTGCTATTTGTTAGGAGAATTCTTACTCCACAAAGTCTGATTTGTGCGGAACGGTTAGGAAATAGAAATTCTGTCTCAAAAGTATCTTTTGGTAGACAGTGTTACCTGGTTGGTCCAGAATAAGTCTCAGAGCTTTAGGTACTAGCTCTTTCTACGTCTCTGGGATCACTTTGCTTAATTTTAAACCAGGACCAAAAAAAAAAAAAAAAAAACAAAGTACTAACTGTACACTTAATGGATGACTTACAGAATAAATTATTCACTTTTAAGGCACAGGCTTTAAAAAAAAAAACCTTCACAGACACAGAAGGAGCATTATAAACACAATGAATCAAACTGGGAGAGGTTCCTGACTCTCTTCTGTTTCTCAACACTGATCCGTCTCTCCAATCACTCTTTTCCCCAAAGGACGTCTCCAGCATGGCTTCCATTGTGGACTCTGAATAAAAACATCTGGATACCTCTGAGTGTGGCTAGAGCAAACAAGTGATGCTCCACTAAGCCGATGTGAGCCACGACCATATCAAAGACGTCTTTGCACACGGTCTTGGTGTCACAGGTGAGCTCCAGCCTCTGCCCGTTCAGGAGCACCACGCTCACTCTCCCCCGGTGGTCCTCGTTCTTCCCCCTCTTGGCCTACAGTTGAAGACACGACGGCAGCGTTTATTGAAAGAAGCGTTACGACGCTGAGACTCGTTGGTCGAGAATCGCCGGGCTCGCTTTGCGAGAGGGACGGAAGCTGGCTTTGCTACTTACGAGGATAGACCGAGGCAAATCCAGAGACACGAGTGGCTCAATCGTCATCTTCACAAACTCGGGGCCAAAGAAATTCTGCAAGTCGTGGAAGCAGAAGAAATTATTTTTACTGCTTACCCCCAGTCTTCCTTTAAAAGGAAAATAGTCAATGGTAATAAATCATATACTGGAACGGGGCATTATAAAACAAAGGAGAAATATCAGTGGAGCACATTGGGTTTTGTTTACAACAGACTGGGAACATGCTTTGCACAAGCTTTCTATGGTGCGTGCATTCCGTGTGTACGCATGTGGGTGTCTGAGACTAAGGCTTCGGAGAAAGGCTGTCCATGTGCGTGCCCTTCATGTTTGCACAGAATTATCATATTTGAAGTCCATACCGTATTGTATGATAGCCTGCTTGTCACCTCATTTCGACACAGGTTTGGTTACAATAGCTGGTAAAATCTCATTAAATTGCTTTCAGTTAGCTTATAATTTTTAGTTTCATTTTACTGGCAATCTGGAAACTTCGGAATTAAACAGTGTCTTAGAAATAAATTCCACATTTAAAAGATTAGGGCAATGGGATGTTTACAATATTTCATGAGAAAGAAGCCTAGGTTCGATGTATGCTTTGTAAAAAGATATTAAAGGTCTAGTGTTTAAAGGAAAGTGTCTCAAGTAGAAAAGCCGTCCATCCCCCTTCAAAATGTGAAATGCAGAGCTGCCCTTTCCTCCTTCAGTGAGATGACCCGAGACTTGGAGTTGATGCAGTCATCTCTTGACTGCCCAGAGACTCAGGAGGGCTGGAGAGACAGCTCAGCAGTCAGGAGCATGGGCTGCTCTTTCAGAGGACTGCAGCTCTGTTCCCTGGACCTACATGGTTGCTCATAACCTCCCGTAACTCCAGTTCTTGGGGATTCAGTGTGTTACTTTGTCCTCTACAGGCTTCAAGCATGCATGCAGTGCACAGACATACATGTAAGCAAAGCATCCATGCACATAAAATAACAAGGAGGAGGAGGAGGAGGAGAAAAATCGAATTTTACAAAAAAGCAAGTCAAGGTCAGAATCTGGAGAATGACTGAGCAGAGAGATGGAATGCACTTACAAACATTCCTGCACTTCTGGACTTAGCCCCGAACCCTGTAGCTCATCTTTTGATTTATGGGCTAATGAATTTCTTACTATGAGAAAGTTACTCCCCACTATATTGAATAAAGCCAGTTGCTCTCAAGTGTCATGTGTACGTTATTCATGTTTCTGTGTTTTAAAAACATTTCTCCTGAGATGGGTTTGCTATACTGCACAGACTGGCTTCAAACTGCTAGACAATCACCTTGCTTAAACCTTCTGAGTAGCTGAGACTGTAAGTGCAGTATACCCTACCTGGCAATATGCATACATTTTCTTTTTTAAAGACACGATCTTGCTGTGTAGGCCAGGTTGGCCATAGAATTGCTATGTCACTCAGGCTAATCTCAAAGTCATGCTCCTTCTGGCTCAGTCTCTTGAGTGTAGAGATTATATGCACACACCGCCATGCCTAGGTACACATATAAATCATAAGACTACAGTTAAGACATTCTAAACTCATTTTCTGCTATTTTGAAAATGAAAGAGCATAAGCAGCTAAATATCAATTTGAACATCAATATCCCAGTGAGAACTAATGTGGAGTCTCAGTTGTATCTACAGGCACCTTTAAGATATCTATAGCCACTTTTTATTGGCATATATTAACTATAAACAACAATGGGTTTCATCAAGACATTTCCATACATGTAGATAATACAGTGTGGCAATATTCATACTCAATTGCCATCTTGTGTTCCTCTTCTCCCTCTGCCCGTCCCTTTCCTCTTCCCAACTAGTGTATCTTATACTTTCAGATCTGTTTAAAAAAAAATCTGTTCTTTGTGACCCACTAAGTTTAGCTAGGGTTTCATAAAGGAGCATGACTGAGAGGTCATTTCCCACATCACCAGCAGCTTATCTGTGGCTATTCCACTGAAGAAAACCCAAAGGATGTTTTCCAAGGGCTCTGGCTAACAGTCCTGGAAGAACAAGTCTGGGGTCAGTGGCCTGAGATTAGCCTTACCCTCAACTTTCTCTGGGTCATGGTTGTCTCCAGGGCAATTTCTCTTAGGGGATCTCTAGAGATGTCAAGCATGGAAGCCTTGATTGTATCCCCGGGATACAGGCTCAACCGAGACTGTCGGAGAGCCATTCTGGCTTGCAGCTGCATCATCTCTTCTTCTTGTCGCTTCAGCATCATCTCTTGATTGATTACGTTGGCTTCAAGGGGTGTTTCGTAGTGTCTGGTCCATAGGAAAGAAAAGGAAGATAAAGGTTACAAGGAAACAGTTGTGCCAAGGCTCGAGTAGGAAGAAACTCCAGGTCAAGGAAGGTATCAAGAGTGTTAAGATTTCCTTATCATTTTTAAAGACTTTTCAATCAATGTGTGTATGTGTGTGCTTGTGTGAGCTGATGTACGCCACGTGTGTGGTACTTACCGTTCTATTGGCGACTCCCCTTCATTAATTAAAGATTTAGGTATCCGACTCAGTTGTTTTTTTCCTACCCCTACTCTTGTCATTCATGGTTACGGTACGTATATCTTGAAAATCTTCTGACATTCTGACCCCCTTCCTCCCTCGGCAGGAGACCAACTCTCGTGGCTATTAGAAAGAAGCATGTCACCTCCAGAAGTCACTGCTTCCGCTCTTCCGCGGTCTGTACAATCTCATTTTGTCTATTGCGCTCTAATCTTGGTCAGACAATTCACTGACCCACACTGGCTCCTACATGTTCGCTTCTGTCATTACTCTTCTCTTGCCATACCTTGTTTGGAACCTAAGGTCCATCACTACAGCCACTTCCGTGCACGTGACCCCATCACTTATGAACCTGCGGAGCCAGGCTGGCTGATCTCCCTGGACCCTCCTTGCTACATTATCTCCCTTGTCTTTTCAAAGCTCCACGTCTCTCTCTCTCTCCTTCCTCAACAGTTGAGTTTCCTTACTCCTTTCACTGAAACAAAAAGCAATGCGAGCACCCTACTTGAGTATTAATGAACACCTTTAGCTTAACATTTCTAAACCAAAAAGCCATTTTAATTTCTTTCTAGGTCTAACCTTCTTGCAATCATTCAATGGTTGCTCAGGATACAAATTCAAGAATCATTCTTAGCTCTTCTTCTTCCTTATAAACCGCAAATCTAATTATGCACCGAATCCTGAAGGCCCAACCTGGAAGATAACCACAGCTGACGTCCCTCTAACGGGAACCGTTGAGTCTGCGCTGTCTGCGTTATCTACTTTCCAACTGCCATTCTACTCCGACCATCATGGAACAGGTCACTGTAATGTCAGATTACATCTTGGCTTGATGCTTTTGCTCATACATGGCTTCCCTTACATCTAAAGTTCCTATCTTAGCACAGTGGTTTTAACCTTCCTAAGGACGCAGCCCTTTAATACAGTTCCTCATGTTGTAGTTGAGTGACCCCAACCATAAAATTATTTTCATTGCTATTTCATAACTGTAATTTTGCTACTGCTGTGAATCAGAATGTAAATGCAACTCCTGGGAAAGGGTCATTTGACCCCCAAAGGGGTCTCAATCCATAGGTTGAAAACTGTGTTGCCTTAGCATCTGTGACCTCACCTGGTTGGAGCCCAGAGTAATGGTCACCATCCCTAGTGTACAATGACCTTCATTCATTTGTTGTAGTCATACTGCTTTTTCGCTGGGACACTAAGGATGACGAGTCTCCCTGTCACAGTTAGAGTCACTATGAATCGCTACGATGAAACACCATGACCAAGAACACCTCAGGGAAGAAAGGGCTTATGTGGCTTATGATTCCACATCACAGGCAATCACTGAAGGAAGCCAGGACAGGAACTCAAACAGATCAAGAACCTGGAGGCAGGAGCTGATTGATGCAGAGGCCATGGAGGGGTGCTGCTTACTGGTTTGCTCCCCACGACTCGCTCAGCCTCCTTCCTTACGGGACTGGGGACCACAAGCCCAGGGATGGTATCGCCTACAATGGAGTGGGCCCTCCTTCCCCATCAATAGTTAATTAAGAAGATGGCCTATAGGCCTCCCTGCATTCCCATCTTATGAAGGCATTTTCTTAATTGAGGTTGCCTCCTCTTAGTTGACTTTGGCTCGCGTCAAGTTGACATACAACTTGACCCTCACTCCCGTTTTGGCACCTTTGCACTCAAACAGCCCTCCCATGGACTTCTGCAAGGATCAGTTTTTTTTTAATTCGAATTTGTACTCAGTGTCACTCCTGGAGGGACATCTGCTCTGATCACCTTGCCCACAGAAAGCGGGATTCAGAAACCACATACTGACCCAGCCTGCTTTGGTTGCTTCTGAGCATGGCTACTATCTGGAAGTGTGCTGCTTACTACTGTTCCCTGCCTGCTGGCTAGTGCTCTTGGTAATCTCTCAGGGGGAGCTGTTTGTGATAATGCTCGCTGCTCTGCCTCGGTGCGTTTTGACTCGAATAGTGCATTTTCATTCAACAGATTTCGTTAGCCGGAACTAGTCTCAGCAGCAAAGAAGATCGATCCAGTTAACCTCTTCCAATACAGTGCGTAAAACCTTTCATTCAGAACTGAAAACAGTTGATATGTAGAAAACAAAAACAAGCCAACTCTAGAAAAACACCGCGTTGCTGGAGAATGGGAATACACGCTGTCGGCTAATGTACGCGGGGGAAAAAAAGAAAGCTGTTTATTCATCTGCTCGGAATGAGAGAGCCACGCCAACAGCAGAGAGGCGCAGAAGCAGTGGGAACCGCTTTAGAACTGTACAGCGTGTACTGCGAAAGCTGGCACATGAAGAGGCTAAAGGATGCCCTTCGGAAGCAGCTCTGGACATCTTTTTTTAGTCACTAAAAGACACTTTTGATGGCTCAGAACCCAGAAATTACTCATCCTGCTGCGTCTGACTCACTGTTTCCTGTTTCTGTCTTCCCCGCCCCGTAATGGAAGGCAAAGGGCTCTCTGGGCTTGCTTCTCCATTGCATTCTAGCCGAGGGGAGTGGGAATTTTCTCGTAAGGAAGCATGCGGCACATATAAATGCGGTACTACTCTGAGGAGGAGTCAGGAGCTCCTGGCCGTGTGCTGACACAGTTGGGGTGCCATCAGAAACCTTGGCCCACACACACGAGAGCCTGGACCTCCAGAAGGAATTGTGACAGTATTTTAGTCAACGTGTGGGTAGGAAATGATGTAAGGAGTTAAAAGAAGGGAAGTTCAGCAGTTTACCTGCGACAACACACTGAACAGTCAGCTTGTCCTGAGTTTCTCTGCCCAACAGCGATATCTAACTCAGTTGCTGTGAACCCCATATACAGCTTCTGTCCCCTAAGATGGTTTGCCTTAAAGCATGGACTGGCAAGGTAAGGTGTCCTTAATGTTAACATTCCCTCACATAAAAACTAGAAAGACCAAAATTAAGTCTCCCGTGACTCTCGCTTTTGAGATTCTTTATTAAGGAAACAGACACAGCTCCTGAGATGACTTAATTCTGGTTTTGAAGGAATGTACCCTTAAATAACAGGCTGAGATCAGCGTTAAAGACACAGCCTCGATAGTTTCTCTAGTTCTTGTCTCTATTCCTCCTTTCACGGACGCTAAAAAGGGATTTTTCCCTATTCATAGTTTTTCTGAATCAGACATCTAGAGGAGGAAATTCTGGAGAAAAAAATTCTCCCTCATTTCAACCGAGAGCTTAATGTAATTTAACATCAGCTTCTCACTGTTCATTGCCAAGGCTTTGGCTTCATCGAGAGAGCACTAAATACTGAGTATAGCTTTATCTTTGCATCTCTCGGATTTCAAAATAATCAAAAGGGGTTCACCCTAAGAAAACGGTAATTAAGACGTCACTATGTCAATAGAAAATTGCTTTCTACAAAGAAAAAAATACTACAAGTATTTATAAGAAATGAAAGAAAAAAAACTTGGGACATATTTAAGAGTAATTTTTTAGTACATGAGCTTAATCACCTGATCTCTAAGACATGAATAACTGTTTTTAATCACATAGCTAGGATTACATGGTCTATTAGTAGTTTCCAGGTATGGACTGGCACTTCATTAGCTAAGGGACAAATATTTGAAATTTTCCAGATGATCCTCTTATAATCAGCAGCATTTGAAGTAAACAGTGAGTTTAAAGAGTTCTCATGCACTGGGAATACACCTTCGAGCCAACTTTAAACCTCAAGTATCATTTTACAAAGTTGAAATCAGCGTGCTGGGTTCACGCGAGGCAACCGTGTACGTGTGTCGGCGATACATATCAATACACTATTTGATAGTTCAGCTTAAACGCAGTAGAGCGCACACAACTATAACACAACTAACCCAGATCTAAAACGCACAAACGTTAGCGTCTCGTGAGGAACCTGACAAGAATCTCAGTGTGAAGCCCAACACTGCACAGCTCCAAATGAGCTTTTCGAAACGTGCCAGGGAACCTCTCTAAGCCAACCAGCGAGTGAATCGTTAACTTTTTAGACAATAGCTTATATAGTGTTAATCTCATTATTTATTCAACCGATTCACACTGAATACCTGAGCCTGTCCCAGTCTTTTAATGTAAAGGTCACTGTTATTTACATTTTTACTGTGTTCTCACAGATTTCTAATGCCATGGCCTTAACTTTCCCGACTGCTGCATCTATTCATACAGACAATTACAAATTTAAGTGCCAACTGTAATTAGTGAGAACCAAACAGAACCAAACCCAACCAAACCCACCCCATCAAAAACAAAACGAACCATCTGTGACTAGAAATTAGTGATCTCCAAAGCCATACCTTGGTCTCTGTGACTGGCTCTGACCAGTTTCATCCACTCCGTGAAGACAGTTGCTGGATTCAAACCTCTTTGAAGCTTCGCTTCTTCTCACTGATCGTGAATAAAAATAGAATAACGTAGAAGTGTTAAAATAAGAAAGCGATCTTATCTAAAACTCAGGCATTTAGTAGACAAAGGGTAATCTGTACAAATCACAAACGTGTACTCAAACATAAACAAATGACATATTATAAAATTCTTTTGATGTCATCTTATGTCAGGTCTTCTGTTGTTTTCTAGTTTCTTTTAGACAGGGTCTATATATCCCTGGCTGTCCCAGAACTTGCTATATAGACCTGGCTTGCCCAGAACTCAAAGAGATCTGTCTGCCTCTGCTCCCCAGTGCTGGGATTAGAGGTGGTGCCTCCACACCTGGCTAATCATGTTAGTTTGAAACATAGTGACTTCCTTCCTACATGAGGGAATGACCATATCATTGTTTTATGAAACTGCCATTATATGATACAACAACTTTAAAAAGGAAGCATGTTACAATCTTAGAATTTTGACAACTTTTGTATAAAATAGTATTGAGAAATTAGCAGTGATTGCTTTTTAAGAGTACTTTGCTTGCTTCAGATGGACTCCTACCTTGTCTGAAATCTGACTCAGAGGAAATAATGGATGGGCTCTCACTGGCGGTGCTAAAGACATCACTGTGGTAAGTCTTGTATCTTCGAACTGGTTCTAAAAGAGTTTTTAAAAATTACACCGTTTACTAGTAATGCCCTACAAATTAAAAAGAGCATATTCAATCTTGGATGATTAGAGCATTTTATATATTGCTTTAAATTTACCACTCAACCCACTGACTGTATTTGAAAAATGACACTCTAGTGTGGAGACTCACTGCACACTGGTTGAGAACACAGATTCTGGAAACATACTGCCTACATCTGAATGTCAATAGAGTAGTTCAAGGTTCCAGTGACTCATTTTTTTTTTAAGGCCCAAAATGGGTTACAGTAACAATGCGCATCTTATAAGGTTGCTTTGAGAATTAAATAAATAAACACTCAAAGCTCTAAGAACACCATGGACGTTATAGGAGCAACATTCATTATAGCTTTCAGGGTGATATGTGTAATTTTCTGTTAGGTACTTACTAGATGGATCAAACACCCAACAGCACAATCCAAGAGACTTTACAATGTAGAAGGGTAAGTACACAGTACACAGCAGAAGACAGGATGTTCAGCCAGAATGGGTATGGGAACCAGCATGGGAGGAGTCAGGAGGGGCTCCTGAATAGAGCTGTTCAGAGTGGCCCCCTGCAAAGGACTAAGGCCTAGAAGGCAAGCATGGACTAAAATTGAAATCCTGTTTTTAAACCTTTTACATTTTAATGTTTAATTCATGTGTATGTCTGTGTACCATGTGTGTGTCTGGTACCCCTGGAGGCAAGAAGAGGGTGGTAGATCTCCTGGGGCTGGAGTTATAGACAATTTGTAAACTGCCATGTGGGTGCTTGGAATTGAACCTGGGTCCTCTGGAAGAGCAACAGGTGCTCTTAACTGTGGAGTCATCTCTCCAGCCTCCAGATCTCGCTTTCTAAATACTTCCTTTATCCCACTATCCCCGTGGGGGACACTACCCATTCCTGTCTGGATTCTCCATATAACCCAGCGTATGGGAAGTAGGTTGCCAGATCAGGAAATCAGGCATAGCACTGTAGTTCTCAAATTCTTTAAAACTAGAGTCCTTCAAAAGTTTCTGGCCAGGTGGTGGCACACACCTTTAATCCCCAGCACTTGGGAGGCAGAGGCAGGCAGATCTTTGTGAGTTCGAGGCCAGCCTGGTCTACAGAGTGGGTTCCAGGACAGCCAGAGTTAGTTACTACGCCAAGACTGCCATGCTCTGGCCCCACGGTAAGGTTTTAATGGTGGCTCTTCATATTCCGAAGCTGCAGATTCTTCTGTGAGAACCCGCTTGCGAGGAAAGTTTTGCTC
The DNA here is from genome assembly GCA_026225945.1 of Cricetomys ansorgei. Lineage (NCBI taxonomy): Eukaryota > Metazoa > Chordata > Mammalia > Rodentia > Nesomyidae > Cricetomys > Cricetomys ansorgei. The sequence continues at coordinate 2,741,666 of JAMJFZ010001232.1, read as the reverse complement.
GCAGCCCTGAACTCATTACACAAAAACTTAAAACGAGATTTAAAAACCAAATTCATGTAGAACTCTCCTCATCCTGTTCTTCCTCAGACAAACCTGCAAATGACCAGAGGCTCAGCAGCTCTTAGCTACTTCCTGGAAGAGCATGCTGGGTACTACCCTTTGAGACGTTTCAGTTTGTCCCCATAACTATGTGAGGTAAAGACTGAACTGGACACTGTTTCTCTTGTTTTCCAATTCTTTATGCTTAACTAATGGCTGCGCCTCCATCCCTACTTGCCTCCCTTACCTCGGTCTTTCACAAAACAGAGAAGCTTCCTCTCATATCCAGCACATGCCCAGTGTACGGCAAGTACAGAACGTTTTCTGCGTCCGTGAATGAAAACAGGGGTTATGTGAAGGGACCTTTAGGTGACCTCTGAGAGAACCACTTTTGATCACGCAAGCAGAACAGAAAGGTCAAACGAGGACAGATGGTAAGACCTGAGAGAGCACGCATGTGTTATGGTTTCTGTAAGTCTGATGGTTTGGAGAAGGAGAGAGCCTTTTTGGCCCAGTGGACCGTCCGTTCGTGTTTTCAGGGTTGACCAAAGCTTGCTTTTGATGTTGCAGATAATTGGAAAAACTGATGGAAAATGTGCTGAAGGAAGAAACAGAAAGGGGAGCCTTCACAAACGCTTGCTTAATAGAAACGACAGGCGAGGGAAAAGGTAAAAATAAACAAAGAGGAAATCTTGACAGAGTGAGGGTAGAAAATTGCCTCATAACAAAGCCTGACTCATATCCTGGGAGCGCGGTGGCTGGAATCCTGATCCCAGGAGAGATACTACCCCGCGAAACTGTGGTGAGGGTCAGCGAAACCCACAGGAAATCCTTCATGTGGCCATAGAGCATACATGAATTTTGGTGAAACCTATCCAAATTGTTTTGTGGCTTTTTATTGATTTTAGAGAAAGCAGTCCATGAGAAATGCCCTGAAGGGAAGAGAGACACAGCTGCCTGACTGCAGGTCACAAAGAGAAGAGAGGAATGCCCCCGCCCCCACAAGTAGTCTGCAAATTTGAGGACAGGAACAACACACAATGAACTGTTTGTGTTCGAAGGTGTGAAACAGAGATTTTAAAAGAAAACAAAGTTAAAGAATAATGAAGTAGTTAAATGACACCACAGAAGCCAGGCTTATGGAACCAGAGGGGCAACGCGCTAGGTGAATCCAGGCAGACCAGGGGTATCTCTGAGAAAAAAAGAGAAGAGCAGATGACTGGCCATGAACTCGATGGAATGGAAGCTCCTAAGAGGATATTCACCCGGAGAACAAGGCATACTATAGCAGTGGGTACACTGTCCGGCCCTGTGTACAGTCAACATGAGAATTGGACTCTAATCGGCGGGGAGTTTCAGAATCGACGAGTATTTCTCAGCCCTCTGTAAATGACTGCCTTCTATTATAGAGAAATCTCACGGCAAAATAAGATTTCAAACCCGTCTTTCAAATGATCTGAAAGGGCTACGGAGGAACAACAACGACAAAAAGGAGCATTTTAATAAAAACAATAATCTCACCTGTTGTGGAAGTTTATTTTTAATTGTGTTTAAAATAATCGTTTCTGTTGGAAACTGGGATGCCTTTTGTATTGTCTGCAGGTGTTGATTTCTGTGGGGATGTTTCATTGTTTATAATCTGTACCTGAGGAGTTCTGAATCAATAAAACACCTGAGCTCAGATGCTCGGGGTTCCACTGTTGACAGAGTATGGCACTGGCCAGGACGGTGGCTCCCTCTGCTGAGGTCTGGCAGGGCTTCTACCTTTGAAAATGCCTCCTTGTCACCTTTGGTGAGCCACCCCAGCAGGCCTACAAGTGCATTCAAAGAATGGTTTCATTCAAAGGCACTTTTGTTTTCTTGTTACCAACCACTCATGTTATTATCATGAGGGATTTTCAGGGAACCATAGCCAATCACAGATTCAGAACTCAAAGTTTCAGGACTGCTAAACCAGCAAGGCCAAGGAGGGGGACCCGGATCTAGAGACAATTCGGTTCTGCTATTTCACAAAGTAGAGTAGGAAGGGGAAATGAATCTGTTCCATAAACTGACTAGAGAGCTTTCTTCCACTGGGATGCCGTGCCTCAAAACAGCAGCTTCTCACGCTATATAAAGCAGATGAATTTACTATTTCTGAGCGACTTCTGCAAACTGGGTGTAATCCTAAAAAACGCTAAACTGAATTCCATTTGCTGGGTCTTAGTTTGTGTCTGTGTTTCCTTTAGGTTATAGTCGGTGCTTTGTCTTTTCTCTACAGCCAAGGTTCCTTCTAGAAGACAAAAGCAACTCTGTTCAACCCCTCTCAACAGCTTAAGAACTCACCCTTTGTCTACAGATGCCATTCTCAGGACCACGCCCAGGTTGGGGGCGGGGCACCATCATGTTATGAAAGCAAGCAGAGGGCTGGCTCTCTAGAAAAATCCCAGATGACTAGCTTTGTCTGCTAAGGGTAGGAAGGTGTTTTCCTTCTTGACATCCGGGGAAGGGTAGCGATAACTATATTAATTGAAATGGAAGGGATTTATTTTGTGAACTTCTTATATTCCAAGTGTCATTAAAGTGCTATTCGCCATGATCTTTTCATGTAATAACATGGTAGACATAACTAGATTAAAATTCCCACACAATATTTTCTACTTAGTCAGTACTTATTAAAAAAAAAAAAGGCTTGTAATCAGATTAAAGTTCTAGACCACAATTTACCAGATAGTCATGCTTAAAAATAATTTTAAAAGCTTTAACCATTGTAAGCATGACCTTTCCATCTCCAAGTTAAATAATATTAACCACTTCAGAAATGTCAAATTGCATTTCCTTTCCCAGGGCCATCTGACACTGGTATGCAGAAGCCCGTATATCCATGCTTACAGACCACTTGGGCAGCAACATGTGTTGGCTCTGCAATGATCTGTATACACAGACATTTCAGTAGGCACTTGTAAATCCCAAATCCGGCCAAGAATAAGACCACCACCAATAGGAGCCAAAATGGAAGCAAGCAGTCAAGAATAAGACTACCCAATTGAGCCAAAATTGAAGCAAGCAAGCTTTAATTAAATACTGGCCAGCAAAATGGACTCTCACCAGGTCCATTCTGAGGTACACATAGAGTGAACCTGTCACCTCCTGAGTTCCCACAGAATGGCTCCAAATCACATGGCACAGGTGCTTAAAAAGGCAGAACCCATAAGGCAGAGTACTTCCCATCATGTCCAGTCAGTGGCAAGAATCTATCCTGATGTACTTCCTGTCTGGGTTATCTTCTGCCTAGAGGGACCAGGCACATCCAGTACAGGGAACACATCCGGTGCAGTAGGGTCAGTTTGGGATCTAGACACTCCCTACACAACAATCCAAGAGGTTATGCCCTAGAGCAAGGGAGATTAAAAGTTATCTCACTTGAACTGCCCTACCTAGCCCTCCAGGAAGTTATATCCTTGTTCCATAGAATTACTTAGGCAGAGTAATTAAAATTTAAAGCACAACTTCTGATCTTACACACTGACCAGAAAGAAGCCCTCTTCTTCCTCAGCTCTGGTCTGTAGTAGACAGGTAGGACCTACTTTTTGTTGAAGTTTCGTAGCATCACCAGACACCTAGCTGTTACAAGACCCAGATGCCACTGCTATTTTTCTTTGTTTCTTTTTTGGATTTTTGAGACAGGCTATCCGGCCAGGACCAGAGGTCACAGTACTTGAAAGAAGTGAGCAATACTTAATTTTGAGGTAAAACAGACTGATGGCATAGCTCACTAAATATATAATATTTAACCACTATTTTTGTAGCAAATCTGATCTTCATACTTTGTCTTGTGCAAAATTCAGAGTAGCTCTGATTATTGGAAGAACATGCTATTAATCCCAGCCAGGGCGTGGCCCTCACAGTGCTATTTCCAATCAATCTCTCACAGAGAAGGACCTATTATGAACTATTGAGTAAGGGTAACAAGTTTACAACAATTGCAACACAAGAGACTCCTGGTAAAAAACAGAACTTCACAGGCCTTAAGATGCGGTTCAGAGAGGGAGAGACGAAAAACACTGGCAATATGGAAGAAAACAAAAGAAAAGAAAAGGAGCGCCTTACGCAAATGGTATCCTTAAAACGTATTTAAAATGTATCTAGAATATAAGTTTTTCTTCTAAAAGGGGGTGTGGGTTTGGCTGTTTTAGCTGTTTGGGTCTGGGCTCTCAAAAGCTGCTGTTACTTCTCTCACTGGCAACTTGACTCCGCCCCTCTGTTCCGGGCTGCCGGATTTCTAACTTGTAACATTTTAAAACCTCAGCTAGCTCACAGGGTTAGGGAGCAAACGGAAGGATAGGAAAGAAAGAGAAACCTTTACAACCCTTTTCTGGCTGTCTTAATCTGTCTACGTCTGGGGAACTGAACTAACTCTAACCCACTCTGGTTCAGCTTCTCCCAGCACGGCAATTACTGAGAAGATCTGTAACTTTTCTAAAACCCCAGTTAGTCCACTTTATCTGAGCCTTATTTCTGCCTGCTTCCCTATCACCAGCTTTTGTGCTCTCTCTTTCCCTGTCCTGCAGCAACTCTGCTGTAACTCTTAACTCTAACTGCTGTCAACTGCCCCTCTTATATACCTCCCTCCAAGCTGTTCCCAGACGTCCAAGTGGCGTGGGACCTCAAGGGGGAGGGGCTTTTCCCTGGCAGAGCTTCACTCTACAGACTTACGCTGCAGTGACAAAGTGAGATTGGAGGCTAGAGAGACAGCACAGTAGTTAACAGCTCTGGCAGAGGACTGGAGTTGGGTTCCCAGCACCCCTACGGCAGCTCACAACCTGAGCGTCAGGAGATCCAAGTGCCTTTTCTGATCTCAGCTGACTCTGCACACATATGGTGCACACACAGACAGGCTGGCAAAACACTTCAACATCAAATAAACACAAACAAATTTAAAAAGAAATTCTTTTACTTGCATTTTACCGGGTGTTTTACCTGGATGTGTATCTGTATACCACATGCATGTATTTCCACCGTCAAAAGAAGGGTATCACCCCTTGGAACTGGAGTTACATTTTTGTATTACCATGTAGGTGTTTGGGATCGAACCTGGGTCCTCTGGAGGAACAGCAAATGCTCTTAACTACTGAGCCATCTCTCCAGCTCCCCCTTTAATAAAGTGAAATTCAGAGTTTAAAAAAAAAAAAAGTGACACCAAAACAGAACATCTGTGCCTTCCGCACAGCTTCACAGCCATCTGAAAGCTTAAGTGTCAACAGTATAGTAACAGTATATAATTCTTTAAGCTTTAAATACTAAATTAAATCTTATGATGGGATTCAAGGGACCTGGATTCAAAGAACAGGTTGATTGTGAAAATGTATCTCTTTTGGCAAATCAGTCTTGGGCAGTGAGGGAGCTGTGGGTCAAATGTGCCCAGATTCTTTCCAGTTGCAAACTCCAGGATTTTACAACCTAGTCTCCGCAGGGCTAGCTGAGTGTCTAACATCAGCTGAGGTGGTACGGAGGTGGCTGAGGTAAAGATTCCTTTCAAGAGGATCTGTATTAGAGAACATTGAGGTTGAAGAAGACTATTCTGTTCACCGTCAGTCCAGCGATCCTCCTTGTACTGCCAAAAGAACAAATTGAATATGGCAATTTCATTTGTTTTTTAAATACTATAACAAATCATTTTTCTTTTTGGGGTGCAGGGCAGCAGACTTAAGGTTGGTGTGTTGTGCCACTGAGCTTTATTCCCAGCCCAGGACATTTTTTATTTTTCTTTTTTAAAGTGAAGTAACAATAGGAAATCTTTAGCAGAAATTGCAAAAATCCATGATAGAAATCAACCATCCTCCACTTGACAGAAACACAATCATCAGCCAGGTCTGGGATATTGAGTATGCGATTAAAGCCCAAGACAGTGTTTGGATAAAGACGTACTCTAGGACATTATCTAGGCCTAGACTTACTTAAATCCCTTAGCAGGTATCAGATTCAAGATTACAAAAGATTGTAGGGAGTATTTCAAAATGCTTTAAAATATGAATATTTAAGAAGAAACACATAATATAAACAGTGTGTACATTAGTGATGTAGACTCTTCTCTTTGGTTTATCATAGATAAAGACCCCTATTTTCATGAGAATTCAACAAGACATCAGGATTTATTTTCTATTCTCATCTTTCTTCATGCACTAGTTAAATTAAAACCTTTGCTATAGAGCCTGGGTACACGCCTTTAATCCCAGCACCCAGGAGGCAGAGGCAAAGTGGATCTCTGTGAGTTCAAGGCCAGTCTGGTCTACAGAGTGAGTTCCAGGACAGCCAGAGTTACAAGAGAGAAACCTTGTCTCAGAACAAAAAAAAAAAAAAAGAAAAGAAAAGAAAAAAGAAAAACAAACAAACAAAAACCCCTTTGCTGTACTTCTGTTTGCCTAGCTTGTGTAAATTATGTCATCTGCAGAAAAAGATCGCACAGTTAAAAACCAGTCCGCCTCTAAGCTAAATAACTAATCAGAATTACTGGTTTTGAATTCCACATCTCAAACGTCCCCACAAATAACGTGCTCGTAAAGTAAGCATAATTCATTGCGACTTTCAAATATAACCATGGAGGCTTATTTAAAATGATGGAAGTATTTGCACAACAAACTCATATTTCCAGGTTTGGTTTCTTGGGTTTTAACATATCTTCTGGAAAAACATGGGCAGGTTTTTAGTGAAAGAAAATGCCTTCAAGATCCTCACAGTAGAAAGATTCAGAATAGAAAAGGACTAGTTATTAAACAGTTCAAAGCATGCTGTATTTTTTTAAACGAAAGCTTCTCCTTTTTAGTTTATGTCCTCTAACAACAAACACAGCAACTTCAAGATCTGGAAACAGTTATTATCATTACTAGTTATATGAACAATAAAAGCTTAAAAATAATTACGTATTACCTTTACAGATAATACTTGTTTGGACTCAAGTTGGCATATCTGAGTTCTATTGAAACATGGGCGCACCAGCTACCTCGAGAGATAAACGATCACATGCCATATGTATTCTGGTACAGGTAGTCAAATTAAAAATTACTTATTGAAACAAAATACATAAAACTTTCAGCTATAGAACAATTTAAAGATTTTCAGTCCATTAATATTTGATCTCTTTAATTCTCAAACCGAGGTTCAAATATAAAAAAGAAAATTAATTTTACTAATCCATACTTGCAAAATATTAACGCAAATAATCTTTAGAAACTAACAGAGCAGAACATTAGACATTATTTCTTTTTCTTTTGCATGTGTGTGTGGGGTGTGCAGTGTGTGTGTGTGTGTGTGTGTGTGTGGTGTGTGCAGTGTGTGGTGTAGGTGTGCAGTATGTGTGAGGTGTGTGCAGTGTGTGGTATAGGTGTGTGAGTGTGCAGTGTGTGTGTAACCACTATTTATATGTTTCCAACATAACTTTATTCACCTCAATATATTTATTTATTTGTTTGTTTGTTTGTTTGTTTTTTAGTATGTGACTCAGATATTTTGGAAATTGCTCCAAGACATAATGATAAGAATTTACCATGTTCTGGGTGTGGTGGTACACACCTTTAAAAACAGCACTGGTGAGACAGAAGGCAAGCTTATCTTTGAGTTCCAGGCTACCCTCAGTGACACAGTGAGACTTTGCTTTACATAACTTATCAAGTTGATTTTATGCTCTTCAAATTAAAAGTATAATGAACGACTTCACATTAATTACCCAGTTAATCTATTTCTGCTATGTCCATTTCATAGATAGCATTCACTCAGACTTGGGAAGATTACTCAACTCATAGATATGAGACAGAGTAATCAGTTTAAATCTAGACTGACTTTAAATCTATGCAGCTCAATACCATGGTTTTAGAAACGTAGATCCAAAACTTTACCTCAAACCTGCCTGTCATTTGTACTCTGACACCTGTCCTTGAAGCTTGTGGTTCGGAGCCCACCTGTTACTGGGCTAGCTCGCCTTTCTGGGCTTGATTTGACCTGCTGCTTCTCAGAACCACGAGGCCTCCAAGGAGACAACACACAACACAGAAAGCATCCCTGACCCTCAAGGATCTCAGAGTTTAAAAGTGCACTTCTGTGAAGTGGCCTGGGGGGGGGGGTTGTAGGGAGGACTCTGTAGCACGCTTTGATTAGGGTTTTACAGACCAGAGGATGGAAGAGTCAGTGTGACCTAGGAGCAAAGTCTTGGCAGTGGGAATTAGACGTGTGGGATGGTTTAATAACCCTTCTTTATTTTACAATACTACCTTACGTATTTTGATTCATTTGTTTCTCAGACACACACACAAAATTACTCACCTTCTACATTCATGGCTTCTCTCAGAAGCTGAAGCTTCTTTTGTCTCTCTCGAATTCTGTCCAACGCACTTGACACGGCCGAGGAGGCGGGCAGTTCTCGGGGGTGATATGCGGGCTCCACCTTCTGAGGGCCAAAGACATCCAGGGCCAGGCTCCCATCAGAGTACCTTGCCTCTTTTCTTCTAGGAGTGGTTGAAGTCTGTCCTGTGACCTCAGGGTCACAGTGTTGGTACCTGCCGGTCTCTCCAGAAAAGTCTCTGTCGGCCGTACAAAGCAAGTCCATGGACGAAGCCCAGATCTTCTTAGAGAGTGCATCGCTTCTAGGGGTGACCTTTTTCTGTGGACTACTAGTTTTGAACCGGTAAGGGAAAGAGAGGTTCTCAGAATCTTCATGCCTCGGATTATTATCGGATGGAACGTCCTTGAAATAAACTTCCTCATCGTATGTGTCTCCAATGGACAGAAATCCCAAAGACTTACTGAGCCCCTTGTTAAGGAAGGTCTGATGGGAGAATGGAGCCTCATGTGTGTCTAGTACATCTGAAACGGAACTTCTTCCTGGAATGATAAGAATCTATCATGTATGCGCAGAATCTTTACAAAGTAAGCGAGAACGCAATCCACTACTGATAATGAAAGTGGTGCCAGTCCCTACATTATCCAAGTGGAGGGTCAGAGGTGAAATGAGACAATGGTGGTGGTGGGGTAGTAACTCAGAGCTGCTGATGCATAAATTCTTGAGTCCAAAGTTGCTTTTTCTGCATTACTTTTGAAATACTGGGAACTAAACCCAGGCCTCGGTGCATGAAAGGACTACCGCTGAGCTACGCCTGCATCACAGTGCCTCTTAGGAAACAACATAAACAGTTTATCTGGCCTAAGCTTTGAGTAGTATTATTTCTATCATCAAAGGTAAACTATTTGGTTTTACAATGAAGCTGAAAATTGTTAATAACACCTAATTTTGTAGGAGAGTAATTATCCACGAAATGATTTGGGACCATATGATGCATAATATACTCTTTAAACTTCTAAAAATATAACTTGAACACCTTTCCAAAGTAAGAAGTCCTAGTATATTCTGATCTTTTAAACAAATGTCTAACTGGAGTCTTTTTATTCTGCACAGGAAGAAAACTGTAACACTTGGGATGTTACGTTCAAGATTTTACTATAACTAGATATTTTTAGAAAATTCACAATATCTGAAACCAGGACACTTCCCATCTAAATTGTTAAAGAAATCCAAATTTTCATGACAGACTATTGTACAGATCATTTTTCCCCCTTAGAATAGAATCTATTTGTTAGTGATTTTTTGCAAAACTAGTTTTAGCATTTTAGACATTGACATTCAGTGGAGTTGAAATCGGGTATTTATCCTACTTTAGAGCTCTATGGAGATACAACAAAAATGTCCATTTATGTATATTAATTCTATGAATACACAGAATCAACATCTAAATTGCTATTTGTTCAGTACTGAAAACATGGAGAAAACATTTTGAAGTTTCTACCTCAATAGTCCTAAAACAGTGACAGCTTTCTCTGATATCTTTTGTGATTTCTCTTTCAAAACAAATATGCTGTATAATATAATGACTTGATCCTTCTTAGTAACAAATTTCTTGCCAATTCATTTGAAGCTATCAATTGTCTCATCAAAATAAATGTATATTAGTTGATGCAACAAATAACAACACCAACATTGTGCTGTTTGCATTTCATATCCCTGTGAACGTGGATCTAATTAAGCATGACCATAGACAGCTTCCATATTTGAGGACCTGGATCTACAGGACAATAGGAAGCATACCATGCCATACCCAGGCAGATTATTACAAAATCTACATTCTAATCTAAGTTGGAAAGCTGTAAACATGGCTGGGTCACAGTCCTTTGTGGGTAAGTGACATCTTACACAAACTGCATCTTGAAACTAGCAAATTTAAAACTGCACGGACTTCAAAACAGACACATCTCTGGAAGCTGACAGAATACATAAACTAAAAAATAAAAGACCTGAGAAGATTCAAGGATCTTATAAACAAAAACGTACTTGTCAGCTGGGCAGTGGTAGGTGGCACATGCCTTTAATCCCAGCACTTGGGAGGCAGAGGCAGGCGGATCTCTGTGAGTTCGAGGCCAGCCTGGTCTACAGAGTGAGTTCCAGGACAGCTAGGGTTACAACAGGGAAATTCTGTCGTGAAACCCCTTCCACCCCCCCAAATATATATATATATATATATATATATACACACACACACACACACACATATTTCTGCCTCTTCTTTTCCAGATCTTTCTCAAGTCTAGCATCTTTACATTCCATAGTTTTAATATTAAAAAAAAAACAATTAGTTTATTTATCTTTATATGTATGGCCGTTTTGCCTGCATGTATACATATGTACCACATATGTACAATTCCTATAGTACAATTCCTATAGAGGCCAGATGAGGGTGTTGGATCACCTGGGACTGGAGTTATAGAAGGTTGTAGGCCACTCACTATAGGGGTGTTGGGAATTGAACTCAAGTCCTGTTGTGGGAGATTTTAGTTATGGATAATGTTCTAGTAAGCTGTCCTTGAAGCAAGTAAAGGATTCACTGCCTACCAGTAAACAAAGGAGAGGCTATACGGCTCTCCACAAGAATGGGACAGTCCTTAGCCTTAAGGCAGATGAAGGTTAGGCTCCATTGATTTGTATATTGGAAGGCTGGGTGGAGACAGAGAGAGGATTTGGAATAAAAAAGAACTAGGGCAAGGGCAGGAAAGAGAAAGGGACAGACAGCAGAGAACAAGAAAGAAGAAGCTAGCAAGCAGGAGGAGAACCAAGAGAAGAGAGCATGGGGTGAGGAAGCCATTGGAGTGAGCTCTCTGCCTAGCTGCCGGGGCTTTAGAATTCCCTGAGATTTGACATGGTTTGTGATTAATAAAGAGCATTGGAAATTACAACGTCTGGACTCTCCGTTAAGCGCCAATAACTTTATTTTAACAAAGTCCTCTGGAAGAGCAGCCAGTGCTTGTGACTGCTGAGCCATTTCTTCAGGTTCTAAATAGTTTTATTTTAAATGGGACTTCCTCAAAGTAGTTGGCCTCAATGTCACTGTAATATAAACCAATCGCTTGCCAAAGGCATGGCAAGTCTCTCTCACTTGTAAGAGGTAAGTACACATTCTCTTTAGACTGTGAGTGTTCACTAACCATATATTAATTGGCCACAGTATCTCCACAGAGCATGTCTCCTCTATCCATACAGGGCAAAAGGAAACACTAACCACACGGCTACTCAGGAAGCTACTGCATTTTACAGACACAGGGTTTTGATGAAAATAAGTTAGATATAGAAATATTTCAGTATGCACTTATTAAAGTCCAGGAAATTAAGGCCCACATATGGTAAAACCATGTCTCAAATAAATAAAAAGCAGGGCTGGGGAGATAGATGGCTTAGTTGTTAAGAGCAAAGTGCTCTTACAGAGGATCCGGGTTCAGTTTGCAGCACCTACACAGTGGCTCACAAATGTCTACAACTTCAGTTCAAGGGAACTGGATACCGCCTTCTGGCCTCTGTAAGCACCGCACACGTGTGGTACACATAAACACATGCAAACATAAGAGGAGAAGAAAGGTGCTCTGAAGGAAGCAATGAGAAAGAGGAGGGCATGGAAGAGAAAGAGTACTATAGAGGGAGAGAGAAGGAGAGGTGAATAACATTAAGACTATTTCCAAAAAGCAGGAAAATGTATTATTATATAAGCTTACTTGAAAACGTGTGCCTGCATATATGTGTATATACATATATACATGCTTATGTCACATGGGGTCATGGTGCTCCCCCAAGAGCTATGCACTACCTAACAAAAATTCCAGCATCAGGCATGGGGATTCCTCATCCCCCTTAAGTTGCTGGTTGCGTGAACACAAGAGTCTCCCAAAACAATATAGGCTATTGTCAATACACTTGGTATTCTTCCAGAACTTGAAAGTCAGATCCTATTGCTGAAGACGCCACACACTTCAGACACGAGACTTGGAGAAATAGAGTGGAAACTGATATAGGAAGTCTCTCTGAGGACTGGCTCTTACAGTGCAGAGAGGTGCTATGGAAATTGCCCAGGAAGAGGAACAAAGTCTACAAAGAAAAGCCCAATGTAAAGCCCAGGAACCACAACAACTGGCCCAGCAATTCATCACCAAAGGTTCGATAGTGGCACTTTTATTGGGGGGTAACCAACAACTGTCTGATTGGACTTATAGCCTGCCTGATGGGAAGGAATTCAAGCCTGGTTCTATAGAAATAGATCAATATGAGCCCTTTTTTTTTTTAAAAAAAAAAAAAGGATCACTGTAGCTTGCTACTGACATTCATAAATAATTTCCTACTATAATTCTGTTCTAAAAAGGAGAATGACTAAAACTGATGGACTCTTTGCACCAACATCCATATTAAATCATAGTTTAAATCCTAGTACAACATAAAGAGAAACAGACTTTTACCCACAGAAAGTATGTCCACATATTCCTGAGGGACGTGAACATAGCAAAGAAAACACTTGCAAAATGGGATTAAGAATACCTTAACTGCTATCAAAATACTCTAAAAACTAAGTTATATAAACCTCACTTTGTACTTTTTATCCACGTGTAAATGATATATATTAGGAAAGAATCTTGATTTAACCAAAAACAAATTTACTGTCTTGAAATGAAAGTTAAGATACTTTTTCAGAAACAATAATGATCTTTGTGTATAGCAAGCAAAAAGAAGCACCCATAGGGTCTTTTAACTAACTAGAGCATGGCAGAGACCCCCACAGAGCACGGCACAGACCCCCACAGAGCATGGCACAGACCACCACAGAACCCGCAGAGCCCCGCACAGAACCCGCAGAGCCCCGCACAGAACCCGCGGAGCCCCGCACAGAACCCGCGGAGCCCCGCACAGAACCCGCGGAGCCCCGCACAGAAACCCAGAGACACCTGTACTGCTCTTCTTGACTTCAAGAGAAACAGGAAGGACCTCATTTAGAATACATTCTTTTTGCTTAAGAGGTTTTTGAACTCTGCAGACGTTTAATCCAGATAATCACAATCACGGGTCTAAACTTAAACTTTACAAGAAAGGCTTCTGATGGGTTTCTGTTGCTGTTGTTTAAAATAAGGTAGCTATATGCTGCTTGTCTGATTAAAAACTAGAAATACTAATTTTCTAACTTATTTTTATTAGACTAAATATATCAGCAGTTTTATTTGAATATGCTTGCTATTTTTCTTGGCATGAAATAGTCTTGATAATGTTTATGTCATCATGACTTTCAATAATTCTTGATGAGAAAGGAAACAATAACCTACAAAATCAAAATTTATTTACTAAATAAGCCAAGCCTGACTCTTAGCACTTAAAAAAGAAAAAAAAAAAAACCACATGAAATTTTATATTTACTTTTATCTCAAATATTTAGAATTCCCATGCATTAAAAAATGTCTATTAAATAACCACTGTAGGTCCATATTATAGAACGTTACCACCAAATAACCAACTACTATTCGTTCTTATTTAGCAAGTATCCTATAGCCTATGGAAGTATTAGACAAGTCCAATTTAGGACACAGTTACTCATGGAATCAATTTAGCGGATCCTGACCGGCACTAAAGAGGGCTGGACTAGAAATCATCAGCGTGCAGTAAGGACAACACGGCTTCCTGAGGATTTTGCTTCCGTGATGTTCATAACGTTCATAAATACATGTACGTGGCTCATATGGTCACACTGTAAAAGTGTAATAATACAAGATACCTTGGTAAAGTCGGTAAATGGTGGTAGTGAGAAATAGCACGGAAAAGGACAGGAGAACGTGTGGCCGTTCTGACAGTTAGGGTTTCTCACGGTACCGCAATGTTTGTTGTCTGCTGCACCTGAGGTTCTTCTCTGCCTTCCACTCTGCACCCGTATATTCTCATGAACCACAGTCACAGTTCATTAGATTTCTAAGGCGGGTGGGCATATTTTCATAAACAAGAGAGTTAACGCGCTCTTACCCGTGGGTAATCCTCTTCCTCTCAATCGGTCTCGAATAGCCTGGCTTCGATCAGGCTTCTGGTCGCTGCTGTGGGAAAGCTGATCCGCCTGTATACAGAAATACAGAAATCAAGACACAGAAAATCAAGTTTGATGAAACAATTCTTTTTTTTTTTTGGGTCAGTGACTATCCACAGAATAGCGCGTTAGCCAATCTTGAGGGGCCAGCACCCAATGAAGAGACTCCCCCATGTCTGACTGTGATTATTATGGCCTGGATAACACTTATATAGACCAGTACTGGCCAGTCTGTCTTCAGCACACAGTAGATCTGCACCCGGGACTCGGCGGGCTGAGATTAGCTCCATTTGGAAGCAGTAACTTGAGGTTTTTATTTTTTATTTTTTTTCTCCTTCTGATAATTATTTTCAACTCTCAAATTAGACTTAGACACCTTTAAAGCTACGTTAGCTTTGTACAATAAAACCTTCTCCTGGCTGCAGTTACTCATTAAGAATACCAATTTAAGTTATTCCAGAAGTAATTTCCTAGGTACCGTCTGCCAGAATTACACAGTCTGCTAAATTTTTTAAGCTGGATAGGCTGGCAAGTGACGACTTAAACTGATGCTCCACGGAATCCTCTTGATGACAAAATGTTTCGGTAGGCTGAAATTTCGATGACTTTAGCCACGGGTATTTATATAAAATAAGCCGTGACGAATAGGTCAAACTCTACATTATACAGAATGAAAAGTTGTAACGCCGGTTCATGTAGATGACCAAAACCATGACAAACACTGATTTAAACTGCGAAAGGGAATAGTGATGCTGAGTTAAACGTAGTTCAAGAGGCATGTGCCCACGCTAACGCTGTAATAGTTCTCCGTTACTGAAGTCTGAGTATAGATTAACATTCTGTCTGAGGAAGTATACTCACGGTTCAAAGCATTTTATTTCCTACTGGTAAGAAGATTTAAACGGAAGTATTTCTGAAATTATACCGTCTTTGAACCGCATAACCGTTATTAGTCCAAATCATGCTGCACTGTTGGTGACGGGACGACAGTGATTATTGCACACACTTGCGAGTGCCTGTTCGGAGGCAGCTGTCAATAGCAACGGCCGGTTATTGAACAGTTACTGCTTGCCAGGCACTCTGTAGTGCATTACAGACGTTGTACCTGATCCTGAAAACAACCTTGTGCAGTACCCGCCGTTCTTACCCTCGTAACTATCACAGATGCTCTGAAATAGCAAAACCGCAGTTAGAGACACCCGAAGGCTGCTTAGTCGCCTTCGCAACTGTTTGGGAACAAGAGCGGATGCGACAGAGCAGTAATCATATTGCATATTACTAAAGCTAAGGCAAATATACTGTAAAACTAGAAGAGCCAAGGCTCACTGTGATGGCTGGCCTGCTGACCCACCCACAGATGATTAACTTAGTTAAAAATGTTGGCACTAAGACAGCCACCAGAGGCGGTACAAGCTTCAGGGGAAGGGCGGAGCAAGACCTTGGGATCAGAGTCACGCAGCTTCTGTCTCCAGTATGTACCACACCGCATTTTACTAGCTTTAGTTCTGGCTTTTAAAGGAACATACAGAAATAAAGCAAATAAAATAAAACCTACATTCCTCCCCACCACAGAATCACTAACGTTTAGTGGGAGACAGTTCACATTTTGTCTAGGAGATCTCCGATCCTATTTCTCAACAAACGGCAAAGTACGTATGTTCACTTGCCAGGCAGTATCCTGGTTAAGACGGAGGAACTAACCTGAGGATAAAGAATTAAGAGGAAGCCAGAAAGAACACCTTGTGATAGCGCAAGTCTATAGCCCACCTAGAGAAGGTGTGGAGAAGCCTAAGACCGAGGAGAGTCGCAGCCAGAGAGAACAGGACGCAACGGTTTAAAGGATGGAGAGAGCAGGGACAGGATTATTAGATGAAGATTTCATTCTCGAGTTCTTCCCATCCTGGATGAAGAGAACAGAGGCGCTCAAGTTCCAGGCAGCGGCAGAACCACGGATTTCTTCCTTCACCCCAGAGAACTAGGAAGGTTGAGAAGAACACAGGGATCCCGGCAAACGAGGGTCAAGAAGGAGGTCTAGAACCAGGAGGCACAGGAAGTGTTTTTGAAACTCGTTTTGTGTATCAGCGCACTTCGTCAAGGTGCTTACAACGATCTGTTTGGAGCTCTTTGGGAAAAGATCTCAGGAGGAAGGCAGGGGGGACAGACTACTCCCAGCGTGAGAACACCACAATTCTACAACCTTTTCTAGAATAAAGCTCTTTAAAAAGGGGGGAGGGGGCGGGGTGGCTTTCATAAAATGTGGGAGACTAACTGTATGCGGTGGATTTTAAAATTTAAAGCATTGTTTGGAGTAAACAACAAACATTAAAACAATAAATTCCACTTTCATCCTCCATCTTGAAAAATAGCTACTCTATATTTAAGGAAAGCTTGAGATGTCACTGAATTTCAAAATATGTCCATGTTGACAAGTTAGAACTGCAGCTTACCCCAGAAATATTTCCCAGGACCAGCTTTACCAGCTGTTTCACGTAGGAAAAGGAAGGCGCGCAGTTGCTGTTCCTGATGTGGGCGCTGCAAGCATCCAGGATAGTCCGCACTGACACCCGCGCGTACACCACGTCTTCACACATGCCCAGCAGAATGCTGTTGAGATGATCTCCAAACCTGATGGGCTGAAATGCAAGGAAGAGCCACACGAGAGCCTTTACAGGAACCTCAGGAACCACAGCAAATACCCGGAGGCAATGAATTCTTTCCTGTTGGCGATTATATCCTGCTGCTCTATTTGATCCAAAAAGTGTCTTAATAGACATTATCATGTCTTCCTAGATACAAAATACTGCTGGTTTTGTAATAAAGAAGTGGGTTTTTTTTTTTTTGTTTTTTTGTTTTTTTGTTTTCTTTAAGACAGGGTCTCACTGTGCAGCCCTGGCTGACCTGGAACTCTGTACAGACGAGGCTGGTTTTTTTTAAATTCACAGAGACTCCTGCCTCTGCCTCCCAAGAGCTGGGATTTAAGGTGTGCACCACCATGTCTGGCAAAAGTGGAATTCTTTGATTATTCAAATATATTGAGAAAGAGAAACAGCATTTCAACATTCAGTGTTCAATAAGATATGTTGTCTCTATATAATTATAATTTGATATTTATACGATAAGGTGGAAGATTCCAGATAGCGAGACGACTCAAGAGCAACTGAATGCGAGTCTCATGAATCTGATGAAACAGAGATCAGAATGTGAAATTATTCTTGTTGGTTAAAATTAATTTTTAAGTGTCAATATGAGCATATAAAAGAAAAGCTGGCACCAATTTTCGTTAAGAAAAAAAAAAAAAAAACCACCAAAAAGTACTGCTGGGCTGGGGGGGGGTGTAGCTCACTGGTAGAACACTTGTTTAGCATGTGTGAGGTGCTAGGTTTAATCTCTAGTACCCCCCCAAAACGTTGCTAACAAATTAAAAGTCTAATGATGTTACATACTGGCCGCTCACTGCTGACAGGTGTCTAAGCTCAAACACCCGTCGGGCTAAACAAAGACTTCCTAGTAACATGGACGTCTCATCCACTGAGGTATTATTTAATCCCTCGCGTCTCAGCTTAGACGCTACTTCCTTAAGGAACCTATTCTAACCCTCGAGCTCTTATCAGAAGCCCCAGCTTTGTCTCTCCATTTCCCATAACGGGACATTCATGACATTATGCTTTAATTATCTGTTTAGATGTCTGAATCTTCCAGTAGATTCTGCAGGTATGGACCAACAGCAGCCCTAAAATCTAGTGTTTTGTCTGACACAAGATACGTTTACTAAATACTTTTAAAGTAAGTGTTTCTAAGATGATTATGATGTATGATCACAAGGTATGACTTTATATCACTCTTTTAATTTCTGCATTATTGATACTGACTTTATTTTGTTATTGGAGAAGAATATAAAGTACTAATTGTAGACTGCTACATTTTTGACAGTTGTGTTGCACGACAAATAACATCAATCTCTCCAGTAACAACTGACTTTCTTATTTATATTTTACAGAATTGAAACTAAGGAGAGAAAGAAAATAAACAGATAAATTAGATTGAGCTAAGCAGAATATTATCATTCATCTCATTTTAACATGTATGGATTTTGGAGTAAGAACTCACAGTATTTAATTCTTCTGATACTCAACAAAAGATATATCTGACTTTGTTTTGGTTTTTAAACGACTAAAATAAATCTAACCTTTTTTCTTCCTCCTCCTCTCCTTCCTTTCATTTTGGTGTGTGTGTGTATGTGTATTACTCGTGAGTGTTCCTAGGTGTGTGCACAGATATGCACACGTGTGTGTGTTATGTGGAGACCAGAGGCTGATGTTGGGTTCTCTCACTATCAATTTTCACACTGTCATTTAAGGCAGGGTCTTTTACTAAAATTGTAGCACACCTATCGGTCAGTCACTTGGCTGACCAGTGAGCTCTAAGAATCTGCCTATCTCTCTGTTTCTCAGGCACTAGAGTTATGAATGCGTTTGATCACGCCTGACTTTCATGTATGTGACAGACATCTGAACACAAGTTGTCATACTTGTTTGGCAAGCAGTTTACTATCTGAGCCATCTGCCTAGCCCTAAATGGAATACTAAATGTTATAACTTAGCTTTGATGAATAAAGCTGTTTAGAATTCTTTAATTACCATTTACTATATTGAGATTTCAGGAATCAGAATTATTTAACATCAGAAATGCTAAAACTAAACCTGGTGGTGGTGGCACATGCCTTTAATCCCAGCATTTGGGAGGCAGAGGCAGACGGATCTCCAAGTTCGAGGCCAGCCCGGTCTACAGAGTGAGACAGGACAGCTCTAGTTACAATGGAGAAACCCTGTCTGGAAAAGAAATAAAGGAAGGAAGGAAGGAGGGAGGGAGGGAGGGAAGAAGGGAGGAGGGGAGGGGAAGAAGAAAAGGCAAGGCAAGGCAAGGCAAGGCAAGGCAAGGCAAGGCAAGGCAAGGCAAGGCAAGGCAAGGCAAGGCTATAACTGGCCCAAGGGTCACCAGAGTCCAAGATCTGAGAGTTAACTTCAGTGTGTGTCTGCTAATGTAGGAGCAGTGAAGAGAGATTCTGACATGTCAAGAGCCAAAAATTAACAAAGTTCCCCACTGTCTTAAAAGGGCTGAAACGGGGTTTGAGCCCCTCTCTTCCCTACCACAAGCTGACTTGGATACAGGAGCAGTCTCCATCACCATGGGCTGAGACAGGCAGGGACACTACTTCCCGTATGACAGGCTGACTTGAGTAAAGGCACCCAACTGGGACAGAACTGCTACTGTCACTACTGTCAGTGCAAGACTGAATCATCAAAATCCTGCTCCTAAATCAGTAGATGATAAGAAATAAAGCATTCTCCCATTCGCCGAGGTATAATTTTGGAAGAGCCCAGCTCCGCCTCTCAGGCTCAGCCACTGGAACCTAGGCGGTGGCCGCTATAGTTCTTAGGAAATCTGCCGGGTATTTTCATCAGCATTCACCGTTAGTCAGTTCTGACACTCTGACAGTTTACATGTGAACAACCGGTATCAAGTGCCCGTGTGCCCGGCAGCACGCTACAGAGAACACACGATCGCACCGAAGAGCTTTGTAAAATTTATAACAGTGTATCAATATAAAAATATCACAAGCGTGGAACTTGACTTACTTGGCTTTGAGGTACTTTATGATCAGCCCCCCAGTACAACGTCATTCCAAGAGAATAAATATGGATCTAGAAATAAAATTTTTTGTAAAAATCACTTTATGGTAAAATAAAAGTTTAACAGGTACTATACGTTTTTTATTTTATTTTTTTGCTCTATAGGAAGTATAACGTGTAACTTGAGAAAAGTCAATTTACACAAAAGCATAGGAGAGCTTAAAATAAAAAATCAGACTGGCAATGATTGGACTTCACACACAGTTCCCACCACCAACTTTCAGCGCCTACTTTCAATGAATAATCATTTTGTTAGCTTTTACTTCATTTCTTTTTTATTAATGATTTAATTTTTTTCTGTGCATTGCTATTGTGTTTGTATGAGGGATTCCCTGGAACTGGAGTTATAGACAGTTGTGCGCTGCCATGTGGGTGCTGGGAATTGAACTTGGGTCCTCCAGAAGAGCAACCAGTGCTCTTAACTGCTGAGCCGTCTCTCCAGTCCCTACTTTTTGCTTCTTTATGCTAACTTAAGCAAATGTTCTTTTATAGTATATTTTTAGTATACTTATAGTATACTTTTAAAGTATACTCTATGCCTTGCATTTTTAATTGAATTTTAATTTACCAATGGAGAAATGTCTGTGTTAACTGTCAGTAAAAAGCTTATCCTTTCTTCGATGCTACACAGAATTTTATTGTCTAGAGCAGTACTATTAACTCAGCCCATTTGCTATTTAATGGACAACTAGTATTTTTTATCAACATGAGGATACATGTTGCAGAAAACATTATTTTTTATATGCAGACATTTCTCTTGAATTGATTCTGAAATTATGTAAAAGCTACACCTATAAACAACCCTCAACAACCCTCAAAACACACACACACACACACACACACACACACACACACACACACACACACAGCGACCAAGTAAGAGAATCACATTTCCCTATACAGGGAATGTTTTAACATTTTCACTTCAACTAGCAACACAGAAGGATTTCTGCCAGTCTGAAATGTGAGGGGAGAAAGCTAACTGGAGTTCTGATTAGCATATTTGTGGGTTTGTAAGAGGAGAAAAAAAAGCAGGATCAAAGGCCTTTTCTGTCATTTGCTTAAAAATTACCTATTGTGATGCAGACAGAATGATCCGCTCTCTTAAGGCTGGAGAGTCAGGAGCTCTGGGATGTTACTGATGGGCAGAAGATATCAGGTGCAGTCACCTGCAGGAGGCAGGGAGTAGCGTGCCCTGATGCTGCTGCTCTTTCTGTGATCAGACTCTTGATCCTTCGGTTTTCCAACAGACACTACACACTAGTGACCGTCCAGGACACTTCCAAGACACGCTATGTACCAGCGACTATTTAGGACACTTCCAGGCTTTGCCCCTATGCTGAGGTTGCCAAGGCACCCAGACGTGCAACCTGAGCAGCTGTGAGGTTCTCTGCACCCCAGGGTGCAGGTAGGTGCCCATGTTGTATCCCTAGCCTTTACTGTGTGTAGGCCAACCTAGGAAGTCCCTGTCTAATACACATTCTATGGGCTCTGCACTCAGAGAGCCCTGCCTAACATCATTGAGGGTTTTGATTTCTAGATGGTGGTGGTGGGGTGTATGTGTGTCCTTACTTCAACTTTTTCTTATTTTATTGCCTGTATTATATTTGTTTGTTTGTTTTGTTTCAAGACAGAGTCTTTCTGTTGTAACTCTGGCTGTCCTCAAACTCACTCTGTAGACCAGGATGGCCTCGAACTCACAGAGATCCACCTGCCTCTGCCTCCTGAGTGCTAGGATTAAAGGTGTGTACCACCGCTGCCTGGCTCATCTGTATTATATTTGGTTCCTGCTTTCTCAACTTTATTTTTAAATTCTATAAACTGTCTCCAGGTCTCTTTAGAAATTGATAAAAAGAAAAAAAAAAAAAAGCTATGTACAAATACAATAAAATAAATTTGTTCCCAGTTTATAGATTAGAAAAATTGTTCAGTTTTCAAATATTTTCAGTAATTTCAATTATTTTTTAAATTTTACATTCTTCCTGATGACTTTAAGTTCACTCTGACTTACGTCCACCTCAATTCTACAGACAGATTCTAGGTTTCCCTTCTGCCATGATTCTGTGTCCCCCGGAACCTAATATTCCTGCAACTGGGCCAGCCTTTCCGTTTTCTCTTTTCTATTCTGTGTTTTGTGAGAGTGTGTGCGCACGTGTGCATGCACCCACTTGCCCGCATGTGTGCGCGTGGTGGCGGGCAGGCGACCCAAAAGCAGTATTCACGACACCAAAAACGTTTTATCTTTGCCGACTGACGTTTTAGCTACTAGTGATAATCCACTGATGATTTTTTTTTTTTAATTTCATACATCATATAAGTCCTTCTTTACAGGACGACACGTACTTTCTTAGGAGACACGGTTCGTTTGCTCCTCAACTGAAGCAGCTGGTTCATACTTCCCTGTGCCATAGGGAGCCTGTCTTACAGGTCTGAGTACACCTCGCCGCAAGTTAACAGAAGGTGTCCAGTGTATGTCTGCGGAGTTCAGGGTCATGGGCGTGAGAGTCAGGCAGCACCCTGCAGTGACATCTCGGCTTATGCACCAGGATCTTCGCAAAGGCTTCGTATGAGATGGTTTTTCACAGGTCTGGTATTAAAGATTAATTGCAAACCCACTGTTTTGATTTGTGATGCTTTTAGACACGCCGCTGCTTTAAGATTACTATAGTCACTTTTTGGCGTGTCGAATGACTTGCCTTTTGATGATTTTTAACTTTTAAAATTTTCTCCCTGAAGTCGCCAGTCATTTAAGAGACTGGAGATGCCGGAGACGCCCTCTCTCCCGCACGCGACTCAGTACGCCATGTCACTGGTGGGTAGGCGCTCGGGATCAACTATTAATCCTCAAAGGGTTAAATAATTTGCATATATTATACCTAATCTTTTAAAAGTTTGTGAGTAAATGCATTGTATAGGGTACTTAATGAACGCATACTGTGAAAATACAGTAAGAACGAGTACATATGTACTCGCCGTCTTAATGAAACATGACCAGCATGCCTGAGTTCTGCTGTGGACACCGACTGGGACTGTGCTCTTTTCACCACAAAAAGGACTTCCCGAAGGCCCGATCATGTACTGCGGAGCTTCTCGGGAGTTATACCTTGGGCATCATCTCTACTTCAGAG
This sequence comes from Cricetomys ansorgei, assembly GCA_026225945.1. Lineage (NCBI taxonomy): Eukaryota > Metazoa > Chordata > Mammalia > Rodentia > Nesomyidae > Cricetomys > Cricetomys ansorgei. The sequence continues at coordinate 2,718,410 of JAMJFZ010001232.1, read as the reverse complement.
CTGTCAACTTTCATCTCTGGACGCTTGACCCTCAAAGTTTTCTTAAATTTAATTCCTGGGAGTAACTCTACCAAGTCCCATCAGTTTGTTTTTCCCCCCCCCCTTTTTTTCTTTAATTTCAGATAAAGAACTCATGATCCAAATCAAGAGGCCTCGCTTTCTCCTATTGAAAACTTCCTCTCCCCTTCTCTCCCCTCTCAAGGATTACTAGAAAGGTAAATGCACAATTCTTTTCCATCACAAACGCGGATCATATTTTTTTTTTTTTAAGTTTTATCATCAGGAAAGTATTTACACTTAGCTGAAATGATCTGTGAGAAAGGATGTTCACAGCCAATTTAGAATCCACGGAGTCGTAGGTCTAAGTTAACAAGTCCGCTCTATGGTACGATTTTTTTCTCCCAAGTTTTTCAGAGTTGGTCAATGAAGTTAGATTTGATCTCATCAGTGGCATCACATTAAATTATGTTTCTATCATAAACCCTGCCTTCTTTTCCACTTAAATGTTCCGTTAGACGAGCTGTCAGTCTGTGAGGTTTGCCGCCACTGCGTCCCCGCCGTCCGCTTTTTAATATGGATAGCGTGGTATGCTTCTTTTAGCTCTTTTCCCTCCAGATTAGGAAGTTCCCCAATAGATTGTCATAAAATGTTGTAGTTCTCAATTTTACCTTTCAAGCTTAACCTACGGCATCATAAATCCCATTGTTTCACACCCCTGTAAATGCAATAGGTTCTTGCTACCTCAGAAGGATTGCTCAGCCCTGCGGTCACTTCAGTGCTGACTTACAGGGCCCGTTAGATGCAAATGTCCTTCTGGCCTACCTGTTCTGCTTTGCCATTTCCAACTACAGTGGACAACTTCTTTTCCCTTGTCATCATCCATGCCCATGACCTTGAATGACATGTCCTCTTAATTCATGTTTATTTACCTCAGGTTTATCCTTCAGAGCAAACACTACAGTCTTTGTAAATAAAAATTATCTGCTCCTGTTACAGATGCACACTTTGTCTCACCCTGCCATATAATATAGACTGTTCTGTGCATATATTCAGGGTCTACTTTTTTTGGTTTTTTTCTGTATCTTTCCCCAAGCCCTGTTTTATAGATAGCAGACATCTAACAACTACTTGTAAATAAGAATGTATAATGGATTCACCTTCTAAAATATTTTTCCCAGGTCAATATGCTTTCCTGGAATTATTCTGAATTTTTATATACACGTACACACACATACACACACACACACTCACATATCTTAAACATACGATTATTTGAAATTCAAAGGATGTATTTTTATGGGCTGCATCAGGATAGCCTATTGTTTTGACCTACCTTACGTCCATCAAAATAACAGACGGATTTTTTAAATGAAGGCTTAACGTTTACCTTTTCAACATCTGAGATCGACGTCAGTGAGTGGTTCTGAAGAATTTCTGGTGCAGTGAACGCTTGAAGGTCCTGATTGGAGATACTTTCATCTGTAAAGGACACGCTACCGGACGGAAGCAACAGCAGCGACCATGGAGAGATGATGAAGTCAAGGGCAGCGGGGTCAGCGATGCTCACTGGTTTGTACACGAACCAAATAAAAAGAAGAAGAAGAAGAAGAAGAAATGATAATGGGTGAAAATTACAATCAGAAGAATCTATAATCATCTCACAGGCATTATGTGTACATTATGTGTACCTTATGTGTTCAGACATTAATGTGTAGTTTCATGCACAAAACTAACATGAAAGTGGGTATCACGTAAACATGGCTACTCCCACTGTTCACAATTATGCCCTTATTTGTCTTAATCACTTAACATCTGGGGGGACAGATCTCAGAAACTGGTCATAAGAGATGAACTTAGTCCGGCTACTTTATACCGATATACAGAAATGGACTAGTGTCAGTACTTCATTTTTTGATTATGGATTCTTTTGAATACTCTGTGAAAGCTATAGTTGTGAGACACTGTCTATCAACACAAAACTTTGTGTATACATTCTAGAGTTCAGTGGCCTACCTATTATCTATTTTCAGACGCCATATTTCATGATTAAAAACTACTTGATTTAGGTGAGTGTTTGGTGGGGACTGGGAGAAGTCGACATTGGGTGTCTTCCTCTGTGGCTCTTGCTATTTGAACAGTGTCTCCCACTGAACTTTGAACTCATCAGTTGGCTAGAATGGCCGGTCAGTCCACCCAGGGATCTCCTGATCGCCCACTCAGGGAACAAACACTAGAAGCCAATGCACTAATTTCTGTGCACAGGGATGGAGTCCCATGGCCAGGCTGGTGGCAGCAGGACGTGAGGTCCCGTTAGACGCTGGATATTATTTCAGAGGTAGTGATAACAGAGCTTCTTGAGAGATTGGATATGGCGTGAAGGAGAAGCAGAATCTGGGTGATGCTATGGTTGTGATGTGAGTGGCTGAAGATGGGGGTCCCCTCAGCCTGCATAGAGGAGACTATGGATAACGGGCTGCAAAGGGGGAGCTGGGAAGTGGCGGCGGAAATGGTAACTCTTCTTTGGGACTTATTAGGTTAAGACTTTTTTATATTCAAAATGGAGATTTTATATTCAGAATGGAGATTCCAAGTAGGCAGCTGGATTTGGAGTGTAAGATAAAATCAGGCTGGATACGCGGTTTTGGGAATCGTGGTGTAACAGATGGTACTGAAAGTCATGAGACTTGATCACCAGTTAAATGAGTTAAGACAGAAATTGAAGACCAAGGGCCGAGCCTTGGGGCATTCCCACTGTCCACTGTTCCTTTCTTCCAGCAAATTATGAAAGTATGATGTCACAGTCCCCTCTATTATCATTCATTAAAGTGGCCAGTCCTAGCCAGGTATGGTGTGCACACCTTTAGTCCCAGCACTCGGGAGGCAGAGGCAGGCAGATCTCTAGAGTTCAAGGCCAGCCTGGTCTACAGAGTGAGTTCCAGGACAGCCAGAGTTACAGCAGAGAAACCCTGTCTCAAAACAAAACAAAAAACAAAAAACAAAAACAAAACAAAACAAAACCCAACCTATCAACCAAACAACAACGACGACACTATCTCAATTTTCATACTGGCCTTTCTGTCCAGTTCACAGTACTTAGCCTTGAAATTGAATTGGGAGTCTGGGGTCCTAATCTTTAGGGTCAATTCTCTTTTAAATACTTTTATTGACTCTTTGAAATTTTTGTACATGTATATAATGTATTTCAATTTATCTATGCCCTCCCCCTCTACTACCTTCATCCAACACTCTCTGGAACCCTTCAACCTGTCTCCCTCCTGACTTTGTGCCTTCTTTACTATTATTGCTATTGTTGACGATGTTGTTATTATAATCACTAACCTCAAGTCCAACTAACTGGTGCTGACCGTGCGTGAATAGGTATGGGGTCATCCATTGAGGCATGGGTCACCTACCACCTCAGGGCCAGTTCTTGACAGCCTTTAGTTTAGGAAAACTAAATTTTTTTAAAAAAAATCTATTACTGAGCAGCTGGGATAGCTCAGCAGGTGAAGGCACTGGTACCGAGCCTGAGGACCGGGGCTCAGTTCCTGAGGTCCATGGTGGAAGAGAGAACTGACTCCCAAGAGTTGTTCTCTCACCTCTACACCTGTGCCTCTGCGTGCACGTGTCCACACACATAAAATAATAGAGTGATTAAAAATCCATTATTGCTCATCACGCTGAAATAAAATGTATTTGTTCAGCGGCACAGCCATCATAAAACCACTGTCATGGAAAAAAACCTCGTATTCTAACTTTTGCCTTATATAATTGCTGTTTGCACGTGTTTACAAAATAGCTAATATACACTAATGACTTAAAGCACTACATATTTTAACACAGTACGAGCAGCCCTGTAGGTCACTTGCTATTAGACCTGCTGGGGAGGCAGAACATATATGAACAAGCAGAAGACAGCGCATAAGACATATCTGGGGAACGGAGAATACAAAAGGCAGTTTTGTGAATTAAGAAAAAAAAAAATTACCTTGACCACGATAGAGACAAAATGTCTTTTCTTCTTTTAAAATGACATGTGGCCCTTTTAAAGGAGATAAACACTTGAGTATGGCTCATGGCTGGATTCCAGAGAGAAACAGCCAACTCGAAGGCATTCAGGAAATTAAGTTTGGAGAGTGGATAGCAACAATTCTGGAAGATGAATGGTGTCGAACAGGGAGAAACAGAATTATAAAATATGTGCGGGGGTCATGATTCTGCGCTTTCAAAAACACACAGAAATGCCACCGATGTCCTCAAGGTGAATTTAAAGTGCCATATAATGAATCTTGAGCAACTGGGACCACAAGATGCATTGCTGCCAATTTCCAGAACACGTACATGACATTGAAGGACTGGGTTCTTGAGGTGATACAGTCACACCACAAAATATATTTTCAAATAATTATAAAGGCTGATGCAAATCTACAAGTGAGGGAATTTATGAGTTGTAGTTGGAACCAGTCTTTAATTCCAACTTCCTGACAACTAAATGGCAGGAATTTAAAGCAAATGTTTTCAAGATCCTTCAAAGAATGTTGGCAAAAGAATATTTAAACAGTAGATTCCAGAAGCTTATAATATTAAAGTCCTATGTTTTAGCTGTGTATTGACTATACTCCAAGAATGCTATTATTATGAAAAAGTAAATCTGATATGAACCAATTCCAGTAGCCAAAGTGGTTTTATTTCGAGACTTTTGCTAACATTCCATTGGAGGAGTTGCTTGGACAGAGTTTCAGGCAGCTGGAGGTGAAGCTAGAAATGAGCACAAATTTGAAATGTAAAGAAACAAAGCATATTTCAATGTTCTCTTAAATGGAAAGCCCATACATCATTAACAGTCACACTTTCTTCTTGGGAACTTGCCATTTCCTTTAGACCACCACCGTAAACTAGTACCTCCCAGTACTCAGGAGGCCAAGGCAGGAAGGTGGTTAAGTCTGAAGACAGCCTGGGTTACTTAGCAGTTTAGTTTAAGGACATCTTGGATTATATAGCAAGACTCTTGTCTCAAAAAACAAAAAAAAAAAAAAAAAAAAAACCCCACAAACTTAGAGATTCAGAATAAAACCATTTCACGTGCAAGGTTTCTGCTTGGGTTCAAGTAGTTCAAGCAGAGAATTGAATAGAGAATTCCTCTGTTCAGAGAATTAATGCTCTGTGTTCTACTAAGGTAGCTTATAAAAATCTCTGCAGAGGTCACTGTCCAAAACTCAGAAGGATTTGATAAAGTTACTCTACTCTAATGTAGAATTTGCTAAAAATTCAGTTTCTTTCTTATGTGCATGAGAATCAGTATATTGTTAAATCCGTCACCTGATGTAACTAACTTAAAAGTGAAGCAAAAAATTGCTTAGAATAGTTATTCTTCATTTTGGCCTCTCCTTGTTGTCATGTTCCTCCCCCACCGTCTGTTTTTCCTTCTCTCTTCCTCTTTCCTTTCCTTTCTTTCCCCTCCCCTTCTCTCCCCTGCTTTCCCTTTCCCCTTTACAACGTAGGCTGTCAGGCTTACAGGACAAGTGTCTTTACCTAATGAGCCATCTGACTGGCTCAGGTAGCACTGGCTCATAGTACTATTTCATGATAAATTATGATCTACTGAAATTACAGTATATACTATAAGGTGGCTAATTATAAATTGAGAACTTATTTATACCTCAGTTTTACTACTACTTTTAAAATGTCACTTTCTCTAATATGAAACAAGGTAGAACAAACAATGCCTTTCTGAAAATAAAACTGTACTAATGGTTGCAAGTGTACCTATTACAATGCAAACTCACGATGATCATCTCCTTGAAGACATTTGATATCACTTAAGTTTTCTGATATAGCCAATTGCTAAAAAGCGGTTCACATAAGCTCCCATAAGCCTGTGAGTCTCCAGCACTTACACTGTAGTGGGTCTCAGACCAAAGACATCACCCAAATCCACAGGCTACTCCACGAGGTTGGGAGTGCACAGAAACAAGCTGCTTCTTTCCAGCCCTTTCAAATACCAGCTTCATTGGCATGCTGCATAGTTCATGTCATGAGACAGAGTATGAAATAGCCCAGAGTCGGAGCAGAAGTTACCCCCAAGTCCAAGTCCTTCACTTGATGCTCAGAAGTCACAACTTGATCTAAAGAGCAACTTAGGCTCCCTACCCTTACCTTCTGCGTCTGTAAAGCAGTTCTGAGCCCAAAGACAGAAAGTATGCACACCCACATGTAAGAAAAGCTACTACTCTGATTCACTCAGTCATTTACTGTGTTTTCCCCCAGAGGAAGGCAGGGAGTGTACCACAGACTAGTCCTGTAGCTTCAAAAACTAGGTCATGCGCCTCGAGTCTAGATGTCTGATCACAGTTCTGAGTCTGGTTTTTATTTTTTGTGGCTTTTACCTACAAGTCGTATTAGGAGTACAGACAATTTGGAGAATGAAGAATTGTGAGACGTGAATTTGCTTTTAAATTAGAATTAAATTCCTTGGAGACTATCTCATCTCTCAATAGTCTGCTTAAGGCACAGCATTCCTCGTTAGCGAAGTCCTCAGGTTGGAACACTGGGTTTAAGGTTTGACAGTCAAGCCAATTAGTACATGAGTAGCTAATTATACTACTTGCCAAATTGATGTTTTAGTACACCTAGCAATTACCTTGAGCTATAACATGACTTAGTTAATGGAAATATTTATTTGAATATAAATCACCATCATATCAGTTTTAGAATTTGGGTTTTTTTTTGTTTTTTTTACTAGAAGTTGCAGAAGTCTGGTAACAAAAACTATAGAAAACAGTCACTCCAATATGATCAATGTATTTTATGGGATTATTATTATTATTATTATTATTATTATTATTATTATATTTATATTTCACTAGACGGAGATAAAACATTTTCTTTCTTAACAGTGGCGACCACACAACTCCTCTTTCCCTATCTCTTTGTTCCATGCCTAAGCCACACCATTGTAATCTTGGCATGGCTTCTGATCAATTAGGCACCTGGTAGTTTTTAAGTATTTACAAGATTCTTCAGGGGAGCCCAGAATCATGCAACCTGCTACTGTGGAACTAATGAGATTTTCATTATATGGTTGTTTAAAAACGGGGCTTAGATGCCCGGTCATGGAGAGAGGGAAGCAGATCTCAGCATTTACTTTCTTCCTTGGCATTGTTATCTGGCTGCCTGACTCAAACGGCTGGAGGAGGTTCCACTTCCTTCTCCCTTTCCTGTCACAGTCCCGGGAATATTTTCATTTGTTGACATACGAAGACTTTCCTTTCTAATTTTCCTTTACCTTTCTCAGTTTTTCTAGTTGTCCTGGTTAGTTTTTTTGCTTTGCTTTATTTTGTTTTTCAACTTGACGCTAGCTGTGGTCATCTGGGAAGAGGGGAATAGAACTGGAAGAAAAAAAAAAATGTCTCCGTAAGACTAGACTGTAGGCAAGCCCGTGGAGCATTTCTTGATTGATGTGGGCTTACCCCTGGGCAGGTGATCGTGGAAAGCAGGCTCAAACTGTGGTCCTCAACCTTCCTAATGCTACGACCCTTTCATACTTCCTCGTGTTGGGCTGACCCCCCCAACCATAAAATTATTTTTGTTGCGACTTCTTAACTATAATTTTGCTACGGTTATGAATTGTAATGTAAATATTTGATATGCAGATGGTCTTAGATGAACCCCTGGAAAGGGTCATTTGACCCCCCCCAAAGGGTCACAATCCACAGGTTGAGAACAGCTACATTGGAGAGACGCCTGTAAGCAGTGGTCCTCTGCGATGGTGACTGTTTCAGTTTATCTCCAGGTTCCTGCCCTAACACCCTCAGCGATAGACTGTTACCTAAAAGTGTAAGATGAAATAAATTCCTTCCAATCCCGTCATTTTTGGTCATGATGTTTTATCAACAACAGAAATCAAACTAAGACACCAACAATCTTCACTATCAATAAAATTACAACTCCGAAAATTATGACCAATTATGAATACAATGTTTTGTAACTGTATTCTGCACATTTCTTCTAGGATATAAGTGATTAAGGATAGAGACTATCAATTCTCTAAAGATCAGGTACAGTGTCGTTGTATACAATAATGTTGCCTGTCAGCATCCCTGCTGCTTGATTACAGAACCCTCCATAGATAGAAACCTGGGGATACTCAAATCCTATACATAAAATGGCATGCCATTTACATATAAGCCGTGCACACCTTCCTGTATAATTATATCTAACGCTATAGAAACAGGTGCTATATTGCACTGTTCAGGGAATAATGACGAGATAAAACCCTGCCTGTGTTCAATACAGACACAGCCACCACGGTCGTGGTACATTTTCAATCCAAGGTTCGTCTGAATTCATGGGGTGGAACTCACACATACGGAGAGCTGACTGCAGTAAGAAATAAATCCGTCTACAATCTCAGATCTAGTCCACAGGCCCACAAGCTTTTAAAGGTGTCCTGTATCCCGGCTCTATGATACGGACTTCTCAGGTCACAAAAAAGGCTGTTTTTTGAATTTCATCATAAAGAATAGTTTGGCTTCTTTGAACTTCTCAACACCAAAACACTAAATTATTCAAGGAGAGAACATTCTATGTCTGTGTCTGATCCTCCAGTTTTCTGTGGCTAGATGTTCAACTGTAACTCAAACACACTTATTAAATGTCTGAGTCTAGGGGTTTGAGGTCATTAAGAAACAACATAAGCCCGTATCTCTGAGCCATGGAGCACTTTCACGCAGATCCTGGAGAAGGAGAGCAGGACTTCACAGGATTTCACATGGTCACACCAACCCACTCCACAGGACAAGTGGGCTGCTATTTACGCGCAGGAAATCAGTGTTAGAGAAAGAGGCTATCGCAGCTCAACTAACCTGCTTCTTGTTCTTACCCTTGTTTCAATTTTATGTCAACTGACAAATTCATCACAGGATGGAGTACATGTCACTTTATATACGTCCATAATGCTTCATGTATCTTTTTGTTGCAGCTTTTAAGCTACAAGTAAAACAGTAACAAGAGCTACAGCAAGCCAGAAAGTGTAACTAGTAACTATTTTACCCAAACTATAATTAAGTCATTGTACAAGAAATGATTTTAGGTGAGCAATGAGACACACAAATTGCTCTTCTTCAGGTAGTAAGATTAAGAACAATCCTATTTACTGTACGTATTACACCGACATTTTATAAATTCTTCTAATTATAACAATGGAAGCAAATCCAGTAGGTGAAGTTATATTTCTCATCAAGGACGGGGCTAGGGAACAAGACGTAGAGCAACCTTCCCCTTGCTCTTTTCGTTTATCAAACTGCCTATTTAGAAGGTACAAAGTCAAAATAATATCAATATACACGGTGTGCTGTTGTTACGTTTGCGGGGTGGGGGTGTGTTCCCTGCGAGTGCTTCATACACTTGTCAGACAAATATTAAATTTAATTTCATGTTTTATAGTGTGTTTCCAGGGAACAAACAAGGAAATTTAATCTAGCTCAAACACATCTAACTTGAAGGACCTGTTAATTCTGGCCTTACGAATACAAGGCAAGACGTAGCATGTCAAAGACAGCTGATGCACCCTCTTAATCAACTAAAACATGACAGCAGATAAATACGATTGCAATACAAAGTAGGTGGGTAGGGCCTAATCTTTTGAAAGCTGAACATACTAAATAAAGATTTACTTAAAAATTTTCAGTCCATAAAAACCTTTTTTTTTTTTAAATCTTAAACTTTAGGAAAAAAATATTTATTTAAAAAACAACAACAACCACCAACCAACCAACCAACGCTCCATTTTGAAAAGGCCAAACTGGACATAGCACTGCATCGCAAGATTCCCCAGACTCCGCCAGAACTGACCTATCCATCAAACCTTTTCAAATAGCTCTCTGTATTTTCTGACTCCAGGACAGGAGAGCAATGTTCCAGCTCTTTGATTCCTAGTTTTTCAAGTATTTATGCTTGAGTACAAAACCCTAGAGTTTTTAAATTATTTGTGAAATAATGTTTTTTTTTTTCTTCTATAAGGCAGTTTATCTTTATACAGTGGTTGGAAATGTCTAGGACTCAGCTCCTGGGCCGCATATCAGAAGCAGAAGTTGAAAGTCGAGCGCAAAAAATTCAATGTTAGTTTTCACCTGTTGGGTGCTCTGAATTAAGATGGAAGGATTTTTAGAAATTATCTTCCTGACAAAAATCCATGGGATCATTGTGACATACTGGTCTCCTACAGAAATTCAACCATTTGTTCACTGAAACTCAGACTATCGGAGAAGGTGCTGGGAGCACTGGTCAGTAATTGGCAGAGGCTTTTATGGGTCAATCCAACTGAGTGGAGGAACTCGTTATTATGTCCTAAATTTGGGCTGCTTTAGACGGAAAAAAAAAAAAAGATTTAGAACACTCCAAAATATTTAGAAAATCAAGGTCTGGTGCCACAGTCTTTCTCCACTGATTCCACCGTCTTGAAACGTTCAGGAGTGCGGCCCGTGGGTATCTGATATGATACTACTGATACGGATACAAAACTACTGCCACTAGCTCCTCTGGGTAGAAGTAGTATCTTTAGTTTCTGCTCATCCATAACCACCCTGTTGAGAACTCCAGGCTGCCATCTCCCCGTCACGTCAGTATCCACACCCTCGTAGATTCCAGTAAGTTTCCACTACACACGGTCTCCTAATCGTACCCTAAATGCCCTCCAATCCCGGTTGCCTCTCTCTCCACGCCTCTCCCTGCACCTGGTTCCCTTCTGTTTCCGTTCTCAACCTCGCCCAGCCCGCCTAAACCGTCTGTTCTGCCTCTCCTTAACCAAAGAGATCCCTGTGACCCAGGTGGGCCCCTCCTTGTTGGTTAGTTTCTCTGGGTCTGTGGATTGTAGCACCTTTGTGCTCTGCTGAACTGATAATATCCACATGTAAGGGAGTGCACGCCAAGTTTGTCTTTCTTGGACTGGGTTACCTCACTCAGGATGATTAGGCTTCCTGTCTGTACTGTGACATTTCACACTCAAATCTCTAAATGAAACCGATTTGAAGAAGACTTCAGATTGGATCATGCAACCTCCTGAATCAAAGAGCAAGTGTATTCTCAGACACCAGATGTTTGTTGACGCCAATCATCAAATAGTCCAAAGTCTTTCAAATGACTGTGTTAAATAGAAGCCCAACGCCTTTTACTTCCACTCCTGGAAGCCCAGGGCAAAACCTTCTTATGTTCCACTGTAAAGGCTTTTAAAAAGCCCAGGAAGCCAAACTGAAGTTCATAATGAGGATTTATTTTCGGACTCCGATTATTCATGAATCGATTTGCCTATTTTGATTAATATATAGCTTTATAATAGATCTTGAAGTTAGGCAGCGAGAGTCTTCAACGTTTATTTGTTTCTTTTCAAAGATGTTCTGGCTACTTTCAAGCCCAGTGAGTTTCTGTATAAATTTTAGGACCAAGCTGCAGACTGTTGGGACCTCATTCGCTATCAGTTTAGAGAAAACTGCCACCCTTGCGGTAAGAAGTCGTTTCACCAGGAACAAGACACAGCTCTCCATTTATTTTGGTCTCTAATTTCATTAGATAGGTCTTCACTTATTTTTCCTCCGATTTATTTCTAATTCTTCACATTTTAAATTTTCATATTTTAATTGTTACATTTCTACAAAATGAAATTTTGTAACTGAAAATTTGAATTTAATTGCTCACTGGTACTATGTAGAGATACTTTTTTTCTTTTTTGTATATCAGTGTGCAGGAGAAATTGAGAGTTTTTGTTTTTTCAGCATCTACGTGTTCCACAGTCCATACAGCTTTGCTTCCCAATTAGCTGAGTAAGAAAGACAAAGAGGCACGTGACTAGGAAGATACAATGTGTTGAGACCCTAGATGAAATTCCTCCCAAAATTTCATTTCGATTATCATGCTCATGTTAAAGAATAACAACTACTCATTAAGGCAAAAATGTACAAGTTACAGGACAGGACACATGAAGACGGAGAAACACTGTAGCCAACAGCAAAGAAAAGGAGCACAAGGCAGCAATGGTCAGAACAGATCAGAGAGGACTGAGTGCAAAGGGTTAATTAACAGGAACATTCCAGGCCATTTATAGCATTCGCTATTCCTAAGAATTACTACAGCTCACATACTCAAAGTAAAAAGATTCCAAACCATTTTAAAATCAATCATTAACAAACCCGAGTCACAGCCTGGGACAGAAAGTACATGTCCTTTTCAAATCACCGCAGAATAATTACAAAGCTGGATTGCATTTGCAACCACAAGGAAACCTTAAAACTTTGATCGGTAATCTTATGGACGGTATATACTCATGACATAAGGCAAGAAAAGAGACAGGACAAACGGAGAACCGACGACTGTCGTCGGAGGTGTCACTGTGACCAGCATGTGTCCTATTTTCCCTTCTAGGAGAAACTCCTTGGGAAGATTTTCCCACAAGGTCATGCTTCAACGTCAGTAGCCCTATGAGTAATAGATCTTAGTTTGTAAAAATGCTAAAAGCTTTAAATTGCTAGGAGCCTAGGAAGCAAGAAGAGCTAGGTTATTTTCTTGTCAGTTTCTCAATAACCCCCCCAGGTAGAGTGCTTCTTCTACCTCCTATGACAGGAATTTCAGCAGTATATCGCACACACACGTACACTGAAAGGACACAGAGCAGCAGGCTCAAGATGACAGAGGGAAAGCCATCAACAAGAACCAGAGAAAGGTTTATACAAAGGGCACAGAGAGATGAAGATGCCCAAGATGGTAAAAACACATTTCAGAAAAATAAACTGTTGGAGGCTATATACTTTATCTGCTTTCCCTACTAACTTCCCAGAGTGACCCCTAAATATATTAACTAGAGCACCAAGACACTCACGGTCCACCCCAGAGCTAACCGACCAGTGAACGTCTTAGGAGAGCTTGTAGGAAATGTATCAGAAGGAAAGATTCATGTGAATCAAACCCTTGCTTTTTCCTAACAAGTGGAAACTTCCAATTAGCAATCACAATAACCGGTGATTTCCCAACTGGCCAAGAAGTCAAACTTAATTTGTTCTTATTACTGACACTGCTTTGCTACTTACAGTGAGGGCTTGCCCAGTAACCAGCTCCCACTGGGCGGAATCTGAGACGCAGCTGTAAAATTCACAGTGAGTTTTACAATACAGCTAGTGTGTCTCTATTGTCAAGTTCCGATATGCCGTGCCACAATTGCCGTTCGGTAGGATTGCAACTACGAGCTTCCAGTCTTTAGCAGTGTTATGAAATCTGAAAGGAAAACCCCTGGGGGTACTGAGAGGGGCAAGATGCTTCACATACCATGAATCACCGCCAGCCGGTGTAATAAAGAGGCGCTATCTCTCCCTCCTCTGAGCATCTGGAGTCCTCACTGTCTCTGTCGGTCCTCTGGCACACCGTCCAGAAGAGTAAACCTCTCATAGGCTGATCCGAACCCGATGCCCAAAGGGAGACAATGACACCTTCCCTTCGTTAGCTTCCCTCGCAGCACCTCACAAGGAGATGTTTCTCAACGTTAACCAACTCTTGTTAACTGCTAATTGGGTAAGACACCTCTGAAGCATGGCTGTATGTCCTACACTTTGGATCACCTGTAATCCTGAATCACAGGGAAGTGGAGCAAGTAAAACAAGGGTTTGTGTAAAATCAACAGGTTTTATAACTGATTTTCGAGTTTTTAAAGAAAGAATTGTTATTTAGACTAGTCCTAGCTATAAAGAAAGATCTTCAATGGATCTCAGTAACAGTATTCCAAGCCCCTGGGTAATAAGCAGTAAGAGCTGGGCCCCGATCCTTTCTGTTCAAATTCTTCCCTAGACTGAAAATCAACAGTGTCAGCAACAAAGCTTCAGCCACCGATCCTGTCTCCAAAGATCTTTCCCATCTGCTCCAGACTCTCCTTCTACTAGTGGTCACCCCTGTACCTTTCCAAGGGGTACCCATGGCACACGGTGGTCAGCACTGGTGCTCAAACTGCAGTGTGCATTACAACGTCCTCAAGGGCTTGTTAAAGCACAAACTCCCGGTTCCCCCGAGAGTCTCTTACTTTAGCGGGTCCGTGGAGTGGGTCTGAGCATTTGCATTCTAACAAGGTTCCAGCGAGGAGGCTCTAGTGTTGGTCCAGATCCCACATTTGAAGAGTATTGTTTCCCTCAGTGTCACCTATTTTTGTCACGTTTACTGTGCGTGGTTTATTTATTCCACCAAGTTTTGGAGACGGAGTCTTCCATTAGACGAAGCTCCTTGTCCACACGGGTGGTGACCACGTGACATGACAGACACCACAGCAAACAGTTTTGGACAAGCGACGTCCAACTAACTTCCAGCTCCCAGATGCAATGCGACCTTTAGGGTCCAGCATCCACCTGCAGGGGAACCACCTTACAACTCATTCAGCCCGCATCAGGCCAGCATATGACAGGAATGCAACTGCTCCTACCGGGAACGCTTTCTTCACTCCCTCTCACAATGTCAGCTCCTGCTTTTCTGTCAGGCTTAAGCTCCAGGGAAACTTAATACGTGAAAGCCTTTCTTTCCCTTCCCCCTCCTGTGTGATCTCACGGAGCCGCCGAATCCCACAGGGTCTCAGCCCTTGTCACAGTCCCATTTGCTTATTCTGGTGTTGTATTAACAGTTCCTTTCTGCACTGGGACGTAAGCCCCCAACAGATAAGAAGTGCTTTTATTTCGAGGGCCATTTTGTTTCCAGTGACTGGCGCAGTAGCAGGCATTTGCAGCGTGTCCAGATTAAATATAAGCAATTGAACTTCTACAGCCCCGAGGAAGGTAGGATGAGGCCCGTCTTATATTCTATCAAGACCAGGAGGACTGAACAGAGATCTAATTTACTACTGGTTACCTGTTCTTCAGCTACTCAACATGCAAAAGAAATAACGTTTTAAAAAATGGCTTACCTCTTCTGAATAATTCTTGCAGACTCTCAGCACTCTGATTTAATACAGCCCATATTTCTTCCTCCTGCAGTGGTCCACCCCGAACCTCCAGGGCCTCTGCCAGTGACACATGCATATTACCTAGGAAACAAAAGTTAAGAGAAGGTTTATTGGTGAGCAATTTAACTGAGCTTGTATCAGTAGACGCTCCACATCAGGGACAGGCTATGCATTCCCATCTACCTAATCTCAGTGTGGCCTTCGATCTAAGTACAACCCTGCAGAAGTAAAGGAACTGGACGAAAGTCCCCAAAATGACTTCTTGGTCTGCCTATCTGTGTAAACCACAAAGGCTTCTGGGAAGAGTGCCGGTGACTGCTTCGTGAGAGAAGGCACAGAAGACATGAAGTCCCCGGGTGACAGATGATGAAACCAAGAAGCTCGAGACTTTTCGGCACGCGGTTCAGAGCTTCATCCCTTCCGTCTCAACTATAAAGAGGAACAGAAAGAAGACCCTGCAGCCATAAGAAGAACCACACCCCTTGTGCTCATTAACTGATTTCTATAATCTCTGACGTATATGCTATTGTGGAAGTTTTTGTACTGAAGGGGAATTAACTATTCCTAGACTCAACTATGCTGCTAATTCCTTACTTGCTCCTGGGAAGTCATTTCTCCTCCCATCTATAGCTTGGGAATAATTAGAATGACGAGGCCCCTTTGGGTAGCTATCAGAAAAGAGGTTATGATTGTGACTATGTTTTGTAATTTAACACCACCCAGTAACTAAATTAACAGAAGACCAAAGGAGTTTCTCAGAGGCGATATTTTTATAACAATTTCTCTAGTGTTCCAGCAGGTAATGAGATACTGATAAAATTTTAAATTTTCTATTGGGACCAATAACTCTACTTTTAATTTGGTAAGGAAAAAAAAAAAATATAGCTCCTTAAAATCTTCCCATATGCATTTTCCGAGTTGATCTGTTGCAGAGAAATGCAATCCTCAGAGTGACTGCTAAGATTTGTATTTCCCCCAAATCTGCTCAGCCATGATACTGATGTAGGCGAGTACTTGCTGACAGACAAAAGCCAGGGGGTTGGAAGCAAAGTCGGGGAAACTGTAAGTGTTAAGTGCTGTAGCTATCTTAACTACACTCATTAACTTTTTCAAAATTAGCCCATAAAGACCTCTGATTTAGAAGGGCGATTGGCATTTATCCAACCACCAAGAAAACGCTCAAATGATCTGAAGGAATAAATGGGAAAAAAAAAAAAAAAACAACAGGAGCTTCTAACTGGGAAGGGGAAATAAATGAAGAAGGGAGCAGGGTAAAATAATAGTAAGGATGTCTGAAAATGTTATACGCAATTATACCATGAGCTATCTACCTGAAAATATCTACAATCCATGCAAGTTGGTATATAAATAAACATATATAGTTTAAATTAAAAAAAAAAAAAAAAAAAAAACAACTTCCATCCAGGCTGATAACAATCCCTACAAGAGCCATCGACTAAAGAAAATCCCAGCATTCGAGTTATTGGTCAGGGCTGTCCAAGAGACTCCTGAAACACAGGCTACCGCTACTGTTGTTGGTTTTCTCCTAGAAGGAGAAGGCCAGTCCCTACTGTTGAGGACACTGTACACTTTGGATACAGGGCCCAGAGATCCTGAGGTAGATCTGACATGAATGTCTCCTCCCTGAGAACTTTCATGGTACCAGAAGATGCCATGCAAGCTTCCAAAGAAGGAAAGCAACCAATAGTCTTACCCAGTGATGAAGCCTGTGATCTACAAAAGCCAGCATGCACGATAACCTGCAGGTGCAGTAGTGGCACATACACCTTGGATGTAACCAACAGCTCTCTACTTGAACGCAAGCCCCATTCCACAAGAGGGATACCGTGCCTGGTACTAGAAAGCTAGCCAACTATTCAGTGTTCGTAAATACATGGTTATTGGAGGAGAATCTACAACCTCTAATTTACTAAGCCAGCATAATCCTTAACAGTAATCTATAAAGATTTGTCCTTGTACCCACAGATAAGTGTAGTCTTTACCCCTCATCAAGGAAACTTGTCTTTGCAACAGATAGAGATTATTACATAAAAAAACAATTGTTCAAAATGCAGAGTCCCAACTGATAAATCTACAACGTAACTCCTGTACTCAAGTTAGGCTCAGGGATCCCTGTGGAAGAGGTAGTGACAGATCGTAAGAGACAGAGGGGAACGGAGAGTCTGCTGAGACTGTGCTTCTAATAAATGTCAGAAGCTACACCCAGAAAGTCGCAGCAACATGGCTGCTTAAATATGAGCCAGACAAGGATGACATCACTAGGCATGCTAACATGGAGGGCAGAGAGCTCACGAGGCCTCAAGCCTTTATAAAGAAGTAAAGGCAACTAGGGAATGCCGAGAGCAGGAGAAATAGCCTTCCCCAGAGAAAGCACACCAATTGGTTATTCAATACCAAATGGTCAACCCTGAAAACATATGCATACGAGAAACATTATAAAGACTGAGCAGGTTGCACTTAATATATTTCCAAACACACACACACACACACACACACACACACAAACACACACACACAAAGAAAAAGTGGCCACGAATTTTAAAGACAGGAAGGGGGGATAGACGGAAGGGCTTGGAGGGAGGAAAGAGAAAGGGAAAAAGATAACTATAATCTCAAAAATAATTTTTTTTTTAAATTTATACTTGTAATCCCTAATCTAGTCTGAAAAGCAGTCCCAGTTACAGATGAGGTCAGCCTTGTCTTTCCACCTGTTTATCTATGGCATAATGTGGAAATTAAAAGGAAAGATAGAAGACTTTGCTTTGAGAAAAGCAAAGTTTTTAATCTTGCGTGTATAAGGAATGAAGTTATCTACACAGACCTCTGCCCACATCAAACGTCCCTGAGTTTCTGTGTGCTTTGTTGTAACAGCAGCGCATCGCTGTACTACGAGATGCGCTGGGAAGAGATGTGTGAGTTACTGTCTTCTCTCGAAATGTTTTAATAAACTGACGTGTCAGCAGAGGCATCATGATACTATTAGCAATCAGGTATCAGTAGTGTGACTTGTGAGACGGAGTACCCTGTAGCAAGTTTCCAAGTGTCTGTGAACCGGTTGGTTGGCTCCTAAGCCTACACACCCTGCATGAAGGACTTGCACACGCAGGGTTTCTTTGAAGAGAGTTACACTGGTTTTCGTGTCTCCCCTAAAGCTGGAGGCATGTGGGAAGGGGCCTTCCTTTCACCTCTAGGCAGTGAGGGAGGTTTCTCCGGGGCCACCTGAAGTGCTGGATGCATTCTCTGGAGTTAGACCGGTATCTGATACGCACTTTAAGCACTTAAAGACGTTGGTTATCGCCCCGAGGTCCCACAAGAGCAAGGGCCAGATGAGAGGCGAGGAAGCAGAACTCAGGACAAGTTTTGCAGCATGGAAACCCTTCCTAGAAGACGGCAATGACCCAAAACGTAGGCAGTAATGGCAGCACCTACGATTCTGTGTCGATACTAACGCCACTGAAGGAATACATTGAATAGGTAGCTTGCATGGTCTGTGAATTTCATGTCAAAACGCTGTTTAAAAAAAAAAAAAACAGGTTTCTCTCCCAGCACCTGGGGGAAGGGGTGGTGGCATGTGAGGCAAAGTACTAACGTAAGTACACAGAGAACCTCAAAAAGCTGATAGGAGCAAGAAGGAGAATAAAAGGGAGAGGAAAAGGCGAAAAGAGGAGGAAGAGTTGCTACTCTAAGTGATAAAGAAGCAGGCTGGGTTACCATGTAGGAGACTGGCTCACTGGAGGGATATCTTTTTTCTGGTCTGTCAGAGGCAGTGTGGCTCCAGTGAAAAGACTCTTAAAAACCCATTCAAAACATAAAGGGTCATCCTAACCACACACCCAGTTCGAAACAAGTGAAACCTTTTTTCTGCAGGTGTCAGGGGAAAGACTGCCTGCCTCTCTCCCTTGTCTCTTTGTCCTCAGTCCAAGTGTGATGCAGACAGACAGAGCAATGTCAGGGGGAAGAACCGAACCTTCGACCCTTCGAGCACTGCCTCCCGCCACAGGCACCTAGCTAGGGGGAGAGAAAGCCAAGCTTCCGATGCACAGATTGAAACGCTGACCGTTGACCGACAGGCTGAGAACGCACTTTTAATTACAAACTCCGCAGTGCCTTTTAACGTAAGTAACTATAATTTTTTCTTCTATCAAGGAGCAACGAGAGGAAGACGGGCCTGGGTTTTCATGTGCAGAAGCAAAGAAACTGCCTTTGAGAAATAAAGAGGTGACGTCACACAGAGTACTGAGGCACGCCACGGCGATAGCAGTGTATCTGTGGTGCGTATACATCGCACACCTGAATTCCACTAAAATTAAAATATTACAGTTTTCCTTTGTACTTTTAAAAAACTGGTTTTAAAACATAATTAAATTACACTCTCTCTCTATATATATATATATTTTTTTTTTTAAACCAAAACAACTTTTCATGCAACAAAACCTTCCCAGTGCTCGCTTTTCCCATTCATAGAGATCACTATGCATGCTTTTGATACCGATTCAATGGCTTCTGAACTGTATTTCGTTAGCGATCTGCTAATTTTTATTTGAAGCAATTTTTTTTCAAGGTTTCTAGGCATTCTTGTGTCCAAAATTTAAAAACACGGAAACACGTGGTTTTCAAAATAGCACCACTGAGGTAACACGATGGATTTTATTATGTTTACAACTTCACCAGAAAATAATTTTATTTCCTTTATGTTCTTACATAATTTTTAACCTTTCTCCGAGCAGTAGGAGGGAATGAGCTCTGGGGCAATGCTGCTTATGAAGAAAAACCTGAAAACTCAGATGTCTCGTCTAACTCGACACGGAAACACAAAAATATGATAAATGGGGCAACAGAACTTTTCCAAAAGCTCATAAAAATCTTTAAAATCTGAATCCAAACTCAGAGAAATGGTGGAAATTCCAAAGAATCCAGAACTGTCTAGTTTTTAAAATCATCGGTGAATAAGGTACTGTTTTCAAATTTTGTCAATTCAAGATTTCGACAGAGAGCTGAGCTAAAGAGTCAACTACAACAACGGAGCATCTGTGAAAATTTGGAAGCAAAATTCAATATATCAAATCAACAGTGGGAAGCAATCACCGATAGCTAGACCAGAATGACAGGAGGGTCCCAGGGACTGGAGACAAAGCTGGGTGGTGGTTGTTATATTATGTATGTGATCCTAGGTAAACCAACTGACAAAATTAAGACATATATATAACACATCATGTAATATATAATATATAACATATAACATAACAATATTTTATATATATATACAATCATGTCACATAACAACCACCCAAACCAGTATGACCAAGTTAGCACTCGAGCCTATGGATGGGGCTGGTGGTATCTCTCAACTTGTAGAATGCTTGCCTCATATACGTAAAGTCCTGAATTTGACCCACATATCACATAACATTCATGACTCACATGGGAGTTCACAACTGTGATCCCAGTTCCAGGGGCTCTGACACCTTTTCTGGCATCTTCAGGCACTGCGTGTGCATGGTGCACAGACACACATGCGGGCCAAACATTCGTACGCAGAAAATAAAAATAGTTTATTTTTAAAAATAGCAACAAAAAGGATGTTATTTTCAAGAAAACGAAACTAGAGATCATCATGTTAAGGGAAACAAGCCAAACTAAAGCAAACAAACATGTCTCTTATTTGTGGAAAATCTATTTTTAAAAAAGAAAACAAAAAACAAAAATGTTAAGTAAAAGGAACTTGGGAAGGAAAGTTGAGGAGGAGGAGGAAGAGAGAGAGAGAAAGAGAGAAAGAAAGAAAGAGGAGAGAGAGAAGAGTGAATATAATCATGAAACATTTACACGTGTGAAAGTGTCATCACAAAACCCACTATTCTGCACGATTGAAGCTAATAAGCTCTTTTTTTAAGGACTATGATTGATAAAGGAATAAGAAAGAAAAAGAAAACAGAAATAGCCTAATAGTTCTTCTGCATAATCGTATTTACACCCGACATTCTGCCGTGAGGACACGCTCTGCAGCATGTGTACTTCAGGAGTGACATTTCCCGGATTATAAAAGCAGTGTGGTGTTCATACTACCCATGGGGAAACAGGCCCCTCAAAGAGCCCACAATCCAACAGTTCTGACAGAGAGCTACAGCTGTTCCCGTTAGTGGGACAAACGATTCCCCGTCAGTTTAGTCAGGTTTTATCAACAAAGATAATTTTTTTTATTTTTGTAAATTTAAAAAGGGACCTAAGTGAGTGACAACTGCTCCTTCCAGTCACGAACACGTATTTAGTTAAGGACGCACGCTGCCTTTACAGGAACTACCGTCTCTGAAGGCAAAGCAAAGACCTGAGGCTAGAACTGAACCCAGTTGAGTTTTACACGGTAAAGGCAAGATGATATTGAAAGGTTACGCTGAGAGGGGAGGTACCGTTTTGAATGGAGTGGACACGAGAGTTTCTGATCCCAGAATTGTTAACGTGATTACTTCCCCACAAAGGACTTCTTTCTGCTACATTCCCAGCCAACCATGCGACTCAGCCCACGGCTTCCTTGTTCAGTGAGCAAAATTCTATCAGCCAGTGAGAAAATAGATCTGCGCAACCAGTGAGAGGAACCACGCAAAACAGCAGGCTTGTTATATGCTTTGTGGAGAAATGGGGAGGTTTCAGGAGAAACACCCAGTTCGTTAAAAAGAAAAGAAAGGATTCTTTACCCAGGGTCGATCTGTTATAAACATCGGGGCACTTAGAACCATAATGGAGACTACAGAATGGTAATTCTTATTTGGCATAATTTCTAAGATCTTTCACGGCAGTGATTTTATTTGAGAATATCTAAGATATCTGAAGGCTTTAGATTGTGAAAATAAGACTTAACTATACGGATTTGATTAACAAGCATGAAGAAATGTAACCCAGTATAAATGAACATTCCCAGTAATTACATTATGGCCTAGGCAGCATAAGCAACAGAGTCCACATGAATGAAGCGCCCTAAGAAACTCCTCTCTGCATTCAAAGGATCTTGGGTACCTAGATGGATGAAAGGTTGGCTCATGTATTAACTTACAATTAGGGGAATCGTGCAAAAGCAAAGGAGATAATTCTAATACAGAGTTCTAAGATCTCTATTTCCAAATGCTTCACTTAAAACTGAGCTTTAAATTGGGCAGTTGTGGTGCACGCCATTAATCCCAGCCCTTGGGAGGCAGAGGCAGGTGGATCTCCGTGAGTTCGAGGCCAGCCTGGTCTACAGAGTGAGTTCCAGGACAGCCAGAGTTACAACAGAGAAACCCTGTCTCAGCACTGACACCCAAGGTTATCCTCTGACCTCCACACAGCTGTCTTGGCATATGTGTGCCTGCATTCATGAACATCAGTGCGTGTCTACACATACATACATACATACACACACACACATACACACACACACACACACACATACATACACACACACACACACACACACACATACATACACACACATACATACACACACACACACACACACACACACACACATACATACACACACACACACATACACACACACACATACATACATACACACACATACACACACACACACACACAAAGATTTAAAAAGAAACTGGGCTTTGATTAGTCTTTTTTT
Source organism: Cricetomys ansorgei (assembly GCA_026225945.1). NCBI lineage: Eukaryota > Metazoa > Chordata > Mammalia > Rodentia > Nesomyidae > Cricetomys > Cricetomys ansorgei. Next base: position 2,695,818 of record JAMJFZ010001232.1, on the reverse strand, counting down.
ATCAGTTGGTTTACCTAGGATCACATACATAATTACTAACGTTGCTTTCTGTTTTTTGAAAATACATACTGGTGTTACTGTTACAAACACATAAGAAAACCATCACCAGGCTTTAGGGCTCTACTCATAATTCGGTTAAAAAAAAAAAACAAAGAACCCAACAAAAGGCCTGTGAGAATCCGCCCCCGCCCCGTATCTCCAAAAATAGGAAAAGGAAATAGTTTTATTTCCTCCATCCTGTTATAAGAACTTAATAAGCTACTGATTTTTTTCCTCTAATGCCAAATTGTAAGCAAGCCCCCAATTAAATGTTTTCTTTTAATAGTTGCTTTGACTGTGGTGTCTCTTCACTACAACAGAACTGTGACTAAGACACCAAAGTCCAACTTATGAACCATGACGATTGTGTGGCAGTATACTCACAGGAATATGGATGAGGGGTCCACTTACAGGAGCAGAAATGACTCAAAAACAGCTGAATCACCAAAGCCCACCCCAGCATGGGTGACAGCTCACAGAAGCTGAGAACCTGGAGCATACTGCTCAGCCTGCAGGCAGCTCAACAGGTTGGAGTGTCCTTTCCACGTGACTCTGGTCAAAACCTTTTCCCAGGCAGTTTGGCTGGTTTCTGCTTCTGCCAGGCATCTGGCTGGTCTGGTCTCAGAGTCTTCTTTCCATTTTGGCTTGTCTGAGGGTGACTCTCAGCTTTTACTGCTTTCTCTTGCAAGGAGGGGCCTAGTGAATCTGATCCGTTTCAGGGACTTCCTGAAGCTATTTTGAGTTGTTAACCTTTCTGCTTAAGGTGCTTCCCTGGAGGAAACTTATATAACAGAATGAAACTAATGAGAGGGAAGAGTCTAAATTTGAATTCTCATCACCTTACCACATTTCCACATTTCTAAACATGTTTCTAACATGTATGATTACCACCTTCGGCTGAAAGTACAGTTTTTCTAAGAGAGATAGGAATGATAAAAGAGATCACTTTTCAAACTAAATTCTAAGAAAGTCTGCCAACAACAAGCAAGCTACTCTCTTAATTCCCTCCTGGTTCTTCTGACTGGGTAATGGAGGAACACCCAGTTTGTGGTTGTTGTTGCTAATCTCCCCTTTGAACAAATAGAGACATGTCCCAGGTTGGCGTGTTGCTGCATAGGCAAGCACCGGCCCAAGCCCACATTTTTCTACAGAACTATATTTCCACAGATCACATGATGACTTCATACTTATCTTCTATCTGCAGAACACTAACTTCTTTCTTTTTCATTCACGGTTATTAAAAATAAATCTATGATCTCCTTTCTACTGAGATAATTTCAAATGTATAAATGAGTCACTTCAAAGATACCGCATGAGTGGTATTTGTTCATGAAATACAGCTAACGAGAACCCTGTTCTTAAGACTTCAAGATAAAGGGTGTGGCGAGATGGCCCATTAACGGAGTACATACGTCCATGTAGAGGAGTACTGTAAAAACCCAGAAAGCTTTCTCCAAGGTTCATGACCAGAACTTTGTCAGGACCTCATCTCTAAATGGCCAACACTACTGATAAAATGAAACGGGTGCCTCAGCTACAGTTAAATTTCAAGTTTCTTCACAAAGTCAACTTGATTTCTTATTTGACAAATGAAACAGTAGATTAAGACGTGATTCTCTCTAAGTCCGTGCTCAAGTCTCCCTATTGTCTAGGGGTCCCAAGGGGTTGGATTTTAGGCTATCCCTATAGAATGGAGTATAAAAAGAGATGACGGATTACAGTCAATTTGTAATATGGCATATAAAGGTAATTCCTTAAAAAGTAGTAGAGGAAGATCCGGAGAGTGACTTTGATGTTTAGTGTTCCATTGCAACGTCTTCCACTGTAATTCTCTCCAGCTGTGTCACGTGCTCTCGTCTGGTTTTCTGTCGCTGTGATAAAGACCATGAACAAAAGCAACTCGAGGAGGGAAGAATACATCTGGCGTGTGCACCATCTAACCGCAGCCCGTTGCTGAGGGACGTCAGGACAGTAACTCAAGGCAGTAACTGGAGACTGGAACTGATGCAAAGTCCACGGACGAACGATGCTTGCTGGTTCACGCTTCGTGGCCTGCGCACTCTGCTTCCTTACATCTTCCGGGACCACCTGCTCAGGGTGGCACCCCCGCATACGTCAATAACAAAGAAAACGCCCCACAGCCGTGACCACTGGACAACCTTATAGAAGCAATTCTTCAGTTGAGATGTCCTCTTCCCAGACATGTTTAGGTTTGCTTCAAGTTCATGTCCCCTAGGTCCACTTGGAGGCATTTCAAACTTCTAGGTTATATATAGCACAGCCCTTCACTTTTCAATTATGAGTTTCTACTCGATCACTTAAGCAAAGGCTTGGGTGAAAAATCTGCCCAACTTTCTTCAGTTGGAAGTCGGGGGGGTGGAGGTGCTTTTCTGATATAGTGAGACCAAACAGCGGTATCCTCAGTGACAGGAAAAGTCCACAGTGTGCAGACCTGCCATGTTACAGCACATTTCAATGGCCATGTGTGACTTCTGGGAAGCATACCGCAGAGTGAAGAAATTACAGTAACAGGACTATTGCGTCTTGCTAGCCTACTCCACTGCAGTGATCCTTCTTCAGGGTTGCTACACCATATTATTTCTCTGCCTTGTGGCTTCTCACCACACTTAATAAAAATTTATAAGCCTACTTCAGTTCGTGGCTCCCGATAGGATTCTTCCCCAAGCTTCTCTTCACTTCAACTCCTCACTCTCTCCATTTTGATCCCGACATGCTCAACTCTAGCCGCCGCGATGCTTAAGACTTTAAGGACACCGCTGCCTCAAACCATTCGTGTGGCTGGGGCCCCCCACCTCATTCAGTGATGTGACCAACTGTTATTTCACAAAGAGGCTTTTCAGTCTCAACAGTAGCACTTCCAACCCCTGACCCCAGTCTCTCTCACATTGTTATCCAGTTACGTAGTGCTTTGGAGCATTTTCACTATCTGACATATTACAGAAGCTTTACTGAATGCTTTTCACACCAAAACGAGAACCACATCGAGTATACAATTTGTTTCAGTGAATGGCGGCTCCCCATGTGCCTACGGCAGTTCTTAGTACACAGATTCTCAATAAATATACATTAAGTGGGGGAAAAAAAGCCTCAAATATCAGTCATTGCTTACTCTCACGTTCACGTAACACATACCTACAAGGGCCTATGTTAGACAGCGTGTAGAACTCGGGTTGAAATAGCTTAGATCTTACCAAACAAATCAACACTGACACCCTGAAAGTTCTTTAAGACCACGAATTCAGACCATGAATAGTAGCCTTGAAACTGCCATACTGATGTAGAAACTCGGGTTTATACACAGTGATGTATAAACCCAGGCTAGCCTTAAACCCACGGACCTTTTGCTTTAGCCTCTGCGTTTTATGATCACGGGTATGTGGCACCATGCCTGGCTGAGATGTCTGTCTTTTAGTGGTAAAGCATCCACCATTTGGAAAGACCAGTATTTTCCACGGTACTCCTGACAGACGGCAGAACAGGGCTGAGTTGGGTGCTTTCAGCTCGGTCTGTTTTCTTATTGTACAGGGAGCCTCTTGAGATGCTGCCCTCGAGGAAGTTGAGAAGCAAGGAAATTAGAGGCTATCAGAGACTCTCCCGTCTTGCTGGGAGCCTTACAGGACCCCTAACAGCTTTTTCCAGTCAATGTTATATTGTCTACAAAATGCTGTAGTTGATGCAAGTCAATACAGTCACCTTCTAGCCATGAAAACAGGAATCCAAGGGGTTAAATACAAAGACTCCATTCAAGCTGTAGCTGTGCTTGTAGAAGCATCATAGGCAGACTGAACCCAGGAAACTGACAATACTTGTCTGTATTCACGGTTCAATTTAAACATGAATTGCAGCTTTTATTAGGATAGCACTTGTCTTTCCTGCACCGTTAGGCTCAGCCATTCTTAAGTACTTCGTTAAATGAGATAAAATTAAATCAGTAGCATAAGCCTTCAACAATTTCACTTAAACCTGAAAAACACGGCGAGTGTTTATTTAACCACTAGCAACCGGAAGAGTCACTCTTAAATTCTCCAATAGGTCAATGACATGAGATCTCGACAAATTAGCCAAAACGTACTAAAATATGTACCGGTACTAGACACACGGTTCAGTGGCCAATTCAAATTTGTCAGGGAATAATCAGGCCCTGGGTGGTAATCTCCAACTTTAAGTAGTAAACATGTTTAGGTGATATGTGCAGTCGTGTTCCTACCAGGTCTCCTTGCTTTTGGTTTTTAATTCAAACTTCAAGCACAATGACTGAGGATGTAGCTATCTAGCTTGAGCAAGACTCTGCCCTTGGTCCCCAAGACTGATGGGGGGAGGGGAGTAAAAATTTCCTATGTGCTGTTAATGAAGAGCATTCCATCTTTCTTAAACCTAAGCCTACATGTTTGTAGCCTAATATTACAGGCGTTTGCAAAGATTGTTATGCCTTACTAGACTGATGGCATTTCTTCAGTATTGAGGTTTTTAGATAAGCAAATTCTACATGCCTAATAGCACAGTTCTGTTCTAACCCATGTACAACGCAGCACAGTCTTCCTATCAGGAATGGATCTTGGTCACTGTAAATGACCACTTAACACAATTACAACTGGATTTTAGCTTACTTTAAACGGCTACTTATTTAATTGACTACAGCACAAGTATTCTGTCCCAGAACAGAAAATTCCCAAAAGTAAAAACAAGAACTAGTAGCTTAGAAGAGATGGTCCTTACATTATAAAAGGCGACCACTTAAGTAGCACAGGCAAAACCCTTTGCATGAAAAATTATAGTATTGCAGTTTTAATAAAAGCAATGTCTTTAGTGAATCAACTAAGAGACTCTGTTTTCTAGTTTATTGGTAGGACTTTGTTTTGCTTTCTTGCTTTCTTGCTTAAAGTGTACAAATTCCTGGGTTCAGTACCCAGGACCACATTAAACAGGTGTGGGCGCTAGCACACACACACCAGTAACGTAAGTAGAGTACAGTCAAGTGGATCAGGAGTTCAAGGTCATCCTCAGCCACACGGGGAGTTGAAGCCTAACCCAGACTACATTAAAAACAAAAAATGTGTTTACAGATCTGTCTAGTATATCAACACACATGCGCACACACACACACACACACCCATCTGTTTTCTCACAGACATGCTCTTCCACTCACATGTCCTCTACTTGCTGGTCATGTTTATCTTCAGAGATAGCGTTCAGAGGATGGGGCTGGATAGATGGCTCAGCAAATTAAAGCATTTATTGTTTTTCCATGGGACCCAAATTAAGTTCCCAGCACCCTCTGTAACACCCGAGTCTATACCTCCCTATGGCCTCAACGGGTACCTATACTCACATGCAAATACCCACGCAGAGACATGCACACAGAGACAGTTACACACACAAAATTTAAAATAATAAAAGCAAGACGTGGTGGTGGCCCACACCTTTAATCTCAGTACTTGGGAGGCAGAAGCAGGTGGATCTCTAAGTTCAAGGCCAGTCTGGTCTACAGAATCAGTTCCAGGACAGCCAGGGCTATACAGACATACCCTGTCTTGAAAAATCAAAGTAAATAAATAATAAAATAATAATAGGAAAAATAAATCTAAAAAAAGGAGAAGAGGGGAGGGCAGAATTGACAAATATTCGACCTCTTGGAATCACTGAGTTAGCAACCAGCACCCATCATCTCTCGCTAATGTTAGTGAGACAGAATCTAGTAAAGGAAAAACCATTAAAAAAAAAAGTCCTACTTAAGAAGACATGTGAGAGGAAAGGTATTTATTCTTTATACAGCAAAGCAGAAAAGAGTTAAAACAGCAAGCCTGCTTGCAACATCGGCTTCTGGCTGACGTCTGAGGGCTCTTGCCACTTCCAGAACCCAACACCAGAACTCTTTTGAGTGGTTCACTGTGTATTAATGTTTTGTGCAAACATGGTGGTTTATGTGCTGAACACCTGCATTCCTTCTGGGAATGTGGAATTTAGACATGTATTAGACCGAGTGAGCCCACATAGTTAACTACCAGTAAAAACCCTGGGTACTGATTCTCAGTGAGATTTCCTGGAAGACAACGTTTTACACGCACTGTCTCAACTCAGTGCTGAGAATTAAATACATCCTGTGTGATCCCACTGGGAGATAATTCTTGGAAGTTTGTGGCTATTTCCTCCAGACTTTGCCCGACTGCCTTTTCGTTTTCCAATTGCTGTATATTCTTTGTCATTTAAAAATTTGTGCCGGGTCCTCTTAGCAAAATCATGGGACACAAAGTCAACCTTGGGGACCTTTAAGGCTAGCTAGAACGGTAGCTGTGGCAACACCTGACAGTGGCAGCTGTGTTTATTCCATCTACCAGAGGATAAAACTTAAATTCAGTATAATATTTCAGCGGACATAGGGAAGCAAGCAATATTAGACTTGTCGTTTTTTATTCTTAAATTTTGGTATCTGCTTCTCCCCTTTTCTTCTCTTTTTGTTGATTAACTCTGTGTATGTGTAAGTATGTATAAATCCCCCTCATACACACACATCTATATATATTATTTATATTGTATTATTATATATTGTATTATATACATAGCACATATGTATGTATGTATATATGACAGAGAAAGGGGATTTATTAGAATGCCTTACAGGATGTGGTCCAGCTAACACAGCAATGGCTCTCTACCAATGGAAAGTCCAAGAATCCAGTTGTTGTTCAGTCCATGAGGCTGGATGTCTCAGCTGGTCTTCTGTATACAACAGAATCCTGAAGTAGGCTCTACGCCAGTGAAGGAAATAGATCCTTGGGGCCCTAAATGTGTGTGTGTGTGTGTGTGTGTGTGTGAGAGAGAGAGAGAGAGAGAGAGAGAGAGAGAGAGAGAGACAGACAGACAGAGAGAGAGAGAGAGAGAGTTCATTCTATAAGTTCTGCTCCTCTAGAGAACCCTGACTAATACACAGAGATTCTGAATCTATAGGTTAACAATCTTTAATAATACTTAGAAAAGTTTAGCCAATATTTTCCCAAGCTTCTATTTGATGCCTCTCTGTCCCCTTCTTCCTACTATTCAAATTCCACGTGAATCATTAAGCCACTTAAAGTTTTCGTACAGCTCACTGATGTTCCATTCATTTCAGTCTTAGTTCATTATCGTGTTAGTTTTTTTTTTTTTTTTTTTTTTTTGTTGCTGTGACAAAAATCCCAAAGAAAAATCAACTTAGAGGAGGAAATGGCTCCGGGCAGTAGTGAGGCACGCCTTTGATCCCAGCACTCGGAAGGCAGAGGCAGGCGGACCTCTGTGAGTTGGAGGCCAGCCTGGTCTATAGAGTGAGTTCCAGGACAGCCAGAGCTACAACAGAGAAACCCTGTCTCCGTAAAAAAAAAAAAAAAAAAAAGAGGAAATGACTAACTCTGGGTCATGGCTTCAGAGCCGGCCTTCTGGTTCCACTGACTGTGAACCATGGTGAGCACATTATGTTAGGGCAAAGCTATGAACCTGTCAGTAGGTTGGGGGGGGAGGGAATGAGAGGAAGATACACAGGGGAAAGAACATGAGGGGGGTCCCAAGAATCTACTTTCCAGTGACCCACTTTCCCAATCAGACCGCAGCTTCTAATAGCTCATTCAGCTAAGAACTTTTTCAGGGGGTGAACCCAACACTGAAGTTACTACTGTAAAAACCTAGTCACCTCAATAGCACCATCGGCTGGGGATCCAAGCCTTCAGCTGGGGACATTGTATACCAAAACCCTGAAGGCCTTAACAGTTTGATCTCTAAACTTTCAAACAGCATTAGTACACAGAATAAAAAATATTTTAATATTTTAATGTATCTACCAATTTTAACTTACTTATGAGTCAGTCTTGATTACTGCATCTCCGTGGGGCCATAGCATCTCTGTGGGGGCCCTAGTGTTTCTGTGGGGGACCTAGAGTCTCTGCAGGGCTCTAGCATCTCTGCAGGGGCCCTAGCGTCTGGGGGGGGGGCGCTAGCCTCTCTGGGGGGGGGCCTAGCATCTCTGCAGGGACCTAGCCTCTCTGCTGGGATCTTAGTGTCTCTGCAGGCACCCTAGCATCCTAAGGGACCCTAGCATCCCTGCAGGGACTCTAGCATCCCTGCGGGGGCCCTAGCATCTCTGGGGGGGCCCTAGCATCTCGGGGGGGGCCCTAGCATCTCTTCAGGGCCCTAGCCTCTCTGCGGGGACCTTAGTGTCTCTGCGGGGGCCCTAGCCTCTCTGCGGGGGCCCTAGCATCTCTGCAGGGCTCTAGCATCTTCCTACAGTTCTCATCTCCACTACTTTGCGTTGCTGACCCTAGCTGCCTTGACATCCAGTTTCTGAACTCAGACAGTCGCTTTTCTACCGGGTTTCCCCTATCCCGTGCCACACCCTGGAAACTCCCCCAAGGTAATAAACTGGGAAATCATACAGCCCAGGTCATGCCCACCTCCTAGGGATTGCTATGTTTCATTGCCTGATGTTCAGTGTGTTGAAAATTCTTTCAGATAGGTTGTCCATATTCTAGCTGTTGTAAGAAGCTGGGCAGACTTCATTCCTGTTATTCCATCTCTGTTAGGTGCAGAACTCACGAAATTACTGTAATTTATTTCTCCGCACTAAGCCACGGTAAACAGCATCATCAGTTCAATCTCCCCAGATGGACTGGGATCAGATCTTACATGGTTAGGAGGTTGGCCCGTGGGTTATTTCCTGTGGGTCTTTTCATTACCAGTCTTAAAGCCGGCCATTCTTCTGCTTAAAAAGAGCATTTGAAAGGATAGTATTAAGGCTAAGGAATTTTAATGCTGCGAGGAAGAATGCCTGGAAGTTTGTGCAGCTAAAGTCAATTACAACGTGATTTTCCTTCTTCAGAGTTTCTCGAAAATAAGGATTTTTCTTTTACAATGCTCGCCGATGAAAGGAACATTCACAGAAACAGCAGAGAGATCTGAATGGGACGGCAGAAAGAAGATCGGCTGGCCTTGAGAAAGAAAGACTGACAAGGTTTTCTTTGAGGAAAAAATATCATGGAAACCAAGTATCTGATACACATGCCTTTAGGGTCTGCCTTACATTTAGGGACTAGCCTGTTCTGTCTTCCTACACACACAAAAAAAAAGCAGTATTTACTTCAGTGAGATGGGAGGGAGAAATGGTAACCAGTCACCTGGAATCATTACTATCACTGTTATGCCCCAATAACTGTAAAAACAAAATACAGCGGACTCCCGTGAGCGAAGCTAAGATAAGCTTCGCTGAGCCATGGCCTTTATGTGGCCTGCAGGCTTGTCTTGGTTGGTGTGCGGAGCAATTAGCCATACCGTATTTTGCAAAGCTATGCATTTGTAGCCAATAGTCAGAACGGAGACGGCTTCACATATTTGTACTGTACCAGGGGAAGCTATGCTTCCTCCTGGCTGTGGACAACTCGGGAAGGAAGGAAACAGAAAGTCACTTCAGGGAGGGACCTAGACAGGAAGGAGGAAGATGCCAGATTCTCATTCACTCAGGGTGGTACAGTATACAGTTGTATCTATTCTAAAGATACCAACAGGTTAGATCTTGCAGAATAAACACCTGTCACAACTGCTAAAGTCTGCACCGCTTCTGCCTCCAGTGGGCAACAGAACCATCTGCTTCCTGAGAGAGCTGCATGATTGTGTGGCGTATCCGCCTGTAGATAGGAGTGCATAATTCCTAAGAGTTAAAAGAGAAAAGGTATAAGTAGGGGAAATAGTTAGTAGAGATTTAAACTAGAAGACCTCTAGGGTGCAAATTCTGCCCTCCAAATTGAGAGCAAAGAAAACTCCAAGTTCCCTAAAGAATTCAAAAGGGAAGAAAACTTTGTAGTACAGTTTCGAGTTCTGTAAATAACAGCTGTCAAACAATTCTAAAAGCACTAAGCAATGTGGATCTGCTCAAAAGCTGTTCCTAACAGGCGCATCTTAGTAAGTTCATTATCTCCAGCCCCCAGCCAGAAGTTAGAAATGATTTTCACTTGAAATACTTAACGCGTAGTATTTAAGTGTACAAGCTTGGAACCAGATTGCACAGATGCAACATGTGGGTGTGCCCACTTATTATCTGTATTACTTTGCATAAATTAACTTATCTAGAGTCATCTCAATTTCGTATCTGTAAGGAGAAAGACAACAGGGGCATATGCCATAAACCGCTTTGAGGGATCAAATTTTTACATTCAGCAGTGTATTTTCAAAGTTGATAGTATCATTATTACCTCAACATCTTTGTAAAGCAGTCACCCGGCCTCAAGGACTTCCTGTTTATGTAATAAAACAGCTGGCCTGATTTGTGCAAGGCAGGGGAATCAATTAGCCTACTTCACATTGCAAAAGAATCTTCAAGTCAAATATCACAATATGTTTCTCAAGTCAACAGATTCTTCACAATCTAATACCCTACTCGGACAATGAGTTGGTTTTCTCTTACAGACCACCATTCTGTGCTTTCTCCTCCCTCCTCAACTTTCTATGAACTTTATGTGAAACTTTTTAGTAAAACCAACAAACAAACAAACAAACAAAAGCAAACTATGGTCATAATCATGCTTCATTTACTAAGCTTTATCTTCTTCGTTGGTCATTATATTTCTGTCTTACAAAACGTTCCTTATTACTAAATCCTGCTGATCAAAATTCACTATAGGAACAGACTCTTCCATGGTTCCTTTTCTGTAAGCACACTGCATTGTTCTTAACTTTGTATCACGACAAAGGATGCTGTGATGAGCACCTCAACACTCACCATTTCTTCCCTAGCTTTGTCTTTTCTAGCTTTTCAGGCATGCAATGCCAAGACCAGATGTTGAAGTGTTCGTGGGTCAGGACCTTTAAACAGGCACGAAAAGCTGAAGGCATGCAGACTGCACTGGCAGAAAAACTGTTAAAAGGCCAATGGACTGTTTTATAAATTTAGGTTCCAGACGGAGTGCCGAAATCCCTTTCATCTCTGCACATTTTGAGGTCATCTTTCTTGCCCTGCCTTGTCACACTATTCAATTTAAGACACCAGTTATATGAGAAGTTATGGTAAAGATACTTGGCTATGGAATCAGAGAGACCTGGGTTCAAATCCCTTTCAACCAGCTGTGTGACTTCTGTGGGTTAATTATGTCTAAGCTCCTGCTCTCATCTATAAAAAAAGGATTGATGGCAGAATCTTAGTTTCATTTCCATTGCTGTGATAAAATGCCATGACCAAAAGCAGTAGTTTGAAAAACAATAAATATCCATTGTGTGTGTGTGTATGTGTGTATGTATGCATGTGTATGTGTGTGTATGTGTGCATGTGTATGTGTGTGTATGTGTGTGTGTGTATGTATGCATGTGTATGTGTGTGTATGTGTGCATGTGTATGTGTGTGTATGTGTGTGTGTGTATGTGTATGTGTGTGTATGTATGCATGTGTATGTGTGTGTATGTGTGTGTGTGTATGTATGCATGTGTATGTGTGTGTATGTGTGCATGTGTGTGTGTATATGTGTGTGTGTATGTGTGCATGTGTATGTGTGTGTATGTGTGTGTGTCTGTGTGTATGTATGCATGTGTATGTGTGTGTGTGTATATGTGTGTGTGTATGTGTGCATGTGTATGTGTGTGTATGTGTGTGTGTCTGTGTGTATGTATGCATGTGTATGTGTGTGTGTGTATATGTGTGTGTATGTGTGCATGTGTATGTGTGTGTATGTGTGTGTGTCTGTGTGTATGTATGCATGTGTATGTGTGTGTGTGTATGTGTGTGTGTATGTGTGCATGTGTATGTGTGTGTATGTGTGTGTGTCTGTGTGTATGTATGCATGTGTATGTGTGTGTGTGTATATGTGTGTGTGTATGTGTGCATGTGTATGTGTGTGTATGTGTGTGTGTGTGTATATGTGTGTGTGTACGTATGCATGTGTATGTGTGTGTATGTGTGTGTGTGTGCGTGTCTATTCTTACTGGCTTAATGCATAGATTATGATGTACCAAATCATATTTATAGATCGCTGCATCTTGAGGACAGCTTTAGAATTCATCTTTCATGTTGTATGAGAAATTAACAGTAATAATATATGTGGACAGTAGCGGTATTTTAGTTGATATTTTAAAAAGATTAAAGCCAGGGATATCATTTAACAGGACACCTCACAGGAGAGGAACTCAAAAGAGTTATACATTTTTATGCTCACGAATATGCATACGACCCAGCCTTCTATTCCTAGCACCACAAAAGAATATATATATATATATTTATTTATTTATTTAAATCTTAAATAAATCATATAGATAAGTTTTATTCCTTGTAGCATATAGCATGTTAAATGCTTTTCTTCTGACAGAATAAGAAATTCTTGGTTGTTTACCCTCTGAGATACAAACGTGCTTGCCACACAAGCCAGGTCATCTGTGTTGATCCCTGGGATCCATATAAAAGTGAAGGCTCAGAGGCAGGTGGATCTCTGTGAGTTCGAGGCCAGCCTGGTCTACAGAGTGAGTTCCAGGATAGCCAGAGTTACAACAGAGAAACCCTGTCTTGAAAAACCAAAAAAAAAAAGGGAAGGCTCAAACTCCACAAAGTTATCCTCTGACCCCTACACAGCAGTGGTGGCATACCAGCCTCCCTTCCCGATAATAATAATATTCTTGGTTAAATCTTTTTCAGAGTTAAGACGTAACATACAAATGCAAGTGAGTAAGTGAACCAGGAGCTCATTCATTTCGGTGGTAAACTAACATTATTCCCTCTGGAGTTTTTCTTAGAAATACTTTCTTTCTTAGAAATTTCTTGAGTTGGAGAGATGGCTCAGGTGGTAAAGGCACTTGCCACCAAGCCGGATGACCTCATTGAGTCCCCGGATCCCCCACAAGGGAAGAATAGAACCAACACAAATTGCCACAAATTGACCTTCACGTATGAGCCATAGGGTGCATGGGCTTGCACATATACACCAAATTAATAAATGTAATTTGTCAAAACCTTAAAAAAGAACTTTCTTTGAAAAGCAATAGCAAGGGAAAACACACTAGAGAACTATTGGGTATATCTTACTAACCAAGGCAACGTACATGGACCCTTCGTGACTTGGCTAGTTAGGATGCTAGTTTAGAATCTTGTACCACATCTCAAAGTTACCAGATTAAGTGAATCACCTGGGTCGCTATAAACAACCAATTAAGTATGTGTAGACAGTGAAGGAATTCATGGTTCTTTTGAAAATGAAAAGTACACATCAAGGGCCTACAAGAGGCCTCAACGGGTAAAGGTTCTTGCTGCTAAGCCTCTGTAATCCGAGTTCAATTCCCAGACCTTGTACAAACGGTAGAACCAATTCTTTTACAACTTACAAACAAGAATCAAAGTTGTGTTCTCATTTCCACACACATGCTGTGTCATGCACACTCACACACCACACACACACCACACACACACACACTCACACCACACACATACACACACACCACACACCACACACACTGCACACACACATACCACAAACACACACACACAACACCACACACAACACACACATACACACACATACACACACTCACACACCACACACACATACACAACATGCACACTCAAACACTACACACAAACACCACACACATTCATACACACACCACACACACACACCACACACACCACACATACACATGCACAATCACACACACATACACATACACACAATCACACACATCACATACACACACACACACAATCACACACACATACACACACACATAGGCACACTCACACACTACACACACTTACACACACAAATAAATTTAAAAGCTTTTAAAAAGTAAACAAATGGTAAAATACTATGTCTATTGAATTGAATTACAGTTGATGGTGCACCAGATAAAACATTTATCTGGATTTATATCGAAAGTCAGGATACAGTCCAAGTACAATGTTAATCTCTAAGGAGGGGACAGAAGGTTCTTTTGTAGCCAAACCATTTTTGGAAAGCATTACCAATTATGTTTAAGATTTGAGTCCTAGTGATTATCATCAATAAATAAGCATAAAGGCCGACGGTAAAATCTCCCCATTGGCAAAGGCAAAGGGCACCCCAACTGTGACAGCAGAATGCTAAACAGGAAGCGGGCTCTTTTTAAACCGTTTTCTGAATTTATAGTCTGGTTGGCTCACGCTAAACACAAGCTCCAGGCCTAGTGTAAGAGAATCAAGCACCAACTTATCACAAAGTACTTGATTAAACAAATACCTCACGTGTTTTATCGAGAGTCCAGACCCTCTGCCAGCCTGTTCGCACAACTGGCAGAAGACCGTAAACAGATTTAGTCAACAGCTGGCTTACGGTGTCAATTCACCAAGCTGGGTATCCCTCAGCCTCCCTTCGGCTCACCCCAATCTCACCCCTTTCCTTCCAGACACAGCCTCCCAGAGGGACGGGAGTCTTTCTTACTCTTCCTCCTACTTGAACTCTCATCAGATCTGCTCTTTCTACCACCGTTCTGATCCTCGGAACGCTCAGGCCATCCGACTTGCCCCTGTCACTCAACACGCTCCTTAATTTGCTTCCTCCCTCTTCCACCCCGGCAGATATAAGACTCTCCTGCTGCAAATTCAGCTGTTCTTCGTCTTCTACTTGCTGGTCTCTCTCTGGTTACCCAGGCTTGGGAATCACTGTCCCACCTGACTCCCTAAAGCGCGGATTACCCTTCCTGGGTCTTTGACTCTAGGGCCTGTGCTCCTTTCGGTCCTCCCCATATCCTCTCTCAAGTGATCCCCTTTCTCCTGCAGTCCCCTGCTTACCCATAGTAAGCAGCATGCTGTTCCCAGGCATCTGATGGCATTTTCAAAGACCAACTCAACAGCCTCTGCTTCCCACGTGAGTCTTCCACCTTCATCGGCCATTTTCTTTCTGATTTGTTTTATCATTGTACAGCAAACAATGGTTTCCTATCTTTTCTATGCTCTAAAACAACAACAACAAAGCTATAGACTAAGTTTGGGAGAAGAAACATTTTTCTTCTCTCTCTCTCCCTCTAGTATTTCTAAAAATAATCTCGAGCACAGAGTAGCTGGGGAAAGACTTCACAGCGTTTGTAAACTGTTTACATGAGGGACAAAATGATTTGCAGAGCATTTACAACTGTTGCTGTCTTAGCTGTAGTCAACGATGCTGTGAGCATTTCTCACCAGTCACCTATCCGAAGGCACAAGATAGGATTACCCAGCTTGTTTCCTATTTGATCCTAAAGTAGCTTAGGTGCAGCTAAGCTGCATTAAAAATCCTCAAATGAAAAAGAAAAAAAAAATCTGATAACAAACACACAGGCAGGCCTCCTCAAAACAATGCAAACCAGGGAGCGAAACCCTGCATGATAAAGAGATAACTCAGGCGGCTGGCTCAGTACTGTGGCCGTGTTTCTTAGGCTTCTACTTCCTCGAGCACACAGATGAGTGTCAAGAAAGCAAAGAATTCGCACAAGCTCAGCTGGTAGGCTTGCCCGATCGTTTGTATATTTATCACTCAAAAATAAAGCATACAAAACCTTACCAAGTAGATACGGGTTTTCATTTTACAAAGCAAACTCAGAAAGAAAAAAAAAAAATTATCCGGAATCACTCTATTGAAAGGTAAAACTCAAACTGAGGACTACCTAAACGCAAAGATCTGAACTCCCTCTGCTATGTTGTGCTCCTAACTTCCCGCTGAATGTGAATAAACAAACCGTGACTCTCCAGATCCTGTTCTCAGAAAAACTAAACATTTATGAGTGGCTATGAATAGACACAGATTTGTTTTGTTCAAATGTTAACACTAACTCATCTTAGCGGGTCAGTGGTACCCACGTGCTGACTGACCAACTACATGAACGGATGATATACTACAGAGAATGAAGTACCAAGTAATGCAAAGAACAAAGGTACCAAATGGTCTTCTTGCCATATGCCAGCCTCCCGAGGGAGGATGTGTACTGCTCAAGGTCCCCAATGGAAGCCCCGTGTGGTCACACAAATGTAGCTCTGGGGTGACTGGGAACAAAGAATAAAGGGTTCAAAGCCAGCCTGGACGACATAGCAAGATGCTGTCTCTCAAAAACAACACAATCTCACACACACACACACACACACACACACACACACACACACACACACAGAGAGACACACATCTAGAAAGAACAATATGTGGATCCCCAATATCTACTATAATTTGTTTTTAGGAAAACCAAATGTCCACCCAAAATGCAACTTTCAGCTTCCCTAACAAGTAGGGGTTGCCAAGAGAAACGGAAGTCACCGGGTGAGAAGAGGCATACTATGGAGACTTCCCACTGCATCCATGTCACATCTGCCTACAAGGACATTTCAAATAGAATGCTGGCGGCCATTATGAGGATGGAAGCTATGCAACACAGAGAAGGAGAAGGAAAACAGATGTCTAGAGAGAGTCGGTGACATATTCAGAAGCTGTCAAACCAGCTCCAAAAGATTACGCCCAGACTCTGGGATACAGTGAAGAAAAACCCTAGCCTGCCGTAGCTCACGGACCACATTAGGTTTCTCGCATTAGCTCCCCACTGAAATTCTCCCACTGCATGAAGCGGCACAGATCGTTCACTGAATGTGGTCTCAAGAAAAGTGAGCACAGTGTGTACCTGGGGCAGCAAATCCATCCTTACGCGTCACCAGTGCCGGGCAGGGTACCTGGCAGGAACAGTGACTCATGAACAAGGGGCCGTTTGCAAACTAAGCAGGGTGAGCCCAGGTCTACCTTACACAATACCACGCTGCTCTAGGAAGCCTTGAACAGAGCTACCCATCCACATCAGTACCCGTGAGCACAGGACAGTATTCCCCTCCCCGGTGTAATCTTTACAAATTACAGCAGAACTCTGTTACCAAAATCTTAAAATTCCTCTGAAGCAGAAGGCTTGGTGTGCTAAAAAGAACATCAAGAAAGATTTAGAGGAAATGTTTTGTTTTGTTTTTTTTAAATAGTTCCATTTAGTTCCCAGTTGCACACTGAATAGGACACATTATGTAACATTAAAATACTTTATCTAAAACTTTAAACAGCTGGGCATAGTGGCACACGCCTTTAATCCCAACACTTGGGAGTCAGAGGTAGGATGATCTCAGTGAGTTCAAGACTAGCCGGGTCTTCTACATATCAAGCTGCAGGACAGCCAGGGTTACACACAGACTCAGTCTCAAAAAAAAGTTTAAGTAGATTTCCAATTTCCATCATGTTTGAGGACCTAAATTCCTAGGTGGGTATTTGTTCACTGTGACTCTAGGAATTCTGTGCTATACACATAAACACAGGGGAACGCACTAGCCTAAGTTATAACCGGCATTACCGGGACCTGTGTGGTGACACCTGTCACTCGCTTCTACATTCAGGGTGGTGCTAGGGGTGCAGAGCATTCAGTTAGCACAGCTGAACGCTGTGGGTCTAGAAGGCAGCTTATTCAATTTACATCAGAATTCCTGAACTAAGGTTTCCATTACGCTTACTGAATTAGTTTCTTTTCTTTTTAGATTTAAAAAGGCTGCTATTCCCGTGAATTACAGCTAAAAGGGTATTTTGAATACAGTCTCAGAAAACTCTGTGTGTGTGTATGCATGTGTGTGTGTGTATATATACATATATATGTATGTATGTGTGTGTATATATATATATATATATATATAATATAAATGAGTCCTTGCCATTAAACTCATTTCTTGAGCTAGACATGGAAAGTAGCATGAAAATGTTGAGGCCTTGTGACAAAAGCACCTCCATTTTAGAGGCAGACTCCATCTTAGTTGGCTTAAGTTTGTTTCCCTACCAAAGAAACAGGGCCCGCTAGCAAGGAAACGGGGCCTGCTAGCAAGGAGACAAGGAAGCCACAACATAACCTGTTCTTTACCCCTCACCTGCCAAGGTAACAAGGAACATAACATATTCCTGGACCCTCACTATCCAATAAAATTAAAGGACAGTTGCTGCTTCATTGTTCTGCCCACCAAACTCGGCTAATCTGGGAAATCATCTGTTTTGCGGTTTTTCCCTTTATAAGCTGTATGAGATTCACGCTCAACAGCTCTCACTCCATCTTTGATATGGGTACGTGATTGCTCCTGGTGTATACCAGGCTCCTGCTATACCAGTATGTGTCTCTTTCCTTTTCTTTCCTTTAGCTAAATAAACCTTGATTCAAAATGTACTCAGTGTATGAGAGTTACTGTCTGGTCATGGACCCCAACAAAAATAAACCAGCCTGGGTGAGAATGACTTTAATCAATACTGTGTTCAAATGACTCCAGGAAATTACAATCAGCTCAAATCATGAAAAAGAGAGATACTGAAAAGAACCTCATGGATTATCCAAAGCTGATCATTCTCTTCCTTTAAAAGCTGAATTACAACAGATTTTTCAAGTGAATATTTTAAATATTTTAAATTTAGTTCAGTTGGATAGCTGAAAATTTTACAAGTTAATACTTTTTTGGAAGGGAAAATAACAGAGTAACAGAGGAAACTGAATTTCCTAAAAGGGTTCTTTTGTTTTAAATAATTTTCAGATCGTCTTCAAAATACAAAGCAAAAATGCAACCTTAAGTGCCTTTGCTATAATTTCATGTGCATAATTGTTCTAACCTAGTTATTCGATGAGAGTGGTTCTTGTCCCACGAATACACTACATGTGGTGGTACACACTGTAATCCCATCCCTAAATTCATGAGTTCCAGGTCAACCTAGGTTACATACTGAATTTGTAGCCATCATGGGCTACACTGTAAACAGAAATATAATATCTTTGGGACCCAATATTCTGTGTGCAACACTGTATCATTGGAGTAGGGGAAAGAGTATATGAAAAAATAATCCTATACCAAGACAGCAGAGTTTTAACTGAAATTAACATTTCTTTTTATTTATACTAAGAACACACTAAGCCAACAAAAACCTTGGCAACAGGACATCCTTTTAGTTGTTCTCAGCAAGCCTGCAGGAAGGTGTATGATACAGTTTCTTTCAAGCTGGACATCAGCAGGGGACATATGGCAGTCACCATTAAATTCAAGATGCAAAATCAGCTTCCAACTTTCTAGAATTCTTTGGGAATCTTCTCCCCCCGACCCTCATCTTACACCCTACAAGTGTCTGGAACTCCAGTTCCAGGGTATTCAATGCTTTCTTCTGGACTTCATGGACTAGACACAAACACGGTGCACATAAATACATGCAGGCAAAACACTCATATACACAAATAAAGCAAATCTTAGAAAATACCAACTGAAAGTCTGGAAATGGAGTTAGTGGCAATGTTCTTGCCTAATAGAAGCAAGGCTGTAAGTTTTTTCCCCACTCCTCCATGGGAAAAAACAAAGTCACTCTTGAATCTGTGTGCTCATGTTAATACCAAATAATAGTTTCCTTTTGAAAAATCTGATCATGTCATTTGATAACAAAAGAGTTTTCCTAGGCAGAAGAGGAAAAAAAAAAAAAAAAAAGATATTACTTCAAAAGGAAAACCTGTAATTTATTCCCAGGACTGGAGGCAGAATGATGACTGTTATGATTTTGGTGTTTGGGACATTACATTACATCCGAAGCTTAGCATCTGAGGGAAATTAAGTTATTCAGTTGGGATTTAGAGTACTCTGAAACTGAAAAGTTAGAACTATGTACAACGGAAAGAGGTAAACGAAGAGGCAAAAGTCTGCACCCAACATATGATTTGGGGAAAGTCACCTTAGGGGAGGGGCCACAGTTGTAGTAGATGGGAAAGAAAATGCTGGAGGCAGAAAGGGTCAAACAGGGAGGAACAGGGATTGGACCTAGAACTGGAGAGGGAGCACTGGGTGGGTTCATCAAAACAAAGGGGTATGAAAAACCATCCGGAAACCTGCTGTTCGAAAACCCAATTAAAAAACATAAAAGAGGGCTGGAAGGCAGAGACCCAGAGAGGATAGTCAATGTTGCTCCTAGGTAATGAGTCACTAAAAATATCCCAGTACTGGATGTGGGATATCTTAGTAGGTCCCAAAGCAGTGTACACTCCTCACTCCCAAGCAATACAAGCTCTTGCCATGCCTCTTGGTTACTGTCCTGGTTAATTTTTGTCAACTTAAACACAAGCTGGAGTTACCTGGGAAGAGGGTATCTCTATTGAGGATCTGACCTGTGGGCTATTTATTTCTTCATTAATGATTTCTGTGGGACGGCCCACTGTAGGCGGTACACACCTGGGTGTGTGTGCCCAGGGTGGTCCTGAATTGTATAAGAAGCCTGACAGCAATCAAATGAGCAGCAATCCTCTGTGGTCTTTCCTTCAATTCTGCCTCAACCTCCCTAGATGATGAACGATTGAAATATAAGCCAAATAAACACTTTCCTCGCAAGTGGTTTTCGGTCAGTGTGTTACATACCACAAGCAACAAAAAGCTAACTAGGAAAGTTACTCATCGGAACTAGTTGATAAGAACCTACTGCTGAAAAGACTAGAAACCCATTAGGCTGGAACCGAGCTGGAAGCTTTCTCCCTGCTAGCGAGTTTTCGTAGTGCTGCACGGTGTTATGTAGGCTAGTGGGGAGTAAGGGCATCAGCTGGTCTTATCCGGTAGGAACCTTAGGCAGTACAATACCAACCTACCGGGCAAGTATTCGTTGGCGCAATAGTGGCACAACTGTTTACGGGTAACCAACTACTTCATGACTGCATCTGAGGTCTGCTCTACAAAATAGAATCCATGCATCGTACTACAAACCCAGTCCAAAACAAATAACTGAGGTGGTCTTGGGCCCTTGGTGGGAACCTAATACTGCTGTTTGGTTGATACCATCAAACCGCATGCTAAATATCAATGTTTATACCAAACAAGGGCTACTTTAGGCTTAATCACAGTAGCTTAGTGTATTAATGACTTTTCTACCATGCCCACAGCAACTTAAAGAAAGTTTATTTTGGCTCATTCCAGAGAAAGAGGAGTGCATCATGCCAAGGAGGCAGTCAGCAGGCATGGTAGTTGGAGCAGTAAGCTGAGGGCTCACATCTTGAACCATAAGCAGGGAGTAGAGAAAAAGAACACAAAAAAGCAAAAAAACCGGGAAGGGCAAATGGCTTCGAAACTTCAAATCCTGTCCCCAATAATATACTTCCTCTTGTTAAGTTCGTATCTTCTAAACCTATCCAAACAGTGCCACCAAATAGAAACCAAGTATTCAAACATCTGTGCATGGGAACATCCTCATTCAAACCTCCACACTTCTTTCAATGAAGAGAGGAACACAGTAACCCATGGTTGCACAGGATACTGACGATAGAGAACATTTTGAGGACTTAAACAGATAGCCTAAACAGTTCTACCACCCTCCTAAAGCTCAATGAGCAGTGCCTAAGAGGGGACAGAAAGAACGTACGAGCTGGAAGATGAGGCGGAGTACACGAGGCTATTTTCTAAGCATGACATGGCAGCTGTACCTACTGGCACCAGGCCTATACAACTGCACCCACCAACAGTCAGCTGGGGGTGCAGAAGGGGCCACAGGCCCTGTCCCTGACTGCGAAACTATTGTGTATCATTCAGGGTTCTCTAGAGGAACAGAACGTATAGATAAAGGATACATATATAAATGGGATTTAGAATGGCATACAGGCTAGTGGTCCAGCTAGTTCAACAATGGCTGCCTACCAATGGAAGGTCTAAGAATCCAGTAGTTGTTCAGTCTATGAAGCTGGATGTCTCAGCTGGTCTTCAGTACATGCCAGAATCCAAGAAAGTAGGTTCTAATGCCAGTGAAGGAATGGACTGGCCACAGAGTTAGAGAGCAAGCAGGCAAGGCGCAAAACCTTCCTTCTTCCGTGTCCTTTACATGGGCTGACATATGTGACAGCAGAAGGTGTGACCCAGATTAAAGATGGATCTTCCCACCTCGACGATCTGGATTTTAAGTGGGTCTTCCCACTTCAAATGATTTAATTAAGGAGAAAAAAAAAAATCCCTCAAAGGTGTGCCCAGCCATTTGGGTTTTATTTAGTTAATTCCAGATGTAGTCAAGTTGACAACCAAGAATAGCCATCACGGCAGCTAATACTCGTCGGGAAATGGGAAGTACCTAGTCGCAGACCCACCGGGGAGCACACAGGGCTCTAATGGATAGTTCAGTATCTGTGCTCACAGACACCCCGGGTTAAACTCTGTGAGACGCAAGATAAAAAGTCGTGAATATGGGAAAGAGGCGTGGAAGGAAAAAGGGATTTGCAGATCGGGCAGGTGGCAAGAGAGGATGCAGGAAGCGTAACTGGAATGAACTACATACATGAATAGAATTGCCAAAGAGCAGAATTTATTAAAAAAACAACAGAAGCCAACCGCCTTCCCAAAAAAGGATTCGGCATTTATCTTTTCTTAAAAGAACAATTTTGGAGGGCTGAAGAGATCAACGGCTCTGGTTACAGCACTGGTTGCTCTTGCAGAGGACCCTGGTTCAGTTCCCAGCACCCACATGGATGCTTACAAGGTCTAGAACTCCAGTGCCAGGGTATTCAATGCCTTCTGGACTTCATGGACTAGACACAAACACGGTGCACATAAATACGTGCAGGCAAAACACTCATATACACAAATAAAGCAAATCTTAGAAAATACCAACTGAAAGGCTGGAAATGGAGTTGGTGGTAATGTTCTCGCCTAATATAAGCAAGGCTGAAAGTTTAACCCCAGCATCGGAGAAGACAACGAAATAGGTTGCACAAAGGCTCTCATGCATGCACGAAAAAGACTATGACATTTAAACGTTGCTGCCTCTATGAGAATGGAATTCTCTGTACTATTTAAATGAGCCCAGAGCATTCATTGGTTTCCAAGGTATTTCTATGATGTAATTTCTTGAGTAGCTTCTAGAACTCCAGATTCCTGGATCTTCCCCTAAGGATGGTTTTATTTGGTAGGGGCTGATGTCTGAGCACACAAATTATTAAAAATCTAAGTGACTCTAAGATACAATACAGCTGGGTACCCCTAAGCTAGAAAGAACATTAGAAATAAAGCATAAATGCTAAATGAGATAAGACATTCCTTTGCTGGACTTTTGACAACCCAGATTCAAGTAAAAAACTCTGATGCTAAATGTGAGTTACACAGTCTAGACATCCCATAAATGACCTGGGGAGACAGTCACAAGCTTCTGTAGTTAAGAATGTTGTTTCCTTCTGTAAAAGATTAGCAAGGAAGCAAACAGGCTAAACAAGAGTGTGTCGCCTTACACTTAACCCGTGTCTGCACATACTTCATTTCAGCTAAGCTAAACTGGAGGTGACTCTGTTAAATTATTTACAGCTGAGAGGATTAACTTCAGAAGGTCTCTGGGATTCGGATACCTCTCCCAGACGGGCCCTCTGAACTCCTCCACACAGGGTCTGCTACCCAGGCAGTTTGTTTCAAAACATTTTCACACTTTTCCACTGTGTAAAGAGAACGAGAGAAAAGCAAGTTTCTTTGGTGAAGCATGGGGTAATCAAACATTTTAAAACGTAAAGGACTCAGCCCTGTTCCTAAAGTCCCTAGGCATCAGCTAGCAAACTATGAGGGAAAACACAGTAAGTTTAAGGACCGTACCTACGAGATCTTTCAGGAGTTACTATTTTGTTTTGCTGGGTTTTGTAAATAATTGAACAACTGGTTTCCGATTGCTTCACACACTACTGATGATGGCCACACATTTGGGAATGGGGTTGGAGGGGAGGGTATTTGCTCAGGACACCAGATTGGAAGGATCTAGAGCACAACACAGTGATGTACGCACCCCTTTAATCCCAGAGTTTAGGAAGCAGAGGCAGGCAGAGCTCTGTGAATTCCAGGCCAGCCCGGTTTACATACTGAGTTCCAGAACAGCCTGGGCTCTGTAAAGAGGCCCTGTCTCAAACAAAGCAGAACAGAAGGATCTTTTAAAGTTTTTTCCCTTTCCCCTAGACTCAATAGTTATTGTGTACGGCCTCCTCTCTGAGTGTAGTTTGCATGATAGTTTTGACATGACACATCAAATTTATAACTTTAACTTAGCTCATTAAAAGTCATCTATCAATTTACTGATGAAAGGCTATCTTTTAAAAAATACAGTTCCTGTGCACTAGACCCACTTTAATTTTTAAATGGAGAAAAACTTTCAGAAAAGTGGGAGAAAGGGGGAGGGAGGAGGAGGGGCAGGGAGTAGGGAGAATTTCAGAGTTGCAAATGTCCTGCCTTTCCCCATCCTAGACCTTTCTATCCCAGACTGCAGTAGCTTTCCTTCCTTCTCAGGTGTCTCCCTGTAAAACTGACAGTAACTCAAAGGCCTGATCATGATACTTTCAGCTCCCTGTTCTAATGAGAAGTACAGCCTTCCCAAAACACATTCCAGAATAAGAACATACGGACAAATACATTGGCTTTGAGTGTGTTTTTCATTTCAATTTTAAATAGCACTACTTATACATTGATTATACTATAAAAGTAATTCATGTTTTATTTTTAAAAACAGCAGAAAGAAAAGGGAAGAAAAAGAAGAGAGAAAAAAAAATTTCCAGTTTCCCCAGATACTCTTTTTTTCTACGATAGATTTGAGACTGGGTAAGATGAGATGGGAAACAGCCAGCTGTTTTAGGACATGCAACAAAGCTCACCCACCCAACCCTTAATCTGTTAAAGGTGAAACATGGCCAGACTTGTTTCCCTTCAATAAAAGATAAGCTCATAAGATAAAGACCTAGGGGTGAGTATGCAGCTCAGTCAGGGAGCACCCACTTAGCCTAAGCAGGGCCCTCATTCCATTCCACCCCCAACTCCCCCCTTCCCCTCCCAACTGAAAGGAGAAAACCTATTATCTACCCCAAACAAATGGCTAGCCAATCCTCCCATTGAAATCCTGCATTTAAGAGGCATCTTTAAAAAAAAAAAAAAAAAAAAAAAAGATAAAACAAGTTTTACAACTTTTGACACTCTATTGTGGTATTCAAATCTGCCCTTTAAACTGACCCTGGTTTTAGTGTGTGTGTGTGTGTGTGTGTGTGTGTGTGTGTGTGTGTGTCGTGCATGTTCGGGAACTTGCAACATGAAAAATGTGTATTTTTGGATGTTGATAATCATGCTCAAAAAAAAAAAAGGAGGAAAGGAAAGGAAAAAGGAAAGGAAAGGAAAGGAAAGGAAAGGAAAGGAAAGGAAAGGAAAGGAAAGAAAGGAAGGAAAGGAAAAGGAAAGGAAAGGAAAGGAAAGGAAGGAAAGGAAAGGAAAGGAAAAAGGAAAGGAAAGGAAGGAAGGAAAGGAAGGAAAGGAAAGGAAGGAAGGAAAGGAAGGAAGGAAGGAAAAAAGAAACACTTGGCACACTAGGAAAAGTGCTGGTCGGACAAATTCAAAGATACACCCGCACTGCTAAAGGAGGTCACAGGTCTCTAACATTGAAACGAAAAACACCATAAAATGTATTCTTTTTCTTAACTAATCTTTAACCGTTTCTATTTTTAAATTCTAATAGCCATCTCCCTTCTCCTCACAGGTACCCCCAGGAAACCCGGAGAACACGGACTTCAGAACACAGTGCTATGAAAAACCCCGCAGAGCCTGGATGACACGGTCCTTAACTGTATGAATTTATTGAGTCATTTTCTTCATGAACTTAAGTTTTTAAAATGCTATCAACCTAATAAATAATAAACCTCATCACACTACTGGCAGCCAATGAGAACGAAGCAGGTTTTCACCCCGACCCTGCCAACCCAGTTCAAGAATTTGGGAAAATACCAACGCCTGTTTCATAATACAGGTATTTTTTTTCTTCCCATCCTTTAATAAACTCTCTAGATAGACTTTTTTTTTTTTTTTTAAATCTCCCTAATTAGTTAGCAGCGTCCTTCAACGCACAGCTCAGGTGCCCCACATTCTGCGTAGGATCCACTTTGAAAACAAACCCGACTGCTCCATTTTCAGAGAGGTAAACTCAGCTCCGGGCAGCTCCAGTGAAGTCACCGCGTTTGTTATCTCAAAGATGCAATTAAGCGAAAATGACACAAGGCTGTCGAATGGATCGGTCGCAGACGTGGGAAGGTGTGGATCTCGGGTAAGGCCAGAGAAACGTGCACCCAGTAAATCGTTCCTGTTCCCCCACCCCCGCCCCCATCCTCCATCCTTTCTTCTCTCGCACACAACAGAGAAGAAATTAAATTTCCAAAGTTCCCCAGACTCTGGCTTAACTTTGCAGCTCTCGGAGCTCATGTAACGAGGAAAAGACAAGACAGGAAGACTGACCCCGAGCAAAGAGAAGCAAAGCAATAATAAAAAGGGCTTGACCCGGCAGGGTCCCCTGTCCCGGTCCTCACCCTCCTCCCAGCCCTTACACAGACACATTCTTGCGGCGGCCTCTCGCCACACCAGCTCCACCGCCGTTTACAGAAACGAGAAACAGACTCCGGGGACCGTCCCTGGGCGCGCTCGGCTCCGCCCGGCAATGTCACACGCCGTGGACACCCCTCCGAGCCCACTCTTCCCGGTGGACCTCCCCCAGCCCACTCGAGGGTCCTTGCTCCCCGTGGACCCTCCCCCAGCCCACTCGGGGGTCCCTGCTCCCCGGCGAAGCCCCCCAGCCCACTCGGGGGTCCCTGCTCCCCGTGGACCCCCCTCAGCCCACTCGGGGGTCCCTGCTCCCTGTGGACTCTCAGCCCACTCGGGGGTCCCTGCTCCCCGTGGACCCCTCTCAGCCCACTCGGGGGTCCCTGCTCCCCGTGGACCCCCCTCAGCCCACACGGGAGTCCCTGCTCCCCGTGGACTCCCCTCAGCCCACTCGGGGGTCCCTGCTCCCGGTGAACCATTCCAGCCCACTCGGGGGTCCCTGCTCCCCGTGAACCCTCCCCCAGACCGCTCGGGGGTCCCTGCTCCCGTTGGACACCCCTCAGCCCACTCGGAGGTCCCTGCTCCCCGTGAACCCTCCCAGCCCACTCGGGAGTCCCTGCTCCGCGTGAACCCTCCCCCAGACCACTCGGGGGTCCCTGCTCCCCGTAGACCCTCCGCCAGCCCACTCGGGGGTCCCTGCTCCCCACCCTCGGCACGCCAGGCACCCCACCACCCGAGCCGACGGGAGCCGAGGGAGCCGAGGGACGTCCCGGAGGCCCACACCTCCCGCCGGTAACCCAGCCCGGCCCGCGTGCTTACCGGCGCGTGGGGAGCCCGGGTGCGGCCAGCAGAGCGCAGCGCGCGGGCTCCGAGAGCCGCCGCCTCTCCTCGGCCGAGCTGCTTCGGGCGTGCGCGGAAAGGCTAGGCGACGAGGGCAGCAGCATCGCCGGGCGGCGACCCCGCCGAGCTCCCGGGCCGCAGCGCCTCAACGACGGCCGCTGGCGCGCGGCGCTGCCCGGGCGGCGGAGGCGGACGGGAGGGCCGGGGAGTGTGGCGCGGCGGCGGCGCGGAGCCCCCGGACGCCTGCGAACATGGTGTGGCACCCTCGCCCGGCGCGGCCGTGAGAGCTCCTCGCGCCCCGCCGCCCCGCCGCTGCTCCTCGGCCCGCCGCCCGGCCCCGCCTCCGCCGCCCGGCCCCGCCCCTGGCCCCGCCCCCGCTGTCACTCAACCGCGCCGCGCCCGGACGGGACCGCGGGCCGCAGGCTCTGCTCTCCGCCCCGCCCATTGGCTCGCTCGGCGCCCCGCCTCGCCCCCGCCCTCGGGGACGGAGTCGCCGGGGAGATGGACGAGCGCCCGGTTGCCGTGACGACTGGTGCCTTGGGCCTAGGCGCCTCTCTCCCTTTGGTTGAGCCCCGCGCTCAGATGGATGGCGTCCCGGCAGCGTTCTGCTGCGCGCGCTGCTCCCGCCTGGCGCTGGCCCGAGGGGGACGCCTCGCCCGCGCGCCCTAACTTCGGGAACAGAACTTTCCGAGGCGCGCGGGGCTGAGTGGCTGGCGAGCAAGCCAAGAGACCCCTCCCGCTCCGCGCAGCCTGGCTTTCAGGATCCGATCCCCCCCACTCCTACCTCTCTCCCCGTCCCCTCCCCCATCCTCCCCTCACCCCGCCCGTCCTACTTCCCTCCGCCCCTCCGTCCTACCTCCCCCGTCCCCTCCCCTCTGTCCTAACTCCCTCCCCAACTCCGTCCTACCTCTCCCCCCGCCTCCCCGTCCCCACTCTCCCACCTCCCTTCCCCACTCCGTCCTACCTCTCCGCCCCCCCCCCCCGCCCCCGGTCCCTACTCTCCCACCTCCCTCCCCCCCACCCCCCACCCCCCAGTCCCCACTCTGTCCTACCTCCTTCCCCACCCTGCGGCTGGGGCTTTGAAAGGCTGGAGAAAGTGGAGAGCGGGAGCGTGGCCTTGCCAGCACCCCCAGCAACACAGCAACCGAGAAACAGCTCCACCAGGTCCCCAGGGCTGTGAAGAGACTTCCAGAAGTGTGCTGTGCCAGCACAGCCCCAATGCCCCCTACCACCCCCCGGAAAACTCAAATACCCAGATTTTCCTAAAAAGCAAGTCATTCTTGGCTTGCTGTTATGTGAAATTGTTAATCCCGACGTTTAAAATTGTCAAGCAAAAGGACATAATAAACTATTTTTCCATACATACTACAGCTTGGCAAACGTATATCCTGATAGCAGGTTTTTTTTCCTCCCTGCAAACTAAAACTTTTTAATTTCAATTATTTGCAAGGAAGCCTTGCAGAATAGCATCTTGTGATTTGGGTTTTGAAAGGTTTGTGTTTGGAGGTGCTATATAACATCACACTCAGTAACACACACACACACACACACACACACACACAGGTCAATTTTGTCTGAGACCCCTAGATGAATCTTTATTTACTTCATGAATCTTCTCAAAATGGAGAAATGAGGCTCATCTGCCTTCTCCAGTCAAGCTGCAAAGGCTTTAGTACAGGTGTGATGACTGAGGGCATTAATGATTTACCTTTGGTTACTATTTGAGTTTCCATTATCTCATTCACCAAATGAATAACTATGATGGATGTCTTCAAATGTGCCTTGCAAGCACGCACTGAATGCGATCCTTTAACTCCGTGGGAAACTCACAGCAGAAGTCTAAGGTCCTTCAGGAGCTAAACGTGGAACCCTAAGGAGAAAGCTAACATTCTATAGACAGTTTGAAAACGAAGGCCCAAACGGTGTAGTTTTGGGTACAGCAGCAAAGGCAAAGTTATGAAGGAAAGGAGCTTAGTCTGGACTTGGAAAGCTAAGAACTGGAATGAAGGGAACAGAGCTGAGAGGAAGTGGTTAAGGACATCACATACAGGTAGGGAACGGCAGGAGGGATGAGCGGGGTCATTAAATAACAGGGAGCAAAACCGGCCTGTTGAAGTGGAGACAGAATACTTGGAGCCCTTCCCCCAATTTCGAATGTTTGGGTTCATTTATCTCAGAGAGAGGTAAGATAGGGAGAAGTCTGTTTGGAGGAACAAAAACCTTCAGGGAACACTTGCCTGAGTTTGCCGTTGAAAGAAAATGGATACATTTATTGGAAAGAAAAGAACCGTCTATAAAGCTTGTCAGAAATAAGGTGGAGCAGTACAGAGAGAATAAGGGTTGTAAGCTTCCACAAAAACGTGCAAATACACTGTTGTGAGCAATTTTTTTTCCTTTTCCCTTTTGCACAAAGCCATTTCAGGTGGCTGCCCTCAAGGCTTCTTTCTACAGTAATCCCCTCTGTTTGGGAGAAGCTGAAAGGCTGGTTTAATAATAAAACCAGATACACAGAAGGGAAACCTACAGGTTAATCTTTGGATATACTATAGGTTTGTATTTAGAAGAAGGAGAAAAAGGAGAAAGAAAAAGGGGGGAGAGGAGGAAAAATATTAATAGGATCCAGTACTATCTTACAAATGATAAGCCAAAATCAAGGAGTTATTTCAGGTATATAGCGAGAGTCCAGTAATAAACAAACAAAAAGGAAAAAAAAACTTATATAGGACCATAGTATGTTCCTAAGTCAAAGGAAAAATAGTCTGCTTCAAGTGATGCTGATAAGATTTTGTAATATCCAGCAACATTATTAATTAAAAAATTAATTTGGAAAAGATAACTTTAAAATGGATGTTTTACAACAAAGCCAGCAATGTGCATTACAAAACACAGTCTTTATTCCCACTGAAGTCAGGAACAAAGCAAGACTGCCCACCATCAGAGCGTGCAACAATGGGACAGAGAGCCAGTGCAACTAGATATGGAATGTAACTAATAAATTAAATGTAGCCGTGCAAGACAGAATGATTTTAGTTTCTTCTACGGTCACGTTTGTGTGGTTACAAACTATTTTACTTCCTGTTGCCAAAAGTATCATCACATGTGCCTATACGGCGTGCACGTGTGGGCACGCATGTGGAAGTCAAAGGAGAGCTTTGTGATGTTAGTGCTCTGCTTCCATTTTCACACATGGAAATGCGGTGTTGGGGTCTGCTGCAGGGTGGTCTTTCCATCCCACACAAACTATTCTGAACTTTGTGTGTCCCAAGGATGGTCTCTGAGTGATAAATAATTCAAGGCCCATAATGATACTTTGTACCGAATTAGATTTTATTTCTAAAGAAATCCTCCATGTGTTCCAACAAACCCACAAAGGGGTGTCTCGGTCTCTCCAAAACGTTGAGATTGCATGATTCAAAGATCAGTCACTTTAAAACACCATTTTTTACCTTAAAGGCTGCAATTAATTCTGGGTTCATCCGTGTCTGTAAACAGCGATGTTTCCCCAGCTGGCTTCCGGTGCAGTTCTCAGTGTGAAATATTTGTACTCTGACGTGGACTAGCTGTGTTAGTGTTTTTCTCCTTGTTAAGCCCAGAAACATATTGTTCCTTCTTGATAAACAGACTAAAGACAGTGATGGGAACCCTTCCCAGGTGACAAGCAGAGGCGAGATAAGTAATCCACTCAAACGTGAACAGGTAATTGGAGCGCTAGCTCCTGTGCTCAAGAAAGACTTAGTGTTGGTGGGTACTCACACCTCCAAGGGAGTGGAGAATTACCGGGTGGGGAGGATAGTGTAGCGGTGGAAATCAGATAGGCCTGCAGTTACCCTCGGGGCCACTGAATAGACAGGTTATTTTTCTTTTGGGGAGTAGCTGGACTCTCTTTAAAATAGGAGAATTTCTCCAGAATGTAGAGGCACAGGACAGCAAGAACACAGGAAAGTCTAATTGTTGAGAGGCGGCCTGGTAGCTCAGTAATGAAAAGAACAGAAGACCTGAGCACAAATCTTGACCTGTCTTATGTGGCTCTCATTTTCCTACTATAAAGCAAATAAATAAACACATGGTGTCGGAAACATTCAGCAGATTCAAATGGACAATTGTTTGTAAACTTGAAAGTAAGTATTTTAAAACATCAAACAATAACAACAAAACCTTATATGGTTTGGGGAATTCGTTGATGTTTTAGATGAGATGATTTTTTCAAAGTAAGTTTTGTTCTAATGGAAAACTTTAGAAAATGCCTAGGAGATCCTAGGACTAGCTAACCCTGTGAAAGATTAATTTAATTGTGGCACACCTCAAATTCAACCTTTCGTTCCCCAGGAGTTTCTTTCTGATAGTTAATTCTTCTAGTTGTCCCTCACTTGCCACCTTGGCCAGGGCTACTTCCTCTCAGATTCATGCTGGCCCATCTGTTCCTACTTTGGCCCTACCTGCACTCATTTTGTCACCGAAATTCCTTGACTGGTAACACTTACTGCAAGTTGCTAATGAGTTAAACTGTAAAAGTGTTATCTTTAGAAGATCATGGTTAAAATTCACATTACCTCCTGGATTTCTCACCACACATTAACGTGGATTGCATTATCAGATTAGGTAGTTGTCACTTTCAACCCTGAAGGAGAAAGATACTGGAGCAGTAAATTTTAATTTAGTGAAGAGGCAAGAAGGGAAGTCAGTTTTAGTGATGAGAAGGGAGAGAGAGAGAAATATGTTGTGTTGTGGGGGGGAGGCTTGGGACCCTCAGGGCTAATGATACCAAGGGAGGGGATCAGGGAGGTGTGTGTATTGCTGTGGGCGTGGCATTGAAGTCAAACTGCCTAATTCACAATTTTTCCTGGGGTTGGTCCCGTCCTGACTCATTCTACTACTTGTCCTGGCAAGTTATGCAACTGCCTGTTCAATTTGGTTGAAGAAAACATGGCAAAATGAACACAACCCTTCTACTTTTGTTTTCGACTCAGCCAGGCTAGAACATACACGAAGAAATATAATGTGAATATTCTGTTATCTGGATGAGACCCATAGAGAAAGGCCTTATAGTTCGTGGCTGCTTGATCTTGAACTTAGGTGTTCCCCCAAGTGGTGCCCTAGACAAAGTGAAGCTTTCTACTTTCCCCGATCTGTTTTAAAGCACGTCCCTGTGGTGACGGTAAAGCCTGGGTGAGGGAGTTGATCATTAAAGGCCCTGTTAGGTGGAGCTTAATAAACCAAGACATCACTCTGTCAAACAACTAACTAACTAAATAAATAATAAATATGTTGATAGCCTTGGTTTTTATATTTTCCCTATAATAATGTCTAATGGAAGACTCAGAATGAACCTTGTCTCATACAGAGACTGATGAACATGTCGAGGGGCCAGATCTCTTGGTATTCGAATAAAAGGAGAAAATGAGTTTTTGTTGAGTGACAAACTTTTCCTGGGGAGATGCAACACACATCTACTCACCCCAGATAGGGAGCCCAAGACAGACCAAAGCCTAACCCTAACCCCAATCCTTCGATATCATCAAAGTAAACTTGATGGAGCATGAGGGTTTTGTTTTTTTTTTGGGGGTGGGGATGGGTGGCGAGTAGAGGGAGGTTATTTATAGAAATATGGGTGAGGGTTACTTACATTAACAGAAATGACTTGAAGATAGCTGAATCAGCAAGGCCCACCCGAGCATGGGTGACAGTCCATGAGAAACCTGGAGCACGGTGCACAGCCTGCAGGCAACTCAACGAGCTGGAGTGTCCTTTCCACGTGACTCCGGTCAAACCCTCTTGCAGGGAGCTCGGCTGGCCTCGGAGGCTTCTTTGCTTCTTGGTTTTGCCTGAGAGTGTTCTTTGCTTCTTCTCTGAGAATGACTCTTAGCTTTTATTGCTTATTCTGGCAGGGAGGGGCATAGTGAAATAATGTTGTTTATTTGAAAAACAGGAGAGGAAATTTGTTTTAGAGAGCTGAAATTGTTAGGGTGAGTGGTCCTTTATCTCGGTGGTTCTCAGCCTTCCTAATGGTTGGACCCCCCCAACCATAATTTTTTTTTTGTTGTGATTTCCTAACTGTACTATTTCTTACTGTTATGAATCATAATGTAAATATCTGATAAGTGGATGGTCTTGATTTATTTGAACTCGAAGGGTCAAGACCCACAGGTTGAGAACCACTGCCTTAGCTAACAATGAGAGTAGAGAGCTATAAAACATTACTAATGTACAGCTTAAGCATTTTATTTTTGTTTAAGACTTATTACATCCAGGCTTTAACCTTCTGATAACCTTCTGACTGAGTCAAGGCACTATGACCACACCCCTGTGCTGAGAGGTCTACCTCGGCTTTCTTCCCAGAGTGCACTATCTACTATGTTTTGGTTTGGTTTGGTTAAAAGGAATAGAGAACCTTCAGGAACATACAAGACCGCATGAGTTAGAATGGTTTGAGAAAAGACCACTGACCGGAGCTTCCTTTTTGCCTTGGGAAAATTTGCCTTTATTGCTTAACACATACAAAGAACAGAGTTTATACACGGATGGGGAAGTCAACCCAAGACATGAAAATAGAATCCGGTAAAGGGAATTGCTGAAGAAAAGCCAAATTGAAATGATGCTGGACATAAAAGACTCAGTAAAACCAAATAAAAACCTCAGTGGACAGCCTCAGTAACAGAAATGATCATCTGGAAAACACAGACAGCGTGGAAGACAGAGCAGAGGAATTCTATCGCCCTGAAAAGGTAAATGGGGAAATTACTTTTTTAACATGGGATCTTTGAGATACCATGAAGAGATGTAACGTTTGAATTACGGCCCTGGGCGAAGAAGAATACCGCCGTGAAAGCATCGAGGATATTTTCAACAAAACCATCGAAGAAAATGTCCCAGACATAACATCTAAGTTTCTATTGTTGTGATAAACACCATTATCAAAAGCAGCTGGAGGAGGAAATGGTTTATTTTAGATTACAGCTGTAGTCCACCATGACGGGAAGTCAGGACAGGAATTTGAGGTAGGAGCAGAAGCAGATACCATGGAGGAATGCCACTGACTGGCTTGCTCAGTCTACTTTCTCATACAATCCACAACCACCTGCTAAGGGCTGGCACCGCCCACAGTGGGCTGGGCCCGCCCACTTCAATTGGTAATTAAGAAAATACCCCACAGACTTGCTCACAGTCAATCTGATAGAGGCGTTTTCTCAGCTGAGGTTCCTCTTCCAGGATGACTCTGGCTGGTTGACGCAAACTCTAACCAAGGCATCTAGAGAAAGATGTACATCTTGGTGCACGAGGCCTACAGAACACTAAAGAGACAGGACTGAAGAAGAAATTCCCCAGGACTTATGGTAGTGAGAACAAGATGAGAGGATATATTTGAAACACAGCAACCTTTGTTCACCTGATGATGTTTTTTTTCAAAAGTACACGAATACTTTGAACAAAGTAGGAGAGCATCCGCTGAGCATGGCTTTACTAGAGAGTTTTGTCTCACATAAGAACGAGGTGGTACACTTAAGGGCGGGCCTTATGGCCAGCAGTAGATGGCCAACACAAAACAAACCCATGGCATTTGGGGAGAACTTTTGTCTCATATGCTTTGTTTGGGCTTTTTGTTTTCCTTACTGGTGTTCTGCATGTATATTGTGGTTTCTGATTTTGTGTATTTATGAGATTTGAGTGTGTGCATCTGTGCCTGTATGTGTTTCTTGTGCTTTTTCTTTTTCTCTTTCCAGTTGTTTTGTTTTGGATTGTTTCTTTTCTTTGCCTGTGTTCTAAAGAGAGAGAGAAAGAAAACATGGAGTTGGATGTGTGAGGAAAGATGAGGGAGGGGGAACTGTGACCAGAATGTATTGTATGAAAAAAAAAATGTTTTTTAAGAGGGAAAGAAACGTTGGTGCACACCTGTTTCTGACGATGCAGCGGCTCTGCCTGTCAACGTCAGGATCTCTGCATCCTCCTCCTCTCACAACTGGGAGAGCAATACCATGGTTGCAGGCTCCTGATCTTCTAGAGTCGAAAGAACAGAAAAGTGTGCAGCCAGCCTTGGCTCTTCCTTCTGAATACAGAAAACTTAAAGCTTTCCCCAAGGACTTCTCTCTAGAACTCTCACCTATATGTTGTCAGTATTATGTCCTGTGGTCCCTTCTGTCTACAAGGAAAACAAAGAAGCAAATACTGAGCCCTTCTCAAAACCTTGCAGTGAGGGAGGCGTGGGAAACAGAGCCTGGAATAGACACTGGCTTACTTAGTCTTGGCTACCTTAGTGTCCCCAGCATGTAGTACCACATGTAGATTAACATTTGAGGGCTAAGAGAAACATGAGCAGGTTAGGTCATTTAAACAGTAAGTTTTTCCATCAATGCCTAAGTTAACAAGCCAGTCTTACATGTGATTTCAATTTTTTTTTTTTTTCGAGACAGGGTTTCTTCCCCTGTCTCTGGCTGTCCTGGAACTCACTCTATAGACCAGGCTGACCTTGAACTCGCAGAGATCCTCCTGACTCTGCCTCCCAAGTGCTGGGATTAAAGGTGTGCATCGCCAGTGCCCAGCTGTTATTTCAATTTAAAATGGATTTTTAAAGGGATTATTTGGTTTTTCAGTAATACAATAATATTTTTATAAGACAATTGCTAATTTTCATTATGCCACCTTAGTTACACTGCCATATTCCCATTGTAACTGCAGTAACTGTAACAGCCCTCTTTATGGGCTTTTGAGTACCTGATATGAACTCTCTCCAGTAAAGAATAGCTCAAATGTCACCAGAAAGTGGTTGGTAGCCTCATAACAGAATGCCACTGTTGCACCATGGACAGGTGCCTGGCAGGTTGGTACTATAGCACACAAGTTCCACATCTGAGTGATGGTTTTTCTCCCACAGCTGCCTACGTAGCATCTCTATATATGGATGGTTGAGTTTCTTACATCTAATCCTCACCAGAAGGCACACACACACACACACACACACACACACACACACACGCCTTTGACAGGCCATTGAGAGACAACCTGGCTGTGCAAAACTGAACAAGAATGAACACAGCAAATTTGTCCCAAACAAATATTCCTGAGAACACTCAACGTGTTCTGATGAAGCACTTGCCATTTTCCTCTTGTTCTTATTTCTAAACCAGTGATCACACATGCTTTTCATGGAGGGTCCTTATTTAACGTCCTCAGTTTAACAGCTGCTGTAATCAACACCTGATGACTTTTCAAATACTCACGGGTAGCATTTTTACCAAGTGTAATTATTGCGTTATATGTCATGTGCATGTATGCATGATGTGTATGCATAGGTGTGGGTGTGTGTGTGTGTGTGTGTGTAGGTCAGAGGTCAACTGTCGAGGGTAGGTCCTCTCTTTCCACTTTATGTGAGTTATGGGGATTCAGGTCGCTGGCCTTGTGTGACAAGTGCCCTTACCCACCGAGCGATCTTGGAAGCCCTCTTTTAATCTTACTTCCCACAGCACATTATTGCTTTCCAAGCCCTAGTACAGTGGCTCTCACCCTTCCTAACGCTGCAACCCTTTCAGGCAGTTCCTCATGCTGTGGTCATTATTTTCACTGCTACTTCACAACTGTAATTTTGCTACTGTTATGAATCATAGTGTAAACGTCTGATACACAGACGGTCTTAAGTGACCCTTGTGAAAGGGTCGTTCACCCCTCAAAGGGGTCATGACCCACAGGTTGAGAACTTCTACTCTAGAAGGTTAAAATGGCGTTATCTTACTTTGATCATAATAAATTTCAATGGATATTGAATCTCTTCAATTTATTTTACATACGTGGAAGCCGTCTCTCTGGGTCTTGCCACATAGATCTGGTCTTTCTGGTTTTTTTCTACAGTGTTTTTTTGTTTTTTTCTAAACAAGGGCATGCTCATAAGCCTTAAGAAATTAAAACAGAAGACCGGGTAGTGATGGCACATGCTTTTAATCCCAGCACTTGGGAAGCAGAGGCAGGTGGATCTCTGTGAGTTTGAGGCTAGCCTGGTCTACAGATCTATAGAGTAAGGTCTAGGACAGCCAGAGTTAGAGCAGAGAAACCCTGTCTCAAAAAAAAGAAAGAAAGAAAGAAAGAAAAGAAAGAAAGAAAGAAAGAAAAGAAAGAAAGAAAGAAAGAAATTGAAACAGGATGGTACAGTGTCCCTCCACCTGCTAAATCTTCTCTTGGTGGCCCAGGAAATGAGTTGAGTCCATAAGAGAAGGGTGGGGGGGTGCATTCCCAGGTCACATGTTGGAGCTCTCTTTCTCTCCTTTACCAATACTAATTTTGGACGACATGCACAGAAATTGATTCCATCTCTGCTGTCCATGTCATGGGAGTAAGGAGAGACATAATCACCCAGACATCCCAAGCTCCGTAGTTCCCATTAAAACATTAACTTAGAATGGACTGGTGAGGTGGCTCAGTGGTTGCAAGCACTTCCTGCTAAGCCTGGTGACCTGAATTCAATCCCTACAGGATTTCCATGGACTTCCCCATGTGGCCTGTACACTTGAGCTTCCCGCCCCCCATATAAATAAATAAATAAATAAATAAATAAATAAATAAATAAATAAATAAATAAATAAATAAATAGATAAATAGATAGATAAATAGATAAATAAATTTTAATTTAAGATTGGTGAGTGAATGATTAATTGTGTGTGTATGTGTGTGTGTGTGTGTGTGTGTGTGTGTGTTTTGTTTTGTTTTCCTTTCTGGCAACATTTTGCTATGGTTGGCTTCAAACTCCTGATCTTTGTGCGTCTAGATCCTGGATGCTGGATTCAGAGGTACTTTCCCATTAAAATGTTGCTGAAACGAGCTGATTTCAGTGCGATTATGTAGGCTTTCAAGTTTGCTTTATGATGACGACAGCAGGACTTTACATGTGCATGTGTGCATGTGTGTGCATGCATGTGGAGGTCAGAGGAAACCGTGGGTGATGTTACTCAGGAACCATCCACCTTTTTATTGAGACAGTCTCCATTGGCCCAGCACATGTCAGTTAGGCCAGGAAGGCTGTCCATCCTTCCCAGCACTAGCTCCCATGTATACACTGTCACACTAGCTTTTCTTTACATGGATTTGGGTATAAACTCAGGTCCCCTGCTTACATCGCATGTTACTGACTGAGCCATCTCAACAGCTCCAACGGTATATTTCTAATAAGAAAAATTTAAATCTAGATGGTTGCTGAGTTGAGGTTTGCCGGGAATGGCACAGCTGTGCAGATGGCTGCTTGCCACAGTTCCAGCCTCTGGTGCGCTACCTCTGCAGAAGACATCTGGCCATAACTGCTCTACAAACGGGCCTGCTATGCTTTGTATGTTGAACTTTCCTTTTTCTCTCTAAAGCTTCTTCTGTTCCTGTAAATGAAACCCAGGCCAATGCCTCCATGGGAGCCTACCCTCTTTGTGGCCCCCTGATAAGGAAGAAGACTGAATCGAATGACCCTGAGGTGGAAGCCTTTGTGAGTGACTTAAAGGCTGTTGCCCCTGACTCAGCCTGTCTAAATCCAAGTCAGTTAGGGAGGAGATGAAATTGTGCATGAAACTTCTCCTTAAAGAACTTTTTGGAATTGTATGGTGCGACCAAGTTCAGGGACGGGACGGTGATTACTACTGAGCCTGCGTTTCCTGAGCTCACCAGGGTTTACAGAGAGTCCCAGAAAAAAAAAGAAGGATGAATAGTCAAGGAAAAGAGGAATAGATGCTGTTAATGCTCAAGAAATATATGATTAAGTTTGGATGGATACAGGAAAGGAATAGAAGAACTAGGGGAAGTCTAAAATCTATAAATATACATTTTCCTTCTGGTACAGTTTTTGCCTTTCTGTCTGTTTGTTAAAACTGCAAGCAGGGTGCCCAGTGAACCATCAGTGAACCATTGTGTTGGAGGTTTTCTGAGAACAGGTTGATGAATAAACGGTTACAATGAAAATTATTCTTGCTCGGTGTACCAGGTGTGAAAAACCAGAAAGAAATGTAGCCATGTGATTTTTCTAAGAAGCTTTGAAAGTGCTCGATCTTGATGAACTGTTAGATTTGCAATGTACTTTCAGTAAATAAAAGACTGGGCTGGCTCACACTCAGGAGCAGCAGAAGGAGAAGAGAGAGAGAGAGACAGAAGGAAGAGAGAGAGGGGGAGAAGGAGAGAGAGAGAATCCTCAAGCTCTGATGCTCTCCTGAGATGACTGTCAGCTTGTACCAGCTTCTGACTCCTGGATCAATCCTTTGCACTGCTCCCAGGAATCCCTTTCTCAAGACCCTGACGTCAAGCCGAGGCTCCACCCATTAGAGGCTATAATGTTACATTTTAAACACTTACTATTTAGAGGTAAAGAAAACAATGCAAAACCAAGTCAAACAAAGATTTGAATTTATTTTATACAAATGATATCTTGAGGTCTCATTATGAGTTTATTTTGAAATGCATTAGTTGTATAAACTAATAGGTTTATACTGTATATATTTATATATATACACATATATATACTATATATATGTGTGTGTGTGTATATATATATATATTATATATATATATATTATATAACAAACTGTAGGTTTGCCTTGGTTAGTAACTTTAAAAAAAAATTTAAAAACATATACTTCCCATTGTTTTTCTTTTGAGTGAGAAATGCAGTCCAGACTGGCCTTGAACTTGTTACGAAGTTGAGAATGATCTTCACCTCCTGATCCTCCTGCCTCTACCCCCTGAATGCTGGGATAACAGATGTTAGCTATGCCTCTATGTCCAATATTAAAAGTATTTTCCTGAGGACTGGGTGTTGCTCTGTCGGTAGTATGCTTACCCGGTATGGGTGAGGCCCTGGGTTTGACACCCCCAGGACAACTGTGAGGGTGGCAGCAAAGGCTTTCCATGAGTGACAAGGAGAACGGGGACCCGTAGAAAGCACAAGACTCCCCACTGTATACGTGTGCTACCTCCCTGCTTCCAAACCTGTGGGATTACCAAGTCTTTAAAAAAGATGTTACATAGTGTGCCTTAAACATCAAAGGACTCCCAAGGCAAGAAAACCAAAGCAGGGAAGGAAACAGCAGCGGGAGACTCTAACAGCCGGCTTCTCTTTCTCAGACGATGACAAGCAGAATTCTGTACTGCCAAGGACGGCCTTGAACTTGTGTTTCTCTTCCTATGTGATGTGAAGTTTCCTGTTACATTAAGGATACATTATTACAGGCAGAAAATATTGGGTTTCGATAAGAGTTTCTTAGATTTGTAGTTTCTTTATATACTTTTAAAGATTATATTTCCATGTTTAACAGTAACTATTAAGAATAAAGGTTTAACTTGTTGTAGTCTTGTTTTTTTGTTTTTTTTTTTAGAAATAGTAACCTTGTCTCTGCAATGTGTTTCCAGCCTTGTAATGATAGAGCTGGTAGCCTGTCATTACCTCAGAGACTGGCTTTAGTTTGCTTATAAGGTTTGAGCAGCTTTCCATAACAAGGCTGGATCTTCAGGATTTTCTGTCTGAAATCGCTTATGTTGCAAGTTGGAACTTGATGTGTGGGATGTTAATCAAGACAAGAATTTTCCTTTCATGTACTCTCTTCTCCAGAAACATCTTTCCTCTTTTGCATTTATCGCAAATATGTATAAACTTATTAACTCTTATAAACCGTATTTTAATAAACCCTCCCAAGTGTGAGAAATGATAAGCCCAAAATGGTTTGTGACCTGAATATTCGCAATTATATTAATCTTTTTAAAATAGCATCTTATAATTATAAGCATATTATATAATACAAGTAGTTCTTAGGGTCTTTTAAGAGAATAACTGAAAACAGTAATAAAAATTGTAAAACCAAGTCACAGTTCAGGATCAGGAATCTTATTCCCTAGCCCAGGCCATCAGTCCATTGAGGTGGCCACTAGGAATTTTTTTCAGCTCTCTTTTCTGATATTTCCTTTCCCGTTTTCAACCACCTTAAACGATCATTGAAGGACAGAATAGAAAAGTTGCTAAGACTTAAATCTGTTCGGCCATTCACCATTTTTGTTAATTTTATTAATATTTTAAAATTATAATTATTCCGTTATATGAGTTATGCTCTGTATTCACTGTCACTGTGACATGTGACATCTCCTTGCATTTACGTACCAAGATTTGATTGCATACACCTTCCCTATATGCTGCCTCTTTCCTCTTCTCCCCTGGTCTCCTTTCTCAGAACTATTTTCCCTAGTTCTTGGAATTGAACATAGAGCTCCATCTTACTAAACCAAACACTTTACCTTTAATTTATATCCCATGTTTTATTTAAAGCTCGTGTTCTATTTTTTATTTTGAGTTGGGGGTCTAGCTGAATTACTGGGCCTTGAACTTTGAGGCTTCCTACCTCCACTCAGAGGTCTCCAATTACAGGCCTATGATCCAGGACACACACCCAGTCACACTCTTCCCTCCCTCCCTCCTTCCCTTCCTCCCTTCCTCCTTCTTTCCTTCCTTTCTTTTCAAAGTTTTTATGGCACGAGGGTAAATATGAGACTTTTTGAGACAGGATCTCATTCTGCAGTCCTGGCTTGCCTGGAACTCTGTGCAGATCAAGCTGTCCTCAAACTCGCAAGAGAATTTCCTGCCTCTGCCTCTGCCTCTGATACTGTTTCTCTTTTTAAAATCTGGATTATTTTGGCTTTCCATAATGGACTCCGGTTCCATTCATCTTTTCCATGAATGACACAGTGTCGTTGTCCTTTGTAGCTGAATAAGCTTCTATTGTGTGTGTGCTATGTCTTCTGTGTTCGTTCATCTGCCCATGTACACGTGGGACGACTCCATAACGTGGCTGTTGTGAACAGCCCCACGGCAGATGTGGGTTTGCAGGTATTCCTTTCACATGCTGACTTCATCTTCTTCGGTATAAACCCAGGAGTGATATAACTTGTATTTTAAATTTATAGCAGCTCTTTCTGGTTGTTTGACCGATCTATAAAAATACATGGCACTCTCTTTTCTATGTGCTATCTTTCTCATCTCTCTGAAGGACACAGTAATACTTGTCAATGTTTTTTATCTGTTAATGCGATAAATTACGTTGATTTTTTTTTTTTTTTCGAGTGACAGACTTAGCGTTCTTGGAATAAACCTCATTTGGTTGTGATGTAAGTAACTTGCTCAAACCTGGAAAGGTGAGCAAGGATCATAAGAAATTGGAGAGAGACCTGTCCAATAAAACAGAAGATTAGAATAAACAGAAAAGGTACTTGGAGTAAAACGAATGTAACAACAAAATAAGAAAAAACATTGACAAACAGAAAGAACTCACTCTGTAGATCAGGCTGGCCTTGAACTCACAGAGCTTCACCTGCCTCTGCCTCTCTCTCTTGTGTGCTGGGATTAAAGGCATGTGCCACCACCATCTGGCTTTTTTTTTTTTTTTTTAATTTTAATATTTTGAATTTTGTTTTTGGAGACCGTTCAAAAATAAATGACAAATAGTCAGAATGTCAAAACTGAAAACTTCTAGTTTAGTTACCAGGGGATTTGTTT
The DNA here is from genome assembly GCA_026225945.1 of Cricetomys ansorgei. NCBI lineage: Eukaryota > Metazoa > Chordata > Mammalia > Rodentia > Nesomyidae > Cricetomys > Cricetomys ansorgei. The sequence goes on along the minus strand of JAMJFZ010001232.1, from coordinate 2,653,129 downwards.
TGGCCAAAGTGAGAAATGTAAGTCTGTATGCTTTGAAGACATTTATTAAATGTATTCCTTTGAACTATTAGAAACAAATTTACATACAAAAGTTGGCTTCACTAACACATCAGTGCATGGAGGGCTGGGACTTGAACTCCGGTCCTCTGTAAGAAGAGCCAGTGCCATCTCTCCAGCCCCATGTCAGTGCAAGGTAAGAGGCGTCTTTTCTCCTTATGTTCTGAGTGAGCACAGGAGCCCCTATAGGTACCAGCTGCACTCAGCCCCAGTGAAGTATGGAGGAGTTCTCGCAGAAGCACATTTTAAGTTTAGGCTTCCTTCCGTATCTTCTAGATAAAATTTTAGGATGGCAACTCTGAAACCAGTTTCCAGTGCGGGAGGAGGCCCCTGAACCTCCCCGTCAGCCCTGGCATGAATGGATAAGACTGTCTCACAAGATTAGGCAAATGATCTATCGGGTTCTCTCCCCAGACTCATCTGAACTTGCATACTTGGAAATTCTTCCTCGGGACTGTTGAGTCCTACCCAAGTGCACCTTCTAAGAATGTTGAAGCCTAATAACCTAAACGACGTTCGTACAGAATGACGGTGGTAGAGAGAAAGAGAAAACTCTCTACGTGATTCCATCCCTGCGTGGGACCAGACGTATTTCTCTCCGTTCCAGAGCGGGGGAGTGGAAAATGGAGTTCGTTTGGTGGTGTCTCGCTTCGTTCACAGGCAAGGCAAATGCTTCACACAGCTGATCCTTATCCACTGTGTTGGAGTCACATTCCTTTCGGCCTTTTTGCTATATCTTAAGGCGGAACGGGGAGAGACAGCAAAAGAGACGCAAAGAGCCTCTCGCTCAGCTGCTTCAGGGGAGTGTTGTGCAGCGACTGATCCAACCACAGCAATCCCTCCCTCTTCTTCCTCGTGCATCTTTCTGAAAATTAACATACGCGCAATACGGTCTGGTGGCCAGGATCGCTCTATGGAGCAATGCGAAAAGTTACTCCAGCCCTCGTATGGGCCTAGCTGTCATAAACATAGAAGACGAAACGCTGGATAGTTACGTCTCATCGTAGATCTGGTGGGTGAACTGTCTAGGTACAAAATAAGACTTTTACTTTAAAAGCGTATTACATTTGTATGTATCTCTGTGCGAGCGCGCGTGCATGGCACATGCACTTGCAGAGGTCAGAGGATGACATCTAGAAGTTCCTTTTCTCCTTCTGCCCTGAGGATTCCCGGGATGAAGTTTGGGTCGGCAGAGTTGGCGGAAGGTGCCTTTAACCACTGAACCATATTGCTGACTCGAAAAAAAAAAAAAAAAAACCCAACTTTTTAACGTGAGCACACGAATGCGCAAGGATGCCTAAAGATGTTCTTTTCACATGTTCTTATTTTGTCCTATCTCTAGAATTTTCATAATGTCTTATCCATTGACCTCAATACATTTTTGGCATTGCTTTTACTTTATGAATGAATTAAATGTGAGTATGAGGAGCTCAAAGGTTCCCGTAAGGAAACCATAAATCCAGGCGTTCGTGTGAAAGTCATAGAATTCCCTTTCAACATGAAACATCAGCTCTCTCAGTTTTAAAAAGGTGTTTTTTTTTTTTAATTTTCTTGACTTTTATTGTTGCCCACAGTTACTCTCCGTCTTTGGTATACTTGCTTCTGTCATTCTGTTCCATCAATATCTCACAAGCATCAGCTGGGCATTCCGTATCAATAAAACAATTGCCAAGGGCTATGGGGTGGGTGGAGCCATATATTTGTAAGGAAAAAAAGAAAAGAAAGAAAGAAACGAGCATAACAATGCAAGGTAGTACCTGGCATCATATGAATAGCACAAGAAGGACATAAAGTATTTAGAGGGAGTAGTTTGAGTCAGAGAAATTCTGGGTGGGCATCATGGAAGACATGGTGCATGAATCTGATCTTACACGGGTAGGATTTCGATAGAGGGAAGTGGGAAGATAGATAGTGGGAAGGACCACACTGGGGGAGGGAAATCCTCACATTCTGAGACTTTATAGGCAAAGTTACAGTAACCCAAACATGAAGTGGTGAATGCCCAAACCAACAGTAATGAGAATGGAGGGGAAAAGAATGACCTGGCAGAAACCGCCAAGGAAGAAATGGTTATAATTTCTTCCAAGGAGAATGTTAGTTTTCTGACAGCTAAGCTCCTTTGTCTTGCCAGGAAAGACCACACTGCTTGGCATAAAGAAGTATTTTATGGTGAAAACATTTCTTCCTTTATTGTGTATTTCATCCACATTTGGATTGTCTGGTTTAAAATAACCTTGACTCGCATCGACTATTAAAAGTGCCGTGTCTTTCCTTATCCTCCTTGCTCTGGAGACAGTGGGCACAGCTAGTTTTCCATGAAGAAGGCAGAGCTCTGTAACACCAAGCAGAGTTTCATTCACTGTCAGCAAACAATGAAAACAGTTCTTAACGAACTGAGAGTGAAAAGAGGGAGGTTTTTGGTGAAGTGCTCTCAGCGAGGGAGGGAAAAATGAAAGAGCTTTTGAAACAGTGTTTTCAAATATGCCTGGAGCACATCAGAGTCTGGATTGCTAAGGCACGCTGGAATGGTCATTAGAAATGTTGCCACAACTGCTAACGAGACTTGAGTTATTCACATTACATCATAAAAACTGGTGACACGCAGCAACCCACCCAGTTATTCAGGAACTCGAACAGGTCTTGCACTTCATGTGAGTGGGACCCCAGGGGCTTTGCTCTATTTCTTGCATAGACTCGAGAGGTGGCCGGAAGGCTGATTCCTCCCACAACACACTGTGTCAGCTCTGTTATGTCCCAAGACTGCACAGGGGACGATGTACTAATGGTGTGCAAATGACTTCGAGCCTCTGTGTTTTGAACTGAGACTAAATTTCTAAGATTTCTACCTGAAAGTCAGTCGGGATCATTCCAGGTCCTCCCCCCCCCCACCTTATTTTGCAACACTGTCGATAGCTTGTTGCATGGGTTAAAAGCACGGAATGCAAATATATTACTACTCGAGCCCTTCAGATTAGCTGTTAGCGAGATAAGCGTGATGAATGGTGCTTAGCCCCAAATGGTAACACTGGCCTACTTTTAAGACTCCAGATAGAACAGGCAGGTTTATCAACTACTCTCTAAAATAAATATTTGGGAGCATGTAACAAACTAATGCAACTGAATTGATCCAAATCTTTGAGCAAGAATTCTATTATAGAAAGACTAAATATTGAAAGAAGATGGCTCCATCTTTTGCAAACTCTCTCTGGAGAGAAGCGGGCTTGTTTGATTTGTAGGAGGGAAGGTTTATTTTGTAATATGGAGGTATTCCCTGGGGGACTTTGGAAAAGGTTTAAAATGGACATTTTTTTTGAGATTTGATGACAACAGATCTCGAGTCATCTGACTCTGAAATGTTGGGTAAATGACGTTAAAAGGTCTCGTCATATTCCTTAAGATATGTGATGTGCTTTTATATGAAAGTTTTTATGCTCACCGTGGATGAATTTAGCAGAATTTAAAAACAAAATATTTTCTGCTGATGGCATATGTTTATGGTATCCTATGTAAAAGCTGACTGGTTTTGTCTAAGAACGGTGGATAGCTGCAAAGAATGAAAAAATTATTTCACTAGTGTAGTTTCAAAAATAATATGTTTTCAACCTTTCCTCTTACCAGCTTTTCCTCTGAGGTAAACTTCACATACATTTTATATAATTTATTTGAATTATAAGGAACAGAGGGAGGGAGAGAGGGAGATATTTAAGTACTCATTGATATCATAATTGGATAAGAAAATCAAGGAGCCAGTGAGATGGGCCGATTAGATGACTCAGTGAGGAAAAATTTTTGCTGTGTAGTTCTCATGATGATGAATTTAATCCCCAGAACCCACAGAAGAGTGAGAAGGAAAGAACCAATTACACACACACACACACACACACACACACACACACACACACGTGTGCCCGTGCATGCATATACACACACACACAAATATATATTATATTATGTATGTGTGAAATAAACTAAAATTTAGAAAAAGAAAATTAAAGCACATAAGGAATTCAAGCTCGATATAAACCCATCATAGGAATCTCCTCTTACAGATATTTTTTAAAAGGAAATGGTTTTCGGTTCTGGACATGGAGCCCTGGTTTTGTGTGCGTTAAGTGCGTATTGTACCGTGGCGCTATACTCCGCCCGCTGTGTTTTAAATCACGTGGCTTTTGATCACGTCTTTGGAAAGAAAATATTCACCTTCTTAGAAAGAGATGATAAACACCTGGCAGACGAAAGGGCAAAGACAGTGGATCCGGTTGAACTAAAGAAGAAACGTTCCGGAATATTTCAACAAAAGTTAGGGGGCTGGGAAGAGAAAACAGCATTGTACCCTGAGCTTGTAGCTCTTTGATATTGGATGTGTGTAGTACGTGTGCTTCTAGCTGCAGCTCGTACCAAAAACGTAGAAAAGGAGAAGTATAGAAAAGGCTCCTCATTGCTTCCATTTTGCTTCAGTAGCAGACAGTTACCCACTGCTCTCTAACAGTAAGAGGGTGTGCAGGTTTATTTCAGATGTATTCAGTATGAGACATTAAGGCAAAAGCAGGGAAACTGGTTGGAACTGGGTTTACGGCAGTTCACAAAGAGCACAGGCCTGAACAAGCCAATGTGAGTCACTGCACGAAGTTGAATTGTAATACTATTACCACAGGATTTCTAGGGCATGTGTAGACCCCAGATTATCCACATAAATGCGTCTTATAAGTTTTATTTCCTTCATAAGTATGCATTTTCTAGTTCCCAGTAGATGTCAACCCCGCTGACATCGACCGGCAGCATGTCAGAAACCCATTCTGTATCAAAGCACGGCAAAATCTTCAAAGAGGAAATGTAAATTTTTCAGACTGGGCAAAAGTTGTTCAGGGACTTTATCTTACTAACCAAGAACGATTTTCTGTTGAGGGTGGTAAGACACTGAAAGGAGAGAGAAACACCAAGTACAACAGCATGTTCAGCTGTGAGCAGTTTGTAGCTCATACCGAATTTGTTTCATTTTATGTCGCTAGGTGACTCTCATGTTAAATTTCTTAAATCTATTTCTCTTCATAATACAGAGGGGGGATAATGTTGCTAAATTGTCTCAAAGGGCTATGCTTAGAATAATTAAGGCCACAAGCCAGGTGGGAGTGGTGCACACCTTTAATCCCAGCACTCGGGAGGCAGAGGCAGGTGGATCTCTGAGTTTGAGGCCAGCCTGGTCTACAGAGTGAGTTCCAGGAGAGCTGGGGATATACAGAGAAACCCTGTCTTGAAAAATGAAAAAGAATAACTGAGGCCCATAAAGGTTGCAAAAGCTTCAGATGAAAGACCTCCTTTTACGTAGAAGGCCTCACCGTTTGAGCTCAAGGGGATGGACTGTAAGGATTTGTTTATTGGTAGAGACTGAAACACCAAGTTAAAAATCATCTTCCTGGACTTAGGTGATAGATATATAAATTGATCCACAGTGTGCTTTGGTTAAGGGTTCAATATCTTACATTTCAAACTTTGCTAATAAAGGAAATGAAGGAACAATCTGGAACTCAAAATACAGCCAGTTAGACTACAGTGTAGACTGGAGTGTAGACTGGAGTGGAATGTCTGCCTAGCATGTGTGAGGACCCGGGTACATTTCTCAGCACATGCACACATATGGCTAGTTAGAATGCAAAGCATTCAATTAGCTTGCTTGTCTATCCTCTGTATGTATCGGTGAGATAATCAAGTATTTGACAAAAAGAATGACGGCGTCTAGAGTTTCTTAGGGATACATGAGTCATAGCAACCCCTCAGCATCAAGTCACGAGGGATCGCACTGAGTAAAGATGGTCCCGAACTGCTTAAGTCGGGGCAGTGAGTCGGGGGAAATACTTATCTTGAAAGTCTTTGAATCTGGAGTGCATGCACAAAAACAGAAATTTCATTTTCGGAAATACGATTCCTGTTGTACCAGCTTTCTCTCTGTGACATGCTGTGTGTCTTAGACGCTGACTGACTAATATGAGAAAACTTGTTCTGGTGAATCAGTCATTTCCAGGTCAGTACTTTGCTCTCATTAACTACAACTTGGTAAACTTGGTAAACACAGCTTTACCTTTAAAATGTCAAATCGATCGGTAGTTTCCGAATGGTTTCGAAATTATTTCCTAATGAGCTGACGACTCTGTTGAGCCATCTCCGATGAGATTCTCATGTTTCAGCTCTGCCTTGTGACGCTAGCTAGCTTAGTGGCAGGTAGCAGGCTGCTCTGTCAGGTCATGGGAACGATTCATTGCTGGTGTTTATTTTGCACTGGGCTGGGCTGTAAAACTAGTGCACAACAGCATAACTTGGAAGGCTGTTATTTTAGAATTATTATGTCCTATGCTGGTTGTGGTCAAGAAAAAAAGGCAGGCTGGAAACAAGTAGCTCTGAGGCATCTTTGAAACATTTACTGTTGCCGTCGAAAAGGAGAGAGGGGTGTGCGTGTGTCCCCCCACTTCAGTTTATTCTGTTTCGTGGTCCACTTCGTATTTCTTTGTGAAAACCCCTTTATTTTCTTATCCCAAATTCAGAGCATGCATATTTACCGTCGAGGTTGACAGCCACACAGTTAAGCGGCTTCATTTTTGGTCAGGAGGAGTGAGTCACCTCTTTCTTGTGTCTGATGAGTAGGAGAGCGTTGTATTTAGAATGGCTCTGTCCCAGAGGGCGACTCTTATGGGTTTCACTGCCCAGCCTACTCAGAAAAATAAAAGCCTGGGAGGTTACAGCAGAGTTCAGGCGGAGCACAGCATTTTAAAGACATCTCATAAACCTGATTGCCTTGCCAGTGACACATAAAAGGGTTCTCTGATTTTCCTCATTTCCTTTACATTTCTAAAGATTTTTAAGGCTCTAGGAGATATTTTCCAAATTTGTCTTTTTGCGAAGTTACTCTTTTCTTTTTTTCTGCCAGACTTGAAAGGACTCCATGAATAAATAAACATATTTTTGCTTCGCTCAGCATCTAAGCTCTTTGTGATCATAGTTCTGTGTTCTGGGAAACCAAAACAACTCTTTCCTCCAGTGTCTGTTTCATGTGTTATCTTCTCAGCTGACAGAAATAAGCCTGTTTCCCCCCCCCCCCCCCTCAGTGATTACTCTGCAGGTTTTTCTGCCGCCGGGATTGCCTAGAAATAGTTCTTTATTTATTTTTGCTAAATATTGCATAAGAATAAGAGCAAGCATTTTTGTTCTTTTAGGTTTCTGGGTGTGATATTTGACCATAACCTATACAAGGTAAGTCAATTTTATTAGGATATTACCTAGCATTTTGTAAAGAGAAGGCAAAGCTTTCCATTAATAACCATTCAGCAAAGGTATATTCAGAATACGTTAGCTCAAGAAGAAGGAGACTGAATAAAAGCCCCTCCATCCAGAAGGATCTGGTATTTACTAGGGCAACTAATGTAGATAATTCACGTTTCCTGTAATTCCGTCAATCTGTGGATTATGCAGCGTCACATTTAATTTTAAAAGGTATTTGCTTTTATCGCGCGTGACAAGATGGATAAAACAAGAGATCGTTGCCTTAAAAGGAAAATAAGCCAGATATAACAAGATGGATATAGAATGATCTCACTCAGGTGTGCACTCCACAAAGCTGGTTTCTGGGAAAGTTAAGAGTAGAATGGCCATTAGCAGAGGCTGGGGGGAGTAGGGAGGAAGAGGCAGAAGGGTTGAGCAATGGACACTGTCGTTACGAGTATGTCGTTACGAGTATGATATTCTGGTGTATGGGTATAGATAGAGACAGCAATACTGTGCTGTGCATATTTCAAAAGTCTAGAAGGATTTTCATGTTCTTACCGTAAAGAAGTGAAAAATGTTTGAGGAGAGAGGTATGCTCGCTTTCAACTGAGCAAAATGTACATGAATACATGTATTGGAACCATACATAGTCAATGCTACACCTCCCAAATACTTATGATTTTTTAAAAATGTTTTTATCGGTTAAGAAGAAATTTAAATGAAAAAACAAAGTATAAGCAGGGATAAAACCATGCATATTCTTGTTCTCCTTCTCACCATTCATCAGGAGTTGTTCCTTCCCTGTCCCTCATTCCTCACCTGGCTGTCTCTCGGATGGCACAGGAGGTATTTTGTTTGATAAAATGACCAATAAAATGCAGCTGACTATAAAAAGCTGTGGCTCAAATTACTGTGATCTGCACTTTACACAGAAGCCAAGCTAAGTGGATGGAATAATCTCTTGGAATCTTCAAGCTAAAATTACTGAGTTTGCCACGGTTCTGCTCAGCATTGTAGCATGCGCAGGGCTTGTATGTCATGCCCAGTACCACAGAAAATAACCTCGTTCCCACTCAGGCATCTTTAGTTTATTAGGAGTCCTGGTTGCACTAAAGGGTGATATTGATTCAGCCATGTCTACTTAAATGGTCAGAATCTTAATTTCTTATGACATGAGCTATATAAGGATAATTCATAGATCTTCTTCTTTCCCCTTCCCCTTCTTTCTCTTCCTCCTCCTTTTCTTCTTCTTCTCCTCCTCCTCCTCCCCCCCTCCTCCTCCTCTTCTTTTTCTTCTTCTTGAGACAAGGTTTCTCTATGTAGCCCTGGCTGTCCTGGCACTCACTCTGTAGACCAGGCTAGCCTTGAACTCAGAGATCCACCATAGTGGATTCATAGTGCTGAGATTAAAGGCATGTATCATCAGTTCCTGGTGAGACTCTTCAAGCTTAATTTAGTTAATAGCTTCGCTATTGTTCTTTATTCAGTTTCTGATACTTTTAACGTTGGATAAAATTTAAACTTCATTTCCTTCCCATATGATAGCTTGACACGCACATTTATTTTAGTGTACTTGTGTGTGTGTGTGTGTGTGTGTGTGTGTGGTGTATGTCATGTGGAAGCCCAGGATTTATGTCGGGTGTCTTGTCCTCAATCATTCTCTACTTTAATTTTTGAGACAAAGTAGCTCACTAAATCTGAAGCTCTCGGATTTGACTTCACTGGCTGGCCAGTGATTTTTCAGGGATCAGCCTGTCAAGGCTGAGTTTATGAATATGTGCTTCCATGTCTAGCTTTAAATCTTTTCAGTTACATCTATTTGTGTGTGTGTACACACACGCGCGCATGTGGGTGTAGCTGTGTACGTTTGCATGTGCGCTTGTATAGAGATCAAAAGACAACTTGCAGGAATAGGTTCTCTCTTTCCACCACCATGGAGGTTCCAAGGACAGAACTACGGTCCTCAGGTTTGGCGGCAGGCACTTTTGTCCACTGAGGCACCTCTGTGGTAGCCATGTGTGATTTCAGGCATCCAAACTCAGATGCTTATGTTTGTGGGGTAGACACCCACCTCCTCATTATGTGTGGTGTTTAAATGACCAAAATGGAAGTAGTTCAGGAATGGAAGAGTTAAAGATTAAATTGATACAGTATAGAGCGTGAAAATGTATAAAATGTCATCATTTAATTGTTCAAGATTTGGTTTCAGACCAAATCTTCATTGATTCTTGACTTGGTATAAGAGATTAACTCATTAAGCTAATCAGCATCCATTCAGCCATATTTCAACCATTTCTGCTCAGGCACTCAGGATAGAATATAAACGGACTTCTTATGATATACGTGCTCAATTTAGTCTACCGTAAGAGGCACGCACAGAAACAAAGATATACAAGAAATAAAAGCACACCATCGCAGTCTGGGGTGGCTGGACAGAGGGTGGACTTTGGAAAGGCCTGGAAACAGATGGGAATTTGCTATGCACAGAAGAGGGAGAAAGGGCATTTCAGGCAAAGAGAACAAAATGTGCAGAGGCATGGAGATTTGGAAAGATATGTGAGAGGTTCCCTGTGGTTTGAGTTTTAGGGCTGCGGTGGGAAGTGGAAGGGAAATGCAATTGGAGCAGACTTACATCACGAAGGGGACTGCACCCAGACAAGAGAGCTTGATTTTAAGAGGGCATCTAGTGGGAAATCGGAGACAAAGAGAAGGATATAATCATGTTTGCTTGGTAAGAAAGGAAATTATAACAGGAATGTTAGAAGATAGATTGCAGGAGACTGATGGGAAGGAGCCCACTAGGACCCCGGGGCATTAGTATGGGGCTGAAATCCTAACAAGCCCAGTTGAAGAAGTGGCTGCGGAAACGAAGAGGCGTGATAAGAGCTTGGATACAAGTCTGAAATAAAATCGACAGGATTTTGAAGTCAATGCTTAAGGAGTGGGAGAGTTTCTTTACGACTTCTTCCCTCCTTTCTCCCTCCCTCCCCCTGTTTTCTCCTCCCCTCCCTCTTCTCTCTTTCCTCCCTTCCCTCCTTGTTTTTCTTTCTTCCTCACTGGAGTCTAATTATACAGCCCAGGCTGGTCTTAAATTCAAGATTTCCCTGTGATACTGGGATCCTAAGTATACTCAAAGAGTATTCTTACTTGGGGAGATATGAGCATGTTGATTTCTTTAAGCACGGTGGCACTAGTTAAAGAAATAATGATCACATCAGTATTTTTTTAAAGTATATTTCATAAAGATTTGTGTGTGTGTGTTTTTTTAATTCTTTAATGATCACATGATACTGGCAGCATGAAGTAACATTAATTTCTTAGGTTTGTATTTCCTCTTGCCCATGAGATTTCTAACACGCTTCCTTCTGCCTCTCAATACGTCGTTGTCATGGTAGCGCGGGCCAGCTTTTTATGTTTATGGGTTTAAAAGTAGAAATCTGTCCTGAAGGAATGTTAATTTATTAAAAATAATGTGAGTGGATTAAATTATATCTCAAAAAGAAACAAAAGAAAACGTTTTCAGAAAGGGAAAAGAAAGAGCTCCTGAGCCTCGGTCCTAGGAGGCGATTCTCCGTGGGGCTCACTCACAGTGCTGCCCAGCTCAGGAGAGAACAGCTCTGCCCTTGGGATTCTCTTTTTATGGGTGTTTGAAAAGAGAACAACCTTGGAAGAGGAGAGGATTTGTTGCTAGAGCAGAGGGCAGGTTTGTTTGCTCCCTTTCACAAAGATAAGTTTCCTCCCAGGACAAAGGTTTGCAGAACTGGCCAATGGCTGGGGTTTGCTGTGCCCAGAGTCTCTCAGTGGGTTTGCAGACCAAATAAAATTCCCTTTGGCTGCTACACGCTACACCCGGCAGACCTGTGGGGACACGAGTGACGGGAACACGAAGCACATGATGCTTGCTGTCCCGGAGTCCTTCTTTCCTGGCGCGGGAGTCTCGTCTTTTACCAGCATGCACAAAACTGTAGCAAGCTAACTTGACAGCTTTGAGATGCTGACAGATAAGGGATCTCTGGCACTGAATGACTCCCTGGACTCAGCAGTAAATGCTCAGGGAGAGAAGTAGTTATGGGCAGGTGGGAAGAGCAAGGTCCTTCTGATGACCCGGTGACCGGTTGGTGAATGTTTAGTCTGAGTGGTGAGAGCTAAGATTGGAAAAGGTCGTGTAGTTGATGTTGAAGTTGCTGTTTACTCTCTGCTGGGAAGAAGACAGGACCAAGGAGCCTCAAAGCTGCTGAGGTTCCGAGTGGCTGAAAAACACCAGAACTTACTTGAGCCACAAGTAGCTGCTGGGTACCCGATAGTACAAAACCCATGCACTCTGCTTATTGGCATACAACCAGGGTCTCCCTGAGCACCCTAGAGTCCTTCCTCCATGGCTTCTACCAGACCTCAGCTGTTTAAAAGGGAAAGACAATTAGAAGCATGGTCGAGGTCTGCCTGTTGCCATAGGGACATAAAAACTTCAAGCTCACTTCTACGCTGGGGAATTTGAGGAAAACGACATACTCAGATTGCTGTGCTTGGTTAGATACAGACGCTCGAGCTGTCGGTTCGACCCACTTTCTTGAGGGCAAAGAGCCCAGATTCATTTCTTGCGATTCAGTTAGGGACTGTAGTAGGGATGTGATGCTAAGATGAGCTTGTCTTCCGGAATGCTCTCACTCCTAATTTCCCTCCAAGAGTCTCATCTTTCACTTTGGTTCCGTCTGTAATTTTAGAGATAGGATTTCCATTCCTATTTGTGGTCATTCGAACGAGAATGCCCTTCATAAGCTTATCGTTCGCATGCTTAGTCCCCAGTTGATGAACCATTTGAAAGGGTTTGGATATGTGGCCCTGTTGGAGGAGATGTGCCCTTGTTGGAGGACCTGTGTCACTGGGGTGGGCTTTGAGGTTTTGAAAGCCCATGCTAGGCCCAGGGTATCTCAGTGTCTGTCTGTCTGTCTGTCTGTCTATGTCTATCTGTTTTTCTTTGCCTGCTGCCTGTGGATCAGGAGGTAAAGCTCTCAGCTACTGCTCCAATACCATACCTGACTGCTTCCCACCACGGTGATAATGGACTAGCCTTCTAAAACTGTAAATAAACCCCCAGTTAGTTAACTGCTTTCTTTTCTAGGAGTTTCCTCGGTCGTAGAATCTCTACACCGCGATGGGTAACAGTGACTATGGCACCATTCTGGAAACTCTGTGATTTCCAAGCCACTATCCAGTTCCTGCGTATAACTTCAAGTTCCAGATTAATCTTTTCAAATGAGCGTGATCCGAGGCACCTCATAGGCATGTCAGCCAAATTTACTTTTTAAAATTTTCTCCAATTGTGCTTACTAGGACCCTGTGCGTGCTAGGCTAGTGTGCTACCATTTACCTACAACACCAGCCCCTAACACGCTTGGACTGTAAGCCATGAGAGACTTCCTGCCTCAAGTTGCTTTGTCAGGCATACTTGTTAACAGTAATGGACACACAGACTTTCTTCCAGTCCTATGTGTATGTTATCGTTACGTATTTGTATAGCACAGTTTGGATTATCCATATTTCAAATGGTCAAGTCTAGATTTTCAGAACTGATTTCTATATCACTTGGTAGAATAAAGGACCCAGGTTTCTGCTGTGGCCTCTTCTGAAAAGACCTCTTCTCGTGTGGAAGAGCCGAGTCAGTTCCATTCATCACACATGCAGGCAAGTTACCATTAAGAAGACATGGAAAAAGAAAGGCGTGTCTGATCCCCTTGGAAATGTCTACATTCTTTTTGCCAACATTTTACCACAGAATAGAAAGACAATGCACTTAAGTCAATGGCGTCTGGGAGAGGTGGATTTTATTTCAGGTGGACATGATCTAGATAAACATTAAAGATTTGTTACAAAGACCCTGCATAGCCAAAACAATCCTGATTAAGAACAATGCTGGCAGGATCACCATTCCAGGTCTTAATATATAGTACAGATCCATAATAAAAACGATGTTGTATTGACACAAAGACAGACATGTAAACCAATGGAGCCAAATCAAAGACCCAAAAATGACACATAACTTCAGCCACTTAATATTGACAAAGGTGCCAAAAACATAAATTGAAAAAGAAAGCATCTTTAGCAGATCGTACTGGGAAAACTGGATGTCTACATGCAGAAGAACGAAACTAGCCCTGTATCTATCACCTTACACAAAAGCTAACTCCAAATGAGTCAAAGACCTAAACCTGAAACACTAGCACTAACACTGCTAGAAGAACATCTAATCAGTACCTTACATGCTATAAATATAGGAAAGGACTTCCCGAATAGGATTACATTTGCTAAGGAATTAAGGCCAGCAATTGTCAAATGGGACTTCATAAAACTAAACAGCTTCTGCACAGCTAAACAGTCAACCAGGTGAAACCCACAGAGTGGGAGAATATTTGCCAGCTATATGTCTGAAAAAGGTTTACTATCTAGAATACACAAAGAACTCAAACAACAAAGAGAGAGAGAGAGAGAGAGAGAGAAAGAGCCCCAGATGACTCATTTGAAAAATGACTCTAGGACCTGAACAGAGAGTTCTCAAAAGAGGGGGGCAAAAAAATCTCCAAAAATGTTCATGGGCCCTAGCAATTAGGGAAGCGCAAATCAAAATACCTTCGGCATTTCATTTTACCCAGTCAGAATGGCAAAGATCAACGGAACAGCTCACAACAAATGCTGGAGGGGTTCAGGGAGAAGGGAACGCTCCTTCGATGTTGGGATTGTGAACTGACTGGTCTGCCACTATGGAAGTCAGTGTGGTGAATTCTCAACAAGCTGAAACTAAGTCTCGGTATGACCCAGACATATCACTCCTGGGCACGTGCCCAAAGGACTTCACCTCATACGCCATAGGTGCTTGCTCAGTCCTGGTCCTTGCTGCTCTATTCACAACAGCTGGGACATGGAAACCACCTGAATGGCCTACACCTGATGAACGGATAATGAAGGTGTGGTACACATACGCTGTGGACTACTATTCAGTGGTAAAGAAAAATGAAGTCATGAACTTTTCGGGTAAGCGGATGGAATCTTAAAAGAGCGTAATGGGTGAGGTAAGCCAGACTCAAAAAGACAATTGTTGTGTCTTCTCTCTTACTTGAGGCTCCTAGTTCCACATCTTCAGATGTGAGAGAGTACACAGCCTGTAGTAACTACAGAAACTAGGAAAGGAAAACAGGACCATTGCCAGGTAGGGGTGTTGCAGAGCAATAGAGACGAGAATAGCAGGGTGCGGGTGATCTGATTATGGAAAGTGGGAAAAGGGCGGGGCTTATTAGGGAAGGGAGAAGGAGGTAAATACAGGGGAAGGGGGGATGGGTAAAATAACATGGATGGCTGAAAAAGCCACAGGAATCACATATTAACTATTTACCTTGAAAAAGTATAATGCTAGCTGGGCAGTGGTGGCACACACCTTTAATCCCAGCACTCCGGAGGCAGAGGGAGGTGGATCTCTGTGAGTTCGAGGCCAGCCTGGTCTACAGGGTGAGTTCTAGGACAGCCAGAGTTACAACGGAGGAACCCTGTCTCAAACAAACAAGCAAACAAATAAAATAATAAAATAAAAAAAATATAATGCACATAATTCAATGTATAAATATACTTAAAAGTTTTAATGAACTTTTCTCATCTAGGCTGATGATGCTTCCTCCAAGAGCCAAACACCACTGTAAAAAAACAAAAACAAAACCCAACACCAGACACAAGAAGCCCCTTTTTCATTGTCAGCCAGGGCTAAGAGGCTCCCCAAACATATAGCTTATTGCTGTTGTCCTTGATTACCCCCAAAAGGAGGAAGGTAAGTCCCTATTGCTGAAGACACCAAGTACTTCAGAAACAGGGCCCAGAGGGCTTTTAGCTGGAATTAGCCAGAATGACCTACCATATTGACTGGTTTTCATGGTACAAAAGGAGCCATGTAAACTTCCAACGGAGGAAGACAACAAACAGTCTTATGTAGCTGTGACATCAATGAACCACATCAATGACTGGCATTGCAAGATAACCCTAAGGATACAGTAGAGGCACGCATACATTTGTGGTAACCAACAGCTCTCTAACTGGATCTAAGACCCATCCAACAAGAAGGATACCGTGCCTAGTACTGGAAACCTAGTTAACTGCTCAATGCTAGTGAACTCCTGGTTATTGGAGGAGAATCTTCAGCCACTGATTTCTAAACCAGCATAATCCCTGACAGCAATCTATAAACATTTGTTCTTAAATCCACAGGTAAGTGTAGTCTTCACCTCAAATCAAGGAAACGGAAACTTTGGAACAGACAGAGACCACTATAGAAAACCACAGCCAGTCAATATGCAGAGTTGCGGAGCTCAGGGAACATTTTAGAAGAGGAGCTAGAAAGATTCTAACAGACAGAGATCAGGGCAGGACAGAGAAAGGACCGAAGGAAAAAGTACCTCTTCTTTCCACACACTCAGCCTTAGAGCCTTAGAACACGGCCCTATTACCTGGCACATCTCTCTCCCGTGAAGTCTACAGGTGGGCTGGCTGTGGAGTTCGGTGTTATTGCATGTTCCAAGCCTGCTTCCATTCCCAGCACAGGAGAAAACAGTTTTCAGATAAGCAGATTCCTGTAGTCACTTTAAAATTCTGGCTCCCTGAGAGCCTTGTCGTGTGCGTTTATCTGCATTAGGATGCGTGCATACTCGGGTCTGATAACACGTTTTGGTTCCCTTGTCTCCGATGTCTTTTTCATGATAGGAAAAAAAAAAAAAACCCACATTCAGAAAATCATGGTCATCTTTTGCTTGCTTGCTTCCCTTTCCAGGCCTTTTCTCTTTCTCTTCAAATTCTCCAAGATGCAAGTTTAAAGTTTAAAGTGGGGAAGCAGTGCCGTGACGCCCCCTCCCCCAACACCCACTCACCATTTTTTGGTTTGGAAAGAAAGAGGGTGTCTTGGGCTTGTGTCTGTAACTATGAAGCTGCTTTGTCAGCAGAAGGTCTTTGTTCACAGGAAGCAATCTGGTCAGAACAACTTCCTTTCAACAGTTCAAGGGAACTATTGTCTCCCATGCTTATCAGACAGACCCACTCCCAGAAGTCCCCAGTGGCAACAGAATATAAATGACCATAAAAAAAAAAAAAAAAAGGTCACCGCAGTATATGTGTCTCAAATTAGCTGTGCTGAGCTTTATTGATTTACGAAGTGGGCTTGCAGTTTTTACGAGTCATGACGAGAGATTTGAAAGCTAGAGCACGCCAAGAGGCGACACTTGGAGTCACCGAGTTAAAATGACGCTTACGGCTCCAAGCAACGGGAGAGAAGCGATATTTCTGGTGGGAGTAGCAACGACCACGCAGTCTGGGATCAGAACCTCGTGGGAAAGTTTTCTTCCTACTTCAGGAGACAGTTGTGTGCTGCTCACCTTGCACGATCACTAAAGACCACCGTCAACTGCTCTGTTTAAAATACAAGTGATCTTTATTTAGTTTTTCTTTTTCTTGTGTTGCCTTCTGCTTCCTTACTTTATATTAGAGACCAATTTCCTGCTCAGGGGTTAAAATCCTAAGCACCAGAGAGACAGTGCACACTCTACTGAACGAAAAATGATGACTTACTCTCCCGTGGACAAACCCTTCATGTTTCTCCCTCTTTGCCTCCCATGATGCGCCTGCTGAGGTCTTGCCTGTAGCTCTGCAGGAGGGACCCCTCCACTCTCCCCTTTAAGTGAGTGACCTTCCTTCTGTTCTCAGGTTCTTAGATTTTTTTTTTTTTAATTTTAATCAATAATTGCTTTATTTTGGTAGCACGGCTGTTTCTCTGATTGTTTTCTCTTACGGTTTCCCGTTCACTGGTGACTCACTTGGTCTCTTGGTATCTCATCCTGAAGAGCCTTGTTCCTGTTTTCTTTGGCCTGGGTTTGACTCCCACGCACTAAGTCCCTTCACTCCCCTTGATGTACTTGCCAAGGTTGTCAGTGTGCTTAATTGTGTCTTTTTTGTATCTTCTCTCTCTCTCTCTCTCTCTTCTCCTCTCTTTCTCTTCCCCCCACTCTCCTTTTCTCTCTCTGTATGTGTTTTTAAAATTCACTTCTGTTAGAACTGAATTACTCAATTCATTCCCATTCTATTTCCCCTTAGTGGAGATCAGGGTGAACAAAATTAACCGCAGTGGAGTTTCAGGATGCAGACAGAAAGGACTGAGAGTTTCTGTTTTCCTTAGAGGGTGAGTTAGGTAACTCTTCAGATGTGAGCTTGAGTTTCACATGACACATCCCTCCGACACATGGGGTGTTTGTAGTCAAGAAGCCAACGGAAATCTTCAGGCATGGGTTACGGGGAGAGTCCACGGTTCCCGGAGGAAGTAGCAAGTCATGGATACAGGACTAGAGAAGAGAGAAAAATGTGTCTGGGAAATTAGTCTGATGAGATCACGGTTAGCTTTAAACAGATGTAAATGTTGCTTGTTTAGTCGTTAGCAGTCCCTTCTGTGCCCAGCGACTTCGCCAGACTCCATCGCTACTCCGCCTGAACAGACAGAGCCCTGTGCAGGGATGCTGAGCTTTCTCCCAGGGGCTCTTGGGACTGGCACTGAGTAGCAGGTGTCCTTCCCCTTGATGCTTCCAGGAGTGCTGGGGATTGAACCCAGAGCCTTATGCATGCTGGGTAAGTGCTCTATCATTGAGCCCCAGCCTTCATTTTACTTCCCATTCCTACAGAGAGAGCTTTGTTTTCTTAAGACACAAGTCACTGTTTGCTACAATATGAGGGATCTTTCTCCTTCCTGTTCCTTCCTCCTAGGGCACCGTTCCAACGCCATAGCCTGGGCTCCGGGTCTAGATCACAGTGCTCCGTGTTAGCTGTACTTTCTTCTTGGTGACAAGAGGTGCCAGATTGTAATGTGTTCCTTATGACACAGATGGTCATCAAAGTGATCTTAAATATTCCTCAGAAGTAAAACAAGCAGCACCTGCCATATTTGCTCCTACATTTTCTGAAGCTAAAAGTCCTGCTGGGATAATTGGATCATTACCTGGGTAATGTTGATAGGTGGGCCTTGAGCTGGGATGTGGCGACAGGTCGGTAATATGGGGGAATTCAGCTTGTGTTTGTAGATGAAGAAACAAGGTTCAGAGAGTTTGAGAGACTTGCAGGAGGCCCCACAGCCTGTCAGTGGCAGAGTTAGAGGTTCTTAATGTCTTCGGGCTCCTTCAATTACTAAACTCAAAAGACAAAGTCCTATGACATATTATTTTAAGGTAATTTGCCCTCCAGTACTTTTCTATATATCCTATTCCAAATGAAAATATAATATACGCTCCTATGAAGAATAGAAAGCTTAGAAGCATAGGCTGAGGTATGGCTCAGTGGTCCAGCTCTTGTCTACCAGGTGTAAAGCCCTGGGTTTGACCCTTAACACTGGAAAGAAGGGAGGAGAAAATTCTCAAAACATGAATCAGAGTAACAGTATTTGCAATATTATTTCCAATCTCTCTTTCTCTCTCTATGAGAGAGTATACATATGCTAGTGTTCTCATGTGCATTTATAAAATTGAGATAATATATTTTATATCAGCTGGGCTTTGTTCAAATAACAGAAACTAACCCAGCTTCATTCCGGCATCCCGAGGAAAGGAATTTCTTGGCAGATCTCAGGATAAAACACCCAAACGTGGGGAATTGGGACCCCAGTAACTTCAGGGATGGTTTTACAGCAGAATTTTAGGGACCAGGGAGAACTCTTTTATCCCAGACATTGGGGAGGGGTATGTGGTCTCCCCTAGAGGCAAAGTCTTGCCTTACCTGGGCTTTGCCTGTAGGTTTGTTCTGCCCTAAGTGGAGTGATGACTGCAGGTTTGGTGTCTTCTTCCTGCTGCTGCTGAGAACCAGCCATGCATGGCTTTAGACTGTGGCCCTCTATTTCTCCCTAGCAAGCTGGCTGCTATTCCCAGCTCCCTCCCACACCCACCCACTTCAATGACCCATAAAGACTATGGAGGTATGTGGCTCACTACCCCCTCTCTCTAGGCCTGCTTCACAATCTATGGCTAAGTTAACTATTGGTCTACATTATTTTATCTGTAGGGATTCTGAAAGTGGAATTCCTTGTGGAGGAAATTTAAAGCGAAGCAAAACAAAACAACAGAACCTTTTTTTTCATACCATGGCACTTATTTGAAAGAAGTCGCCAGAGTATTTGCAGGCAGGGAGGGGGACAGAGACTGGCAATTCCCTAGGAACTCTTCTACCTCTGGTTTTTCCCCCCTCTCTCCCTGGGCGATTTCCTGCAGCCAAAGAAGAGAGTTTTACCTTCTTCTCTCTTCCCAGGCAGAGAATTGACCTTGCCACGTTATTTTAGTCTGCACTCTTCCTGCTCCAGTGGATCTCTGAGTTTGAGCCAGCCTGGTCTACAGAGCGAGTTCCAGAACAGCCTGGGCTATGCAGAGAAACTTTGTCTCAGAAAACAAACAAACAAACAAAATCTTTAAAGTTTCTTCCAAAAGTTATGTGGAAGAGAAAAGGGTCAAAGTTCTACATTTGAAGAAAAAGAGCAAAACACAGGAAGGATGTTACCAAGTGGATGTTTTAGATTGGTAACAAAGTTATGGTAACTAGGGTACTGCCAGGCTGCTCTGATGGAGAGAAAGGCTACTCAGTAAGTACCGCTGGGTTAACTTCTTATTTATGTGCAAAGAAGGGAATTGTACCTCTAGGCAGTCCAGAGTAGAAGTAGAGAGACTACGTGAACGCAGGCACACACACATACGCACGCAGACACACGCATACACTTACCATGGCTTGTGTGTGAAGGGGTCAGCGGAGGTCAACTTGTAAAAGCTGGTTCTCTCCTTCCACCATTGTGTTCCGGGACTGAACTCTGCGTTCTTCAGGCTCAGGGGCAAGCACTGTGACCTGCTGAGCCATCGCACTGACCTCAACTCTGGAACTTTTAGAAGATAATCCCGAACTCTCTCTTTCTGAGAGAGGGAGGGAAGGGGGGTGGAAATGAATTGATCAAACAAGACCACGAAGGGGCTGGAGAGAGATGGTTCAGTGGTAAAGAGTTGCTTACTGCTTTATCGGAGGAACAGAGGTCAGATCCTGTTTGGATCCCAGCATCCACCAGGCAACTCGCAAATGCGAGTTGTAACTCCAGTTCCAAGGAATCAGCATCCCTTTCTGGTCTCCATAGGCACTTTCATACACACACACACACACACACACACACACAAAATAAGGGAAAATAAATCTTTTAAGTTTTTAAAAATTAAAATACAATTACATCATTCCCTCCCTGCCCTCTCCACTTCCAATCCTTCCTATTCCACACCCCTCATCTTTTCCTTTAATTACTGTTGTTAGCTTTTGTATATAAACAGATAAATATATAAATACAACCTGCTACATCTATCAAGTGTTGCATGTATTTATATAATTTCAACATCGCTTGGTATTGAATAAACAACTTAGGGTGCTGATCTCTGGGGACGACTATTTCTCCTGGTTGGCATTCCCAGATTGCCTGTGGTTGTTTAGCCCTTCCACCCACTGTAAGAAAGACTCCTCCATTCTCCCTTCCGCTTTAGCGTGTCTGTTGGTGTTTCTTTACTCGGGTCTTGTTTAGGTAGCCATATTGTTGACATGTCAAGGGTGCAGCATCCCTGCCATTTCTAGGAGACACAATCAGGCTTTCCAGTCATCCTCTCTCTCACAATCTTTTCAACTCCTCTGCAGTGTCCCCTGAGTGTAGTTGTGTTGTACGTGTGTCCATTGGAACTGGTACCCCAAGAATAAACTTAAAAAAACAGTCATAAAGCATAAACCACACAATAAAAACATTGATAAATGCAGCCGTATTAAAAATAATCATGGCTAAAAAGTCTTTGTGTTTGCATAGAAATATCTATGGAGAATAACATGCGATGTTGAAATGAATGTGAGTTTTAACTTTCGAAGCAAATGGTAGAAAGTCAACCCAGCGGTAGGAAAGGAAATGCTGTCACAGTATGGTGGCCAGAGAAATCACAGTTGTAGATAACATTTTCCACTTAGCTGACCTAGAGAGGAAGCAGTTTGCCAAATGGGTGAGGGGTTTTAAAAAGTAACAGAATTCCGGTACAACCTCCTGGAAAAATAGGTAAGAGGTTGAAACGCCAAACGTTTCTTTGCTGAGTGATTTGAGACTTGAATCCTATCAGCCAGCTGCTTTGTCATATCACCAACCATTTCTATTTAAACATTTATTTTATTTTCAATTGTGTGTGCATGTGTGTATGTGTGCACGTATGTGCGTGTGTGTGTCTGTGCGTGTGTGTCTGTGCGTGTGTGTGTGTGTGTGTATGAGCTGGAATTATAAGTGCAAGTGAGACCCAGAACGTGGCTCCTGGGACTTGAACTCCAGTCTCAACCACTCAGCTGTCCCTTTTGGCCTACAGATGATTTGATTGTTTGTTTCTTAAGATCTTCTCTGACTGCCACAAGTAGGTGTTAATGTTGTTTTTGAAATAAGGTCTCACTATGTAGCTCTGATTGGTCTTCAACTCACTGTATAGACCTGATTGGCCTCAAGCACACAGAAAAATGCTTGCCACGCCTCCCAAGTTCTGGGATTAAAGACGTGTGTGTGTGTGTACATGCGCACAAGTGCACATGCACCTTGTACCACCATCACAGCTTACAATGAGATGTTTTATGTTCAGTATTTTTTTAATTTAAATTTTTTTAGTGTGGACAGGTGTTTTGCCTGCATTTCAGGTCTATGTGCCACGTGCATGAAATGCCTACAGACGCCAGAAGAGGCACTGGATCCCTTGGAACTAGAGTTACAGTCAGTTGTGGGCTGCGATGTGGGTTCCAGGAGTTGAGCACAAGCCCTCTGGAAGAACAGCCCGTGCTCTTCATCTCAGAGCCATCCCTCTAGTGCCTGCTCAGCATTATCTACAACCCTGGAACCAGACGTGTCTCCAAGAAACCTCGGTTTCTGTTAGGGCAGAATGAAATTTAGAAACCAAGATCTGCACACCAGGTACAGTATTGTTATTGGAACATCTCCTTCCCCTTTCGTCGGTTCTCATGGAAACCAGGCTGGTCTCAGATTCACTGCATGGCCAAGTGTGAATGACCTCTATTTCCCAAATGCTAATGTGTGCCACCAGGCCTGCTTATATCATTTCCTCTGTGTGAACAGAGCCTAGGGAATATGACACATTTCTATACCATGTATTTGTTTTCATATATATTACTAATATTGAAGATCATTATGTTCCCACAGCCACCGCCATTTCCAATGTATCATCATTACGTTCAATTTTTCTTTCTTCCTGGATCTCGTTGGTCTTGATACATTAACTTAATTGATCAATGACCTGAAGTAAACCAGCCTGTTCACTCCTTTGCGGTCTGGCATCCTCCTCAGGGCTTCCGTTGCTAAATGCCTCGTGCGGACTCTCTTTTTATGCCACCTAGGGTGCAATGTCCTGAGCGAGGCCGTTCCTGGACCTTTCTCCCACGCTCCAGGCTGTGACGTCATGCTGCGCTTGTCTCTTCCGAGGACGCTCATCTTACGTCCCTTTTGACCACCGTGGCGCTCTTCTTCAGGTGGAAGTGCCTTGCCTTCTAATCTCCACCAAAGACTTTAGGAACGGACTGTTCCAGGAAAGAAGAGAAGAGGAAGGAGAAAAGAAAGGGCCGCCTTGCAATGACCTGAACAATTTCCGTTTTAACAATGTTAGTTCTACCGCCGTCTGTTTCATCTGTGGACACCTAGTGTAATTTAAAGATATTTTTCTTGAGTGTCAGATACAATCGAGTGGCAGAGTACCCGCCTAGCACGAACCAGACTCCGGATTTGACCCCCAGCACGTGCATCACTTACGTCAAACCATTGTCTACTCCATATTATCGATATGCCTGTATAAATAGCCTCCTGATGGTAATACACAACACTGAAATAGACATCATTTTCGCTCTTGAATCAAACGGGAAAAAAATAACCCTAAAGAATAAGTAAACGAATTTGTTTTGGATTCATCTGAGGCTAAGAAAACCTTGATTTTTTAAAAGACTGAATTGTTCTTTTAAGACAGTATATCATATCCAACTTAGGCATGTCTAAAGTTAAATTTTAAAAAAGTCTCACTAAATCGGAAGCTTACAAGATGAATCTGTGTAATGGACCCTGGGGCTACAGGACATTAGCTGCCGAGAGATGATTGCTCTCCTGTGTGTTTGTTTCTATCTAGAAAAACAAACTCAAAAGTCCATTCCTTTCCCCTGGATCCACTTCTTTGGAGTCTGTCAAGTGAAATTAAACATTGGCAACAGAAAGCTGTCCAAAGAAAGCACGGTCTTCCAAGCGTATTTACTGTTGTAAGTGTTACATAAGAATCTTCCTGCTGAGGTTTTAAGTGCTTTCCTAGCGCAGACTGTATTTTTCTGTGTATCAGTACTGTATTTGGTAGATGCTGTCATTTCCTAAGATTTTGACTCAGGCTATCTCTTTGGAGATGTTGTTTATAAAAATAAACAATAAACAAAAAAAAAACCTAACAAAACAGCAACCAGATCAAAACAAAACAAAAATAACTTCCCTCTCTGGGAACATGAAGAATTGAAATGTTCCCGCTCCATCTTTTCCTTACTGTACCTGTATTAAGTCGCTGTGATTCTGGGCACTTTTCAAGATTCTCTTGGGTTCCCCTTTCGTCCCGAGTGAGGACTTAGTGGAAATCTTCTGGGACTGTCTCTACCATATTTAATAAAATGTTTTCAAGCACCTTTCACTTTGCTGTAGCAGACAGGACTGACATTTGCTCAGCTCATTCTGCATTAATTTCCTTTGATAACTGCTGTACTTCCAAAGTTAAATAGCATATTGTGTTTTAGAGATCCAGAATAAAGAGAACCCTCATTTCAATGTTTTCTTGAGAAAAAAAATCTTTCATTTGTTTGTTTGTTTTTGAGACAGGGTTTCTCTATGTAACTCTGGCTGTCCTGGAACTCACTATGTAGACCAGGCTGGCCTCGAACTCACAGAGATCCGCCTGCCTCTGCCTCTGCCTCCCAAGCCCTACCGTCCATGGCTAGTATGTTGTTTGTAAGAAGGAATTGTTGGCTTAGCTGTATCTCTCTGTGTTGCTTTGGTTGTCCATTTTAAATCAGTTTGCTGGACTAATCAAGCATCAGTTAGCTAGGTAGTTCTTCCTTCCTTTCTTATTTTGTCTGTCCTTTTTTTGCTAGGGTTATTTTCTAGTGAACATTAGGATTTTTTAAAAAAATCTTTTAAAAAATTAAAAAGCTAGGCAATGGTGGCACACACCTTTACTCCCAGCAGTTGGGAAGCAGAAGCAAGTGGATCTCTGTGAGTTCAAGGGCAGCCTGGTCTGCAGAGTGAATACCAGGACAGCCAGAGTTACAACAGAGAAACCTTGTCTTGAAAAAACCAAAGCAAACCAACAAAACCAAAACAAACAAACAAACAAAAAATCTTTTCCAGTACTTGCTGGCTTTGGCATGAGACTCTCTGATGACCATCCTCAGAGGTAAATTTCAAGTATTTTTTCCCTTCACTGCTCACCCACAAAGCTCAAATGGATAAGCACCTGAAACTCCATTGTGACCAGATGTCATTATCTTTCCGGACAGAATCTAAGGCTGTGTGCATGTTGGTCATAAGCTCGCCCAACAAGCTGTACCCCACTCTTGAAGAACACGAGTGGAGTGGGCTCAAGTCTGGTTTGGGTTCCATAAATCCCAGGATAGAAAAGCACCTTCTTCTAGGAACGGAGATCTCTTTATCTCTCACTTCTGATGTTAACTAGAGATGGTATGAAACATTTTCTTAAAAATCTTTTTTTTTTTTTCCCCATTAGACTCACAGAAAGATTGTGGGAATAATACGGAGATCCCATACTGCCCCATGACGATTCTCTGAGGACAGTATCTTCAAACGCCATTGTGTATCTGTCCAGACTAACAGCTTCTGAAGGCACTTTCCTTGCACCAGAAATCCCAGGGCTCAAGCTCTTAAGGTGTGCAAACACAACATAACTTAAACAAACAACTCAGGGAGCCCACTCTGGAAACATCACTATCAACTAAATTTCAGACTTGATTTCACTACTTTTTTTTCCAACAATGCCCCTTTTCTGTCGTAACGCCCAGCTGGGATATGGGGTTGTGCTAAGCTGTTACATCCCTTGGTCTTTGTCCTGGGTCCATGTTTTCTATGACTTGACTGTTATGTGTTGAACTGAGTAGGGGTTTGTTTTTTTTTTTGTTTTTTTTTTTTTCCAGAAAAATCTCCTGATGATCTGTGGATACTTGATCTTCTTCTTGTGATTAGAAAGTTCTAGAAAGAAGCAACTTCTCTTACAGCCTATCCGGAATGTAGGCACCTGACATGTTTGTGCGGGTGATGTGACTTTCTCCTGTTCCTTACCAGATTTCTTCCTTGTAAAGTTCCTATGCTTCTGTTCACGGGTTACATTCTTTGGAAACAAGCCACTGCCTGTAGTTCATGCTGAAGCAGGAGGTGGCATTGGGGAATTAACCTTTACACCCCTGGAAGAGAAAGTATTTACTAAAAGGAATTCATCTTCTTTCCTTACCTACTCGTTTACAACAGTATGAGCTCATGGGTAATTATTTAAAGGCTGGGTGATAATCCAGTGTTCTGTTGTTTCTGTTGCTGCTCTAATTAACCCAGCCTTGTCCAGTTGTACTCCTCTGAAGTGCTCCCTTCCTTCTGACTAAGCTTTTTGCTGCCACGAGAAGCACTGGGTTCATCTCATCATGCTCCCGCTCTGAGAAGTTTTCCCCCATTTCCTTTCACTTCGTGATGGCGTTCCGGTGTGTTATCATAATGGATTTCAGTCCAGGAACATTTGGGCAGGTGGAGTTCACTACATTTTCACAATGGTGATCAATAGTATGAGCCAAAATCTAAGAATTTCACAGTGAACTACCCTGATGAGATTTCCTCATGTCTGTGAATCACAGGGTTAAAGAATGGTACACAGGTGATATCATTGTGGACATTTTCATTAAAGCAAGCAGGCATTGTCAAATGTGTAGTATATGAAGCCTCCGCATCCTACACCTGAAAGCTTCTGCCACGGGATTCAGTGAATTCTCAAAACAGCACACAGAAAGTTTGTTAGAACTCAGGTAAACAGAAGAAAAATAGAAAAGTAATACATTCGCACTTAAAAAGGTTTTGTGGTTCGTTTTGAAAACTCGGCCTCCCTCCCCAGATTAGAAACTCTGATTCCTAATACCTCAGTGACTCCTGATATCTAAAACAAGCATGGCACACCCAGCCAAAGTCACCGCAAAGAGTGTAAAGATATAACAATCTCCATACATTATGGGGAGTTGGGGAATATGAGGAAACGTTATTCAGTGGGAAAGAGGGGTAATGAAGAATGTTGGGAGCTGTATGGCAAGTAAATCCAGTGGCCACGGCAACAGGATCCCTGGGGAGGCATTAGCGGCTGTATCTTTGGAGATGCCAAGGACCTGTGCTTCCAAGCTGCCTCTGAGACAGAAGGAGAGACTTCGGGAAAGATTTGCTGCCATCCCTCTCAAAGGAGGAGCCAACCCTCTAGTCACAGAGAGCGTATGATTGAGTCCATGGGGCATGAAGTCCACAGAGGTTTGAGCATTAAACAGCAGGGCTGCGAGCAGGAAGCGATACTTGGGCGAAATATATTTATCCAGCAACTCTTGGCTCCCACTTGATTTTAAAGAAACATTCACAGCCGGGCCAGAAAGTAACCTAGAATAGACAAGCCAAGGGCGAAGAAGAGCGAAGGCACATGCAAAGCAAATGTTCCGTGTTAGGAAATTACAGGAGAGGAGCTACTTAGCCCACTAGCGAGGTATCTCAGAAAAGATACATGTTGGAAGAGATTGCGCCAAACTCTCTGTATCGTATTTTTTGGATCATCCGTTTAAGTTTTTTTTGTGATAGAATACTCAGAACAAAGATTACCACCTTATCGTGTTTATGCACACCATTCATCAGCATCGAGCACATTCATTGCTGTGTCATCTGTGTTACTATCTGTTTCCGGAACTGTCTTTTTTCCCTATGGTGAAACTCTACCCATTAAACAATTCCCCCTTTACCTCCGCACCAGCCTCGGGTAACCGTGTCATACTTCCTCTGCCTCTGACTAAGTATAAAAGGAACTCTCTCTCCCAACTCTCTTTCTCTCTCACATCGAGCTTATTTCACGTACCAAAACCTCTTTCAAGGATCACTTATATCGTGGTTTTTTGCTTACCTTTCTTAAGTAGTCATAGCCAAAGCATGAATTCCACAGGATGAGTTAAAGGGGCGGAGTGACTGAAAGTAGAGGAGGGACCCTGAGCTCTCCCAGCTGCTCAGCCACTGACGGTGGAGAGGGAGAACAAGGCATAGCCTTGGGATGCAGGAGGAGAGGACACAGCCAGGCTGTGAGGCTGGGATGCTGGACCACGGTGGAGATCTCAGACTGGGCTGCTCTAAGTAATTTCATGAGCTGCAGCGTGCAAGGGCATAATGGGGGTTATGGCAGATTGAGAAGAGAATCTGTGAGTGCTCAGTGACTCAGCTGAGGCGGTTGGGGACGGTGATCAGGACGTCGGTTCATACAGGAGGGTTTTCAAAGAAAAGGCAGTATGTAAGCGAATAGGCATCTGGGCGGGACCAGGATAATGATTTACTCAAAGGAGTTGGCATTAGGAAAGATAAGGGAGTGGAAACTGGCAAAGTGCTCTCAGGCTAATCAGGCCAATTTGGCAGGGACTGAGGGTGTGTGTGGAATGCAGGGAGGCAAGCAAGCGTGTTGACGAAGGCAGTTTGTAAAGCACGGTTACCGTCCAACCGTGGATTCTGCTTATTTTCTAAGCAGTGGGCATCGACAGACAACTAAGAGCTCCATCCTCTGCCTCAAATCCCTAAGCTGCTCACCTCGACCTTGATTGGAACAATTAGCACACTGCCGTAGAGTAACTCCAGAAATGTGAGCATCTCCTAGGAGACCGTACCTGCCTGAATGCAGGGCTGCCTCGCTCCTTAGCAGCCCCTTCCAGCCTGGTTCTTTCTTGAGCATCCTTTGAATTGATTGGGACAAGATTAAGAGATTGGGGGTGGGGGTGGGGCATAGAATAGAATAGCCAAGGCTGTCATTTAGAAAGATCGATCTGATAAGACTGTGGGGGGGGGGGGGGGGGGGGGGGTGGGGGTGGGGAAATGAAGTCAGATGGAGCAGGAGGGAAGCCATTTTAGTAGTGTCATGGTGGAGTAACACCGGCCTTTCTCTACTGGGCTTTAACCAGATAGGATTTGAAGGGAGATCTGGTGAGAGATGATCCAGTCCTCCGCGGCAGCTGAGAGCAAAGGTTAGGATGAAGGGAAGGACGAAGCACCCATGATTGCTGCGTATTTTCTCCTGCGGCATCCTGATCAAGTTACAGAACACAGGGCCAAGTCGTCTGCCTCCGGCCTGAAATCACCTTGGTGGGCTTGGTCCCTGTTCATGCGTTTAATACTGTCCTCGAGCATTAGATAATAACGTTAGACTTGACAAGATTCTGGCTGGCGCAGAGGAGGCCGTGACTCAATTCCTAGGTATAGCTAGAGAAGTAAGATGACTTACAGAGTCAAACCTATGCATTTACCTCCAGGTAGCAGATTATCAAGTTGCACAAGTAAGCCACAAGGTGTTGCCTTAGGTCTGGAACTAAAGCGTGTGGGCAAATTCGAGGAGATATAAAATTCTCTACAGAAGTTTTGGCATGGAAAAAAAAAAAATCACTGCTTCGTTTTTACAAGTGTATGAAATTTGTCTCTCATCCTTCTCACCAGTGTCAAGGTATGAAATGCCAATTATTTATTTATTTAGGGTTTTTTGTTTTTTTTTTTTTTGACAGAGTTTCTCTGTGTAACAGCTCTGGCTGTCCTGGAACTTGCTTTGTAGGAAATGTCAATTATTGTTAGTCTTATTATATTTTTCATTCTAAATGTTTATTTAAACAGCAAGATGCTTGACTTGAAAGGAAAATGAGCTAGAATCTTTTTTTTTTTGCAAGAGTAATTCACCCCTACTTAAAGACAGATTCTATATGTAACAGCTACCTACAAAAAGTTCTTAAAAAAAATTGCCTCTTGGTTTTACTATGATAAATGAAAAAACATTGAAATTATCTAATTGATCAAGCTATGCAAAGAGTCTCACGTTGTTGGGTTCCTTTATTAAAACGAGAACAAAACATCTTGGTGGAACAAGACCTAAGTGAGCATGTCACTAATGGAAAGAAGAATGTTTTCACAGAAACAGTGCGGTCCCCTGGATCACTCGATGGCAACCAAAACAGAACACTGGTCATTTAGTTTAAAAAAAAAAAAAGATCAAAATGCACATGCACCAGTTGCTCTATTTTCAATAAAGGACTGGGGAAGGGGAAATGAAGGAACAGAGAAAACTACAGTGTGGGGGCGCGTGCTGGAACCAAACTGAGGCTTTCTAACGGGGAATGTGTTCTTCTTGGTCTGTAACAACATTCTGGAGTAAAGCAGAGGCTCCCTGTTTCGTAAACAGCTCTGTCTGCTGCCGGAACGCATCTGCCATTTACGTTCCTCTTCCATTTCCACCTGGGCAGGTCTAACTGTTTCACTGATTGGTTGCCCATCAGACCAGAATCTGATCTGCCTCATTGACTAATCCTGTCGCTCACAGTAGACTTTCATTAGCACCTAAGTGAGTGGCGTCTGCCTCTTAATCTTCAGCTGACCTCATAACCATCCTGCCCACCGCCTTCAAGTTAATATGATCGTTGTTCTCAGTCTTGACTCCTTCCTTGGGTTTCTCGGTAGCCATGGCGAGCCTGGAGTCTCCTCAGCTACAGCTTCACAAAAGAGGCACAGGGTCCACACTGGAGCTGCAGCAGGAGCCGCAGAAGTCAATCACTAGTGAGGCCTCCTCCTTCCTTGGCTTTTGTTAACTGCCTAGAAGCTGCTTTGGCTAGAAGTCGGGATCCAGCTGTAGACAAGTGGCTCCTCTTGCTCTTTCCCATTGGCTTCTAGGATTTCCTCCTGCCCTCCTTCCCGTGCCTTGCTGAGGAACACTTCTTACCCTGGACTCTCTGTGCCAGGAGCCAGGTGTCTACAACCTACCAAATTCTGTCCCTGTTCCACACGGGTTTTTGTTTTTTTTTTTTTTAAAAATCTCTTTCCCTCTGGAGCTTCTACCATCGATGTCTGGAAGAAAATGTTTTTCAGTCTCCCTCAAACATGAATGCCGTTCAAGCACTTCCTTCATCCCCAGTGTCCTCCAGGGAAAAGGATTTTTCATTGGTAACAATATCAACAATAACACAATAACTCATAATAATACCCCCACTACCTTTAGGCAGCTTTAATATGCACCAAGGAGGTATTCTTAAAAAAATTAATTAACCATATCCAATCAGGAGATTCTGAGTGAATCCTCAGAGTGAATGATCTTAAACCTCAGGCTTTTGTTTTTAACTTGTATGTGAGCGCTGTTCTCGGGGAAATGCGCTAGTGTGTGTATTTAAGTGTGTACATTGAGGCTAGAGGTCACCTGAGGGTTGCTGATTAGACTCGGCTAGCTGGCCAGTGAATCCCAGAAACTGGCGCATCCCTTCCTTTTCTGCACTGGGATTTATCCGTGCGGGCCACCATGCTTGGCTTTTTGTGTGGGTGCAAAGCACTGAACTCGATCCTTCAAGCTTATACAGTAAGCACACCAGACTATCTACCTCCACGGCCGCTAACAGGGTTTGGTTGGCAAAATGAATTTGTAGAACTGATAGTCAGGAAAAACATTTTCAGGAATTTCCAGCCATCTTCACTGGAAATGGCCTATTTACAAAGGGTTTGTCTTTATGACGGAAAAGTGTTCCTCTCACACCTAGAGATAGGCTTGGTGAGCGGTTTAGGAGAAGAAGTCTCAGTGGGGTAAAAAGTGCTGCCAAGATCGATGATCTGAGTTCAATCTCTGGAAATTCATGCTATAGAAACAGAGAACTGACTTCCACAAATTGTCCTCGGACAAACATGGGCGTGTCCTTCCCTCTTCCACCCCAGAAGAGCAACATAATTTTAAAAAGAGAAATGGCTTAGTGACCATCCGCCTTAGGAGCTTTGTTACAAGGTTTCTGCTGCCTAGTTTCAGATCCCCTGTGGTGGAGAGACACAGAGAACTTATCCAGGGCGTGTTTGCCCCCTCACCTACCTTACTGTTCCAAGTTCAGAAAAGATCTACTTATATTAGGGGAGTGCATTTGGTAGGTGCCATGGGATCAATGCTTGCGCCTCCTCCCAACTCTTATGCTGAGAATCAGCAAAGCCCTCTCTCACTACTCCCGCAAAAACAAAAACCAAAGCCAACCAACCAACCAACCAACCAATCAAAACACAACAAAAACACTCCTGGGGAGTTTAAATTCCTGAGGTTTGAGAACACCAATCCCCCCCAAATCTTCTGAAGTGTGGAGGCTTTTGAGTCACACATGGGTGGCAGGGATGAAGCACAGGGACAAGTATTCTAAGGAGTCAAACAGAAGCTTTGTGTTGGTCACATCACTGCTAAGATGGAAACTGGGAACAGAGCGCATACATTGTTCCATAGTCTTAACTTTATAGCATCCCCAGTAAAGCTGAGTTCCGTCATCTATCTGTAGGGCTCAGTCCCAGGCCCCAGCGAGGGGAGTGGCTGTTAGGGTGGGAAAGAGGAAGCCAGCTCCTTGAGAGTGGGTGTGCAGAGTCTTTCCTTCTCTTAAAACCAAGTATGTGGGTGAGGCAAGCTCATGGGGCCACTCGGACAGAGAGTAAACAGTAGACGCCGTGTGCCTTGACTGTGAATTTCTCAAGTAGCATATATTTGGATGTGCCTTTTGTGCTCCTGGGGTGTGGGCAGAGAAGAATGTGTATGATGCTAAGGTAGAGGGGACCCAGAGAGGCGCATCTCCTTCAAAGTAGGGGGACCAGAGCTTCGTGTGCCTACACTCCTGAAATGGTCCCTAGACACTGGGATTGGTAGTTCCAGTTGGCGATTGTGACTGGCAGTGTGTAGGTAGGTGTTCACATATGGACGAAGCAGGTGGATAAATCTCTTCTCAGAGGGGAACCGTGGAACCATAGCTGGTCCCCACTGTGCCACAGGCAGAGGCTGGACTGTGGTTCCAGTCAACTGCAGAGAGGGCTGTGATACAGGGTGCTTCGGTTTCTCTTCCTCCGTCCCGTCCAGACCTAAAGGCCGTAGAGCTAGTCAGTCCCTAGAAGCAGGAGGCGGGATGAACAGCCGGGATTGCGTTCACCCCGGTCTGCTGCTCTTCCCTACCAAACTCCTGGAGCTTCTGGCCTGAGACTGGAGGTCTAACCTCTTCTGGATCACGAGATGAGTGAGTCGAGTTTTGATTCAGTAGAAAGCTGTAGCAGTCACATGAACAGGAGTAAGTCTGCACTGCCCGCATGATGTTATCACGGCTGCACTTGGCCAGCTTGGTTTAAGGCAAGTCGTGTTTGGGGAAGTGATGTTCTCCTGTAAAGTGATTTCTGAGCACTTTGGGAAAAATTCCATTGCATGTCTACAGTAACTGGAGATTCCTTAATATACTTAAATTTTTTATTGTAGAATTGCAGTGCCCTGGATTGAACATAGGGCCTCACGCAGGCCCAGCCAGGCTTAATTGTGGTGCTGGTGATAGAACCAAGCACCTCAGGAGTTCTTTGCATGGTACATTCATGTTCTACCCGTGAGCTCTATCTCTAGCCTTCTGATCATGAGTTTTTTTAAAGAACTTTTCCCATGCTTCAGGCCAAATTCCAGTCTAAGTTCTTTGGTGGTTACTCAATACTTGCTGTGCATCTTCACACATTTTTGGCCTGTGAGCTTTCTCAGGATGCACATTCCACATCCCCAATCAGAATTGTTCAATGCAACTGTACAAATGTACAAATGATGCTGGCAAGACCTTTGCTGAGTGATTAGGCTAAGAATTATAGGATCGATTCAGTAATGCTTATGAATCTGAAAGGACTTAAGAATAAAAACCTGATCAAGTATACAAAGGGAGAGAGTTTGAACTGGGGCATCGTATAACAAAAAAAACATGTTTAGAGAAATCGAGAAGAGTTCAGGGCCACAGGATTTAACACCAACAAACAAGGACCCACCCGTGACTTCAGCTGACAACCTAGTACGGTGTTAATATGGGCTGTACTGGAGACTTGAGGAGGAGGAGGAGGAGGAGGAGGAGGAGGAGGAGGAGGAGGAGAGGAATGCCCAGGTCATTAGTGAAGCTTTCAGGAGACCGTAGAGTTCTTCACAAATGGAGGTTCCAGGACAGGTCTTGGGGGAACACGGCAGAAGTCAGCTGGACAAGACTTGCAACCGGATGTGGGAGGTGAAATACAAGTGAAATGCAAAGGCTTTCTGTAAGGCTGTGAAACCTGGAGGAAAGTCAGGCGCGCATGTTCGCACGTGTGTGTGTGTGTGTGTGTGTGTGTGTGTGTGTGTGTGTGTGTGTGGGGGGGGCAGAGTGGGAGGGGACAGAGAAGTAAGTTCACATTAGAAGTTTTTTAATTTACTTGTAGAAATACCCAGGAGAGAGTAATATTTTTCATCAAGGTTTGGAGCCTAGAGGAGACTCTGTATACAGAGACTGAGGAGAGTTTCATGAAGCCCTTGGGAGCAAGGGTTAATAATCCCGGCATCTGGAGGCTGAGGCAGTTGGACCATGATAAAGGACAACCGGGGACCACAGAGTGAGCTCCAGAGACATAAGGAGGTCCTCTCTCAAAAACAAAGGAAAAATAAACAAAAAGTGAGGGAAGAAGGGAAGGAGGGAGGGAGAGAGACAGAAAGAGAGAGAGACAGAGAGATACAGAGACAGAGAGACACAGAGTCTCCATGAAATGAGAGAGACAGAGAGACAGACAGACAGAAACACACAGAGAGAGAGACAGAGAGAGAGAGAGAGAGAGAGAGGTTCCAAACTAAACAAAACCAGTTTACATGTCTAGTGCGCCCTCAGAGAGAGAGAGAGAGAGAGAGAGGTTCCAAACTAAACAAAACCAGTTTACATGTCTAGTGCGCCCTCTTCTGGCCACAGAAGGATGCCTTGAAGTGAGAGGACAGCGACACTGGCTCAGAAAGCTCATTTTATTGATCCTCTTCTTGTTACTGTGACAGATGACCTGACAGAAGAAACTCGAGGGAGGACAGAGTTATTTCTGGCTCAAGAACTGAGGAATACGGTCTACCACGGCAGGGAAGGGAGGCATGGCCTCTGGGAAGAGTTGGGGTGAGAGCCTGCTGTGGTGGCTTCTCACTGCTGCAAGGATCAGGAAGCGAGAGTTCGTTACCTCTAAGACCCACCCCAGTGACTTCTTTCTCCCAGCCTGGCTCTACATCCACAAGCTCCCCAAACAGGACTTTTAGCTGGGGACCAAGAGTTCGAATACATGAGTCTATGGGGAAACCTTTTCACGTTCAAATCAAAGCTTCTGCCCCATTGGCTGTGTTCACCTTTAGAACCTGTAGGTGGAGAAACAACTGGATACCATGTTTTGACCATCACCATGATCTAGTCAACTTCCATTTTCAGTGTTAAGGGGTTTGAAATGCTCATTACACTAATAGAGCCTGCTGTCCTGATAAGGAGATGCAGGAATTTGATTTGTGAACATGGCACATATATGTTATACGGCTCAGGGATGTATACGTGAGCTGGTGTACATCCATAACTACTCTGGTGTGGTCGTACAGTTTTCATAACTCAGAAGGGCAGCCGATGAGTCAATGGAATGGACTGCTTTACCTTCAGCATCTCTAATCTCCGGTTCATTAAATGCTTTATAAACATCAATTAAACAGCTCATCACAACACAGCTCGGAGGAAAGGTTAGTATTAGTATCCTTTTATGAGGAAGCAAGTACAGAGCACTTAGGCAAGGCAGATATTAAATATATAGAGCCAAAGATAGGATGAAGGTGCTTCAGGTTTCCTGGGTGGTGGAGGAGAACTACCTGGGTAATTACTAGAGTATCTGAGTCTATGGAGCAGCGTGAACCCCAGGAAACACGGGCCCTTTTGTACGATTAACATTAGAGGTTGGGCCCTAAGCGGGAGTTCCCACTGGGAGGGGTGCATCCCTCTGCTCCTGTACTTGCCTTCTCTGATGGAATGGAAAATCAGGTCATGCTTGAACTCATCTGCTCCAAGAGTTCCCGCATCCCATTTTTAACTGGGTTATTCGTTTCCTTGGTGTTCAGTTTTCCCAGATTTTTTAAAAAATATATATTAGATACTAACCATCTAGCAGATATATAATTGGTAAAGATTTCTTTTTTCAATCTATAGGCTGCCACTTTACCTGAATGAGTTCTAGGCCAAATTGAGCAACAGAGACTTTGACTTAATAAGAAAGAAAGAGAGAAAAGGAGAGAAAGAAAAAAGAAAGGAAGGAAGGAAGGAAGGAAGGAAGGAAGGAAGGAAGGAAGAAGAAAGGACTCAATTCCAAATGGATCCAGGGTCCATTGTATATGACTAGTACATGACCAGATACTTGGATTAAATGTCTGCACCACCATCCCTAGCCCGTGCTTTTTTACTCAATATTTTGAGGCAAGGTCTTTCTAAATTGCCAGCTAGTTTCTATCACTTGAAGGTCCATTCGCCACCACAACAAGGACCAAGTTCGCAACACATGAACTTTGTAAGGTGAGGGGAAAAAACTACATTTAAACAGTGGGCAAGCCTAACTCAGAGATGACATATTATTAAGCCACAATCATGTCCAAGCCTGAACTTAACAAAACAAGCTAAAAAGTTAAAAGTCTATCTGCAAAATTCTTCTACTTCCCAGCTGATATCACAGACATTCTCTTGTTACCTTTCTTTTTTTAATGTATTATTATTTACTTAATGTGTATAGAGAAATATTTAATCCTTTAATCCAGCAGCATGGCTGCTCTAGCAAAGGATCACATTGAAAGGCCTGTGTGATAGCTAGGAAGGGATCACATCCAAGGGCCTGTATGAAGGGATCACATTCAGAGAGTCCTGTGTGATCGGATGGAATGCAGAAAGAATGTTAGTCAGGTAATCCTGACCTCTGTTTGTGCTAATGCTAGGTGAAAGGCATTTTCTGCTGTTAAGGTAGTACATGCCTTTAATCCCAACTCAGAAGGAAGTGGTGGCACACGCCTTTAATCCCAACTCAGAAAAAAGAGTTCAGAAGGAGCAGATGGAGAGAGAAGCAGAGTATGGAAGCAGAGCTCAGAGAGTTCAGAAGCAGAGGTGGAAGCAGACAAGAAGCAGAGCTCAGAGAGAGAGAGAGTTGGAGAGTTAGTTCAGTCAGGCAGTTTGAGTGCAATCAGCTCACAGACCGTTCAGTTCAGAAGAAGGCAAGACGAACAGAGCCAGTCCAGAACAATCAGAGAGAAGGCAGAAAGTCAGAGTTCACAGTACAACTCTGAGTGAAAAGAGGTAGTTCAAAAGACAGCTAGTCAGAGTGAGCTCAGTTGGTAGTAAGTCTCAGAGGCTGAAACAATTCTAGGTTTATAGATTAGATTGTACAGAGGCTGAAGCTTTCTAGGTCTAGGCTTAAGACTAGATTGTACAGAGGCTGAAGCCCTCTAGGACCAGGAATTGAATTAGTGAAGAATAAAGTGTCTTCTGCCATGAACCCATGAGAATAAAATAATAATAAAAAAAAAATCAATGCTTACGTCTATGCTTATAAATGTGTATGGGTGTTTTGCCCAAATATCTGTTGTGTACCTCGTGGTTACAGTGCCTGTGGAGGCCAGAAGAAGCCTTGGATCCCCTAGAACCGGAGTTACAGATGGTCACGAGTTGCCATGTCTATGCTGGAAACTGAATCCAGAGCCTGTGGACGAGCGAGCAGCCATCTTGATCACTGAGCCACCTCTCCAGGCCCCTCTTGTTATCTTCTTAAGATTAAGATGCCCCTGTTTCGAGGTCTCCTTAATTACTGGCAAGCTGTTGCTAATATTTAATAACCCGTTTGATCTCAAACATGATGATATCATAATTACGAAAGCGATTTGGTTCACATGAAGTAATACTTGATCCTAAGAACAAAATGCAGTGGTGAAAGCAAGATAAAGTCATTAGAGAAGGAACTTCCGTAGAAATCTCAGGGCATTTTCAAATTCATTAGCACTCATCAGCAATGAAGTCCTGTCCTCAGAAATGACATGTAAAGGGGTGTCGGTGGGAGGAGGGGTGGTGGGGCTGATTAAAGAAAACACCTGCTATTTGGAGATGAAGATGAAAAACCCAGCACAACTCCATTTTATAATTGGGAGCCATTCTGATACTCTGGTTCAGTTAGTTTTCTGTCTATTGTAAAAGTTAAGCTTCTGTTTCTCATAACCTGGGCTGTGCTCTACCCCAGTAACCATAGAATGAAACCATAAACCAACCTTCCAAAGCTACCTCCTCTCTGAAATGTATAGTATCCATCGTTCCATGACCCATTTTAGTTTAATGTCTCGCCTGGCTTCTGTAACTATGCTTACCTGTAAAATCCCGCCCCTTGTAGCTTTGCCCTATAAAATGGGTAGGGGAAACTGACTCAAGGTTGTCCTCCTGAGTCCCACCTTAGAGGGAGACAGCTGCAGGTTCAGCTCTGATATATACACAAATAAAGCTTGATTTAATTTGGCCATAATTTGGATCAGTGTCTTTCTCCTCTTGTCTGTAGGATTAACTAACACTGGTTTCATTTAAAAAAAAAAAAAAAAGATTTTTTGAAAAGAAATGTGCATGCACCAGCCATGACTGCAAATGGCCCCGACCTTGAACTGTGGTGAACCAAGGATGTGTAGAGTCAGGGTAGGGATGGGCAGTATTGAATGACTAACTCTTTATGAACTGTACTCTCCTCCTCCTGAGAAAAATGCTCAACACGCTGTACCCTATAGTGGCTAGCCAGTCTTCCGAGGGTAGGGCATTCTGGTTTATATGGGTTGTAGTGTTTTGAAAGTGACTGTAGAGGAACACTTAATCCTCTAGTCCAGCAGCATGGCTGCTCTAGCAAAGGATCACATTGAAAGGGCTGTGTGATAGCTAAGAAGGAATCATATTTAAGGCCTGTGTGATCCAGATGGAATGCAGAAAGAATGTTAGGCTCCTGTGTAGCAGGACGCTACAATCTTTTACCCTCAATTTAGGGAAGGAAAAAGGAAAGATAGAAATCTTCACTCATTTTACAAGCAGGCTTAATACAGAAAGAGAGAAAGGTAGAAATCTTCACAGCCTCTCTTTAGTCTGTCCTAAGCTCAAATCTCTCCAACCTTTGCTCTTTTAGGAATTATCACACTAACTAATGACAGCAACCTAACCAAGGAACCACCAATCAACGCCCACACCGACTCTCTGTGCTTCCGACCTTTTATGTCCTAAACCAAAAGTTCCCATAAACTCATACGTTATGCAATTCCAAAGACAAGCTACAGGTTCCAGAATGACTGCACCTAATCAAATTATAGCCACCTGCATCAAGCATTCCAAATCCTACTCATAAACATCTACCACACCTGGGGTGGAAACACAAACTTAATCCATACGCCATTCTGTGTTTTTAAAGAAAGCAAAATAACAAAAACTTCTTCCAAGTGTTCCTCTACAATCCTGTCCTCTGTTTGTGCTAATACTAGATGAAAGAGGTTTTCTGTGGTTAAGGCAAGTAGTACACATCTTTAATCCCAACCCAGAAGGCGGAGGCAGCACATACTTTAATCCCAGCTCTCAGGATGTAAAAGGAAGCAGTCAGTTCAGAAGTAGGGCACGGTTATCAGTTCAGAGTTCACAGTCAGTTCAGAGTTAAGAGAGTAGCAGTAGAGATTGAAGAATGAAAGGAGGTTGAGTCAGAGCATGCTAGTCAACTGAGAAGCAGAAAATCAGGGGCAGAGTGAAGTGCAGAGTGAGTACACGCCTTTAATCCCAAGTCTGACAGCGAATCAGAGTGAAAAGCAGGCAAAGTGACAAATCAGAGGAAGAGTTAGCAGAGTGAGTCAGAGTGAGGATACGCCCAAATTTCCTGAGATAAAAACAAGCTGTTGCCTTTAATAATATAAGTGAACACCAGAGTTCCTTGAAACACGGAGATCCCTATAGCATTTTTATAAAAAAACGGATCCACGTGTGCTAATGGGTCATCAAGTAAACTGACTTCGTGTCAACCTGCAAAGAAGGTGAACAGCCCAAACCGCATTCAGCCTCCAAAGAAACGGTATACATTTGAGAGCCAGAACCACAAAGCAGTGTTGTCTACTAGTTTTGACGAGGGAAATAAAAATCCTCCCTGTGCTTTCCGTTAGCAATGCATTGCGTATGAACGCTAAGGATAAACTCCTGAAGACCAGAGAGGAGAAGAGATGATCCAGCAGAAGTTCTCAAAGAAAAACTCACCATAGTCGGAGCTTCGCTTTGAGATAACCTATTTTTCATTAGTGCTAAGAGCATTTCATCTAAAACAATCATCAGGTAGGGAATTCGCCTGAAATGGGGTGTGGGCTGGATACTCAGTGTCGGTTTTGCAATTGTTCCCTGTGTCCAATGACAAACTCTGGATTATATGCTGCCCAGGGACAAGACCAGCTTCTATTCTTTTTTTCCCCCTCCTTTCTTTTTTGAGACAGCATCTCATGTATCTTAGGCTGGCCTTGAACTGACAATATAGTTGAAGATGACTTTGAACTTATGATCTTCCAGCACGCATGCAAAAAGCCAGGTGTAGCTGTAATCTCAGCTAAGAGAAGGCAGAGGAACAGTAGGATTCTCAGGGCTTGCTGAATAGCTCATCTAGCTGAATTAGGAACCTCCAGATTCAGTGAGAGACCCTAACTCAAAATATAAAGTGGAGAAGCCAGGTGGCGGTGGTAGCGGCGGTGCACGCCTTTAATCCCAGCACTCGGGAGGCAGAGGCAGGTGGATCTCTGTGAGTTCGAGTCCAGCCAGGTCTACGAGTGAGTTCCAGGACAGCCAGAGTTACAACAGAGAAATTGTGTCTTAAAAATCAAAAATAATGATGATGATGATGATGATAATAATAATAATAATAAAATAAAACAATAATAAAATAAAGTGGAGAGTAATTGAGAAAGATACTGTCCTCCCTTCTAACCTCTATATGTATATACAAACACATATGCTGTACATATATACCCAAAGAAACAACAAAAAGTCATAGTGTTATTCATGTGCCTATTCCACATAAATATAGTTATACTTACATGCTAGATTTTATCACATTTCATAGTTGAAAGTAACTATCACTTTAACAGTACTTCAAAAAAACGAAAAAATTTTGTCTTTATTCTTGAGAATTTATACCACTTCTTACAGCTAAAATGACGAAAAAGCTAAACAACCAGGCCAAACAGTGAGTGTTTCAGGCCCGTAAACCTCTGCACTTGGGAGATGGAGGTGAGGGATTCAATAAGGGGGAGATCAGAGTTCAAGGTCATCTTTGTCTACATATGAGTTCAAGGAGACCCTGACTCAAAACATCACAGACAATAAAAACACATTTGTGATCCATTATGATGACACAACTTTAATCGCAGCACTCTGGAGGCAGAGGCTGGCCAATCTCTGTAAGTTTGAGGCCAGCCTGGTCTACCTAGAGAGTTCTAGAACAACCCAGAATACCTAGTGAGACTCTGTCTTTAAAAACAAACAAACAAAAACCCCAAACAAACCCAACCATATTTGTGTAAAGTAAGGTAAGTCAGCCAGTGGCATGCTCAGACTGCCCTCTAGTGTTTCATTTCAAACGCTCCCAAATTTTAAACCGTCTTAATCACAAAATATCTGTTTAATAGGATTAAGAACTGTGTCATCCATTGAGCAGAACAAGGCTAGATCTGTGACACGGACGAAAGTTACATCGGGAAAAAAAGTGAAGGCCCTTCAAGAAGTTGGTGACAATTTCTCGGCGGAGCTGCAGTGTCGACGGTAAATACCAGGTGTTCCGAGTTCCATTGGTGAAGCAGGGTACGGACAGAAAGAGAACAGCTCGAATGTCATATAAACTGTGGTCACTGTGTTACTACTAATATAGCTGCTGTTTTGTTAGTGTATTGAAAAAGATATTTCAGGTGCTGATTAGTGAAGTTTTAATATATCAGATATGCACAGAGTACATAAATATCCTCTTGTGAGAAGTTAAGATCCTGTGCCAATATCTTGCAGATTTAATTTAGTTAAAATACGTAGTTGTTTTGATTTATCTTGTCCTGATAAGGTCTAAAGTATTTGTGTTTGGGATATGTATAACTAACGCCAATCAAGCTACATTCAAAAGAGAGGTCATATCTCAGGAAAAAAAACAAGGAACCGCACATCACGTATTGTGAGAGGCTTTGTAAGAAGTATGAGAATGCTCCAGCACACCCTCAATCCCAGCACGTGGAAGATGGAGGCAGGAGGGCTGAGAATTTAGGACATGGAAAGTCTCACTTTAAGTGTGCTTTTAGATACGTTTAGTGTTGTCAAAAAAAATATGATGAAGTTTGGGCTCTGCAGGTCTATTCTCACTATTACCCTTTCGATTACTTTCAATTACTTCTGCAGATGACATTACCATTGCTGTACTTAGTGAGACAAGGTCTGGATATATAGCCCAGGATGACCTGGAACTCTTAATGACATTTCCCCCGTGTCTATGAATATAGTTAACTGTCAAGAAAAATTTAAACAAAATAGGTCTAATTAGAGTTTACCTGGCTTTTGAACTCATGGTTTATGCTTCCTTATGTGCCGGCCGTGTTAGCGAGAAGTATCTAAATCATAGTGAAATTGATACAAAAGCGCTTTGGAATACCATGTGTTTTCAACAGCTACACAAGCGGTTAGCCTCAAGGAAGGTATTAAAGCAGGTTGATTTTCCCTTCTAGGAACACTGGACCATGAAGCCGCCTCTCTTGGTGCTTTCTGTGTATCTGCTACTGTTGAAATCCTGTCACAGTGCACCTGCTTGGAAGGACACAGTGGCTACTGATGGAAACCTAAAGAGTATGCTTGGCTTTTCTTCTCTGTTTGCGTATCTACTTGTCCTTCTAGGACTTGCAGTTGAGAGATAATCATATTCCTTACATTTCACAGTGAAAAGTTCTCCAGGCGCCTAAACCAAGTCCTCATGATGCCAAACATCTGCTTAAAAATAGAAATTCCAATCAAGTCTCCACAAGAAAGCATTCGCATACCCAGATGTTTGCTGTCACGGAGATAAAACTTGCCAATTTTTTTTTTTTTTTTTGCCTGTGTTTTCTTTTGAATTATCCAGATGTTTGGCATCATCTCCATACGTCTTTAATGAATAGCAGATACTTCCCTA
This sequence comes from Cricetomys ansorgei, assembly GCA_026225945.1. Taxonomy (NCBI): domain Eukaryota; kingdom Metazoa; phylum Chordata; class Mammalia; order Rodentia; family Nesomyidae; genus Cricetomys; species Cricetomys ansorgei. The sequence continues at coordinate 2,610,456 of JAMJFZ010001232.1, read as the reverse complement.
GCCTCTAAAAATTTAAACCATTAGAGTAATCTGCATAATTATCTTCAAGCTAGTCAAAGTGTGTGTTGTCATGGCAATGGATCTGATTGTTCTGTGCCTGTTAACTTGTGACCTTTGTTTGGTGACATAGAATTGGGGCATTGAACACTCAGCAAAATAAATTAGCTAAAATGAAGTTGATTTTGGAGTCTCTAATTAAATTCAGAGGCAAGGATAACATCATCAGAATGGCACATTGGCTAAGGCAAAGACAGAATGTCAGTGAATTTACACCCACCCAGGACCAGTTAATGGCACAAAAAGACTTCCATTAGGTTACTAGTGAATCTTGTATTATATGACACATGTTTGTAGTCTGTCGGCTTCTTAGAAGGTAATTAAAACTGAAAAAGAGAAAAGTTCCCTATGTTTGAAGCCCTCTGCTGAGGATTTCATATAAACTGTCTAGAAAGTCCAGATTTTTCTCTCATACGGACATACTTGAGTCTCTGGTGTTAGAAAAAAAAATGGATAAGGGAAAACAGGGCTTGTGGAAGGAAAATGGCAAGACTGAGATCGCATAAGCTCAGATCTGTTAGAAGCCCCCATTTGAGAAACAGAAGGCAGTGTACGAGCAGAAGCTGACCGCTGATTCGCCATGGAGTGCTTTGGAGCAAAACGCTGTACAAAAACAATCAAGCCTCTATTTAGAGGGCATGAAGAAAAAAATTGGCGAACTTACTGTTTTGTAATCAAATAAGGTTAGAAGAAACTCCAAACATGTCTCTTAGGTTTTCCAGAGGCGGGGGAGATGGACATAGAAGGAGAGGTCAAGAAGGCTTTGATTGGCATTAAGCAGATGAAACACATGATGGAAAGGAGAGAGGGGGAGCACACCAAGCTGATGAACACTGTGAAGAGATGCAAAGAAGAAAAGCAGGTACCGTAGCTGAAAAACACCTGTCCTTAACGCACATCTGGGCTCTAAAGATCACAGCAGAAAGTTCGTGCAATTAATGAGGGACTTCTTTCCCTATGTCACATTTTCTGGAGAGCGGTTTGGATTGGAAAAGCTGGAGGAAGCTTTACACTGTGTCCTTGTCGAGCTGTCTTCAACGGCTTCTTGAACACAGGGATTCCCAAACCATGTCTGATTAAGAAGGCCACTTTCTCAAAATGCTTCATTTTGAGTCTCTTCTGAGTTAAGATATTGAGTCTTATATATGTATATATAAGTGTTTGAAGAGATTTTTAGCTAGATCAGTGGTTTCTAGTCCCTATTACTAAAAATAAATAATAGACACTACTCCTAAATATATTTAGGGTAGGGATGGTTAAGGATCCCATATTTCTTTTATTTCTTAAATTTTTATTTATTATCTTATTTATGTATTTATTTACTTATTTATTTTGAGTCAGAGTCTCGTGTAACTCAGACTGTTCATGAGGTGGCCTTGAACTCTGGATCTTTGTACTTCCTAAGTGCTGGAATTACGAGTAGGTAGCATCATACATTTCAAGTAGGCTCCTGGCTGTTTTGAAAATGTGATCGGATTTGCCAGACCTGATCAGATCACCAGGCTGACCCTGTCACATGGCCAATAATGAGCTTATAATGAAGGACTGTCCGTCTGCCCTACTTCCAGACCACTGCTTTAAATTACTCCTGAGCTTTACCTCTCTAGGTTTCTTTTCCTAGAATTCCAAGAATCTTTTAACCTCCCCTAGCCATTTTTTTTTTTTGAGTTAGTTTAGTTTCAGATTAGCAAGATGGCTCAGTGGGTAAAAGTGCTGGCCACCTAGCCTGATGACCTGTGTCCAATCCTTGGAACCTTCCAGGTGGAAGGAGAGAATGGACATTCACAGGCTATCCTCCAGCTTCCACATGCACACTGTGGCAACCGGACACACACACACACACACACACACACACACACACACACACACGGCAACTGGACACACACACACTCACACACACACACCGTGGCAACCAGACACACACACATACACACACACACACACACACGGCAACCAGACACACACACATACACACACACCCATACAGACACACGTGCACACACACAAATAAAATGTGAAAATTTTAAGAGAGCTAGTTTAATTACAAATAGGTAAATGTTTATCAGCCTACTTGAGTCCTCTGAGAAGGTACCTCATTATTATAATTAGAAGGCAAGCGAACAGAGAACAAGGAGAGCCCTAGCCAATGCCTATAGAATACCTATAGAATAGAGGGACCCCTTCTTCAGAGTCCTCATGCAATTAGAAGGCAGAATGTCTGACAGCACTCTAACAGACCAGAGTATATTAAACAGCACACTGGCCTAGCTCATTTTACAACATTTATTTTTTGCACTGTCAGTGGCTGTGACGGGGGACTATAGTATTGAGCTATATCTGAGCCCCATTTTATTTTTCTATTTTTAGTTTTTGAGATGCTAGGAATGGAAGATTCTGCCACTGAGTCACATGCCCCCAAGATATTTTAAAAAAATCAAATAACTTAATATATGCTTAAAGTCCAAATATGTATTTTGCCAGTAGAGAATATAAGTTATATTCAGATGCCATTGGAAGATGTGAAAAATCGATCATAAGCTACTGTATAAAGCTCAATAAATTTCCAGATTATACACACAGCATACTTCATAGTTTAATGATATTAACAATTAATGCATCACTCAAAACAAATGTTTTCTAAAGGTAATCAACACAGAAATAAAAACTATAACAGAATAAATTGGAAAAAATCTGGGTAGGTGGCTTATGCCAGTAATTGCATTATTAAGAGTCTGAGACAGGAGGATTGCCACAAGTTCAAGGCCAGCTTCAGCTAGGCTACATAATCAGTTCTGGGTCAGCCTGGGCTACATACATGGGATCCTGTCTCAAAGCTTAAATAAATAAATAAATAAATATTAACAAAAATAATTTAGAAAATATTTTTAAAGTTAATGTCGATAGTTACGTTTTTTGTTTTTAAAGAAATGTTAGCATTCTGGCAAAATGTAAGCTTATGTGAAGTTTACCACCTCACTCTTTTTCTTTTTTTAAATTTTCTTTTTGGTCCTGAGGATTAAATCGAGGGCCTCCCACACGCTGAGCACCTGCGTTACGGCTGCGCTCTGCCCCCACCTCCATCTTAACCGTTCCTAAGTGTACAGTTGGGTAGAATTAAATACATTCGGGGTGCCGTGCAACACTGACAGAACCGTTCTCAGTTTGCGAGAGCTGAGATTCTTGTCGGTAAACAATGCTCTATTCCTCCCTCCACGGATCCTCCTCTGTGTTAATTTTTTAACTTAAAAGTACAGATTGGGAGCTGGGGAGGTAACTCAGTCGGGAAAGGTCCCGCTGCACCAGCGTGGAGACTTGAGTTCAGAACACCCACTTAAAAGCACAGTGTAGTGGCTTGTGCCTGCAACTCTAGCCCTGGGTACCATGGAGAAGCAATCTCCAAAGCTTATTGGTCAGCCAAACTTGTCAATCAGTGAGCGCAAGGGTCAGTGAGGTCCTGTCTTAAAAAAAAAAAAAAAAAAAAAAAAATTGGAGACCGATAGAAGACACCTGACATTGACTTCCGGACTCAACACATGTGCACAAATATGTATGTGCGCATACACATGCACAGTTTTTTAAAAATATCAGGGAGGTTCCAATGCACAACCTATATTCTTATAAGGTTGGAACCAGTGAATTCCAGACAGCTTCTGAATTCTTCTCATTCTTAAGCGCTGTGGTCTCTGGAAACCTATGTCACAGCGAGGGCAGAATCTGACAAGCTGACCCTGAAGCTGGGTAATGGCCTTTCACCAGGAAGGAAGAAGATGGCCCGGCTGGCAGCTCCAAGCCCTCCCCACTTTTGGCAGCAGCCAGAAGATGATGAGGAAATCTAAAACACTTCCTCATTAGGACAGCATGGAAGGCCCCATGCTAGTTCTTCCCTGGTGGGCTTATCCTCTGTCAATCTGTGAGAAGTGATGCTAAATAGAAAACATATCATCGTTGGGATCCTTCAAACATCTGGGTTAACCACACTTTGGTTTGTGCAGCTAAGAAAACTAAGGTTGAAAGGGTTAATTAACATGTCGCTCCAACACTGAGATGAATGAACCTGGAGGAAGCCAGCGGACAGGAGCATGTCGGAACTGTGACTTGCTGCTGGTCTTATCCTCCCCTTCCCCGCTCCCCCAGACAAGCTAAGGATGCAGGAAAAGAATATTCTCATGAGGGCTAAAAAAAGCAAATGTGGGATTCGGGGCTGGCTCTGGAAACTCCCAGGAACAAGTAAAATTTTTATTCTTGAAACTCTATTTATTGCATCAAAATTCTTAGCATTCGACTCAAAGTCTGGGTACTCAAAAAATTAACTGGGGCAAAAAAGGTAAAAGCCTTAAATTTCACATATAACTTTAAACCTAGGATAAAGGTTAAATAAATTATGGATTGGATAGCAGGAGTTGGCACAAACCAATGTTCCCGTGCTGAGTGCCACCTACCCATCGAGATCACTGGCATCATCACGGCACCCCCACCTCAGCCTTCCCACATTAATAATCACCAAGAGCATCTATTTTTGCTTGATTGGTTTGGGGTTTTTGAGACAGGTTCTCAAGCATCCCATGGAACCCCTGACCCCCCTGCATCCCCTCTCAAGTGCAGGAACTGCAGTACACGCACCACTAAGAACATCTGAAACTCGCTTTCACTAAAGTGGAAAACTTCCGGGCACTTAAAATTACGCCCCCACCCCCAACCTCCAGCTTCATGTATTTTGAGGAGTGGTAAGTCTGTAGTACAATTCTATGAATGGACTTATCTGTGGATAGAATATTTAGGGGAGCCAGGGGGGTGGACAGGACGTTCCTCACACAGAGATCTACTTCAACCATATAATGCCAGCCTCCAAAACTCAGAAGCATGTGATTTGGACAGTGGCCATGTTCTGCTTCCTAGGAAAAAGGTTGAGTAAGTCTGGAATCTCTAGTTGTAACAATGTGCTCACTTCCTTATCTTACCACCAAAGCTTTGTGGGGTAGATTTCATTGTTAATTCTGATCAGCATACAATATATATACTAAGTAATTTTTTCACAAGGATATAAAGTGACTTTAGTTCAGAGTTGGGAATACCAGGAATTTGCCTTAAGGGAACAAAATGTGAAATATTCAAAACTGGAACTCCCCGAGAAAGCCCAGGACGCCTTCCACAGTGAAATAATCACTGATCGTATTTGCCAGATCTGATTAGATCGCCAGCCTAGCCAATTGGTAAGATCCAGGCCCAGAGTTTAGTGAACAAATCCTGTATCAAAAGAGTAATAGAGGAAAATACCCAACTTCAACTTCTAGCCTACACACATACATAGACACACATACAAAACATAACTGGTATAACACACACACACACACACACACACACGCACACGCACACGCACACACACGCACACACTCGCACTGTGATAATATCTATAATGCCAGCACTTGGGAGGCTGAGGCTGAGGCAGGAGAACCAGGGCCACCCTGGACTATTAAATAGTGAGACCCTGTTTCAGAAAACTAGCAAACAAAAGCCTAAAATAAATAGATTTTAAGAACAAAACCTTTTCTCCCGTGTGTTTTTCACTCAAGAGCTGCCTTAGCTCTGAGGCCTGGTTCAGCCCTCATTCTCCTGAACTCCAACTCAGTCAAGAAGTCCACGTATGCAGCGAGTCCAGGGGTCTAAGCAGGGATACAAGAAATAAGAGAGCTGTGGGGGCCTCCAGGGCAGAGCTGGGACGGGTGTCATTGTAGCTGACTCCTTACCAGTGGTAACAGGCCCTGGCCAAGTACAGCTAGAACCACAAGGGGACGCATTTGGAATACAGACAGGAAGAAAGAACCATTCACTGCAACTCAATGGTCATATACGAGAACTGTGTTTTCTTGCAGTGTCTAAACACATACAGTGATCTAAGGCAGCTGAAAGAATTAAAACATCCGTTTTCCAAATCTCAAATCCCACCTTCCATATCCCTCGTAGGCTAGCCACGCAGCTGGAGAAGTCAAAAGGTAACGGCTGTGGTTTCCCAATAGGGATGCTGTGTTTACTATGGGCTCATCCCCATTTAATGCAACGTGCATCGTACAGCAAGTATTCAATAAATACCTGGTGAACAAATGATTGGAAATGAGGTCTTCATGGCCTTCGATAAAGGCTCATTCAGTAGCCTCTTTATCAAACGGAAATCGCTGTGAGAGACCTATCAGCGGCAAAAAAGGCGAAGATGAAAATCCTGAAGCCATTTAGAGGGTCTTCAATTTATTTCTGTCAAAACCAGGTCTTACATATTGAAGGATGGCCTTGAACTCAGTAAGTAGCCAAGGATACTCTTGGACTTCTGATCCTCCCTCTTCCACCTCCTGAGAGCTGGGATTTCAGGTGTGTGCCACCACGCCATCGGTGGCACCGGTGATAGAACCAGGGCTTTGTGAATGAAAGACAAGCACTCTATTGTACTGAGCTACACTGGAAGCCCCTGGTGCCAATACACACCTGAAAAATGGGAACCAACTAAGGTATACATAGACTCAGGAAATGGAGATGAGACCTGTGTTTGTACTTTTTAACCAGGAGGCCCTGAAACTCATGAACGAAGTGCAAGAATATTTGGAGGAAGAAGAAAAGTTATGTCGGATATCTTCTGTGCATTCCCAGGATGGATGCAGGCCATGCCTGGAAAGGAACTGCGTGAGATTTTATATAGCTTGCCAACCTGGTTGGTCCTCGATGAAAAACATGGTAAGAGGAAAAGAGAGCTCACCATTTCAAGGTTCTTAAGGCATCCAGGCCATCTTGATTTTCAAATTATATTAATTTTTAAAATAGAGGTGATTGATATTGGCCTTTTGTAGTCTAGAATGTTATGTAGCACTGTAGTTGTTAGGCTGGGGCGGCTCCTCAGGTGTTCTACTGATAGCACGTGCAGATCATTAGCAATCAAACGTCCCCCACAGACATCCAACACCTGCAGACAATACAAAACGCCAAGACCTAGGCAGCCCCTCCCCCGACAGTGCACGAAACAATTATTTTATACGTAACTAAAAGTAAGCTTCCACAACATATCATTACCTGTGTGTGCACAATTTATAGTTTAGAATACCCACCAGTGTCTATTCCCCTTGTAACTCCTGTAGAAGTGCCCCAACTGTATTCCCTGTTTATGGGCGTGTTCGCAGTAGATTGTAAGCTCTTTGATGGCAAGGGTCATATCTTATGTGTCTTCCTTTGAGGAAGCATCCACTAAACATCTGTCTAATTGCGTTTTCAATAATAGTATTACAGTCTTCGATTTCAATCTTCTTTAATATTTTATCGTAGAAACCATGCATTTGAATCTCTCTCCTTCCCTCCCACCTTCCCTCCCTCCATTTTCCAGTTCTACATGCAGCCCAGGCTGTCCTTAAACTCCAGATGTAGCCACAGAAGACCCTGAACTCCTGATCCTCCTGACTCTGCTCCCTGTGTGCTGGGTTACAGATGTGCGCCTTAGCACTTGGGTTCATTGCTCCCTCCTCCTTCCCTCTCTCTCTGGATTTAAGGAACAAGGCCTCCTCTGGAGATGTGTCTTAGGTTGACCTTGAATTCATGATCTGCCCACCTTAGTCTCCCAAGTACTGGGATTACTGACATGCAACACATTGTCTTTATTTGGATGTGCTTTTCCTCTTATGTATTTGCGTGCAAATGTGTATCCCTTCATGTCTCCCTTTGCCCTATCCATGTGTGTCTGTAGGACTAGCCTGTTTTCTTTTTCTATGCCCTTTAGCTATCTTCAAGGCAGAGAGGTTCACAGAGGGTGGTGACCCACATTAAGATGAGCTCTGCCCCAGTAAAGTCTCTGATTGGCCTGGATTTTCCTCCCCGTTTCGAGAAGTGAGCTGGGTACGAAGCAGAGTGGAATTTTACTCTTTGTATTAGTATATGCAGTAGTTAGAAGATGCTTCTGGCTCGGCCACGCCTCATTCAGTTACAAAAGAGCAGCCACTAGGATAAGGAATATACCAAGTGATTTTGATGACGCTGCTGATTGCATCTGGCTTACTTTTACAGCTATGGTCATTCTCCGATATGCTTGAATATAATCAGATAAGTGCTGACTAATGTCCTCTTCCCGTCAGTCCGGGGAGCTAGCACTGTAAGCATGTGTCACCTTGTCCAGTTTTTAAAGTTTTGTTTCTATGGGTGGAATCAGTAAACAAAAGCTGGCAGAGGAGAAGCAGGCAATCCATCCTGATTTCTTTCTGGAAAAGGCATAGGTCCTATACGAGTTCATGAATAATTGTTTGAACAGCAGGAGGCTGATGCTCCAGAAGTAATATTCCATAGCTAATAAGCCTCAACATATTCTAGCCCTGTGATATAAAGACAACTGTAGTCTGCCCAGACTTAGGTGTCGTATGGTGTGACTGCTTGACAATCTTCTTTCACTGAATGAGACTCAAAACTCTGTGACTAGGGCTTCATTCCTTTGTCTATAACAAGCTGGGTGTTATCACTGTTAGTTTACAATTGTCACTAAGCAAACTAATATAGAACCATCTATTAGCTATATCTGGCATCTACGGCTCAGTGTAGATGCGTTCACCTTTTTCTCCCCATTGATTAATTTACTGATAACTAGAAGCATAATATAAGACAATAACAGTCTTCTAAATAATCATAAACAACAATAATAATAACTAGAAGGTGAAAGATAGAAACATTCTTGATAGTTCTAAAGCAAATTTCATAGTAGCCAATGTAGGCATTGGCTACGATGTAGCCATTGACTGTAGCCAATGGCCTGACAACTGCTACCACAATATCAGGTTATAGCTTGTCTGTATGTTGAGCTTTTTAGTCCTCAGTGAGCAAATCTAAATCAGGAAGCATTTCAGTTTCCATTTCAACAGTTAAAGATAGGACCAGCTATGAGGATGATCATAAATCATCAAAGTCAAACGTATTTCCCTAGCTTGTACAGAACTTGATTTAGAATGACTACCATAAGCTTATTTTAAATTTTGCAGTAAGAAGTGGAACACGAAATAAAAAAAAACAAAAAAACATCTTCTTCTTTCCATGCCCCACGCTACCCCACAGATGGAGCAGTTTCTCCGGAAGATGTACCGATCTCTGTTTCCCCTTAGTAAAGGCGATACGGAGGACCCCCCCACCGTTGAACAGCCGACAGAGGAAGACTTGCAAGTGACACAAATGGAGAAGCTGTTCCGCCAGCTGGCTGTGGATGTGAGATCTCTCTTCGACAGGAGCTTTGACATTTTCAAACAGATGCAGCAGGAATTTGACCAGGCCTTTCAAGCCTATTTCATATCCGATATAGACTCCAGGGAGCCGTACTTCTCCTCAGCTTTATCTAAAGAGTTAACCGAGAAGGAAGAACTTGGGGAAAGGTGGGACATTCCCAACATCTTCCAGCTGTTTCATAATTTCAGTCTCTCCGTTTACGGAAGGGTCCAAGGAATAATTATGAAGACACTGAATGCGATTGAGGATTTGTGGGAACTATGCAAAGGCCAGTTGCTAAAGACTTCTCTCCCTCCCTTCCTTCCTCTCTTTTCTTTCCTGCTCCCTCTTTTATTTTTTTCTTTTGCTTTTTTTTGTGGTATGTGCTGGTGTATCTATCTGTTCATGTATGTGCCTGTGAACATGTGGGTATGTGGGCCTACATGTATGTGCACATGCGTGCAGAAGCCAGAGGTCAACCTTAAGTGTTATTCCCTAGGAGCTGTCTACCTTGTTTTGAGACAGGGTCTCTCACTGATACCCGGTGCTCACCGACTTGGCTAGACTGGCTAACTAGCAAGTCTCAGGGATTACCCTGTCTCTGCCTCCCAAACACTGGGATTACAAGCATATGCCACCATGCTCAGCTTTTTATGGGGTGCTGGGAATTGAACTAGGGTCCCTATGCTTGCATGTTAGGGACTTTACTGACTAAAGCTAACTAAGTACCTTTCCTTCCTTCCTTCCTTCCTTCCTTCCTTTCTTTCTTTCTTTCTTTCTTTCTTTTTTTCTCTTTTTTTTTCTTCCTTCCTTCCTTCTTCTACCTTTGTCCACCTTTCTTCTTTGTTTGTTATTTGTTTTGGTTTTGGTTGTTTCAAGACAGAGTTTTTCCGTGTAGCCCTGGCTATGCCTGGAGTTTGCTTTGTAGACCAGGTTGGCTTCAAACTCAAAGATCTGCCCACCTCTGATGGGATTAGAAGTGTGTGCCACCACACCCAGCTCCTTTTTTCTTTCCGAGACAGGGTCTAGGCTGGTCTGGAAATCACAACCTTTCGTGTCTTAGTGTCCCCAGGGCTTGGATTTGTATGCTCCCAAGTTTGGCTTAAAAGACTACTATAACTTAGATATCTATATTGAAGTTAAGTTTGACTTCAGAAAGGGTACATATAAACCAGTGAAGCCATAAAGACACTTGCCAGCAAACCTAATAACCCGAATCCATCCCCAGGACCCAGAGGTGGAAGGAGAGAACTGACGTCCACAACTTACCTGTCTTCTCTACGCGCATGCTCTGGAGCATACAGTGCCCTGCCCAAAATAAATGTGATAATTAGACATTTCTTAGTCACTAGACAGTGTTTCTTGAAATGATAATTCATAGAAAGTTTTCAGAGTCCCTTACAATGAGCTTTAAAGTTTGTCAAGTACCATCCCATGCCCATCTTGCTTGAGTGTTCTAGAATTGTTTGCTTTTCTTAGAGCAAGATTTAAAGCTGAAAGAAGAGAACGCTAACAGGCAAAAACTTAAAAAGAAGACTCTCCTCCCTTATGAAGCACAAAGACGCATGGACTTAGCACAATTTCTTAAGGCAGTCTAGGTCCTCACCTACTCTGTGGAGAGCTCTACTCTTTACAGGTCAAGTTGAATGTCTTGTGACCTTCGCTGGGTCCTCTCTTCATCTGAGTCACAAAATGGATGCACGAAAACTGTAGAAAACCATCCATAGAGATTCAGAAGTGAGGGTGGCCTTGTGTGCTGATGGGGGAATCTGCACTCCTGAACTTGGCTGGCCTGGAACTGGTCCAGGTCCTCCTGCCTCCACCTCCCGAATTCTGGGATTACAGGTGTGTCCCCCGCCCAGCCTTGACCATCTATTGATCACAAGGTCAAGTTCAAAGCTCCTCCTCTCTTTTTGTTGTTGTTGAAACAGAAATAGGTCCCCGATAGCTGCTCTCCATTTATGTTAGCTGTAGCTGGCAGCATGTGAACAGATTCTCGAAGATACCATAATATCACACAGTTGGCTTCTATCTAGGAAGGGCTAGATATCACACACACTTTGGAAACAAATCCTTCCTTCCCACTGTTCCATGGGCAGAGAACAGCCACCATTACTGGAACTGTTGAGGTTCTATTCCAAAGTCTAGTGGATTTTTTTCCTTTGGAAATCAAATTTTTTTTTTTTTTTTGTCTAATCCTGCATCCTAAGCTTTCAAATCCACCCGATATTCAAGCCCAGCGTCAGGTAGTGAGACTACATATATCAATCCTGGAGTGGAAACACATCACTCTTGCCCGGCCTTTTAGGTAGTATGAATTATCTTGGACTAATATCCAGAACGTGTTCATTAAAACAAAAGGGCACCCCTTTTTTTCATACTGTGTATCAGTCTTGCATGCTGCTGCTCTATTTAAATTTTTAAATATGCAACACAGGATCAAGACACGTCAAAATCTAAATACCAACCGCTGCAATTCCCCCCACTCTTAAGAACATGCCTAAGGTTCTTGCTCATTCACACATCTGATGGCCACCCCTGCCCTTCTGTTCCTTCCCACCTATGTGATAACTGGATATCTAGGGTCCCAGTAAACAGAAACACTGAAAATAAAGGCCAGGCACAGCGGTGCATATCTTCAATCCCAGCGTTCAAGAGGCAAAGGCAGGCAGATCTCTATAACTTCCCAGCTTGTATGGTCTACATAGTGAGTCCCAGGCCAGCTCTGACGACACAGTAAGACTGCCTCAAAGATAAATTAATTAATTAGATAAAACACAACTTTGGGACGTAGCTCAGTGGTAGAACACTTACCTAGTTATCAACCATAAAGAGGCACTATTAACCTCTTCTATGTTCAACACCTCTCCTCTAGATCTCACATAGCAAGCCCACAGTGGCTGTACCAGCTTGCACGCCCACCAACAGTAAGGGCTACCCTTTCAAACATCAATGCCAGAAGCATTTCTTCTCTCTTTTCATCTTAGGCATTTTGACTCCGGTAAGATAAAATCCCAAAGTCACTTTATTTTACTTATTTTATGTGTATGGGTATTTTGTCTCCGTGTATGTCTGGTGCCCGTGAAGGCCCGAAGAGGGATGGATCCCTGGAACTGGAATGACAGATGGTTGTCCTGAAAACTGAACCCCAGGTCCTCTGCAAGGACAGCAAGTGCTCTTAACCTCTGAGCTATCTCTCCATTAATCAAAATAGCGTTTTAATTTGTATTTCTCTGATGGCCGAGGATATTGAACATTTAAAAAAAAAAAAGTTTTTCTGTCATTTGTATTTTTTTTCTTTTGAGAAATGTTAATTCCCATGTTCCAATTTTTAATTGGGTTGTGTTGTGTAGTTTTGGGGTTTTTTTTAGTTTTTATTTTTATATATTTTAGACACCAACCCTCTGTCAAATGTACAGCTGGTAAAGACTAGAGGCTGCCTCTTTCCTTGGATGAGGATGCTACACAGAAGCCTTTTAGTTTTACGAGGTCTCATTTGTCAGTTGTTGGTCCTAAGGCTTGTGCTACTGAGGTCCTGTTTAGAAAAAGATCTTTCCTATGCCTATAAATTAAAGTATATCCCTATTTTCTCTTTCAGATTCAGGGTTTACGTTAAGGTCCTTAATCCACTTAGAATAGACGGCGAGAAATAAGGATCAAGTTTCATTCTTTCTACTTGTAACTATTCAGTTTGAACAGGTCATTGTTGAAGATCCTGTCTTTTCTCTAGTGTGTATTTCTGGTTTCTTTGTGAAAACTCAAGCGACTGTAGAAGTGTGGGCTTATATCCGGGCCTTCTACTCTGTTACATTGGTCAATTTTTGGTTATATTTTATATATTCGTATTGTTTATTTACTTATTGGTTTTTGAAACAGGGTCTCTCTATATAGCCTTCGCTGTCCTGAAACTCAGTATGTAGACCAGGCTGACCTCAAACTCACCAAGATCCAATGCCTCTGCTTCCCAAGTGTTGGGATTAAAGGGGTGTGCCACCGCACCCAGTGTTAATGCCAGTACCCATTGCTTTTATTACCTCAGCTCTGTTGTATGATTTGAAATCGGGAATGGTGAAATTACTAGCAGTTTTTTATTATTAAGGATTTTTTGTTTTCGGGTTTTTGTTTTATTATTAAGGTCTTTTGTGTTTTCGGGTGAGTTTTGAAATTATTTTATCAACTTCTGTGGAGAATTACAGTAGGATTTTGGCAAGGGAATTGCACTGGGTTTGCAGATTGCTTCTGTAGTGTGGCCATATTTACAATATTAATCCTACCGATCTGTGAGAATGGAAGTCTTCACATCTTTCGGAATCTCCTTCAATTTATTTCTTCAGCGTCTTAAAGCTTTCGTTGTAAAACTTTAATTTCTTGGGTGAAATTCATCCCAAGATTGATCGGTTTTAAGGCTATGTATGGTATTGGATTGCTCCCGTGACTTCTCTCTGGGTACGTTTGCTGTTGATCTATAGAAACGCTACTGATTTTCCTCTGCTAATTTTATACCCTACCACTTTCCTGACGACTGTCTCACCGATGCCTCAGCTGGCCTTAAACTCTCAATCCTTTTGCCCCTATCTCCCAAGTACTTGAATTTCAGATATGGGCTACAATGCCTAACTTCTGTGATTTAAAAAATTTTAAATTTGATTTAATTCAAATTAATTTATATGCAGGTGTGCGTGTACGTGATGTGTGAGTGTCTTCAGGTGTTGTTCATCGGAGTCATCTACTTGTTTGTGTTAGTTTTTCTGTTTTAAGTTCTTTCTTTCTTGTTTTGAGACAGGGTCTCGTTATGTAGCCCAGACTGCCTTCCAATTCAGAGATCGCCTGCCTCTGCCTCCAAAGTGCTGGAATTCACCTTCTCATGGGTCTGGAACTCTCTAAGAAGGCTAGGCTAGCTGGACCAGTGAGCCCAGTGACTCGCCCATCCTTACCGAGCACGTGCTACCACAACTGGCTTCTGTCCTCATACGTGTGCAGTAAGCGCTGTCCTGACTGAACCATCTCCCCAGACCCGTACAGTGAAATTCCAAGAACGCTTACGTGTGCATGTTGTATTCCCTGTAGGGTTGGACCAGAGAGACCTGGTTTCAGAGATGTTACCTGAGCAAAATGGAGACATGTGTGAGGAATTTGGCCAGAATGTATCCGGATGTTTCGCATTTCACAAAAGATGCAAACAATGTCACGATTACCTATCTGAAGGTAAATATTGTTTGAGCGTGTCTTTCATGTGCATGCGTGCATTTCTGTGTTCACGTGTGTGGGTGCATACGCCTGTGCATTCAGAGATCAGAGGGCAACCTTAGGTGTTATTTCTCAGGTGCTAGCCACTGTTTTGTTTTGTTTGAGACACGATTTCTAACTAGCTCATCAAATAGTCTAGGTTGGCAGGCCAGTGAGCTGGAGGAGATGTCTGCCTATCTTATCCTTCCCAGTGTGGGTTCTAAGCACACCTCCATGTCTAGCTTTTTAAGTTTGGGTTCTGGAGATTGGACTCTGGTCTTCAAGCTTACCAGCAAACCCTTTACCAACTGAAGAGTGTTCTTTGTAGGTTTACAAATAATTACTCATCCAATGTATGTAAACTAATCCCTTCATTCCCCCAATCTCATCACTGTGGATTTTTTGTATGTATGATTAAAGACTAAGAAAACCCAAATATATACAGAAGAGAAGAACAATGCACAAATTAGGTCAACTTCCTTTTGCTGCAAAGAAAAGGAAAATCTAGACAGGCAGTGGTGACACATGCCTTTAATTTCAGCACTCAGGAGGCAGAGGCAGGTGATCTCTGAGTTCAAGGACAGCCTGGTCTCCAGAGTGAGTGCCAGGACATCCAGAGCTACACAGAGAAACCCTGGAGAGAGAGAGAGAGAGAGAGAGAGAGAGAGAGAGAGAAGAAAATGAAGGAATGGAAGGTTATATTTAGATGATGAAATCATTTTGGAAAGGTGTAGGCCATTCCACTTGGGTTAATTATTCCATTAATAATTAGATAGGGAAAGTGGTTCTTCTTCAGAAGTCCCAGGAAGATCTCCTTGCCCAGCTCTAGCTAAGAGCGACCTTGGAAAGGCTGAAATCCTTTTCCTTTCATCCCTTCCCTCGTTTATCTCCCTTTCCCTTAACTCAGCCCTCCCCCATCCCAGGGGAGGCTGCAAGATTTTCTTATAAAACAAGAGCAGTCTTTTATTCCTCTGCTTTTGCATTTTATCTCGGTAATGCCCTTGGGAAGGAACACTTAAAAGTGTGGGTAACGACTTGACGGAAGGGTCTAAAAGATGCACTAGGAATAGTGTGAAGAAGTATCTTGATACATTGTCTCATGATATTAGCATCCGGTGAGTCGATCTCACCGTCTAGGATGATGATGGCTAATCTTCATTGTCACCGTCACTGAATTTAGAATCACTAAGGACACATAAATCCATGTGTGAATATAGTGTCTCTAGTGATGTTCTAGAGAACAGGAAAGGCCCACCACCCTGAATGTGGGCAGCACCATCTTCATGGGCTGAAGAGAGCTTGGACTGAAAGGGAGAAAGAAGGCTGACAGCACCATTTACTTCTGCTTCCTGGATGAGGACTCAGAGTAAAACTGCCTTGGTACGCTCCAGCCACTAGGGCCTTCTCTACTACCATGAATTGAACCCTCAACGGTGAGCCACCAAACCCTTCCCCCAAGATGCTTTTGCTAGGAAACTGAGAAAAGTAATTAACATAAGTACTCAGTGGGAATAATCGCTAATTAAAGGGCCTGACTCAGCTTTCAGTGCTTGAAACAGAACCGACGGAGAAGAGCTGCTTGGTGCTCATAGCCTCCTGTTTAGCTACATACAGCCCAGGACCACCTGCCAAGGAGATGGTGCTGCCCACAGTGAGCTTGGCTCTCCAAAGTCAATTAATAATCAAGATAGCCTCCTACAGACATTCTCACAGGTCAACCTGACCTAGAAAATCCGTTCTCGGATGATTCTAGACTGACTCAAGTTGATAATCAAAGCTAACTAGGACACTCCATCTTTGTCAATTTGACACGAAACACATCTCTTTTGAAATCTAACCTTTCCCTTCTTGTCCCTGAGATCTCATGTTAATTTCATAATGTAAAACACGGCCTAACTTTTTAAAGTTCTGTGGTCTTTAAAAATCCCATGCCCCTTAGAATTCGTAAGTTTCTTAACTATGGGTTCCTGGGTTTAGAAAGCTATGTGCGTGCTTTCTTATTCCAAAAGGGAAGAACAGTGAGAATTATCAGGTCAGTGCAAAATGAGAGCCCAGCAGTGTGAATCCAAATCCTGAAGCTCAGTGTTCAGCATCTGCAACTTATTCACTCTTCTGGCCCCAAAAGGGCCTATCAGCAGCACGCACATCCTATCATAGCCTAAGGGGGCTCCACTCCACACACACTGCTGTCCTTGACATGGTTCTGCCTCTCCAATAACCTGGAGGTTTACACTGTAAGTGAGGCTGAACCTTCACCAGTGACCTCTTCCAGCCTCTCCAGACTCTGACCTTTACATGTGGCGTCAAGCTTCCGCTGCTATCTGTGACCCCTTCTTAGCTTCAAAGCCAACATTATCCAGGCAACTCAAAATATAGCCTGCTCCTCCTAGGACAAGTTGATGTTCTGGCTCTGAGGAAATTTTTTTTTTTTTTTATTGTCTCAATGAAACACAATTTCACTCAATGGCTCTGATCCCTTGTTAATCAAAGCTGATTCTTTAGCCCCAACAGATCAGTACACATAGTTTCTTGGTCAAAAAATTACATGAATGGCCTCTATCCCAGGTCTTAATAAAGTCTTTACTTCCCTCTGAAACCTTACAAGCCAGGCCTTCACAGTCAACATTTCTCCCCACCTTGATGGTCATGGACTCTATCCCTCTGAAGCTGTGAGCTTCAATAAGCTCTTTCTTCTAGAACTTGCTTTGATCATGGTGTTTTCTTATCACAGCAATAGAAAAGTAACTAAGACACCATCATTGAATGAAGTTAGACCAGGACCTCAAACAAGAACTTGAAGCAGAAACTGGAGGGATGCTGATTGCTGGTTTGCTCCCAGCCTCATGTCTCCTGGCTCCACCGTATCTTGAGACAGGTCTTCTCTATGTAGCCCTGGCTGTTCTGGAACTCTGTATACACAGACCAACTGGCCTTGAAATCATAAAGATCTGCCTGCCTCTGCTGGGATTAAAGGCATACAACCACTACAATCAGCTACAGCCTCTTGTTTAACTAGTTTTCTTTTTCGGTTTAAAAAAGTAATTTATAGCTGGGCAGTGGAGGTGCATACTTTCAATTCCAGCATTTGAGAGGGAGAGGCAGGTGGATCTCTGCAAATTTGAGGCCAGCCTGGCCTAGAGAGTGAGTTCTAGGACAGCCAGGACTAAATACAGAGAAACCCTGTCTTGAAAAACCAAGAAAATTTTTTTATATGTATGTGTGTTTTGCCTTTGTGAATATCCATGTACCACATACATGCCTGGCACCTGCAGAGGCCAGAAGAGAATGCTGGATTCCCTGAGTGCTTCAGGTAACTTCTTCAGGTAACAAGAACAGTTAGCCAGAAGTGGAACTAAAGAAGCCTAAAAGCAAGGTTAGTACATTTGTAAAGTGTTGTGGAAGTTTACTTTTAATTGTGTTTAAAATCATTGTTTTTGTGCACTGTTGGGAAAAGAGAAGCCTAGGTCTTGACATTTTGTATTGTCTGCAGGTGTTGGGTTTCTGTGGGGGATGCTTGATTGCTTATGATCTGCACCTGAGGAGTTCTGAATCAATAAACACCTGAGCTCAGACGCTTGGGGTTCCATTGTCCAGTACAGTGCTTGCCTGGACTGTGGTTCCCTCTGCTGAGGTCTGGCAGGGCTTCCATGTATGAAATATGCCTCCTTGTCGTCCTTGCTAAGCCATCACGGAGACGTACTAATACAAGACAGTTTCCCAGAGCTATGAACTTTGATGGACTAGGTCTTTGTTCTCAAGTGATCCTAGGTTATGTTAACAAAGTTAAATAGGGCAAGTTTACAAAATCAAAGCTCAGGAACGACCAGACAATAATTCTTTAGCTGAAAAGTAAAAACTTGTGCATCCTCAACCTCATCCAAAACAAAGACCACTGAAGTAGCATTTCCACCAACAGGAAGAGCCACAATACAATCAATAGAAACCTTTATCCGTTTGCTGCTTCTCCTCTGTCCTTCAGCAGGGAGATATTCTCAACAAATATAGCTGTTTAGCAGTGAAGAAGAATAGAATTCTCCTGCTCTTGAACTAAGTAATATAAAAGACATACTGGCCTTTAAAATGTCATTAGAGAGACTGGAGAGATGTCTCAGTGGTTAAGAGTGTATTCTGCTCTTGTAGAGGACCTGAGTTTGAGTCTCAGCATACGTACCCACTGACGCATAACACTGCATCTCTGATCTTCATGGGCCCCTACATTCATGTGTACATAACTACCTCCACGTAGTTAAAATGGAAATAAAATAATTAAAAAAATAAGATGTCATTAGATATACCATAATATGAATCAATGTCACCACTGAATTGTAAAGTTAAGGATTAGTTTCACATGCTTCTCAGTATTTTTCAGCTTTTTACCATAAACACACTTGTGCATATACACTGAATAATATTTTTGAAACTTAGAAAGTGTTACTCAAATTTATTTAACTTTTCAATGTAGTATTTTGTTAATCCCACTGGTTGGAAAAAAAAAAAAAAAGACAATTACCACAATTTTTTAGCCAATTTTGAAGCAAGCTTTAATACTGGCTGGCCAGTAATAATGAGCTCTGGCCGGGTCCATTCCATAAAATGGCCCCAGTCACAACTGGTAGAGGCTTAAAGGCAGAACCCATAAGGCTATTTAATTCCCATCAGGTTCAAACACGGGAAAGCATATAAACTGATGTACTTCCTGCCTGGGTATCTCCTGTCTACATTCAGTCAAGGTCAAGCATGCTCAGAGTCACTGGGTTAATCAAGCTTGCTTGGGGGATTTTGTTTACATTTCGGTTTTCACAATTTGATTTATTCATGCCACTTGGACTGGAGATTTAGTTAGAAGCAAGCAGGAGGTTCTGGGCCCGAGTTATACAACAAAAACAAAAATATCATCAAAAGCAAACTCTATTTCTCACATTGCTAAAGCATACCACAGTGCCATGTTTAATAATCTGAATATCTAGTAGGTGGAAACAGAAGGATCAGAGATCAAGGTCAGCAGCTCCATAATGAGTTCAGAGTCAGCCTGAAATGAAGGAGACACTGTCTCAAAAAACAAACAACCCCCCCCCACACCTCCCCACATACAAGCAAAACACGCTAAAGCAAATCTAAACACCACGCTCAAGGTAACTGTGTTTACAGATTAATGTTCTCTGCTAATGAAATAGATCTTTGCATCTTTGTGATGCGACCTAACGCATCGCAGGCGTTCTAAGCCTTTGCATGATCTGCAAATCAAGAGGAGTGAGGTTTTTATTCTAATCCTGTGCTCAAATAGGCAAACGATGGTTTTAATAGTTTGCTGAACTGGACCAGTGAGTGCTTGGGTAGTTATTAAACCTCTTAAGTGTCAATGATGTTCTCTTCCCCCCTTTTGCTGAGTATTACCAGCCTGGGCTCTTACTTCTCAGTTCTCAGGTGCACTGAGTTTTCAAGGGGCAGGGTTGTATGCAGAAGAAACGATGGCGCAGTTGGCAGAGGGCTTGCTGCACGAGCATGACCTGAGGTTCATCTCCAGCACCCATGTTAAAAGGCTGGGCACAGTGCTAATCCTAGCACTGGCGAAACTGAGAGAGGTGGAGCCCAGGGACTCACCAGCCAGCCTAGCCTAATTGGCAAGCCCCAGGTTCCAGTGAGAGACCCGGTCTCAAAACACAACAACGGTGAAAGAGAGTCGGTCTCGAAACACAACAATGGCGAAAGAGAGTCGGTGGTTCCTGAGGATGACACTTGAGATTGATCTCTGGCCTTCTCATGATGCACACCTGTGTAAATGCAACGTGGGGGGGGCCCCCCCGCCACACACACATGTACACAATATGCACTAATGAGCTGATGACTTCCAAAAGCCATGCCACTCAAGTATCTGCTCGCATCTATTTCCTTCCATCTGTTTAAAAGACTGATACGTAATTTCTCCCTGATTGTCACAGATAAAAAAAAAAAAAAAAGTCAGGTAGTATAAATGTATCTGATAATTACTCCCTATCGGCGTGCTAGGTCCATATTGCCATTAAGAATGACTCATAAAAATTATCTTACAGAGATAAAAAAGGTTATATATATATATATATCAGTCTGATCGGTTGGGCCTATTGCTTTGGGCCTGTGATGAAGCGCCCCAACATAGCGGAAGAGCAAACCTACTTGCCTCATGCCTGAGAGAAAAGGCGAGAGAAAGAACCAACGGTATAAAGACCTACTAGGCTCAACTCATACAGTCTCAATTGTGGGGTATTCACCAGAGAAGACTGCTCAGATGTGGATTTAACCTGATAGAAAGTCTACTAACAGGACAGCAGGACGGCAACCACTCTGGGTGTTCGGTATCCCAGGGTAGCTCCGAGCCTTTCTCAGGATTTATAAGCACAAAACCCATGTTCTGGGTTGACATACTTCAGTTAACAAGAACAGTTAGCCCAAAGCAGAATTACAGAAACTAGAAAGTAAGGTTATTACCTTTTGAGACTTTCCCCAGAACTATATGGACTTTGATGGATTAGGTCTTTGTTTTAATTTTGGCAGATGGTGCTTGTCTACATGCTGAGTCTTACAGACTAAATGACACTTCCATCATGGAGTCTGTTGTGCTAAGATCTCAGGGCCTACTAAGTTCTGGGGCCCTGTTATATTCCCATCACCTCTGAGCTAGGGATTAAGCCCTTAACACACGGGTCTTTGGAAAATATTCCAGACCCAAACCAGAGCAATTAGTTAACAGAAATTGTGTACATCACTTAATTAAACATAAATGCAATGTGAATTGGTTGTCACAAAGGTAAAATGTAAGGGAATAGAAGTCCCAGTGTAATCCTACACTGTTAAAACTTATTTTAAAAAGCAATTTATTTTAGCCAGGTGGTGGTATATGCCTTTAATCCCATCACTTGAGAGGCAGAGACAAGCAATCTCTGTGAGTTCGAGGCCAGCCTGGTCTACAGAGTGAGTTCCAGGACAGTTAGAGTTACAACAGAGAAACCCTGTCTCAAAAAAAAAAAAAAAAAAAAAAGCAATTTATCTTAAAAATGTAAAGAAGAGCATAACAAAACCCTACAAATGCACAATTTTCATTAAGAATTAAACATTACTAAAGCATAGGAAACCCCACCATGTCTCTCCTCCAGATCACACTCCTTAGGCCAGCCTGGACTGTGAGTGAAACCCTGTCTCAAAACAAATGAACAAACTAACAACCTCCCCACTGCCTCCAAAATCCAAAGGGCTATAAATTTATAGTAAAGGATAAAATGTTGAAGTGAGATTATAAAATCAAGCATATAACTAGTTTGTATACAAGAAGACGATAGCAGTATAATCTTTGTAATCATCATTACTAGGAGAAAAACAATTCACATCTCTGAAAGAAAAAATAACTTAAAGCTCTTCAATCCATAATTTTCACCTACCCAGCGTCATGAAATCTGGCATTACTCCACCGCTTACTGTAAACCTAACAAGGAGAATTTCCCTAGAGATATAGGGAGGGAGGTTTTAGACCACAACCCTGGAAGAGCACGCAGCATTATTTTGCCATGTTTCCAAATTCTGGGTCTCAAGCCCACATCATCCATTTCCAAGTTCCCCAGACCCTTTTTTTTTTTTTTCACTGTTTCTTCACCTCTGTGCTAGAGTGCCCCGGTGTACCTGAATTACACAGAGAATTCCTCGAGACCCTGAAATTAGTCAGCATATCCAATCAGCAATACAAGCAGATCGTCCAGATGGCCCAATATCATCTGGAAGATACCGCCTATCTGATGGAGACCATGCGAGAGCAGTTTGGATGGGTGTCTCGACTGGCAAGCTATAACCCAGTGACTGAGGACGTCTCTAATTCAACAAGGGTAAGCATCCAGAGCAGAGGTGACATGCGCTGCCCCTATTCTGTAGTTACTTACTGATTATGGATGGATTCGGAAGCAAACTGGAGAGAAATACACGTAACTCCATTGTGATTGTATCCAAGACCACTTTTCGTAATGTATGTAGTTCCTGGTCTAGAAAGCTGGGTGTCGGGGCTCATATCTGTTCTACCAGCTACACATAAGGCTGAGGTACGAAGATCTTTAGTTCAAGGCCTGAATGGGCTACGTCGTGGGTTCTGAGCCAGCCTAGACAACTTAGGGTGAGACCCTGTCTAAAAATAAAAGAAAACAAATTTAAAGGGCTAGAAATGTAGCTTAGTGATAGATTTACTAGCATTTCTGGGTCCTATACTGAACAGGGTGGTGTCATAAAATAAGATACATTTTAATTTATAATAATCTGTAATCTTCTCATAGCTATAAGGGTTGTAGCTGGTAGTGCCAAACTTGAACTGGCTAATACAGATTTTAAGAGAGAAGACTTATAGTCTTCTATAAGAAGGCCTATAGAAGGCCCAAACCGGGACACCGCAACCCCACAGAGACTCACATACGGGATATCGATGCAAACAGCAAGAGGATTTATTTCCAAAGCGTTGGGGTCTGCTCCCACAGATGCCTCAATCGAGGCAGGTGGGAGTGACAATTAGCACATTCTGAGTATGATTTATATATGTTTTTCAAAGACAGAGCATAGCAACAGATTATCAGGCGTGAGTCTATAGTGATGTATTAACCTTTAAACTGATTGGTGCTGGCGTATAGCAAGGTTGCGGGCACTGGAAAATGTAAACGTTAGGGTCTTAGTCAATGTGGGTGGGGGGAGATCCTTAGCCCAAGGCCATTAGTCATCAGTCCATATCTTGTTTGTCTTAGAAATTGTTTTTCTTATAGAAATTGTTTCTCTTACTTCAGTTTTGGGAACTGTTCTGGGTCACACTGCCCCTGACTTGGGCCTACACAATTTTGGTGCTCTTAGAAGCCTGACTAAAGTTTGGCTCCTTAGCTGCTTTTTCTATACTAGGGACCTGAGTCTTAGGCCCAGGGCGAGGGTCCCGACCCCCACAATAGGTAGGGTTCAAAACTGGGCACCAGGGTTTGGAGAGATGGCTCAGCAGTTAAGTGCATTTGTTGTTCTTGCAGAGGATCCAGGTTCAATTCCCAGCACCATATGGAGGTTTACAACCTTCTTCAACTACAGCTCCAAGGGATCTGGCCTCCTTAGATGGAGAAGCCTTGTGTGTGATCTATACATATTCTAACAAGAAAAAAAGTTGGGGCCCCTTCTAATCTACAGTTTTTGTAGTGTTTATTATATAATTATATTTCTTATATATATTATATTTACTGAAAGGCAAGTAAGTGAACAAGGTAGACAGACTATTCTTTTATAAACTAGAACTGCAGTCAGGTATAGTGGCATGCACCTACAATACAAGCACTTTGAGAAATGGAAGTAGGAGGTTCAGGAGTTCAAGGTCACCCTCAGCTACATAGCAAGTCCAAGACCAGCCTGGACTACATGAGATCCCATTTCAAACAACAAACAGACAAAACATAGAATTATTAAAGTTGTTATTTTATCTTGCCCTTTGTGTTTTCGATAGAGAAATTTATTGGAAACATTTTTGAAGTGGTTTTGAAACATTTGGGAAGTAGTTCTGGATGTTTATTGGAAACATTTTTGAAGTACTTCCGTTAGTTACATCAAACTTAATTTAAAATTCAGTTCCATTAAAATAATTAAAATTTACATTATATGCACGTGGGAATTTATTAAAAGAGCAACTGAGCCAGGGGCGCACATGACTGGAAGTGCGGCACTCAGAGGCTGAGGCGGGACTGTGAGTTTGCAGCCACCTTGAGTATGTAGTGAGACGCTTTCTTAGAATTAAACCAAATCAAAACCAAAACCAAAAACAACAACAACAAACACACAAACAACAAAAGAAGGAGAGAGAGAGAGGGAGAGAGAGAGAGAATGAGAATACAATTTTCATGCCACTTGATTGGTTTTTGCCAAAAGCACACATAAAACCACAACTTGTAAAATTTCCTAGGAAAGTTTCAAACCTTGGCATTCTACATTAACGTCTGTGGAGCAAACACGAGCACTCACTAGACATTTCACCAGCTCACTTTGCTTTTCTGATCGCTCTTGGAGAGGAGCGGTGCCTGAAAGTCAGAGGACAACTTGTGGGAGAGGATTCTCTCCTTCCGTCCCGTGGGTCCCAGGGACGTAACTCAGACTGTCAGGCTTGGCAGCCAGCTCCCTTCCCCACTGATCCACTTCATCGGCCTGTGTTATTAATTTTGAATATGTACTAGGATATGGAAAACTTTTTACTTATAATTCTTCTTCTTCAGGCGGTTCCAAGAATCCATGGAGGAAATTCTTCCAAACAGGACGAAGCTATCACGGTAGACTCAAGCATTCCGCCTTCCCCGGACTTCAAGCTCCAGAGCCCTCCCGAAGAAAGTGTCATTGACTACATAGTAGCAAAAGTTCTGCAGCATTTTAAGGGATATTTTAAAACTTGGGAAGCAGAATAGCTGATTAGAAAAACTTTGTTGGCAAGGCAGGTGACTCATCAAAAGAGATAACAGAAATATAGGAATTCAGGAGGAGCTATCAAATTTGCCAATGTTAAAAAGCTGTGTAAAATGTTCTTAGAAGGTGAACACACCTTTAATCCTAGCACTTGGGAGGTAGAAGCTGGCAGATCTCTGTGAGTTCAAGGCTAGCTTGGTCCACATAGCCAGTTCCAGGCCAGCCAGAGCTAAATAGAGAGACCCATAAGAATGTGATGACATGGAAGTTCTTATATTATCAGTGGGGATATAAACTGGTTTTGCTTTTTATTTCTCCCTCATTTTTTAAGACAGAACCCTGTTGTATAACCCAGGCTGACAAACCTGCAGGCATGATCCACCACATCCAGCCTCGTTCTGCCTTTTGAAAACTATTTAATTATGTCATACAATTTATTTTTCACATTATTCTATTTTTGGAATCAATAAAAGAAATAAGTCAAATTTGACAAAAAGTCCTCCCTTCGAGATTTCATATTTGGAAAATTACTTAAAACAATAAAATATTGAAACTAATCAGTGTCTAAAAATCAGAGTGTGATTAGACAGATTTGACCAAATCTACTTAGTACACTTTTTGAGACTTTTAAAATTATTTACAGAATTTGAATAAGGACTTGCCAACTGCTGTGAGCAGATCTTTATTATTAATCTTTTTTTGAGGTCATCCTCAGCTACATAGAGAATTTCAGACAACTTGGCCTATATGAGATCCCATCTCAGGGCTGGATAGATAGCTCAGCCTTTAAAGGCTAAGCGCACATTCAAAAAGACAAGAGATCCCATCTCACTGGGTAGCGGTGGTACACGCCTTTAATCCCAGCACTCAGGAGGCAGAGGTAAGCAGTCTGAGTTTGAGGCCAGCCTGGTCTACAAAGTAAGTTCCAGGACATCCAGGGCTATCCAGAGAAACCCTGTCTTGAAAAACTAGATAGAAAGATAGATTGATACATACATGCATAGATACATAGAGAGCTCCCATCTCAAAGAACCAAAATATGTGCAAGGGGGAAAGTATCCATACTTGAATCTAGAAAAAGGAGGTAGAGAAAGACATAAAAGTAGTAGGGGGGTCATAGAGAATAGGAAGGAGGTCAGGGAGAGACAAAGGTAAGAGGGCCTGGATAAAATGAAAGTATGTTACACACGTGAAAAACGAAGCCCATTATTTTATACAGTTAATATGCACTAACAATACCCACATATATGGGCTTTCCATTACCTTGTAATATATTAATTTTTCTGAAAGGCATGCACATTTACCACATTACCTATTCTGAGTTTTTAACCCCAGGAAAATAATACAGTAAGACTATAGTTCTTAAAATTTCTATTTTAACTATTGCTACTTTTGCTTAAAAACTGGGATATGATGCATCACACATCCAACAAGAATTAACCTCTTTAGTTAAGACCTGAAAATCCTAAGGTATAATGCAGACTGATTACAATAAACATAATCATCAGAAAGTATCTTTGCCCCGTGTTATGTTGAATGGCAGCCTAATAACTAGTCAAATTGAGTTTTAAATGAAACTTTTTAAAAAATAGAGTATAAATATGTGCTGTATTGAATGGACAGATTAGCAGCTCTTTATTTTAAAATAAACATTAATTCCCTAGGTGTTTATGTTCTGTCATTTCTACAAATGTCACTTTCATTTCCTTCCTTCCTTCCTTCCTTCCTTCCTTCCTTCCTTTCTCTTTCTTTTTTCCTTTTGAGACTGGAACTCAATATGTAGACCCTGCTGGATTCAAACTCACAGAAATCCACCCAGTGCCTCTCAAGCCCTGGGATTAAAGGAATGCAACAGCATAGCCAACTTTCTTCTCTTTTAAAAAATATTTTTAAATGTGTGTGTGTGTGTGTGTGTGTGTGTGTGTTTTGTGCATGTGTAAGTGCAGGTGCCCATGGCGGCCAGAAGCAAGCATTGAATGCCGAGGAGCTGGAGTCCAGGCTGCTGTGAGCTCCATGCAGTTCCTCTGCGAGAGTAGTGTGCTCTCCTAACCTCCTAACCTGCTACAGAAGGCTAGCAGTCTTGAGTCTTAAGTGACCTCAAGGTGTATTATCAACTCTGGCTGGGAGGTCCAGAAAAGTTCCAGTTTCTCAGAATGTCAGAAATATTTTCAGAAGACTACATCAATACCTCCTCTGCTTCATAGGAAGACATTTTAGTTTCCTAACATTTCTTCCTGAACTCTTATTTTCATTCTACTTTCTATTAAAATTTTTTATCTGTAATGTATTTTTTGTTTTTGTTTTTTGAGACCGGGTTTCTCTGTTGTAACTCTGGCTGTCTTAGAGCTCACTCTGTAGACCAGACTGGTCTAGAACTCACAGAGATCCTCTTGCCTCTGCCTCCAGAGTGCTGGGATTAAAGGCATGGGCCACCACCACCAGGCCTCTGTGCACACTAAATGGTCACATTTTAAAGAATGCTTGAAATGCCGTTATCAGTTTTAACAATGTGCATCTTCCACTTGTTCCAGCTGACAGCCTTCATTCAGCAAGGCTGGGGAAACTGAGTCATGCGAACGCTAATCATTCATTATTCTGTCCTCTTAGAGGTAGGCAGTGGATCTCAAAGAACAGGGTTTGTTTTTAAATTTGCACGAACAGGGAACCAAGCCCTTTCCTGGCCTGGAAAACGAGATGCTTATGGACAGGGCATCAAGAGGCAGGCTCTGCGCGTGTTCTAGTCTAAGCCAAAGTTTGGGTTTTTTTTTTTTTTTTTTGAGATAGGGTCTCCTGTAGCCCAGGCAGGCCTTGAACTTGCTTACGCTGAGGACTGCCTTAAACTCCTGATGCTCTTCCTCAGCCTCCCAAGAACTGGGTAAATGAGAGAATTGGGAAACCTGGTGGATATTTGCCTTGCACGATCCAGGAACTTCAGCCAAGTGGGCTGCACCCGGGGGTGGGGTGGTCGGGTGGGTCTGCTGATTCGAGCAAACCAGAAGCTTTCCGACAGGAAGAGGCGGGCCGAGCGTTGCAAGGGAAAGGAGCTCGCGGAAGGCCGGAGCCCCCGCCCCAGCGCACGGCAGTCCGTCCCGCGATGCCGCTCGCAGGCTCCGAGCCGCAGCCCGCCGCGCAGCCGCGGGGCGCCGAGACCCCGGCACACGGGGAGCTGCAGTACCTGGGGCAGGTGCAGCACATCCTGCGCTGCGGCTTCCGGAAGGAGGACCGCACGGGCACCGGCACCCTGTCCGTGTTCGGCATGCAGGCGCGGTACAGCCTGAGAGGTGACCGAGGCTGGTTCGAGGGTGCGGGGGTTGGGGGGACGGGGACGGTTCAAGGCCACCCTCGAACCGGCGGGCTAGGTAGCGCGGGAGGCAACGGCCGGGCGGCCGAGGTCCGTTCCAGGCTCCGCGTTCGCGCCCTGGGGCCGTTAGATGACAGCTGCTGCTGCAGCTCAGCCAGCTCCTAAAGGCTCCTGCCTTTGTTCTGAACCCCCTTAGCCCCTCCCCAAACCAGCTTCAACCAGCCCTGGGACCAACAGCAAGGAGAAACATGTTCCTGCTTGTCCAGACCTCGCCCCTTTTCGCTCCTCTTCCCTCCCCCCTCCTCTTCCCCTTTTGCAACTGTTTTAAAATTTGGAGCGAAAAATGCAATGGGCGGGTGCTATTGGCAGAGGAAAAGGGGGAGGACCCAAGCTCGAGGCGGGACCTGTGGGGTTTCCTCCAATTGCCTTGGCTTTGTAAAGAGGAACCTGGAGGAAGTCTAGGCGTCCAGGATGTCTGCAAGGGAAGAAGCACCCTCTTTGGGTTGCTGGCATCAGGCATCACGCACTGGGCTGGGAAGGAAAAGCACAGACCTCTGAGGTGTTGGGGAGGGGGGTGATGGTGGCCCTTAGGATGGATGAGGAGCAACGTGAATTGGCACGGAGAGTAGCTCACTGTCACTTAGTCTCAAACCTGAGCTGGAGCTACTGCACAGATTAATCCAGTGTACAGGCCCTCCCGAGAACGGTGGACACTGGTGGACCACAGACCGAGTTTTTAATTCACACCCTCTGCTTAGACGTCAACAAGTTACTTCACCTCTCTAGTCTTCATTCAGCTTTCCCGGGTAGTGTCAAAGATGGAAACAGTGCCTTACCTTGTCCACCGATTAGCCTTCCCCACCCCCTTTGCTTCCTAAACTGTACCGACATCTGCATTGCCTTTGGGGGCCCGTGAAGTGGAGTTACAAAGTCCCCTAATGCCCATTCTAAGGAACAGACGGTTCTGTGTTTATATATTTAGTAGGTCAGTTTGCTTTTTAAATGCCTGAAACTGTTCTCAGTTCTTATCAATGTGATACCACTTCTCTGCCTGGAGCGCGGGGTACTTGGGTGTGGGGAGCCTTTAGGGCGTGGCCTAGGTCACATTTTGGGTGTTGTCATCACACCCCAGTGACAGCATTCACAGTGGCTAAGTAGTGGGTGGGGCTCTTTCTCTTTGCCTTATGGGTACCCCCTAAACTGCAGAGCCGTGGTGTTGCTGGCTGGCCCTGTAGCTGGGCAAGAGTCCCAGTTTTTCTGCAGCCACTCCGGGGTTTTGTGTCCCGAGGCTGTTTCCCTGCACAGAGAAAGCTGGGTGTTGGCTCGAGGTGTGTTTTACCACGTTTTAACTGTGTGATAAACTTTTCCAGATGAATTTCCTCTGCTCACAACCAAACGAGTGTTCTGGAAGGGCGTTTTGGAGGAGTTGCTATGGTTTATCAAGGTAAAGACGGTGGCCTTCACAACACCAACCTTAGGACTCAAGCCTGTAGCCATTAGCCACTCCCACTAAACCAGCTCACTTTCTAGCTCTGGCTAGAACCAGTAAGGTTCTGTCCAGTGCTGATTGTGAGTGCCCCAGGAAACAAGCTGAGTCCTGGGCCATACTATAAGTTCAACCCCTTCCTTAGAGTACTTGGGGTGACGGCTCAGGTAAAGAGGGCTTCTTCTTGCACAAGCATGAGGACCCAAGTTCAATCCCCAGCAGTCACATCAAAATTCTGGGTGTAGGACTGGAGAGATTGCTCAGTAGTTAAACACATTTGTTGTTCTTATTGGGCGTGGAGAATGAGGTTTAGTTCCCAGTACCCATTTAGTGGCTGACAACCATGTATATCTCCAGTTCCAAGATACCCAGTCCCCTCCTCTGCTGTTCTTGGGCACTGCATGCACCTGGTGTACAGACACATGCAGGTAAAATACCCACATGCGTAAAATAAATCAAACCTAAAGAAATGCCAGATGTGATTGTATGTGTCTGTAATCCCTGTGCTATCACGGGAGGGTGGACACAGAAGGAACTTTGGTGCTTGCTGGCCACTAGTCTAGCCCAAACAAGTTCCAGGTTTAGTCGGAGACCCTGTCTTGAAGGAAAGGGTAGGGAATGGTAGAGCAGAACAGCTAGCATCCTTCTCTGGCTTCTGGGGTCCAGGTACCCATGCGCACGCATGTGCACATACACCACACTTACATACAAAATGAGGAAGAAGTAGAGCACTCGTGACTTCCGTGGTCTTGGAACAACCAGCCCCTAAACTGCTATCCATGCTAGAAAAGGTTGAGATCTGTATTTAGTCTGTCTTAGCTCGGTGTTAGGGTGCGTTGTTTTGTGTTGGCCTATCCACTGGCACCCTCTGAATCAAGATACATTCTCAGAAATCCCTTGAGCCCAACCCAAACGGATGGAAAGGGAGGCTTCTAAAGCACACGGTGAGAGATTGAGAAGTTATTTCTTGAATGTGATAAAGTTCAAAGAGGATTTGGAGAGCTGATTCGGTGCTGAAGAGCACGTGTTCTTGCAGAGGACCTGGGTTTGGTTCCCTGGGCCCACAGGAAGACTAACCACCATCTGTAACTAGTTCCAGGGTTATCCAGTGCCCTCTTAATTGTCTCTCTAGGGACTGCATATGCTTGTTGCACAGATATCTATGCAGGCAAAACATCCATGCACATAAAAAGAAAAAAACAAAACTAGGTCTCCAGATAAAGTTTAAATAAAACCTTGGTTCCAGGCTCCTAAGTCCTTACCAGGGATGCCACATCACTCTGCTGGGGACTCAATCACACTTAGGGGTTAGAATGTATCCTGAGCTCTGATATCTTCATATCTGCATTCCAGTTTGCCTGTCACCTGTGTCGAAATGGAAGATAAACCACGTCATAGTGAAGGCCTGCTGAGCACCAGGCATTTTGCTGGTGTTAACTGTTGCTCATTTGACCTGCGTTGAATTCCGCTCAGGCGTTCTTTGATAAGAAGAGTCTAGAAGCAGTCACAAGAGGAACTAACAGAAGGATCAGGCACAGGCCTAAGCGTGTGAGGCACCAACGCCTCTTTGATAGGTGTTGATACCTAAGGGTGGGGAAGGATTTCTCCATTACTTGGCTCCCTGATCAGACAGAGTACGGGTTAGGATGTCACGGGACCAATCTCGTGAGTTAAAACGTTAAGATAAATATGAGGCTTTGTAAATGTAAATGGGGCAAACACAGCTTTATAGGGTCACGAAGACGAATGAAATAGCGTCCAGATTCAGTTCAGTGTGACTGAAGCATTTTCCAGAAAAGCTAACTACTGATTAGCTTGATCACTAGAAACCCTGTAGCCAGATATGTGACACAGGAACACAGACTGCACAGGGAAATTAAAAGTCCACTTGGAGCATTACACTTAGACATGGGGTATTTTAGGAACTTGGGGGTATTTAGAAAATTAAAGAGAAGGCCAGGGAGATGGCTCAGTGGATCAAAGCATTTGCCACACCGATCTGACAACCTGAGTTAGGATCCCAGGAACCCTCATAAAAAAAAACCCTATTTGGTAGTGCCATCTAATCCCAGCACATCGGTGGGGGAGATGGGGAGATGGAGACAGGAGAATTCTTGGGAAGCTAGCTCCCAGGCTTCCCTGGGGTGGGCGGTGCAGCAACAGGAACAAGAGAGAACCTCCTACCTCAAATAAGGTAGAAGGCAAGCGCCAGATCTTGCCAGTTCACCGTCGACCTCCATCCGTGTAGCATGGCATGCTCACACCTACGTGTGTCCATACACACAAAGGTTTTTATAGAAGGAATATTTTGAGGGGATTTCTAACAAGGGATTAGACCATTCATTTATGAGCCCTCCGAAGCCTGGCCAGGACCAGCCCACTTAAAGATAGCGTGCACGCAGACAGTATGCCTTGGGTAGGAGATGAGTAGCTCAGAATCCCTCTTTTTTGCCTTGTTCTACCTCTTCTCCCCCCTCCTTCCCCCCAGGGATCCACAAATGCTAAAGAACTGTCCTCCAAAGGAGTGAAGATCTGGGATGCCAATGGATCCAGAGACTTTTTGGACAGCCTGGGATTCTCTGCCCGACAGGAAGGGGATCTGGGCCCAGTTTATGGTTTCCAGTGGAGGCATTTTGGAGCAGACTACAAAGATATGCATTCAGGTGAGGAGGTATCAAGGCCTCAGGTTTTCTGAGTGTTGGTCCTCAAAGATCCATTGTCGACTGTGAGGGATGAGTCCCTCAGCATCGTGGGAGTCTATAAGTAACCGACTTTGTGAGAAGGTGTGTTGGGTTACAGTGGAGAAGCTACAGCTAAAACTCATAAAGGCCAAAACATACTCTTGGGGGCTAGCAGTTACTGAGCTTGATTGGAACGTTTGAAATTTTCTATACCTGTGCCATTGGCAAATAGTGTGGTAGGTTTGATTTGTGAGTCTTAGGGTTTAGGATAGAAGGTGGTTCATCTGGGACTGGGTGCAGGAGTTGCCTGTGAGGACCAGGCAGGACTGAGGCGCTAGCAAACCTGTAGGTGGTATGGCATCTCTGCGCAGTGCCTGACGTAACCCTTTCCTTCTTGATCTGTTGGGACAGAGGGTGAAGAAAAGATCTCATTCTGTAACTGGTGTCTCCCTCTCTCTCTCGGTACTACTCGAGTGTCTCAGAGACCAGCCGCCAGCCTTTGCCACTTCCTGGCTCACCCTAGGACAGTTTCCAGAGTTCATGTCTCACTAGGGTATAAGTGTATGTGCTCGTGTATGAAGGGAGTATATTACTGGCGGGCAGATATTAGCAATCTGGGCAGTATGCTTTTCCTCTCGGGGGGACAGTCCCAGCTCCATCTAGCCAATGGGAAGATTTCGGGCTTTGTGGTAGTTTAACTAAGAACGGCCCCAGAGGTTCATAGATTTGAATGCTTGGTTACCAGGGAGTAGTACTATTGGAAAGGATTAGGAGGCGTGGCTTTATTGGAGGAGGTGTGTCACTGGGGGTGGGCTTCGAGGTTTCAGAAGGCCCATGCCATGCCCAAGCCCAGAGTCTCTTCCTGCTGTGGATCCTGATTTAGAACTCTCAGCTACTTCTCGAGAACCACGCCCGTGTGAATGCCACCAAACATCTCGTCGTGCTAATAATAGACTAAACCTCTGAATCTATAAACAAGCCCCAAATAAATGCTTTCTTTTATAAGAGTTGCCATGGTCCTGATGTCTCTTCACAGCAATAGAACACTGACGAGGATAGATCTAGTATCCAAATTCTTCAGTAAAACCTTAAATCAATTGAAATGTGGTTTTGTTTTTTTTTTTTCTTTTTTCTTTGTTTTTGTTTTTTTGAGACAGGGTTTCTCTGTTGTAGGTCTGGCTGTCCTGGAACTCACTCTGTAGACCAGACTGGCCTTGAACTCGAGACCCACCTGCCTCTGGAGTGCTGGGATTAAAGGCGTGCCTCGCCACCATCCCGAAATTGAAATGTTTTTGATGTTGGCGATTTTAAAGTTGTGGAATTCTTTGTGGACTAGAAATGGACAAATTCGTAAAAGTAGAAAGTAGTATAGAAGAGGTTGCTGGGCTTGGGGTGCAATGTGGCGGAGAGTTAGTGTTAGTGGGCATAGAGTATTATTTGGAAAGTTCTGGAAGTGAATAGTTGCAGATAGATGAATGGCTCAGCAGCTAAAAGTGCTTGCTTCCAAACCTGGAGAACTGAGTTTGATCCCAGGGACGTTCAGTTTTTTATGGCTTCTGCATTCATTGACCGAGTCCCCTTTTTTTTTTTTTTTTTTTTTTAATCTTAAACCTATAGTTTAGGACACTCTGGTTAGATCTCAGTGCTGGTGGTTCAGATTTTAATGATAGTTTTCAAAACTCCAAGGTGACAGTGTTCGGTGATGAGAGATATGTGTCCCCCTTTGGTTTTTCTTATGAAACTGCCAGGATTCACTCGTGGGAACTCCTTCCGACTTTCTAATCCCAGTCACCTCTTAGAGGCTACATAAATGGGTTAAATTTCTATCCAAAAGTGAGAGTTACAGCTCAAGTCATGAACCCTCGGCTGACACCTTCAAACCATACCCAAGCAACAGTTAGCAACAGGGGCAGGATTAAGGGGAGAAAGTGACATGGTAAAACAGACTAACTGCTTCAAGACTTGTGTGGAAAAGAACTTAGATTTTTTGTCGTGGCTTCAGAAGATAGACAGAAGGGTTCAGACAGGTCCTTGAACTTAATTCAGCCAAGATCTGAGAACTACTCAGAATGTGCTAGGTATTTTAGAACCAAGGGTCACGGAGGGTCACTGAGTGGATGGTGTCAGGGTCACCTCACGAGAGGCTGCGACTGAGGTCACTTAAGTGTGCGTGTGCTCTCCTGACGATCCTACAGATTACTCGGGTCAAGGAGTAGACCAGCTGCAAAAAGTGATCGACACCATCAAAACCAACCCTGATGACAGAAGGATCATCATGTGTGCCTGGAATCCCAAAGGTAGGCCGCTTCCTAGCCATCTTCCTCTGGAGAAACTGGCTGGTTAGTCAAAGGGAAGCAGGGTGGCCGTGCCCGTGTCCGAGGCACTGAAGGGCACAGGAACTGCCCCTGGTTGTGTGGTCGGTTGTGGGTCCTTGTGCAAACTCACTTTGCTCTATTTCCCCCTTCGCATGACGGGGTTGGGCCCAGATGATCCTCTTTATGCGTGGATTAAAGGAGCAGTAAATTGCCTGTAAATAGGCACCTGTGGTTTTAACTTTTTAAATTAGGAGCAGATGAATTTTCAAGTGCTAACACTTAACTAGATTATAAAATTGAACTCCACCATGGTAGAGTACCCAGGAAAGGACTTCTGTGTATATATTATAATAGAGACTTAATAACAGAAAGATGCGGCTCAGAAAATGCCAGTTTCCTACAGCTTCTGCAAATGAAGTAATCTCCCTTTTACTGGGTGCCATCGACAGCAGCCCAGATCGCTAATTCTTAGCTCAGACGGAAGAGCGCTGCTTCAGCATACGCTGGATATCGTATTGTGGATATCATGATAGCGGACAGGCTTCCATGACCTCAGCCTCGGGGCTGGGAAAGTGGTCTGACCTGACGTCATAATGGGAAGGTGTGAGTTGTGGGTGGCTGTGGCCTGGTAGCTTTTTTCCTGGTTGGCTTCTGTTTCCTACTTTTACCTTTCTCATAGCTATGTTCTCTAAAACTACCCCTCCTTGTTTCCCCTTCGACTGCCCAGACATTCCCCTGATGGCGTTGCCGCCTTGCCACGCCCTCTGTCAATTCTACGTGGTGAATGGAGAGCTGTCTTGCCAGCTTTATCAAAGGTCAGGAGATATGGGCCTGGGTGTACCCTTCAACATCGCCAGCTACGCCCTGCTCACCTACATGGTTGCACACATCACGGGCCTGCAGGTGAGCTGCCGATGTAATGTGTGCACTGAACTCAGCAGGAAATTCGGTCCAGTTAATATTAAAATTGTATGCATGTAAATAAGACATGAACTAGCTCACCTTGTAACCCTCCCTGGAACTTTTTGGCCCCTTGTTGCCCATGGATACAAGCTTTCATATAGAGTGCTTGTACCTTTTTTTTTTGAGACGTGGTCTTATACTTGAGTCCAGACTGGCTTCGCACCTCAGTTCAGGAACGGAGATGTGTGAGATTTCTGAATGCTTGTCAGAAAACTCCAAGGAAAAAAAAAACCGAGCGCTTTGTGACCTCAGTTTTTCCGAATTGTTCGTGGGATGTGTTTCTGTGTTCCTCCAGGTGTAGCAGACAGTGAGATCACTTCAGCTGTTGTTACTTCATATGTGTGTGTGGAGAAACATGGCTTGTCACCTGTGGCGTGTCCTGTTATCCTTGTACACTTTGCTCAGGTGCTGCTTCTTAACTCTCCAGGGTATACATTGTCTGATGCCCTGGATAAAGCGGGCTATTGCGTGAGACTTTAGTCCGCCTCATTTTTAGGCCCTGCTTTCCTCAGGTTCACGTGGCCAACTAGAACAGTGACCATCTCAGCCTTCCACGTGCTGGGATTACACGTATGAGCCATCGCGCACAACTTAACCTTTCGTGCATTAATTTTTCTCAGAACCCCACAGTGGTAAAATTACTTTTTGGAAAGCTTTGAAGTACCTGCGTGCCCTGTATAATGTTTTATTTTGTGTGTGTCTTTGGGGTGCTCACATGTTCCTCTGTGTTTGTGCATAGAGATCAGAGGACAACTTGACATGAGTCAGTTCTTTCCCTCCAGGGATCAGGCTCAGGTTGTCAGGCATGGTGGCAAGCGTCTTGACCATCTCCCTGGCTGGCCCCTAATCTGTTTTACAATAATGTTTTTTTAAAAGGATTTAAACTAAAATATTAACTGTTGCGTTCTCTCCTGTGGGACATTTTTAGCCAGGTGATTTTATCCATACCCTGGGAGATGCACATATTTACCTCAATCACATCGAGCCGCTGAAAATGCAGGTAAGAAGTACGCCTGTTGCATTTCTTTTTGAGCTTGGTGCCTTCTCTGGACCAAAGGTCGGCAGGCAGGGCGGGCGTCCTTTGTGTCCGAGGCGCTCTGGTTGATGCTGCCTTAGGTTCAAGTGCTCCAACAGCAGGGCTTTAAATCAGGGAAGGGAGGTGAGCCAGGATGAGACCACCATCAGCCTTAGCAACCACAAGTGCTGAACACAGTAAGGTATGAAGCACCGGTACCAGAGAGAAGAGCCAGGAGGGATGTGAAGAGTTGAAATAGAAATGTTTGACTTTTATGCTGAAGTACATTCGCTGGGCCTGAACTTAAAAAACTGAACTTAGAAAGCCTGTCAATTCAGATCCCTGTAGTGCAGCAGCCAACAAATGAACTGAAATGGCAGTAAGAATACGAAGCGTCTATGTTTCGTGAACCTTAAGGAAAAAAATTAGAAGAGTCAACGACTGTGTCGTTATGTTTAAAATATCTAATAGGAGTTACCTGGCAGCTTCCGCCTGTAAACATAGCTACTTGGGAGGCTGGAGCAGGAACATTCCAAGTTCAAGGCTTGCCTTGGCTGTAGAGTCTGTCTCAGAATAAAAAAGTAAACAAGGAGCTGGCCTCTAGCTTAGTGGTAGATGACCTGTGTGAGCCTTATGAGGCCCTGGGTGCGATCCCCAGGGTTACAGGAAGAGGACCGTACAGTATCGCCCTCCTGTAGAATAATGCCTTGTGATAAAGTGCTGTTCGGTTTCATGAGGAGACGTGGGAACGAGTAGCTGAGAAACAATGCCATGGTTCTGCTTTCAGCTTCAACGAGAACCGAGACCTTTCCCAAAGCTCAGAATCCTTCGGAAAGTTGAAACAATTGACGATTTCAGAGTTGAAGACTTTCAGATTGAAGGGTATAATCCACATCCGACAATTAAGATGGAAATGGCTGTTTAGAGCTCTTTCAAAGATGCTGTGACTACCACCAGCCTTTTGCGTTTAAGCCTGATGCCCAGGGGAAAGTTTTTCTCTAAAAGAAAATGAACTAGGTAAAAAAAATCTGACAGGGACCTATCTGTACCTGTCATCAACATCTAAAACGTCACTGACAATTTAGAATCACCTCTCCTTTAGTATTCACTGAAGGTATATAAGAAACAAGATTATATACTTAGCAAAAAATCCCAGGCATTTCTGTATGAAAAAGTCCAATGTTCCCTTATAAATGTTCAAAGTTGTATTTGCTTTATATGTTGATATAATAAAGAACTGTTTTGTATTTGTCTGTTTCTTAAATTTTTTTTTTTTTAAGATAGTCTCTCTAAATAGCCCTGGCTGTCCCGGAACTAACTATGTAGACCAGGTTGGCCTTGAACTCAGAGATCCATCTGCCTCTGCCTCCCGAGTGCTGGGATTAAAGGCATATGCCACCATGCCCATGGTTTCTTAAAAATTAATAATTTGTTTTTATTAGTGTGTTTGTGTGTGCGCACAGTTTAAGGGAGTTTAATTAATTAGGCTTGGTGACGGGCTCGGTTTCTGCCTAGAATAGAGTGGCCTAAAAACTCTAAGGCATCATTAGCTTGTTGAAACAGGGTCTCATGTGTCTGAGGCTGGCAGCTGAGGATACTTTACTCCTAATCCTAATTCAACCTAGCTGCTGGGACTGTAGGCATGCACTACCACACCCAGTTTTATACAGTACTGAGGTTGAACCCAGGATTTTACGTATGCTAGGCAAGTACTCTACCAAGTTAGCCACATCCTGGTCATTTTGTTTTTTTATTTTTAGTTTTTGACAGGGTCTTACTCTGAATCCAGGCTATCCTAGAACTTACCGTGTAGCCTCATAGTTAAATTTAGAAATGGGACTAACCCGTTTCCGCCTATTTTTTCCACAATGTACTGTGGTATAGTTACATATTTAGGTGAAAATGTAATGACCACTTAAGATTGTTAGGGATCTGGGGTCTCTCAGAGATTCACTATGACCATGAATAAATTTTATTTTTTTCCATAATACTGCTATTAATCACCTGAGTTTCACACAATGTGTCTTGATCACACCCTCTTCCCATTCCTCCTTGGTCCACTCTCCCACCTGTGCCCTCAAAACAAAAGAACAAAATAACAGTAAAAGCGAGTCCAGCCTGTGTGGCAGGAACATGGATCACAGGCATCACCATGGTTCCTGGAGGCAGCAGGCCACTCTCCAAGCTTCCAACTTGTGAGAAGGAAATAAAAGTTTAGGGCCAGGCACGGTGGCACACACCTTTAATCTCAGCGCTTGAGAGGCAGAGGAAGGCAGATTCAGAGTTCAAGGCCAGTCTGGTGTACAGATCGAGTT
The DNA here is from genome assembly GCA_026225945.1 of Cricetomys ansorgei. NCBI lineage: Eukaryota > Metazoa > Chordata > Mammalia > Rodentia > Nesomyidae > Cricetomys > Cricetomys ansorgei. The sequence goes on along the minus strand of JAMJFZ010001232.1, from coordinate 2,571,465 downwards.
CCGGGACAGTCAAGCTCAGGCAGTGGAGGAAACCATCAAACAGGAAGGCTGGTGAGATGAATTTGAATGAGGCGGTCATGTTTCAGCCCCAGAAAGCAGCAGAACTTGGCAGCTCTGGCCACGTGGTTCTGGCTTTAGAGTCAAGGATACAAGAAGGGATTATGGAATCTCCCTCTGTGACTAAGAAAAGCTGCTAAGGGCAGGCATGTGGCAGGGGTATCCCTGGATGGAGAGAGGTCATTGCGTGAAGCATTGTGTGAATCCAGGCTGAAGCCTGGATTGCCTTGGAGACCCCAAGATGTTGGAGATGCCAGAGCCATGGGCCTCCTGCTGAGGAGAGCTGCTAGTAGGATCCAGTCCCAGAGAGAGAAGTGTGCTGCCGCCAAAAAAGCTGAAAGGAGTTGGAGATCTGAAGAGCACTTTGGTGTCGGCATGGAGATGCAGAGTTTGGTGTTTGCCCTACTGGTTTCCTTGTTCTGGTCTCGTATTTACTCATTATGCTCCATCTCCCTCCCGGAATGGTGACATATCCTGTACCGTTATATGTTGGAAGTATGTGATCTGCTGTTTCAGGTTTGATTTTTACAGGGGGTGACAGTTAAGAGACTGCCTCGAGTCTCAGAAGAGACGTGGAACCTTGGGCTTTAAGCAGTGCTGATACTATAATGGACTATAGGAACTTCTGAAGTTGGACTAAATGCATTTTGCTTTACGATATGGCTGCAAGTCTATGGGGGCCAGGGAGAGGAATGTAGTGATCTGAAAGAAAACGACCTCCATAGGCCAATAGTGAGCGGCACTATGAGGAGCTGTGGCCTTGTCGGGAGAAGGATGCCCCTAGGGCTGGGCTTTGAGATTTCGGAAGCTTAAGCCAGGCCCAGTGGCTTATTCTCTCTTCCTGCTGCCTGAAGTCCAGATGTAGAACTCTCAGCTCCCTTTCCAGCACCATGACTGCCTGCATAATGCCATGCTTCCTGCCATGACGATAAGCTCTGAACTGTAAGCCAGCCCCAATTAAATGTTTTCTTTAATTAGAGTTGTGGTCATGGTGTCGCTTCACAGCAATAAAAAAACCCTAAGACAACATGATAGAGACATTTTGTTTTAAATGACAAAAATGGATGGAAATATATATTACATATATTAATACTGCATATTAATATATATTATTATGCTTAAGATATGTATATGTGCACACATATATCTTAAGCACAGTAATTAAAACCTTAAATGTAATGTTAACCATCACAAGATATTGTTTTAAATCACGTTTTAAGATTTTGTTTGTGCTGGGCAGTGGTGCTACACACTAATTCCAGCACTCGGGAGGCAGAGGCAAATAGATCTCTGAGTTCAAGGCCAGCCTAGTCTACAGAGTAAGTTTCAGGACAGCCAGAGTTACAACAGAGAAACCCCCTTTTTTTTTTTTTTTTTGAAATGGGGATGGGGGATGGGGGACATGCCTCACACTTTAGTCCTGGCAGGCCTGGAGTTCTGTATGTACCCTAGGCTAGCCTCAAATGTGTGGCAGCTTCAGCTTCCTGCATGCTGGGATGACAAGTGGGAGCTCCCATGCCTGGCTTAGACAGTTTTGTACGAGTTACGAAAGTGAAGAAACACCTTTTGTCCCCATTAATTTCAGTGGGGTGTGAATTCTCGGAAATGTTTAGACTGATAACAGAAGAGATGCTAAATCATTTCAGGACAAATAAGTGAAACCCTTTTCTTTCTGTTGCTTTACCAGATCTGTCACAGTGTTGCAGAACTAGTTTTATTCTGATTTATGACAAGTGTTAGAATAAAGAATTATTACAACAAATTATGAAACATGTTGGTAATTTTCAAAGTATAGCTTAATATTTAACACCTGGTAGAGATTTTTTTAAGAACATCTTTGTGGGCTTAGGGTTAGGTAAATGTGCTTTAGAATTAATTAAGTAATTAAGAATTAATTAAGTTACACTAACTTGTTGACTGTAAGCCATGACAACAGCTGACTCCTGAGGTGACTTGCAGCTAGACTTGATTTTCCTTCTGTTTTTATATTTTTATAAAACTCCAGAATGTTAAGCCTTTCCATTTGAGAAGAAAAGTGTTATGGCTTAATACATAAATCTTGATCAGCAAGGAGTTTCTTCCAGACTTCTCCATTTGGGTACTGATGTTTCTGTACAGATTCCTCTTTCATTTCTGTTGAGTAGCCTGCATCCTAGCAAAGATGACGGATTGGGACACGTTAATACTTGTTTCAGCTGCTACTAGAAATGCTTCTAAATCAAATCCAGAGGTAATTCAGTAGTTAAAAAATTAAATGTAGAGGCTGGAGAGATGGCTTAGCGGTTGAGAGCATTTTCTGTTCTTCCAAAAGACCAGTGTGGTTCCCAGCACTTATGTTAGGCAGCTCACAACCGCCTGTCACTCCAGTTCCGGGGAATTCCTTCCTTGGGTCTCCAAGGGTGCCTATACTCATGTGTACATACATGTAATTAGGAATCTTTAAAATGTAAGATTTTTTTGTTTGTTTGAAAGAGAACAGCAGGGCAGAATTTATTGGCTACTTACCTGGATTGTTAGTAAATCTAAACTTTGGTAGCTTAACAGCTGTGGGTAAAACTGAGCCATAATCTGGACAAAATCAGGGTAAATGGTACAGGTCACAAAACTAGTCAAAACCTTTTAGGTCACTGCTGTGCAGATGAGCAGAAGGAATGTGTGTCTTAAGGGCTCAGGAACTGCAGAAATGCAGGATGACCTTAGCTCCGTGTCTTAGGGTTTCTGTTGCTCTGATAAAACGAAGTTGACAAAGAGCCTTGGGGAGGAAATTATTCATTTCAGCTCACAGTTCTCTGGTCACACTCTATCTCCAAGGGAAATCTGGACAGGAACTCAAGCAGGCAGGACCTGGAGGCAGGAACTGAAGCAGACAGCACTGAGGAATGCTGCTTACTGCCTCGTTCCTCATGGCTTGCTCAGTCTGCCTCCTTATATCATCTAGGACTGTACCTGTCCAGGGGTAACATGGTCTCCAATTAGCTGGGCCTGCCCATATCAACATCAATCAAAATGTGTCATGGTCTTGCCCACAGGCCAATCCGAGGACATTTTTTTAACTGAGGTTCCCTCTTCCAAAATGACTCTAGCTTGTGTCATTTGACATAAAACTAGCTGTACACTCTGACCTTTAGAACTTAAGGATTTGATACTCATTACTAAAGAGCCATTTGTGTCTAGATATTGAAAATTATTAAAGAGTCAAACTGTGGTCACAGTTCAGGGGCACAGTGGTTGTGGGCAGCATGTCTGCTGCATGTCCTAGGCCTCTATTTACCTTGGGGGGCAGATACGAAGCATGCTTGATTACCACAGGATACTTGAAATGTTCATGCAGGTGGTCCACGTATTCACACATCCTAGGAAATTAAAGCATCGGTGCCTGAAGTTAGATACCTCATGAGCTAGCAGCTGTGAAAGCATGAGTGTCCTTAAGAAATGGGGGGCTGAAGAGAAGTCTCAGTGAGCCGTGCCTGGCCAGCGTGAGGACCTAGATTTGAAGTCAAGAACCCATGTCAAGCTAGAAGTGGTAGGGTATGTACAACCAGATGGGAGGTGGAGATAGAATCCCTGGGATCTCAGGTGGGCCAGCAAGCTGGAGTCCACAGTGGTAAGCAACAGAGACCCTGTCTCAGACAAGGCGGGAAAGAAAAGAGCAACATCTGAGGTTGTCTTCTGATTTTTGCACCTGTGCGTTCATCCAACACAACACACACACACACACACACACACACACACACATTTTGCAAAGAGAGCTGGGGATGTAGCTCAGTGTTAGAGCTCTTGGCTTGGATAAGATCCTAGGTTTGACCCTCAAGGCTTAGCTGCCACTGTGCATGTTTCTGTGCAAAGCAATCTGGGAGGTGCTTCCATTCCCAAGACAGATGTGGGAGCTGAGATGTATTGTGAAGTTACCATGAAGGTTTTGTAGGACCTCCGTATCAATTCAGATTCCAGACACCTGTGGTGCCTAAAGCCAAATGTTAGCTAGATTAAACCCCCGAAGGAGGTTCCTTCCATTTGTACAGATGATTAGATGAAAAGCACAGGTTTTGGAGTTGGGTCAGTCTGTTCAAATTCTGTATGCCAGTGTCCAGTCTTCTGGGCAGGTGCCAAATACAGAAAGAGAGTAACCTAACCTATTTCCTTAATAGCCTGGTAACAGGATGACACACAATAGAGTGTGCACTTGCCTGCACCAGTGTTGTATAGCAGTTCTTAGGAGATTAAAACCTCCCATTTTAAAGCACAATGTTTTAGGGGAGTGAACCATCCAAGAGGAAAATACTGCCTGGAAACACACTAAGAGATCAACAACTCAAAATAGCTTCAGGAAGCCCCTGAAATGGACCACATTCACTAGGCTCCTCCTTCCCAGAGAGAATAAAGACTGCTGAATACCACTGTCAAACCAGCCCAGCCACCTAGAAACCTCAGCCCGACTGCCTACAAGAAACAAAGACCTTCCTGGAAGACGCTCAGGCCAACTAAGTCACCTGAAAGGGACAGTCTTTGATTTGTGGTGCTGCCTGCAGCCTGTATAGTGTGTTCCAAGTACCAGCTTTGTGAGCTGGCACCCATGGGTGGGCTTTGTCAACCATGGCTGGACACCCATGGGTGTCACCCATGATGCAGCTGTCTTCGAGTCATTTCTGCTCCTGTAAGTAACCCCCACCCACATCCCTGTAACTTCAACAAAACTCATTGGTTCACCAAGTTGGACTTCGGTGGTACCCGTACTTGAATCTGACATCAGTAAATAGAAGTTTGTTCATGTCTTCCCAGGAATAGTGTCACACAACAACCAGGAATGCACAAACTGGCAAGAGAACCTCATGGCTCCTGTGTCCTGTGTAAGGAACAGGGTGCAGATGAAGATACAACTACACAGGGGAGACAGAAGGTTTAGGGTGTCAACACCCGGTGTTGGTGTCTGCTGGCAGCTCTATACACGCATCTCTGAGCTGCAAAGCCTGTATGAAGAAGCGCCAGCACTGCTTTGAGGCACCAGGGAATACTGCACTGAGCCGCTTAGATAACTCTTTCCTCTCCTGGGACCTGTAGGACTCTCGTGAAGTCAAGAACTGATATGAGAAAGTGACTGTAGAACACTCTAGGAAGGATATTTTTCAACCTAGAATCAGTTTGGACAGTATTAACTGTAAGGGAAAAGAATAATGATCTAGAAGATCTTCATTGTCAGACTTCTGTGAGATCTGGCATGTACAGCAGCTCTAATGTGAGGAGGTCAGGGTTTCCTCCCTTCAGACTGAATGTTCTTTAGAGCGTAAAGTAGTTTAGGAAGATTTAAAGGGAAGTGATGTTTATGCATTAGGCAGCTAAATTAAAAAAAAATTACAATTCTATGAACCCCACCCCTGCCTCCATGTGCCCTGGCATCAGCTTCTTCCTCGGTCCTGAATTTGGTGCTTGCCTTTCCCATGTAGGTTCTCATGATTGACTTTTAGTGAGGTCTCTCTGATGTGTTTAGCTTCAGCGGACAAAGTATAATAAACAAATCCATGTATGTGCAGATGACTAGAAGGAGCCTTCCCCGGTTTGGCGTGGCTGTTTTTCTAGAAGGCTCAGGTTGGATCCTCAGCACTCACATGGATGGCTTACAACTGTCTGTCACTACAGTTCCGAGGGATCCAGTGCCCTCTTCTGGTCTCCTCCGGCACTGCACACACGTGCACAGACATGCAGGCAGGCAAAGCACCCACATACATACACATTAAAGAAAAGCAAAGGGAAGGAATTAAAACACAAAAAAAGTGAACAGTATCATGCTTATTCAGTTTGGAATCGGTAGTTTAAATCTATTCTAAGTACTTGCAGTAGCGCACAGGATTCTGAATATCTCTGCCCTGAATTTTCACAGAGTTGTCCTGGAGGAAGGGATATTACTGCAGAAAGAGAGGTTAATGCCATGGTACTGACCTGTTTTGAAGGCTGGCAGAGACTGATACATAGTCAAATATAATCAGGTGCTGTACCAGTTCACAGAGTCCAACTCCACCGGCATGGGGGCAAACGGGGACTGGAAGGAAAGTATTTTGATTTGATGAAAAAGTGATGCACTGAGAGGGAGAGGGAGAGGAAGAGACTCCCCATGGAGTTTTGCTAGTGTCCACAGGCGATTCACCCATGCTTTAATATTGAGGGATGAAATCCTGGGATGGAAATAAGATTTAGAGAAAAGGCAAACTATAGACCCATGAACTCCAAAGACCAGCAAAGGGAGCGTGTGGGGGGGTGCTTCAGTGGGAGCAAAGTGGGGGTGCGGTCCATAGTCCCTGCATCACCCTTACTTCCAAACTTTTTGGCCATCAGTAATACTGAGAGGTTTTCGTTGACACTCCCCAGTCTGCAGCTGTCGATCTGGAGAAACTGCAGGGCGTTCATCTGTAGGAGTTGCTTAAATATCACTCGGTTGTGGCACTGGAAACAGAATTAAACATTTCAACAGAACGCCAGCAGAAGAGTCAGTCTTGGTTTTCATGAGCCCTAAGCTTGGCAGTACTATGATTCCACACCAGTTGTTGCTCATTACTGGACTTCAAGAAGCCTGTACTATCTATCCTTCTGCCCACCCCTACCTCTTCTCACTTGGCCTGTTGGGGAAGTTTATTTTTAGTCATATTTGAAATTGTTTTATGCACTGTTGGGTGAGGGGCTTTCCTAGGTCTAGGGTGTTCTGTATTGTTTGCAGGTGTTGGATTTCTGTGGGGGGGGTGTTTGATTGCTTATGATCTGCACGTGGCATCAGTAGACCACCTGAGGAGTTCTGAATCAATAAAACACCTGAGCTCAGACGCTTGGGGTTCTACTATGGAGTCTGGCACTGGCCAGGATGGTGGGTGGTTCCCTCTGCTGAGATCTAGCTGAGTTTGCACCAATGAAAATGCCTCCGTGTCATCCTTGGTGAGCGTACTACCACAATGACCTTGACAGCAGAGGAAGAAATCTAAAGATGTCCCTGTGAGTCAGTTACAAATCACACCGGCTCTCCATGTATAATGGGGTTTTACTGTTGTATCATCTAGCAAGTAGAAGTGGAGTGGAGCACCAGGATGGAACACATTGACAGTTACAAGCTGATGGCACAGTGACAAAATGGAACAGTGGCCGCGTGGTATTATTGATCCTTTCGCTGGAAGACTGAAAATCTGTTCCTCGCTCTGCTCTGCCTTTGGGCTGAGCAGGGGTAGGCAGGTACTGGCGCTTAGTTTATAAGCACAAGAAGAGAGTGACGTCACATTTCACTCTATTAGGAAGATGGCTTTTTTAAAGCCGTTGCATGCACTGACGGTAATAAGTTGTTGCCTTGTTAATTCTGAGTAGCTGCTTAGAGAAAAAACAAACTACAAAGAAACAGGTGACCAGGGTCCCATGAAATGCGGAAAAGGCCACAAAACTTTGGACTCTACTGAAAAACCAATTTTTAAGATGGTAAAAATTTTCTAGCTTACAGTGCAACATGAACTGTGTTGCGGTGAGTGTGGCGAGACCGAGTACGTATAGCTCACCTGCTCTCCCGTGGCAACGCCAATTCCTAATGGGGCCAGCGCCTGCAAGAGAAGGCAGCCTGGTGTCGTTTTCCGATGTTTGAATTGCAACTCTGAATGCCTAACAATATTTTTAGAGCCGAAGGAAACGTCCCTGCTGTTGAGTCATGTAAAGTTCAAAACCTGGCAGAAAGATGTCCACAGGAATGTGTGTGTGTGTGTGTGGGGGGGCATGTACATCCATGGCAGTGGGGGTGTGGGGGGGTATGGGGGGACCAGAGCTGCTCACACACAGCCACTGCTCCCTTTCTGGATGTGGCTCTGCAGACTTCCTTCTGTAGAATTGTGTCTCTCCATGCTCCAGGGCCTGACTAGTATTCCAGAGAGGACAGGGCCACTGGGTCCTTGTAGACTCATGGGCTCCAGCCTCTGCTTCCTGTGGGTCACGGCTCCATTTAATGTATTGCACTCCTAATAACTCCACGCAATGATGAGTTTAAACTCTCTGTTGCCTCTGTCAATTCCAAAGTCCACAGATCCAGTTCTGTGGATGGCCCGCCTTTATAGACAGGCTAAGACCACTGCTTACCTGGTGAACCCCGATGTCATTTAGCGCAGTATCGGTGTCTTCACTAGGATATGGCACTGTATTCCCTATTCCCCTTCCTTGTCCTGAAAACCTACCACCTGGACTACAGGCCGTTTCCCAACTCCAGAGTTCCCTTCCCCAGGCATCTTGACAAAAAGAAGTCTTGGTCACAACACTGTGAGAAAGAGGAGCCATGAGTACTCCCGTTTTGCAGATGAGGAAACAGGCATACGGGTATGAACTCTTCCCGGATCACGAAGATGGGAAGTGTAGAGCTGGCTGTGAGCTTTAGGCTAATTCTAGAGTCAAAGGAGTGACCCGAATCATTAGAGGGAGCGGCGTGGCAGAAACCGCTCTTAATTCAGAAGCCAGCTGTCCCGAACATCACTACTTTTGTGCTGCTTTTAACTGGATGTGTTTACTTGGGTAAGACATCCAAGAACCATATGCGGCCTGTTTCCTCACCGTAGAAGGTCTCAGTTTCAATATGTAGAAACCAGAACCTCTATTCAGAGACCCCACAGACCCTATGTTGTGTACGTGCTCCAGGCCTCAACCTGGGCCTGACCTTGCTAACCCCCCACTCTAAGGGCAAATTATCTCACCGACCAGGTAGCCCTGAAGGCCAGACTAAGGGTAATCAACCTCTTCTGGCCAGATAGCCCTGAAGGCTCATCCGGCCAGATAGCATAGCCCTGAAGGCCATAAAACCAGATGCCTGATTCTAATGATTAACTTGCCGGGTATGCCTAAAAATATAGCCACTTGGGCACTTGTAACTGCACCTTACAATTAGAAGTTCACCAATTAGAAACCAGACTCCCTCACCTATGTGGGAACCCCCTTTTTCTGTCAATAAAAGGAGCTGTAATTCTCTGCTCTGGGTCAGTCATCTCCATGGTGTCTGACCCCGGCATGCCGGTTTTTTTCTCTGTAGAATAAAAGTGCCTTTGCTTTTTACATACGTGGTCTCGCTGGTCCTTGGGGGGCAAACTTCGCACCCAACAAATACATAGTTTCTAAGGTATCTTCTCATGCTCATAATTCCTACTTCCTGAAATTTCTAATTGAATTGTACTTGGCTCTTTATATCAAAGGAGAAGAGGCTGAAAGAGAGAAGGAGGCAGAGGAGAAAGCCGTTTGACTTAGTCACTAACTTACCACACTGTAAGACAATGCTCCTAGCACTGACTGTGAGCCAAAGTCTTGCTCCTTCTTCATATTTTCCTGAATCTGCTTTCTCCCAGTTGCCCTTTCCATCTCCCTCGATAACAAAAGTCAAGAGCTCTATCCTTGACTGGTTCCTCCTGTCCACTCCCTACCACCCACAGGCCTATTTCAACCTACTCTTCGTCTCCTCCAGTGAACTCTTGCCTGCCACAGACATTCTCTCCTTTAAGAACACCCCGCGGTTCCTTCTGATCAGCAGCATCGCCCAAGCAATGGATTCCATCATCCGGCTCCAGGTTCTGGCGTCTGATACTTCCTGGCAGGCGGCATTCTCTTGGTATCTTGCCTGGTCCTTATCTGGACCCGCCATTTAGGCACGTTTGAGACCGGTCTGGCGATAAAGTACAACCCTGTTTCTAAACCAAGAGCTTCAGTCCCAATCAAAACTTCCATCTCATTCTTCGCAGAAGTAGGAAAAAAAAAAAAAAAAACTATACTAAAATTTGTATGGACTCACAAAACACCCCAGGTAGCCATAACGGTCCTGAGTTAAAAGAGGAACACTGGAGGTCGGGGCTGTCCAATTACAAAAAAAAAAAAAAAAAACAAAAACCATGGCACAGCACCGAAAACTGGCCATGCGGTGCCTTATACATCAAGTAGGATCCTTCTGATTCAGAATCTGAATACTGGATTGGCTCAGGAGGAAACAAGGGGCTTCTGGGAAAGCGAGTACTTAGCAGTAAGCAGAGAGGCAAGGTCAGTGCTGCCGCCACTAGGGGACGCCGGTCCTCTCCGAGACCTGAACTTAAGAACTTGTACCTACAATCTCAACACACAACACTACAACACTCAACAAAGATGTCAAAAACATGCAAAGGAGAAAAGACAGCAAATGGTCCTGGGAAAACTGGGTGTCCACATAGAGAAGAATGAAGTTAGACCATATCTATTATTTTGCATAAAAAAGTATCTCCAAATACATCAAAGGCCTAGATGTGAAGCTTGAAACACTGGCTCTGCCAGGAGAAAACACAGGCAGTATCCTACAGACACAGGTGCAATGAAGGACTTTCTGAATAAGACCCCATTTTCCCAGGAATTGAGACCAATAACTGATAAGTGGGTCTTCATAAAATTAAAATGCACAGCTAAAGGAACAGTCAACGTAGTGAAGAGGAAATCCACAGAATGGGAGAGACTCTTTGCCAGTTAAACATCTGACAGAGGATCAATATCCAGAATATAGAAAGAACTCAAAAAACCAAAAAAAAACAAGAAAAGAGTAAAAAAAAAAAAAAAAAGCCAAAAACAAATAATCCACTTAAAAAAATAGAATCCAAATAGAAGAGTTTTCAAAATAAGTTTAAAAAAATGGTTAAGAAATATCTCAAAAAAATGTTCATAGTTCCTAGCAATTAAGGGCATGTAAATCAGAGCAACTTGAGAGTTCATCTTTTTCCTATCAGAATAGCAAAGTTTCTAAGATGCTCTGACGTTTCAGGACCTATCTGAACCCTTAAGCCAAAGGGGCTGGCCCTCGGTTACTGTGAATTTGTTTCAAGGGCTCTTAGATGTTTGCGAGGCCTGAGCTTTGGAGTCCTCTGAGGAATCCATACTTTTTGTTTCGTTTCGGGCAGATAAAGTACAGGTACTTCTTAGCTTGATAGGATCTTCACAGATGCACTATAAGTGGAGATGTCATAAATAGGAAATGTATTCAGCCTACCTAGTATACCAAGTATTAAAGCAGAGAGACCCCCTATCCCTGGAACACTGGGACAGGAGTTAAACAGTTTCAGAATACTGTCAGATACTGTGAAATCACTACTAATGTTAACTATAAACCTTTATTGTACACGACTCTCTTTGAATTTTTATTTTCCTTCAGATAGACTAAGCTGTTGGTGCAAGGCAATCTGACTGTCTAATTGACAGCATTTAGACACCTCTCTGGTACTCTAGCTAGACAAACTTCCTCGGTGTTGTGGACAATTACTTTGAGGAGACACTAGCTGCTCGTTAGAACCACTTTACGCATGGCTGAAGATACATTCTATAAAGCCTGCACTCTCCTTAGAAGGCAACACTCTAAGTGAGATTAACTTTGCTGAACTAGAAGACCCTGACACCATTTTCACCCAAGGTAGAAGGGAACATTTCCCTTACGGACCGGAAGAAGGCCCGTGATTACTGCATACATAGCTCCTCATTTGCAAGAGGGATTGTTCTATTTTCGGAGCAAACGTGGTCTTTTATTTGTACAAGGGACTGTGCCATAAGAATTTTAGGATCTGTCATGATTCCTTGGGAACGCTAATCAAAATAGTAAATGTCTGAGCTAGCAGAAGCAGCAGCTTTATTACCTTGGAAATAGCGGCGTGGCCCAGAATGTCATCAGGGGATGTGGGCTCCTCAATCCACAATGGCCTGAACTCCGCCAGTTTTGACATCCACTCCACTGCCTCAGGCACATCCCAACGCTGGTTGGCGTCCATCATCTGCAAGGACAGATGCCCTCACTTCTCTGTAGGCCTGAGGCTCCAGAGAGGAGATGCTGTCATTTAATGCCACCTACTGCTCTTTTGGCACTTCTGCTAGCCCAGAGTCCTCGAAAAACAATCCAAAGTGCAGACATTGGGATGAAAAAATCTGGCTTCAGATCGGAGCCACATGTAAGGGAGGAGATGTTAACTGTTCATCACGGAACTGCTGTGATGTCTACCAGTGCCCTAGGCTGGGTTGTGAGATGTGCTCATCGACCTCTGAGTTGGATCCACTGAGGGCTTTCTTTTTATCTTAAGTATATGAGTGTTTTGCTAAAATGTGCACCGTGCACACGTCTGGTGCCAGCTGAAGCCAGAAGAAGGCATCGAATCCACTAGAACTGGGGTTACAGCAGCTTATGAGCTGCCACGTGAGTGCTGGGAACAGAACCCGGGTCCTTTGAAAGAGCAGACAATACACTTAATCACTGAACCATCTCTCTAGCTCCTTATTTTACTTACTGTGTGTGCGCTTGAGCCCTCCCGTGTATGTGTGCGTGCGAGCACGTGTGTGAAAGTCAGAGGACAACTTGTAGGCGTCGGTTCTTTCCTTCTACGCTGTGGATCCTGGGGACTGAACTCAGCTTCTCAAGCTGGACCGCAGATAACTTTAACAGCTGAGCTGAGCCACGTGACCAGCTCCCCTTTGTCACCTTTTGAAATCAGTCCACCCTGAGTTTGTTCAATATTCCTTTATTGTCTATTGCCCTCTGGATGTCTGACATATTAATAAATAACCGCTAATGAAGCACCTGCTCCACTAGGCATTGAATGGGTCTTATTCCATTTCATTTTGACTATAACCATACAAGGTGGCTCGCATTACCCTGCTTACAAATCAGAAAACTGACTTACAGAGAAGTAAGCTGCTTAAGACTAGGAAACAAAGTCGGTGGTAAGTTCAAGTCCAGGCCTTGCCTGTTAGGCTTCGGCTTTCTCCTCACTACCGTCTTCCCTGGAAACCAGGGGATTGCTGTGCAGGGCTTGAGACAGGCGCATCTGTCTGCCATCAACCTCATTACACTCGGAGAAAACGCACAAAGACATGAGATTCTGGAAATCATCTAAGTCAGCGGTTCTCAGCCCGTGGGTCCCAATCCCTTTGGGGATTGGACTACCCTTTCACAGGGGGTTGATTACGACTCGTAACAGTAGCAAAATTACAGTTGTGGACTAGCAACGATAAATGATTTTATGGTTGGGGGGGTCACGACAGCATGAGGAAGTATATTAAAGGTCAAAGCTTTAGGAAGGTTGAGAACCACTGGTCTAAATGGTAAGCGTTCCCTCACAGGATACTCTGAGGACCACAGTATGGCAGTCCCAAGATCAATTTTTGTCATAAATTATTTGGATGAAGATGACCTCATGCAACAAAAGCATTGCTAGTTCATGCATAAATAAAGAGACTTCTGATCTTACGCCAAGGTCTCCAAAATTGATTTTAACTCACAAAATGAGCCTTGTTTTTAAAGTTCATAAAAAGCCTGATTGTGACTTTCATTTACAAAAATATTATATGCATAATAAAAACTACGCCATAAAATACATAGGAAGCATGAGTTCTTATATTTATCTCAGCTAAAATCTCAACACTTCTTTAAAGAATGACTGCTTACAACCTATCTCCTGGTGAACTACTTAAGGGAAATTAATGACTGACACACTAGGTTGGTGCCAATGGAAGACTGCCCATAAAAGGCTCACCTATATTAGCAAAAAGAAACAATCCCTTGATCTGATTGGACTCAATCGGCTCTGTAGAATTAGAAAAATAAAACTGATCAGATCCTAAAGCTTTTTTAAAAAAAAAGAGTTCACCAATCACAAGACCACTATAAATTACAAAAATTTCCATGCTCTTAATCCTTTATTGAAACAAAAAAAGGGGGTATTATAGCTCAATGGTATAGTGCTTATCTAACTAACATGGACACATCCTTAAGTTACAATCCCAAGACCACAAAAAACATCCATCAAGATGCCATGTCTTAATAGCATAAGAAGGTATTTACCAAAGTCTTCTCTGGTCCGATCATGTCTCTGATGAGGCGGCATCTTCGTATGTCATCCTGGAGATCAGCCCCAACTTTTACTTTAAATCTATAAATACGCTTAGTTTAGATAGGTCTCTAACTTAGCAAGAATACCTGGATTTTTCTGTAAACTTGACTCTCTGTGAATCATTCACAGACCATGTTTTCTAGTAACCTTTGCTCTTTCCAGTTAAACTTTGGACAAGTCGCTTGATAACAGGGCTGCAAAATGCATCTCTTTATTCAATATCAGCGCAATGGCTCTCAATTATCTGCTGACCTACAACAGTTAAGGAACCAGAGAGAGAAGTTACATCTCTAATACAGCCCCCTGAAATACTGTCATGCCCAACAGGTAAGAACAAACAAGCCTGGTGGGGTTGACAAGGCCCGTACATTTGCTAGTTATTTGCACAGAAAGTTTTGTCTCCAGTGAGCCCAGTTGAAAGAAGTCTGCAGGACCAATCTGTTCCTTATGGTGTGAAACTCCAGGGATTAAAATGGACTTGATCATATAAAGAAGAGCCACAGAGTATGACCTGTAGTGCCTGCAGAGGTCTCCTTCATGGCACGTTTGGGCACTCACAAGGAAGCCCCCAGCCCCCAGTCTGCCTTGATGTCCAATTATGGTCTTGAGACATAGACATCTATATATGTTCCCTTAGGCTCTGCTGGAATGTGGTTGGCCCAGCATGGGCACCATGAGTGCAGGAGAGACTATCATCCCTAGGGACTGGTACCCAATTTCTCCCCTACCAGCATCTGTTTAGTGAGTACCAAGGCTATGCCTGAGAGCAGCGATGGCTTTAGGCTGCCACTGCAGATGAAACCTGGGTCCTCTCCTCCTTCTGTCTACTAAGAGGCCCATTTGACTCATAAAAGCTTCATGCAGGTACAAGAATCTCCTTTCCTTAATAATTGTAGCTACTAACCCCCATCAAAGGGGGGTTTGCAGCAAATGGAGACCATTGAAGAAAATCATAACTGGGTACAATGCAGAGATTAGCAGATCATAGGGAAGCCAACCCTGAAGGATAATATGCGGTAAAGCTTCTGCATCAATGGTTCGGGGAATATTCTGGAAGAAGGGACAGCGACTGTAAGAGGCAGAATATCAAACAGTCTTCTCTGAGGGTCTCTCTTAGAAATGACACAGGAACAAAACCAGAACAATGGCAGTATCAGTAGGCATGTCAATGTGGAAGGAGGAAAGTTTCGTGGGGGTCCCATCCCTAAACAAAGAACTACAGGCAAAAAAATGATTGCTGGGAGGAGAATCAGCCTCTCTCCTGACTGGTTATCCAATGCAGAGTGGTCAGCCTTGAAATCATATATACACACCACCAACAAGAATGGACTCAGCAGGGTTTAGTTAAATGTATTAGTGTATACACACACACACACACACACACACACACACACACACACGTATGTAACAATAATAATCAAGGGAAAAGATACTATCAATTTGAGAGTACGGGCATGAGAGGGACTTGAGGAAGGATAACTGGAAGGGAACGAAGGGAGGAAAGGCAGGGGGAAGTGATCTAATTTTATTTTAATTAGAAACTTATTTTTTAAAAAGCCACATATACTCAGGCACCCTCAGTCTTGTCTCAGATCAAAAAGCAGAGATACGTCTACTCTAGGTGGGACTTCCAGCTATGCGATCTCCAGTACTAGGCAATGCTTTCTGGCTCCTTCCTGATCCCCTAGAGTGGACTCTCCAGCCTCTTGTTGGCCAGAGAGAGGGCAGGAGGCTAGTCCTTATGGAACATGGGTTCCAAATTCACCCGGTGCTGATTCTTATCAAACATGGTGCCTCTTAGAAGGACCAAGAGAGGGAGGACATATGTTTCAGGGAGACCGAGAAATCTGCCTAGGGACATAAACTAAGTCCCTCGGAAAAGGGGCGGTGGGGAAAGACAAGAGTTTATTTGAATTCTGTCAGATGCCAAAGCCTTTTCCTTGCCTTCTTCGTGTTACTACCCTGTTTAGCTAAGGAGTTGACAAGATTCAGTGTTTCTTAAATTTGGGAACATGAATGAGGAATAAGTGAAGAGTCCTGATAGAATGAAGAACCTGGTTGGAGCTGGGGTTCAGCAGTGGAGCAACTGTCTATTATGTATGAGGCTCTGGGTTTCCATCCCCTGCACCACAAAAAAAGAAGAAAGAAAGGAAGGAAGGAAGAGGGGGGGAGGAAGGAAGGAAGGAAGGAAGGAAGGAAGGAAGGAAGGAAGGAAGGAAGGGAGAAAGAAAGAAAGGGATTTTTATACTGGGTGGGTATTTTCCCAAGTCTCTTCCGTGTGTGATATTCTAGGATTCTAAGTAGATTCAAACCTTGTCTTTAGAGACAATATGCCTGGCTTAGGTTGAAATGTCCGTGTGCTGACACACTAGACTAGTTGCTTCAGGTGTTCCTGGTGACATTCTGTCTTTGAATTCTCTTCACATGTTCAACCTCTTAGTGTCAGTCACTAGAAAGGTCAAATCCACCGTTTTGGAGGTAACTTACCTAGTCCAGCCATCTTCCAGTGCTGCTGTGCAGAGCTGAAAGGAAAGGGGTGCACCTCCCATTACACAATGGTTCAGTGCACCAGTTACACTACAGGACACCCAGTTGTTGTCCAAGGAAACTGGGGTGTGTGTGTATCCCTGGCATCAGAGCGAGGCATGATGATAGTGGTGTATGGAGAGCCCCCCTGACCTTGAGCTCAAATTCTGCTGTGTACCTTCGGCTAAATGCCTATATCTCATTTGAGACAGCTGTTGAGCAAGGCTAAGTCGTAAAAAAAAAAAAAAAAGAAAGACCTGCCTCAGAGACAGCTCATTTCAGGGAAGTCAAAGACTACTTAAAGAGACCTTCCTGCTTAGTCTCACAAGGCAGGATGTCTGTTTTGTGGTTAACTACGGAACAATATGTTTTGCATATTTATCATTTAACCTTGATTGGCTATAACCACGTGACTGTGCCTATGCCTTCTACTGTATTGAGTGTAACCCAGTGCTCACACATGTGCTTTTTCCCTTGTGATCAGTAACCTTGTGATCAAACGCACGCCTCTCCCCTCATGATCATTTACCTCGTGCTTGTATGCACACCTGATTTGCCCCTTGTGATCATCGCCTTGGAAACCGCACGTATACCTCTGATGAGGAAAGGTATAAGAAACTGAGAATAAATCGTTTGGGCGGTTCGGCCCGGCTGAACTCCAAGATGCAGTGTGTCCGTTCCAGTTCCGGTTCATCGTAACTCCCTATTCAGCCCGACCGATCTGGTAAGCCTGTCTTATCAGTGGTGTGAATATCCATGAACTAACTTGCTTCTCCTGTCTCGACCTGTCTGCAAAACCAGGTTTCACAGCTCACCTGCTTCAGCGTGCTGTCGGAATACCCCAGCCAGGCGCACGACGTGGTGTAGGCAGGGTAGCCGTGTCTCAGCATTTGTTCTTCTGGAAAACACAGCTCTCATGGTATTTGGCACTTTCCAGGGAACTTCAGGATTAGAATTTTCTGGGGCTAAGTTGTTGCCCACAGAGAATTCAGTTTCTCTCCAGGGTGGTCCTTTGCGCGCTCACTGCCGTTAGTTAGTCCACCTTCTGCCTAGTGTGTCAAGCTCAGACAATCAGGACAGTTGCTGAATGCCCTGCTCCTCAAAGCTTCCTATCCCACAGTGCAACAGGAAAGCCAAACTTCCTCGAACTGTTGCTGAACCGAGCCCCACAGCCAGACCACACTAGAAGACCTCTTCACCTAGCTTTACAAGTGTGACTGAGGGCTTAATACTCAGTACAGGATATCTGGGAGCCATGTGAACCCTAGAAGACAGGGGTGTTCAAAAGTAGACACTGAGAGCACAGACAGGGAAGGACATGTCCTCACAACGTACCTCTTTCTTTTTTACCAAGTTGACCTTTCTGAAGTATTTCTGGGGAGAAAAAAGTATCCATCAGTCATTTAGACAGCAGAGTCTGCGTCTGCTGTATGCACCCCTTGGTGAGCAGCAAGACACTCTCGGACCCACAGTTTCCACGTGACTCACCGTAGGCCTCCTCTTCTGTCAAGACATCGGTGATGTATCTGAAATCAATGCAGGACAACAGCGTCTGTGGATCCTGGCAGCACAGGAAGAGAAAGGCCCAGATCAATCTATAGGCGGGTTATTTATCTGTGATTACACTGATCCCATGGGCTTATCCTTTCCAGAAAGGGTTCTTTGGGACTTGTGACCATTTCAGAGGCTCAGTGCTGCCCGTGATGAGCCCTTGCACTCTCAATCCCTCCTGTCTTGACTTTACTTCCTGTCACTGCCCTGTTCTTTCCAATGACCCTGACTTCTTGGCCAAAGGGCCTGGTCCGTGGTGAACATTCCACACAAAGTAAGTAGATGGTACCTTGAGTTCCTCTCTGAGTCTGTTCTACCTGCCATGCTGACTTTCACTGAAATATGAGGTGGTGAAGATGGTCCTGGAGCAGCCCAGCACAATGGATGGAAGGCTGTTCTCAGAGCCAGAACCCTAAGGGCAGCCCTGGGTCCACCGTGTCCCTACAGACTCTGATTTACCGACAGGAGGAGCGTGAGGCACTACTCCTCCCGGAGAATCCTCCTGCTCATGCTCTGGGCCTCCTCCTTCATGCTCACTCACCATCTTGCCCAGGATGGCTGAGCCTGAGAGCCTCACCCCTACAGAACAATCATGGGGAAATTGATCACAGCTCTGATCCCCCTAACACCTGCTATGACTAGTGATACGTCGGTAGAATTGAAAAATCTCAAAAGTTCTTCCAGATTGGAAGCCCTGCAGCTTTTAGGAGATGTGCTACCAGGACAGAAAAGATGGGGGTAGGCTAGAGAAATGGCTCATTGGTTAAGAGTGCTAGCTGCCATTGTGGAGAACCCCTGTTCAGTTCCTAGCACCCGCACTGTCGCCCCGCAACCATTGGTAACTCCAGTTTCAAGGAATGCAATGCCCTCTTCTGGCTTCTGTAGGTACTGTACACATGTAGTACACAGGCACATATGTAAGCAAAACACCCAGACACATAAAATATAAATAATAAATAAATGCTGGAAAGTCCTCAGGTGTGACCTCAGGCACCCACTCTGTTGGACTTCGATTCTTTTTTTAAAATTTTATTTCTAGACAGGGTCTCGCTATGTAGCTCTGGCTGTCCGGGACTCATTATGTAGACTAGACTGGCCTCAAAACCCAACTGTCTCTGCCTCTAGAGTACTGGGATTAAAGGCATGCACCAGTACGCCTGGCTGGACTTCGAATTCTTTTTATGACCATCAGCCACCCCGTGAAAGGCTGACCTTTCCGTACCCTTCCCTTCAGATGGACCCATGGTCCCCTCAGCCTGTCTGAAAAAAACTGTGAGAGCGTCTTGACGCCATCTTATCTCAGAGGAGGAGCAAGGTCTCCCAGCCGGACAATCTTCAGGGCCGATGTTCATTGCTTTTTCTTCACTTTACTGTCAAATGATAACGGGGAGCCTTTATTTGTGGGTCCTCAGAAATCACTCTGGAGTCAGCTTCCGCTCCCAGCGGAGGAGCAACATGTTCAAGGTTGTTTAGCTAATTAGTAACGAATCCTACTGAAAGTCAGGTCTACTTGGGTCTGAAGGTCCCTCCCCTTTAACTAGCACAAATATATATATATTTTTTTACACCCTCCTTAGCAACCAGGTGCTCATTCCTGCTATAAACAGGTCACCGAGAGAGAAAACAGCCAAGCGTCTGTCTTCGGAATCCAGTATTAAGCTGCTGCCCTGGTGGAACTGCACGGTGGAAACAGCCATAACCTGATCATGTTTTTGGAATGAAAATAACCATAAGATGACTTAGTAATAGCATGTGGCTTCTCAAAACTAACAGAGTTCTATTCTCGTTGGATATTGAAACTGATTCTGAGACTCTTAATGGTTCAGATGATTTTCTCGCGCAGTAGGGCCTCAGCGCTTGTATGATGTTATGATGTTGTAAGGACCTCTTAGGAGAAGGCAGGACTTGAACTCACTGTGTAGAGCCTTACCTGCTTACCTACATGAGCACAACCCTCTGCTATTTCGGATTCTGGAAAGAGAATATTTTGGGCTGGAAACACAGGTTTAGTGGTAGATTGCTTGCCTAGCATGTAAGACCCTGGGTTCAGGCCCATTATGGGAAAAAAAAAATCATGTTTTTCTGTTCATTTATTTTATCATCAGACTAGTCCCGAATATTCTTACTGTTCATCAAAAAAAAAAGCCAAGTAGTCTATAAAATATTTCCTTTAGAAATAGCCATAACATTGAAGGCTCTACTCACCATATCCACAAGTAGTTTCCATAAAGGCTTGATTAAAAAAAAAAAAAAAGAAAAGACTTGTAAAACATATGTAAAGCAATCATTTTTGTCCCGTGTGAATATGCTAACAGCAACTGCTGCAGACCTCTGGCTCAGTCCCCACCCCATGCTCCCCGTGAGCCTGCTACCCCACCCCACCCCATGCTCCCTGTGAGCCCTGCTACCTCACCCCTTCCCCAGTGTTCCCACCCCACTCCCTCGCTCCCTGTGAGCCCTGCTACCCCACCCCACCCCATGCTCCCTGTGAGCCCTGCTACCCCACCCCACCCCACCCCACGCTCCCCATGAGCCTGCTACCCCACCCCACTCCCTTGCTCCCTGTGAGCCCTGCTACCCCACCCCACCCCACCCCATGCTCCCTGTGAGCCCTGCTACCCCACCCCACCCCACCCCACGCTCCCATGAGCCTGCTACCCCACCCCATCCCCTCGATCCCTGTGAGCCCTGCTACCCCACCCCTAACTGCTTCTTTACCTCTGTTGCTCCCTCCCCACTTTCCTTGGCCCTGTAACAACAAATTTCTCACCACAGCCATGTACCCTCCTGAGTTATGGAGCCACGAGCGTGCTTCTGAGATCATTACCTTCCCTTCCTGTTTTGCCCACAGGTCCCACACAGCGTTCAGAATGGCTGCCGTGGCCAGATGCACAACACCTTTCTCTGGACCGATCTGGTTGGGAAATAAAGCGAAACGGTGCTTGTCTTAGACGAGAAAAAGAGATCCGGTTCTTCTCCAGGGGCATGCTTTGAGAATTTCAAGACAGACCGGATGTGGCAGCACACGCCTACACTCACAGAACTCAGGGAGCTGAGGCAGGAGGGTTACGAGTTCAAGGTTAGCCTGCGTCATACAGTAAGTCCCTGTCTCAAAAACAAACAAAAAATGGGCAGCAGTGGAAACTCAGTTTCTGACCCACAGAAAAGTTGCAAATTTTTTTATTCAGAAATTAAAAGCCAAAACTCCCTCTCCTTTCTTTCTGCACACATTTAATTTTCTCAACCATCCATAAGCCAAGTTGCCGATATCATCCTTTTTTTTGTAATCATAAATACCTCTGTGTGCAGTTCTTAAAAACTAGGACATTCTTCTACATGTGTCCTCATGATACAATGATCGTACTCAGGGAATATAATATTGATGGAATATTATCTAAAAGATGGTCCATAATCAATGTTTTTCCAATAATGTGCTTCGTTTCGTTATGACTCATATCCAATTCAGGACCACATGTTACATTTATATGTCATGTGTCTTTAGTCTCTTTCATGTAAAATATGTTTTTACTCCTTTGAATGACCCTGCCATTTTTAGAATCTGGGCCTTGACTTGCCTAGTATCCCTCAATATGGACTGATCAGCATAAATATTACGTAAGTGATGATGATATCTTATTATCAGGGTTATTAAATGATATTATTTACTAAGTTAGTGTTCAATTGTTTTTCTTACTATGGAGTTATCACTTTCCTTTTCCAAGTAAGTATACTACTGCCCCAGTGTAGAGGAATAGGCCTGTGTGAGAGCTAGGAAGGGTCTATATTCCAGGGGCCTATCTGAAGGAATTCAGAGACCCGTGTGGTCCAGATGGAATGTAAAAAGA
Organism: Cricetomys ansorgei; assembly: GCA_026225945.1. Taxonomy (NCBI): domain Eukaryota; kingdom Metazoa; phylum Chordata; class Mammalia; order Rodentia; family Nesomyidae; genus Cricetomys; species Cricetomys ansorgei. The sequence continues at coordinate 2,549,615 of JAMJFZ010001232.1, read as the reverse complement.
ATGTTAGGAATGTTGGTGCACACCTTTAATCCCAGTATTCAGAAAGCAGTGGAAGCCCATGCCTTTAATACCTAAGACAGAAACAGAGTGTAGAAGCAGGCACAGGAGGCAGAGCTCAGAAGGAGTCAGTGTCACACAGGAAGTGATGTCTCAAATGGGTCAGAGTGAAGGGCAGGCAAAGTGACAAATCAGAGGAAGAGTTAGCAGAACGAGTCAGCATGAGGACGCACCGAAGTCTCATGATAGAAAGGCGGGCTCAGAGCAGAGTCAGTTACAGCAAGCTGTTGCAGAAATTTATTTTTGGTTATATATAAAATAATTGTTTTATGCACTGTTGGGTGAGGGGCTGTCTAGGGCGTTTTGTATTGTTTGCAGGTGTTGGATTTCTGTGAAGGATGTTTGATTGCTAATGATCTGCATGTGCTATCAGTAGAACACCTGAGGACTTCTGAAAAATAAAACACCTGAGCTCAGATGCTTGGGGTTCCACTGTCCAGGTTGGTGCTTGCCATGGCGGTGGTTCCCTCTGCTGAGGTCTGGCAGGGCTTCCACCTATGAAATCACCTCCCTGTGGTCCTTCCTGAGCTACCCCAGCAGCAACATCTAACTACAGCAGGCGGTATGAAGCAGGCAGACAGAGGACAAAACAGAGGACAAGACACAGAGACAACGAAGCAGTCAGACTGAGGCAGTCAGAGGATAAGGCAGAGAAGCAGGAGGCTGACAGAGGATAAAACACAGAGGCCACCTGAAGGGTCAGGGACAGTAAGCCGGCTCAGGGGATCAGTTTGAACCAGTCAGATTGGAGAAGAGTTTGAGCCAGGATAGCCAGTGAGTTGAACCAGAAGAGTCAGAGTTCAGAAGGAGCTCGTCAGAGTGGCGGTCAGCAGGAAGTCATGGAGGTTGATTAGATTGCACGTAGGTTTAAACGTTCAGATTTTATGGAGGCAGAAGCCTCCCAGGTCTAGACTATACGGAGGCCAAAACGCTCCGGGGCTCCAGCGCTAAGGTGATGTTCTTAGCCAAAGAATACACTGCCCTTTTCCCGGAATCAACGCCTACATGTTGCGAAACTACGGCTGCACCCCAGATTTCAGGATTGCTTCTGACTCAGCTCAGTCGACTACAACTATGAGGGCCACAGTATGGCGGTTTCTTAATTCTTAATAAGGTGGCCTCATATTCATCCTAAAGGTTATCAGCCATTATCATCATACTCATTTTCATGTTCAGATTGTTCCAGACTCAATGAAAGCGCGGTGGCCCTCTATGCTCTCAGTTTTTCTCTTACAATCTCGACCCTATATATTATTACATCATTATCATTGCCTATTATTATACCATTACACATGTCGCTACTATGCAGTACCCTAGCTGCCCCTACAATGCCACTACTATTTATGTCCTTCCCGAAGGGTTTCCCGTCTGGACTTTTCTCTTCTTCACCACTTGGTTTTGGCCTTTCCAAACAGCGCCTTACTCTGTAGCCCGGGTTGCTCTCAAACCCATCCGAGCGTGGTTAGGCGTGAGCCACCACCACCACCGCAGGCCCGGCAGAACTATTTTTCCACTGCAGACAGTAGGCAGTGTGGTGCATAAGGGCTGGATTCCTCGAGACCACATGCATTCAGATTCAAATCTTAAAGTGCGGATGATCTAAATGGCTCAAGCTTTAATGGAATGAAACTGTTTATGGAGAAAAAAAAAAAACCAACAAGAAAACCCTTCTCTATTTTTATATTTGTTAAAGTCAAAGGCCATCATAGACTGTAGAAACGTTATTTATAAAAGCTATTTTTTAAAAATATACCCCTGGAGCTAGACAGATAGCTCAGAGGTCAAGGGCATTTGCTGACCTTTCAGACAACTGAAGTTCGATTCCTAATACTCACATCAGGTGACTCACAAACTCATATAACCCCAGCTCTGGGGTACCTGACACCCTCTTCTGGCCTACACTGGTGTACACACACAGACAGACTCAGATACAGACACAGATGCATATATACACCCCCCCACACACACCCCCCACATACACGCAATCTTTTAAAACAGAACAAAATACACCCCTTACCCATCGGAGCTGCCCATCGCTTGTGAGCTGTCTGTAGAAGCCTCTGAAGTCGCTGACAATGTCCCTGAGGTCCTTGTGAAGCACATGGTGGGCCAGGGCATTCACAGCACAGACAACTATCAAAATAAGATTTTGTTTTTGTTCATGTTTTAATATGCAGCCAGGAAATTAAGACATTAAAATACCACAAGCAAGTGAATGTGGGCATTTTATGAAAACAATTAAAATACAAAACCCCCTCATAGGCTCTGTAAAATTCTTCCAAAATGTGTCTGTGCCTTCTATAACCAAGAACTAGATGCAGCTACAACAGCTGGAAGTCCACAGACTGAGTAGGACAAACATTATTTCGGCTGGTTGTCATGTGAAAAGCAGAATCATAGACCTGCAAGTTTAAATATTGTCCCCAAATTATTTTCCTATTCTCTAGATAAGGTCTTAGGCAATAAGAGTCAAAGCCAAACCTTGCTAATTCATTATTTTAAAAGGTCAAGAATGCTCTGACTTATGGAGTTTTAAAAACTGATTTTTAAGTGCTGGCAAGCAAAGAGAGTCAATTCACAGCATCATACGCTACTAAAGGTGAAGTTTATTTGCATGTAGTGTACGTACATAAAATGTTAAGGTGCATGAAAATACCAGCCCAGCATTGAACTTATTCCCGGTGACATATATTACATTTTTCATACACAATTTGAAGGTGAAACATAATTTGGGGTATTATTTTTAATTATTATATTTATTTATTTATTTATTTATTATTATACTATTATAAATAAATATCAATTATTTTTATTTTTAGTGTTTTAAAGGGCTTCATTGTGTTATTTGAAGAGGCCCTAGGAGGTAGTTGACACTTGTCTCATATGTGTAAGTGAAAGCCCTTTCTAGCCTTTGTTCGTTCTAGGACACATTTAGTCCATGTCATGTGTCGAAGACCAAAATCATCAAGTCATTAACTTGCCCCAAAGAAATTAATTCATTACAAAACATTTTTGATACATTTGTTCGGTGTTGTATTAATTCCATAGTAAATCTTTTGGTTATTTAATAGGCTAGTTATAGGGGTACATTTTTAATGTCAATAAAATACTGACATCAAGATTTTTAAAAGCAGCACCATGTCAGGTGTGCCTGGCCTCAGAGTGACACAGCTTTCCAGTTATTACACACTTGGCTGATGGATGTAGCATTTAGGGCTGAATCAGCCATTCTGGGGTCTCTGGGGCTTTTGTTAATGGATTACACAATCATTCTAGTTAGGATATTTATGTCACAAAACATCAAAAAGACAGGACCTTCCTCATTACTTGAAGGCTGATGTTCATGGATCAAAACAGAAATCCAGAGTAAGTCAGTGACTCACGGTGAGGTATATTATCACCTACATCAAACTCTGGCCTCGCGGCTTCGATCGTTGCTATGAACCACAGGGTAAAGCAGGCTATGGTCTGTACTACAATCGCAAAGGAACCTAGCAAAAGCTACCAACATCTACGACTCTAAGAGCAGAACAAGCCATCGTGCAAAATTAATCTGTGGCATGTGGATTTTTCTTGCTTGACGTGAAGGTGCTGAAAAGAGTTAGCCACAGTTTTCTGCATTCCATAGAAATTTGAGTTGTGGTCCTCTGGCCCCTACCATGGGGAAATTCATATGGCAAAAGTTAGCCTCAAATGAAGCTTCTTGCTGACCAAAAGCAAGAGTTTTCTCCTTTAAGATAAGTTGAGTGGATAACCCTGTTCAACAAAAAGAAGACTTTGGTCTCTTCTGTACATTAAAATACAACCTGATTTCCTGTCTCTTAGTCACACATACATACTTACACTCTTCAACTGGGGAACACACTGGTTTTTTGTTGTTTTCATTTTAAGTGGTAAAAGCATAACCTGGTAAACAGGTTGATAAACATTTCGGGGGGAATCAGGCTGAGCTAATAAAAAAAAAAAATTCATCTTTGGTGCAAGTTCTACTTGTAATCCTGAGACATAGTGGGTCTCTGGAAATACAGAGGACGATCAAAATTTATATGGATTCTATCTGGATATAGTCTGGGAAATGTGGAAGCCAATTACATTAGCACAAAGGAAACGTGTATTAAAGTCACAAGGACATGGGAGTTGATTTACCCCTGCCCCAAGACCTTTATTAGGGTTGTAGGTGGGGCAGGCAATGCCATCTTAGTACAGCTGAAGAACAGCACCTCATCTATCTCAGTGCTCAGGGTCCCTCCACTGTGTGCCGAAGGTAGTGAAGTTCAAAGACTTGGCTCTTAATGGAGTGGTTTCAGCGGCCTGCATCAGGGTTTCATAAGCTTATTGTTATTGGTATAGGTTATGAAATGTGTCAGTATTGTGCCGCATGGTCTGCAGTATGGACAGACATGAACTTCTCACGATGCTCAGCATGCAGGCAGGCACAATTAAAGTTGCAGAGTCGCAGAAACATCTCACAGTCACACCTTCGTCAGCAAATACTACGTGTGGGAAACTTTTACAAGAGACCCTTGACTTAATGGGGGCGAGTTGCTGAATTCTTGTCTGGGGCTCGCCTCTGTTCTGAAACCCAAAGGCTTTGGATAAGGGAAAGAACTCTTCTCTGTGTAGTTTAGATGTATTTCTTAAAAATAGTAATTTTCACACTGTACTATAAGTTTACCTTTTATGTTCTGATTCCCCGAGAAAGTCCATGCATTCTTCTTATATAGGATTCTCTTTTTTAATTCTCTTTCTCTACTTATTTATTTAAGTACTTATTCGTTTATATGTTTGAGTTTTGAGTGGTTTCTTGCATAAATGCAGGCATACCACACACGTGCCTGGTGTCTGTGGAGGTCAGGAGGTGACATCAGAACCCCTGAAACTGGATTGAAAGCTGGTCATGAACTGCCATGTGGTGCTCAGAACCAAACCTGGGTCCTCGGCAAGAACAACAAGCGCTCTGAACCGTTGAGCCATCAGGCATGATATAGTTTGCTTGTGGAGTGCAGAGGACAACTTGCAGCGGTGGGTTCTGGGAACTGAACTCAAGTCATCAGGCTTGGCAGCAAACAACTTTATCCCCGAGCCATCTCACCAGCTGTTTCTTTCCCTTTTTAAAATTACTTTTCCAATGCCTTGTAGAATGTGTAATACATATATGTGTGTGTATGTATATATATATATATATATATACATACACACACAAGATGACAAATGTGTGACCTCCTGGGTGGTCTGGGAGGAACTGCAGTGGAGTTAATTTAAGTTTTGGGGAAAAAAAAATCTCCTTGTTATTTGTACACATCTGTAAACTTTTTTTGTTTTTTTTTTTTTTTTTTTTTACTTGCTTCAAAATATTAAAATATTTCAGCAAGGGCAGATTTTTACCCTAGAGCTTGTGAGAGACTAAAAGTAAAAACATCCACGTGAGAAGTACATATTGCTACCATAGGTAGGAAATCAGTTTTCTCCTTCTTTGAAACTTATTTTTTTAGCACATCGTAATTGGTCCTTAGATCCTCGTGATCTATTAAAGCTAATGTACTTCCCGAATGCTGTACTTTGTGCAGATGTTGTGTATACAAAAAAGACTGCATTTAAATGTTCTAGAGAAGGAACTGGGGAGAATGAGGACCCAAATCAAGCCCTAGAACCTACGTAAAAAACAAAACAAAACTGGGTGTGGTAAAATGCACTTGTAATCCCAGTGCTAAGGAAGTAAAGACAGGTGGATCCTGGCTTTGCTGGTGGGTTCCATGCCAATGAGAGACAGTGCCTCAGAAAACATGGATGGCACCTGAGAAACAACCCCTGAAGTTGATCTCTGGATTCCACATATATGCTCACCCAAGTGCAAGTTACCTGTGCATATGTGTAGATACACACATTCAATCAACCAATCAATTAATAAAATCAGCGTTCTATATAGAAAGTACTTTGGGACATCAAGTTCTGCTATTGCTAAGAACCAGTCTGGGCTTAGTTTCCTGTTTCTGAACTATGAAGCGGTTTTATATCACCAATGAGATCTCTTCCAGCTTTGAGAAGGGTTAAATTATACTCAGTATTTCAGTTTAGAAAAACATGAGGGAGGGTGATATGCAGACTGGTGTGAACCATCGGTTAATTTCTTTGGAAGGCAGCGCGGCGTGAAACAGTGTGAACTGAGCAGACTCACTTTACCCATCACAATAAGCAATTCTGTGTGTGAAATATCTGTCCCTCTCTCACACTTGGTCATTTGCCTATTGTTGTGGAAGTTTATTTTTAGTTATGCATTAAAATAATTGCTTTGTGCACCGTTGGGGGAGAGGCTGCCTGGGCCTTGGTGTTTTGTATTGACCGCAGCTGTTGGATTTATGCAGGGGACGACTGATTGCTCATGATCTATCTGCAGGTGCTATCAGTAGAACAACCGAGCCGCTTAGATATCAATAAACATCCCTGAGATGAGACACTCAGGGTTCACCGTGCATTATGGCGCTGGTCAGGATAGCGGTTCCCTCTGCTGAGGTACGACAGGGTTTGCGCCTATGAAAAACGCCTGCGTGTCTTCCATGCTGAGCTGCCACAGTAGCTCGATGCTACAGCCTATATCTAGTCCTCAAAGCTCTACAAATGTCTCAAGTTAAAAAAGCCCTGGGTAATTCTCTGGAAATTATACTTTGGCACAGGGAAATTGATCCAGATTAAAGGAGTTTCCAGCAATCTAGAGAGGAGTTTACGAGGAAAGACCAAACGCTGCTACTTTGCAGTTTCTCCCAGCAAAGCAACAAACCACAAAGCATTGCTTTCAATCTATTTGAGCAGCACGAATACAGAGAAAGATAAAGTCAAAAGTAGAATCTGCATGGAATTGAAGCGTTCTGGAAACCCAAGAGAGTCCCCAAACTCACCAACTTCAGTGCCCTTTCCCAGTGTGAAGGTAATGCCGTAGCCCTTGAGGTCATCTCCTGCATCAGTCTCTATGACAACATAGGCAGCCGAGTAGTCAGGGTCTGTGTGCTGCAGGAAAAGGGAAACGCAAACATGAGAAACCCCACAGAAACATAAGAACAGAAATGCAATAATGACACGCAGAGCTCCAATCTGAGGAAACACTTGATGTATCTCAGAAAGCACATAAGAGATCCGAATGAACTGAAAAATAAGTTTTAAGGATTCACACTGGTGCGGAAATGTAACGTTTTAGGGGTGGAGATGCAACCCAAGGCGTGTACATGCTTAGCACATACTTTTAGCACATACGAAGCTCATTCCGCCAGTTTGCAATGACGTCAAAATTTGGTTTTGAGTTTATCTTTAAACCCAGGAGCTTTGGATCACAGTTCTTTAAAACGATATGCTTTCAGAAGCAATTTCAAATGGAATGAATCAAAGGTTTTTAGAAAACTCAGATATAAAATTATATAGTTCGCCATTGTAGCAGTTTATGTAGCCTGACAACGTAACAGTTTACGTGACAATGTAACAGATCATATTCAGAAGCCATTGGGTAGAAATAAAGAAATAAGACTCTAACAAATTAGCTAATTTATTCATGTTGCCCTATGCTGCATTAATTTTCTACATCTGAACAATGTTTTATTAACTCATCCTTTGACGATTTTCATGCATTATAAGAGCAAAAGTTATGTTTTAAATTTTAATTACTTTCCCAGACAGGAAGTACATCAGGATAGATGCCTGCCACTGACTGGACCTGGTTCTGCCTTTTTAAGCACCTGTGCCACGTGACTCGGAGCCAATCTGTGAGAACTCTGGAGGCGACGGGTTCACTCATGGGTACGTCAGAATGGACCTGGTCAGAGTCCATCTTCCTGGCTAGTATTTAATTGATTTAATTAAAGTTTGCTTGCTTCAAATTTGGCTCAGCTGAGGTGGTCTTATCCTGACGGGATTTGGGATTAACAGTATATAGTACAGTCTAGTCACAGACAATTCATCTTCCTGCCATCCCTAGCAACTCCCCATTTCTCCCAACAAATTCCCTTTACACTCATTTACTTTTGTTTTGTGAGCCATTGAGTTTAACTAGAGCCATCCACGAATGGGCCTGGGTATGGAGCTATCCGTTAGCACGTGGGTAACTTACAATGAAGTTACCACTGAAGACAACGACTCCCCTCCCACAGCAACCATCAACTGCCAAGAGCTCCCTGGGAAGGAGCCAGAAACCCATTAGCTCCTCCCCCATGCATGAATGAATACTGAAAGGATTGGTCTTCAAACAGTCATTTTGATAAATTTTTACTCTTCGACTAATACAAAACTCAGTCTGGCTTGTTGACGGGGAAGAAGCAGATCTCTTTTTGCATTGGTAAAAAATTTTGCAAAGTATATCACTAGAAAATTTTCATATAACTGTGGGGGAAAGCTAAGACCTAGGACCAGAGGAAAAGATCCTAATGATGACATGTGGTCAATTATAAATACCACAGGAGTTAGTTTGAGAGGCCAGCGCCCCTTAGTAGTGGGTGCCACTGACCTTGCCCCGCTACTTACTGTCAAGAACTACCTTTCCCAGAAGCCACTCTTTCTCCCGAGATATGACAGCCAATCCAGTATCCAGATACGAAGGCTCCTCTAGATGCCGCCTGCTTGATGTATAAGGCGGCACACGGCCAGTTCTTGCGGCAGTGCCATTTTTTTTTTTTTTAATTGGACAGCCCTGACATCAGTATGTAACCCTCAGGAAAATAAAACTGCTTTGCATGGCCATACACAGGTCTCTAAGTTTTCTAATTGAGCTATTAACGTGATCCTAACAGTTCAAGGGGAAGGAAGAACTAGAACTTTGGAGAATTTTCTTGAAGGAGCAAACACCACAAGGACGGGCAAAAGGGCAGAGAAAGCAATGCAAGCTCCAGAGGCGTGGTTTTATTTATTTATTTATTTATTTGCTTTTTTGTCTTTTGAGACAGGGGTTTCCTGTGTAGAGTCGGGTGTCCTGGAACTCACCCTGTAGACCAGGCTGGCCTGGAACTCACAGAGATCTGCCTGCCTCTGCCTCCTGAGTGCTGGGATTAAAGACGCGCACCACCACTGCCCTGCTCGTTTTTGTTTTCAGCACAGAAGTAAAAGGTCCACAATGGCATTGGTTTGGAAGTGAATGAGGGTTTCTAGGTGATACGGACATGGCAGATATGAACGCAGAAAAAGCCAGGCAAAAGGTCTGAATGTGTTCATAAGGAATTTAGGTCACAAAAAGGATTGAAGGAGGGTTCTGCGTAGGGCTAAGACAATTTATTACGGTCACCCTTAGCATGTTATAGAATAACGATTTTGCACATTCTAAAAGCTTTATTATCCATTTGATCTTCACAGTGATATTAAAAGGTAGGTGCTACTATTCTTGTTTTAGAGATAAGCAATGTGAGTTATAAAGAGGTTCAGTAACTTATCCAAGGCTGTCGTGTGAATAACTTAGGAAGACAGGCTAAGTTCTTGTATATTTAGTGCAGGGGTGGGAGAGAGGGCAGGAGGTATGCATGACAGACGGGAGGTCTGAGTTGGCACGAAAGCCCAGCGCAGGGGGATACGATGCTGAGTGCAGCCTGTGTGTCGACAGACTAGGTTGCTGAGGGAGACACAGAGATCTGTTCTTGAGGAAATTACAGTCAAGAAGACATTGTAGGGGTATATTTGAACACACTTCCAGATGCTGTATTTACTGATCTCTGTGTGTATGTATGTGTGTGTGTGTGTGTGTCCCAGTACCTTTAAAGATAAACGTTACAGCCTGCATCCTGACAGGATGTCTGATTTCTATACCTGAAAAGGCCTGCTTTATAGATGTAAATGGTTGCTATTTTCTGTTAAAGGATGGCCTCCTAGACCTGTCCAAAGGTTGTGAGCAGAATGATTGAAGCTGTGCTCTGAAGCTGTTAATGAGGAAGTCTCATGACACTCGCCACAGCCTCAGACAACACCGGGAACGAAGTGCTCCCATTGGCCCTTGAGCTGCCCTACCTTAACGGTGAGGAGTTAGCTGATAGGGGGTGGGAGGAGTTAACCTATGAGACTTCTTTCATCATGCAAGTAGACCATTTTTAAAAAAAATTTAATTTTATTTCATGTGCATTGTTGTAAGGGTGCAAGGGCCCCTGAAACTGGAGTTACAGACAGTTGTGAAGTGCCATGTGGGTGCCGGGAATTGAACCTGGGTCCCCTGGAAGAGCAATTGGCGAGTCATCGCTCCAGTCCCACAGGAAGACCTCTGGGTCAGGAAGGAGGGGCTTTGATTGAATGAAACTTCTGAGGACGGCGCACGCATGGTCTGCAGTCGAAGATGGCTCTTGTCATGAGGGCTGACAGGTTTATGTCTATGAAAATGTCTCCTTGTTTTCCTTAAACCCTTGCTGGATGAATCACCTAACATTTGGCAAGCCAGTCAGGAGCATGAGAATGGGCAGACAGCACACCAGCTACACACGCGTACAATAGCTGCCAGCAAGAAGACATGGGCATCAAAACTCCAACAGTATCAGCCAGAACACAGTAAATCCCTGGGAAGGACGGAAACTTCGAAGGACAGGCAGAGGTTATTGTCGGGTGGAGAAGGTTGTAAGAGGTTGGACTCTGAGGCAGTTTGGGGAGGACTGAAGCTTTCTAGCAAAGGGCTTGAGAGGGAAGAGTACCGGAAGTGAGGTAACTTTGCTGAGGTTCGAATAGAGTTCCTCCACACTAGAACTCATGCTGAAGCTTGACCCCAAATGGAAGAAGGTGTTTAGGGGTGTTTGGACCTTTTATAATTTGTTTAATTTTAATATTTTGGAATTAAAATACAATTGCATCATTGTCTCTGGTCCCTTTCCTTCCTGCAGCACCTTCTGTGTACTTCAGCCCCACCAGCTTTTCCTCAAATTCACAGTTTCTGGTCTCTTTTTCTTTAATTGTTGAAACATACTCTGTGTGTGTGTGTGTGTGTGTGTTTGTGTGTATACATATGCATACATATATACATGTATATGTATGCATGTATGTATGTATATATGTATGTATATGTACATGCATACATATATATGTATATATACATACATGCATACATATATACATAAATATTGTATTTATTGCAATCCCAATACAGTACATATATTGTATTTATATAATATATAAACACGTAATATATGTATTTTAAAATACATATAAATACATAAATACAATCTACCCAGTCTATGACCTCCACACACAAAAACACTTCTCTTTGCAAAATATAGCGACCATTACAGAAAACCATAACTGATCAAAATGCAGAAAACAAATGATGGGTGGAACTCAGCCCAACTGATCCATCCACAATACAACTAATCCATTTAAGGCTCAGGGACTGTCTCAGAAGGCAGTGGAAAACTGTAAGAGCCAGAGGAACAGGATAGTCTGCTGTGAGACCACGTCTCCTTGAAACGTCAGGGAAACCACAGCGATGAAGTGTTCCTTCACTGCCGGACTGTACGGACCATTAAAGGACAATTCGTTCCTTGTATCCTCATGCATGGAGTAACCTCTTTCTGACATTAGGTTAGGTCCTTTAAGACTGGATTAGGGGCTGGGGATAGTGTTGAATGCTTGCAACCCCAGCATTTGGAAGACAGAGGCAGGAGAGGGACGGGAAAGCCTTGAAGAGGAAAGGAGGGTCATCACAGGAGGAAGGGAGCGTCGGAGACAGGAACAGGAAGGGAGACAGATCCAGGAGATGAAACAGCAGACACCCTGAGAAGTGGCAGAGGGCTCAGGGGATTGGAAGGGGAAACAACGAAAGCAATTGTAAGAGCAGGGAAACGGGTTTCAGATCAGGGAGGAAGGAAGTGTATAGAAACCGAGGCAACAGGGAAAAAAGGCGTAAGAATGACCTGGGGCAGAAACCAAAATACGAACTTGGTCAAGTTCAGACTCTTCAAAAAAGTGGATAACCATTGGAAAAGGAGAGACTTGAAGGAGCTGAAGAGATGGCTCAAAGGTTAAGAGCGCTGGCTGCTCTTCCGGAGGACCTAGGTTCAATTCCCAGCACGCACAGGGAGGGTCACATCCATCTTTAACCCCAGCTCCAGAGGATCGAATGTCCTCTTCTGACCTCCATGGGCACCAGGCATGCTCAAGGTGCGCATACATAGAGACAGGCAAAACACTCATATACACGGAATAAATAAGTCTAAATTTAAAAAATATTTCTATAAAAAAAGAGAGAGTTGAGTATGGGAAGCTGGGAGCTGAGGGGATCGAGAGCCTCAGGAGTGAAGAAGGGGTGGAACAGGGACACCGGGGCTATATTAGTTTCAGAGCATGGCATGGCAGAGAACAAAGAGAAGAACCAGAGGGTCAGTCTGGAGACAGACAGAAGGGACCAAGGAGAATTTGCCTTCTATCACTGGGTAATGAGTGATGTCTAGCAGCTGAGGGTTGAGAACTAGGGGCCAGAAGAGAAAGAACCAGGAAGCTCACGGTGAGCAAAGAAAAGCAAACGTACTGCTAAGAGGTGTTCAGGTGGCAGCTGGGCTGTGAGCTCACAGCTACAGAGCTCATTGCACACTTGGTGAGAGCTGGCACAAGCAAACAACAAAGTGTTCCATGTCTCCAACAAAGCAAAGCATATCGGGATTATTTGCTTTCATAGACCCTGAGGACAGTGCCATCTCTTTCATGAAAGGTTAGCTGCAGCAGAGGGCTGGGAAACGGCTGGAGTGCTAAGTCCAGCGTTCCTAGACCAACAAAGTCATCGCCATCACGAACTGCAAAGTAGCACGTTCTACTAGGAAGGTCCTTGCGAACTAGCATACTATATTCACCCTGTCCCCTGAACACACATGGTAAGTACTTATGAGCTTCCAATACAAATATCAGATAATCTATCCTCACCCTAAACTCACATCCAACTGAGGCCCGGGAATATATGCAATCTCTCCATTGTTCATGTACAAACCACGTTGTCTTAACATTTCATATATTCTAAGTTAGGGTTACGTCCCTCCTGCTTCAGTTTCCTCATCGATAAGTGATTATTGAAGTTAACTCCTTTTGGGAGCCCTCTCTATATAAGGTTCTTTTCAAGCATCTACCTGCACAAAGCAAACACTGTTGGACTCAATTTTACAGATGAGAAAATTTATGCTTGAAGAGATGATATCATTTATCCTCAGCTGCTAAACCTCACAGAGGCAAAGACAGCCACATTTAATGAGGTGTTTGGATTTACAAGTTGCTAAAATTATGAGCGTTTACTTGTAAGTTCACAAAGGACTGTGACTAAATTTTTAAGTCAATTTCCATAATATCACCTATTAAGGACACAGGGATTTAAAAAAGCCTCAGAAGAGAGGGCATTTTTCTGCTTGTAATATATTCATTTAGTTTTGTGAGCCTATTTTTATAAAACATTTCAGGCTCTTAGGAAGTAAGTTATTACAGTTAAGTTAGAGTTCCTGGGGATGACTCCCTGACCATTTTTCTTTTCCTTGGGGACAGGTAAGCATGTCCCTAACACTGATACTTCTCGATGCATGCATGCACCTATACGTTCTATACATCTATACATTCTATACCTCCATACATTTTATACACGGATGCAACTCTTGGTATTCAGTGTGGCTTCTCACTGGTGTATCAGGAGGAGCCAGAAGGCACTCGGGCTTTCAAGACCAGTGATGGATTCCACACATGTATTTAAGTTATGGCATCTGCCAGTTGGGTAAGGTGAGCAGAGAAGTCCCTGTAACATTCTCAGCTAGCAAAAAAAGTCCTTCAACACTGAGGTGTGAGCCCAAATCTATGCCTTCCCTTATTTCCTCTCAAGACGGTCACAGGCAGAATTCTTTATGTTCATCTTTCCTAAACATTTTTGTTGGTACACTCGGTTACACACGAGGGTACTCTCAAGTGACCCACAGTCACTAGACACTGGGTTTCACAGCCTGTCTGTGACACTTTCACTTCACTGATGAGCAGAGAGGCTTGAGTCCTCTCAAAGTCACTCAGTGAGCTGGGGCAGAGGCAGGATCATCACCCCTCATTCCAGCCCGGTGTGTGTGTGTGTGTGTGTGTGTGTGTGTGTGTGTGTGTGTGTGTTTTTCCTGGTGTGTGTGTGTGTGTGTGTGTGTGTGTGTGTGTGTATGTGTTCCTGGTCTTCATCACTGCCAGGCCCACCGTGAGCCCTATATGGACGGGGCCAGGGGCTGCGATCCCTTTGCTGTTGGAGACTCAAGCAAGCCCTTTTGCTCTCGGTACTCTGCATTCTATACTTTCCAGAACAACCCGAGTTGTAAAAGTAAAACTATAGAGAAAAGCGGTTCCCCTCCCCCGGAGGGTGGCGAGCGCCAGCTACTCCTGCTCCCCCGGAGGGAGGCGGCAGAGCTGCCCCAGGGCCACTTCACGGAGGCCCCCTGCCTCGCACACTCGAACCCCGTGACCCGCGCGCGCTCACCATGGCGTCGGAGCCGTGGCCGCCTAACGACGTGGGAAAGCGCACATCACGGACGGACAGCCGGGAGATCCTGCCGCGGGCCATCTCTCATGCAGCCCGGAGCGGCCCCGCGGGAGCCCTGGGCCGGGGTGGGGGGTGGGGGTGGGCGTTCCAGAGCCTCGACGAGGGGCGGGGCGGGGAGGCGGGCGGTGATTGGCCGGTTTTGGGGGCGTGGCCGCGCACCTGTATTGGGATTCCGCCCCTGGGAACTTGACCTTCCCGGGCGCCACCCCTCCAGGGTAGGGGGAATTTTTCTGCTTGTAATATATTCATTTAGTTTTGAGAGCCTATTTTTCTAAAAAAAATGCACGCGGAGAACCCAGTGTTCCTCCAAGAACCGTGTAAATACTTAATTGACTTATATTTCTCCATTGTTTTTTCTGCTTAATGTTTAAAATCAGGGCTCGAAGTCCACCGCTCTGATTTGTACCTTGTTATCCCTTCTGGCCACTGCACATTTACTTCTGCAACCACAGGCCACACCTATTTTAGGGGAAGGTTGGGGGGCCATTCCTACTGAGAAATTTTTACACACTGAATCTAGTGTCTTTTTTGTTTCCTCTTAGCACTGCCCAAACCCTATTTACTACTGATGAATTATTCTTCGCCTGAGGCTGATAGCCATGTATTTACTAGATATGCCACATCAATTAAAATATATAAACATGTACGTACGTAAATTGATGTAATATTCCAAATCTGGAGTTTTCAAATATCTTCAAGATTTAGTATCTTTATGGTTAATACAATTTTGTAATTTTTCACTTACAGATGTGTACACATTGCACTGACAAATTTGCTTTTATATAAGCTGACACTTTGATAGTTTTTTGCTATTAATAGACCTGTGACAAATTACCAGTATCTTTAGAGAGAACATGTAGCACACCCAAAATTCAGATAGTCTGTACTTAAGAAGGGGTGGGCAGAACTGGGGAACCCCGAAAACTAATACAGTAAGCAGTAACAGTAAAGTGTCACCACTAGGGGAGACGACACAGAATGGGAATTACGTTAATGTTCAATTCTATGAATTACTGTTTATGTTGCTGACTTGAGTTTCATAAGGAAAATATTGTTCAATGACTCCTGATGGAGTTTCCAATAGTTCCTGAAATGGCCCTAAACACACTTCTCCCATTTCATATGATGTGTTTATGTAGAGTGCTGTTCTAAACACTGATTATAAAACCAAACGCTGTCCAACTCAGAAAAAAAAGTAAGAGATGTTTTACACTCTGCAATAGCAAGTAGTCACTCAAGACTCAATGAATTCTTTGTGTAAAAATAAGAAAGAGCTGACTGTGGTGGCTCAGGCCTGTTATCCCAGCACTTGGCAGGTGGATGGAGTTCAAGGACAACCTCGGTTATAAGGAGGCAAGTTAAGGACTAATCTGGGCTACTTGAGACCCTGTTTTAAAACACAAAAACACCCCTCCCCCCAAAAAAGAAAAACAGGAAAAAAAAGAGGCACATCTGTTTCATTAGTATGTAATTTGCTTTTACCTGTAATAAATGGTAAAGTTCAACTTTACCATTTTTACCATTATTAAACTTTACCATTATTTTAAATTGATGACTTTATCAGTAAATGATTTTTATTATTTATCCAGTTATGTACAAATTTCTTTGACACAGTGGGGTCACAAATAGAAAAAGTTTAAGCACCCTGGTTTAAACAACAGGAAAAAGGCAAACAACAAAAAACAAAAACAAAACAAAGAACCCACCATTGGCACAGGGGCTGGGAAGAACAGACTTTAAGGAAGGAAAGCTAGCTAGCACTAGCAGGGTGCAGTCTTAGTCTATCTTGCACACTGGTGGGTTTTTTTTTTATGTTGTTGTTGTTGTTACAAATTAGGACATAGCTGTGATGGCTATTCTTAGTTGTCAACGTGATTTCATCTAATGCAGATTTTTTAGGCAGGAAAGCATGCCTTTAATCCAGATCTTTTGGGCTGGGAAGAGATCTTAGTCCAGATCCTTAATCCGGATCATGCCTCGGAAGCTGTTGCTCTTTGCCTGCTTACTCTTACTTCAACAGCAAGTCCATTCCTTCACTGGCAGTAGAGCCTACTTCTTTGGGATTCCAGGGCATACTGAATACCAGCTGAGACATCCAGCCTCATGGACTGAGCAACTCAGATTCTTGGACTTTCTGTTCAGCCAGCCATTGCTGGATTAGCTTGGACCATAGGCTGTAAGTCATTATAGTAAATCCGCTTTTTATATATAAACAGACTCATTATATAAATTCTGTTACTCTAGAGGACCCTGACTAATACAATGGCACCCTTAGAGCAGTGGAATCACGATGTAAAGTGACAGTCATCTTCCAATAACGTGCGGAACCTAGCGAGGTCAATGAAATCCAAGTTCAGATTTGCACAGACAAGAACGATTTAGTTGTTTTTTTTAAACCAAATTATATTGCAAACATAATTCAGCACTAACCAGAATTTCATCTGAATTAGCAATTTTAGAATATGAAAAATAAAGCCTGTGCTTCCTCAACACCTAATCAAGATACCAGGATAAGAAAACCAAAAGAATGGCCTTTTTATTAAACTCGATTTAAACTTTTTTATTAAATTATTAATTAAACTTGCCTTATTATTAAAATGCACTATCAAGTGAAATTAAAGGATGTGCTAATGGAAGAAATGATAAGGTGGGGGTGGACTAACCACTGTATGTGCTGGGAAACTACAGGAAAATTAGAGATAACACACGATAAAATCATGTTTTATTTTCCAATAGCTTCTAGGTAAATTAAAATGTTAAAAACAAAGTCATAAACTATAAAATAGGTGACATGAATTTTTAATGTTGGGGCAAATAAATATGCTCTAAGCTTAAAAAAAAGAATATATCCTTGACAAAATACAAATGTACAACTTAAATGTCAATCAAGCACACGTAACATTAAAAGCCAATCATCAAACTAGAAAAATTGTTTTTTGAGACAGGGTTCACTGTGTAAGCCTGGCTGGACTGGAACTGTCTGTGTAGACCACACTGGCCCAGAAATAAGAGATTTGCCTGCCTCTGCTTTCTCAGTGTTGGAATTAAAAGCATGTACACTACACACAGCTGGAAAAACATTCTTAGGGAATTGTTTACATACTACATAAAAATGAATCGAAGGAAGCATTGTGTTGATTAAATGTTATTTTTTGAAAATCAAGAAAAGAAGCAACAATTTTACATGTAGCAGTGGAAAGTAATTAACACAATCATAGTGCTGAAAACCACAAGAGCTTTGACTAGACATTTAAAATTTTATTTTCATTAAATCTGTAATAAGAGCACTGTAGAGCACGTAGATCTGTATGTAACTTTAGGAATGTAAGTTCCTTCTGGCCCAAAGTGGCTTTTCTACTTTACATCCTTCATCCTGTCTGTGAATAGCTTCACTTAAATCACTCAGGTTTCTCTATGTGACACAGTGGCTGTGCCTGCTGACACAATTTTAGAAAACGTCATTTACTAGACATAGCAAATTAACCATGTGAAATAAATCCAATAGTGTTCTAAGTTTAAGAAAGAACTGGCTTAACTGTTCAGGATTTACAAGTTATAATTGAATGTTTTTCCCCAATGAAAGAATAAATTCAGAATATATCAATATTCAAGGAAATATGAAGAGCAACTGAAAAGATACATAGATGCATTCAACAAAGAATTTTTATTTTAATTATCCACAAACAATATTACAATATTTTATAAAAATATTAAGTTTCAGGCTACCATTATTTGTTTAAAAAAGTGTTTGTGCTAGAAGGCTGTTTTTGCCAACTTTCTTTTTTGGTAATGGTTAAAGTTCCATGTTAAGACAATAAAGATGAAAGCTGTTGGAAAAAAATCTTAAGATGTACAAAAATTCTTTTTCTTGACAATTTAAAAATACATAGCAATTTAAATTGAATACACATTAAGTTAGTGTTATATCCGTACTATACAATTGTTATAAGGGACTGTTCCATTCAGTTAAAATCTAAAGAATGCCACCAACTTTTCCTGCTTTATTTTTCTGATCAGCATTAGTACACAAACATAATTTTATTACCCCTTAAAGAATGCTTAGAAAAACTACAATACCATAGTTCACATGAAGCCCTTTAAAACACTCATGTCACAGATATAGACATCAGGGCAGATAAGGACACCACTCTCCTCAGGAGACACCCTGGGCAGAGGATTCAGTACTGAATGGGTTAAGTAAAAAGAAAAACAAATACAACTTTCAGTACCAGAACTTTTGCCAACTTGCATGAAGTTCACTTGTCACATTTAAAAAGGTTTAATTTTGAACATATATACCATGGCACAGATCTTTAAATTTAATGATTAAAATGATGGTAGTTTAAAATTATACGCTGAAAATAAGAGAACTTGATATAACACCTTAAAGTGTAGCTATAAAATACAGCATTTAAAAACATAAATATTCGACTTTCATTTTATTTAGCAGACTCCGTTGTTCCCTTAAACCATTAACACTACTCAATTAGAATAATTCATAATTTCTGAGTTAGAAAAACTCATTTTGAATGTTTTACTTCTGTACTTTAAATGGACAAAAATTTCCCCCTTTAAATTACTGTTACTCAGAGTAAGCATTCTTCAAAAAAATTATATTCTAAAAGGAAAATATGAGAACTATCAAGTGTATTTGAAATGTAAGTGAAGTTCAAACAGGCATTTGAAAACTGGAGTTCTAAACAGGTCTGTATAAAAGCTAGGCCACTGAAACTAGTGTAAAGCCTGCTCTTCACTGTTGTGGGATGTAAGATTTATGTAGTGTGTATGTTAAGGAAAACTAGTTTTACATCCATACTTTATAACTTTTAAAGTCTAAGAAAACAGCTAATGAGGAGCTCTGAGTGCCAGCAAAGCCATTTTGTCATTCCACAACACCAACATTCAGTACTCCATTCCTTTCCGACACCTGTAAAACTTTCACGTCTTCTTCTCTCATATGTATTTAAATAGATTTCCTCTCTCCTACTCTATATCGATACAAAGTGCATTCACGTCCCTGATCTAGTGATGCTTTCTATCTGCGGAGCCCATCACCATAGAAACATACGAGCAACACCTCACAGTACTCTGGCTATTTCTGAAAAATGGACTGTTGGGTTTTTATTTTCATGCTATGCAAAGATTAAGAACTTTCCTTTGGACTGGACAGTATATTTTAAATTGTACATTGCCTTTAAAAAAATCAAAATAACCTTATAAAAGATTGTGGTTACCCTCATTATTCTGAGTTGAACAATTCAAGAAATAACTAAAGTGAAAAATTTGTTTTTCTACTTTCCAGTTTTATGAACTGTGTCATGCTTCCAAATTCCACGGCTGTGGTCTAACATTTAATCAAGTTTTTTTTTTTTTTTTTTTTTTTTAACGCTGTACAATAATCTATTTTTTGCTTTTGGAAGACTTGGCCCATTTCCACATAAAAGGAGGCCTGTGTTAAGACTGCATGTCGACTCTTAAACAGGAAACAATAAGAACAACAGCAAAAACTTTTGAGGAAAAAAATACAAGAAAAATTCAAAACCTGGAATGGAATTATTTGGTCCCATGAAGTTCTTTGCCTTTAGACCTTACTGTGGTAGTTTTGTCCATAACAATAAATAGTTTTCTCTTAGCGATTCTGAGTTTGGGGAAGAAAAGGAAACGACTAGTAAACAGTAGTCTCACTGCTCTTTCTTACCATGCCATCCCTCAGGGAGTCACAGTAACTTAGCTCTACTTTCTTTGGACCCTGAAGTAAGTTGTAGGATGCATCATTGGTACTTTATAGAGTTTAACACTTGGGGGGAAAAGTGGTTCTGTGCAACCGTATCTGGAATTCCAGTTTACCATAAGAAACATGCAGAGTGAAGAGTATCTTCTCATTCCTGTGCACGAGGAACTCACACAAGGCCTTTACGCTTTGGCAGATCTGTGCACACAGGCTGCTTGGATTATAAATTTTCTCCTGGTTGGTACTGTGGCTCTGTGGCAGTGAAGTAGTCTTCTAAGAAGGACTGGATATACTCAAATGTTGGTCTCTCGTCAGGGTCCTTCTTCCAACAGTGGTTCATCAGTTCGTGGAGGGACTCTGGGCAGCCCTGAGGGCACGGCATCCGGTACCCTCGCTCCACTTGCTCCAGCACTTCCCGGTTGACCATACCTAGGGTTAAGACCCAGACAGTGAAAACAACGGCCCCAGCCATGAACAGCCAGACAGTAAATAGCCTGGCTACCAACTAAGACATACTGAGTTTATCTACTGAAAAGACATCGCCAAAAGAAGAGAAAAAAACTTAAGTATCAATTTGCATAGACAAGCTGAGAAATGATAATCTATATTTTGATATGACAGATTTTTCATTCCACCTAAACTTTTACTTGTGTCTTCAAATGCCAAGTAAATTAGATTGAAAATTAAGGGTACATTATGAAGTATTGGCATTTTCTATAACCATTTAATAACTCCAACTTGAGCTAATGAGGAACAGCAACTGAATTAGGAGAGAGTTCTAGCTCTATTTTTGCATATATTAACTACATAACTATTTCAAATCACCACCCTGAATCTCTTTACCTATTATCACCTATTTGGATTTCTTTGTCTCATTATATATTTCATTTCTCTTATTCTGTTTTAAGCTTCCTCACACAACTGAAGACTTACTGTGTACTGTCCTAAGCTAGAAAGTAGACTCTTCCTAGACTTCGCTTCTAGACACTTTCCCACTATGATGGTAGAATCACCTAGGAGAAAACACCTCTGGGCATGCCTGTGAAGAATTATCTAGATCAGCAGTTCTCAACCTATGGGTTGCAACCCCTTTGGGGGTCAAATGACAGGGGTTGCCTAAGACCATCCTGCATATTAGATATTTATATTATGATTCATAACAGTAGCAAAATTACAGCTATGAAGTAGCAATGAAAATAAATTTATGGTTGGGGGCTCACCATAGTACAAGGAACTATATTAAAGGTCACAGCATTAGGAAGGGTGATAACCACTGATCTAGAGTATTCCTAGACAGCCTCTAGGAATAGCTATGAAGGATTCTCTAGACTAGGTTATTTGTGGTGGGAACATTCATTTACCCGTAGGCAGCGCCATTCCATGAGTTGAGGAGAAAGAACTAAACACTAGCATTTCTCTCTCTCTGCTTCTTGACTAGGAACAATGAGATCAGTATCTCAGGCTTCTAGAGCTGTGACTCACTGTATGATGGAATGGTACCTTCAACTGTGAGCTAAGCCTTTCCTTCCTCCCTTAAGTCAGGGATTTTGTCCCAGCAGCATGTAAAGCAATTGTGGTGGTTTGAGTAAAATGGCCCCCATATGCTCATCAGGGTGTAGCATTCCTTGAAATGATTAGGATAAATGGCCTTGTTGGAGCAAGTATGTTACCGGGGTGGGTGGGGGGGTGGGGGGGTGGGCTTTGAGGTTTCAGAAGCCCAAGCCAGGCTCAGTGGCTCATTTTCTCTTCCTGCTGCCTGCCAATCCAGATGTAGAATTCAGATACCTCTCCCGCACCATGTCTGCCTGTGTGCTGCCACGCTTCCTGCCATGACCATAATGGACTAAGTTTCTCACCTGTAAGCCAGCCCCAACTAAATGTTTTCTTTGTAAGAGTTGCCGTGGTCATGGTGTCTCTTCACAGCAAGAGAAACCCTGAGACAGCAGCTAATACACTTGTCAAGTCAGCAAACCCACGACTCTTCCCACATCCTGCGTTACCTTCCCCACCAGCCAAAACCGCCACCCTTATCACCTGGGTCTTACACTGACCACCAGCAGTAAGACTGTTCGCCAGCTGTGATTACTTACAGCATAAATTATTTCCATTTTTAGTTATGACATTCTGAGGAATAAGTGATTCCTCAAAATACTTAAAACCTTAAAAACTCAAAGAGAATATATGACTATTACTTTGGGGATCACTACTGAAAAAGAAGTATTCTGAGATTTTCATCAAAGAAACTAGCACCTCTCCAGTGAAATCCAATATATTTTCCCACTATAGAAAAAGCCATAAGTTGTTAGAGGCACGCAGAAAGGAACAAATACTTAACATTCAACAAAGACTTACTATAACTGAAGACCTTTTGCTATTGATCATATATGCCTATGAGCTTTTATGCTTCATAACAGACTAATATTAATTAATCTAAATAAGCCTGAGTCAAGAAACCAACTTTAATCACAATTACTTCTCATTTGAGGTGTGTGTGTGTGTGTGCGCGTGCGTGTGTGCGTGCGCGCGCGCTTGGAGACAGAACTCAGGTCCCTTAATTCTTTTTTTTAAAGATTTGTTGTATTTTTAATTGTGTGAGGTGGAGGGAGAGGAAGAAAGAGAAGGGAGAGAAGAGAGACAGAGCGTGCACACTGCAGAGTACAGCATGAGGCACTGGGCTCCTGGAGCTGAAGTTACAGGGGGTGGGAACTGGATGCCTGATGTGGGCACTGGAATCAGAGCCCCCGTTCTCTGCCAGAGGAGCACTCTAACTACTAACCAGTCTCTCTGGTCTCAACCCAGGCCTGGGTAGTGGGAGGAATGCAGTTGCAGGGACTGTCAAGGTTGAAGGTATGAGAGATGACAAGATCACAGAGGCCAAGTGCTCAGGTCACGAGAGGTCAGAGCATGGACAGACCATGACGTGTGCTAAAGCGACTGTTGTGTCACGTGCAGAAGCTTTCAGCTTTGAGATCCCACTGATTAGTTGTTCTTAGTGCCTATGCTATGGGTGCCCTGTTCAGAAAGTCTTTTCTTGTGCCAATGAGTTCAAGCCTTTCCCCTACTTTCTATTCTATCAGATTCAGGGTACTGATCTTCTGCTAATATCTTTGATCTGTTTGGAATTTTGTATAGGTGGCAAATATAGATCTATTTGCATTCTTCTACATGCAGCTATTCAATTTGGCCAGCACTATTTGTTGAAGATGCTGCCTTTTCTCCAGTGTATATTTTTGGCTTCTTTGTTAAAAATCAGATGTCTATAGGTATGCAGCAGAATTGAGGTCTTTATATATAAAGAGGATCTAAATAGTCAGCAAATATTAGGGAAGAAAATGCCCCAACTAGACATCTTTTATCACCAATAAAACCACCAGTGCCAGGAATGGGTTACATCTTATTGATGTCAGATAAAGGGGTTCCATAGAAACCTACCACCAAACATCACAGGCTCCTGCCAAGGCTATTGGTTGTTCTCCACAACCTGATGGTAAGGCCTTCCTGCTGATGACCATGCTTATGACATTAAACATGGAGAAGTGGAGCTGGTGCCCAACTAGAAGTTTACCCCTACTGACTAGCATTTATAGTGCTGGAAGGTACCCTGCACGCTACTGGAAGAGACAGGTAATCATCAATATCACCAGGTACCTACAACAGCAACTTGCCTGCGAGACATACTGGATCAACAGTGCCACAGAAGTAAAGGAGATAACCAAATACTTTTTGAATAGACTTAAGGCCCATTCTATGAGACGGAATCCATACCTGACACTGCTAAAGTGGCCAAGAACCTAAGACTAGATAGTCCATGGACCTAGGGGAACTTACTGTTATCTAGCTACAAGAACATAGTATTAAAATAACTCCTAATGACATACCAATGTACCCACAGATCAGCATCTCACTTAACCTGATACAGAGAAATTTCTTCTTGCAGATGACGGGAATTAGCATAGAATCCTACAACTAGAAAATGTGCAAAAATTGAGAGATTTTGGAAAACTCAGTCCTAAATGGGATGCCTTCATCAAAGCCCTCTCCTCAAGGCTTAGGCATGTATGTGGAAGAGGAGGCAGAAAAATTTTAAGAGCCAGAGGTGATGTTTGACTCCAAAGAAACGGCGTCTTCCAGATACAAAAGGACTGATGCACATATCTACCCAGAGGCCGGCAACACTCGAAATCTGCACTGATGTAAGCCAGAGTCCCAGCACTGAAAGGGGAAAATGGAAATGGCATCCCACCCCTGGCCAAGAAGGTATTTGCAACCTACTGACAAAGAGAAACACCAGTTTCTCTAATGAAGCATTGCTTGGCCTGTCAACCACACCCTAGGGCAGACCCTGTGCCTAGGAGTAGCTGGCCACACAAAATGAGTGAATGATATTTTTGTGAACTTTCTTCTTCAAGTCCTGAAATAACTTCTGCAGACAAGGCTAGCCTTGAACTCAGAGATCTGCCTGCCTCTGCGCTTCCCACCAGGCCCGGTGTGGCACTTTTTTTTGGTCTAATTGGTCTTCTGGTTGTCTCACTTTCATTTTCGTATTTTCTTCTTTTGAAAGAAAGAAGAAAACAAAGATGGGGGCAGAGAGGTGGGAGGATCTGGGAGAAGTGAGGGAGGGGTGATAAGTACATATCTTATGAAAGGAATTTAGTAAGAAAAGATGAGCATGAATTAAGACAGGAGTGCAGTCTTACTGAACGGGGTGATGAAGAGTGACCGTTAAGGACTTGTACGCTGAGTGTCAGCACACAACAGGGATCTGGGCAACAGGATGTGACAGCACTGGATGACAGTTCGGGTGTACGGAATGACACGCAAGGGAAGATCAACACGGCAATTCTCCCAAAGAACGGATTCTCTCTGCTTTCATACTCCTCAACTATTACGACACCTCAGGGGGAATGTTTGAGAGGTAACAGGTGGAAGGAATATTCAATTATAGCTGAATTTCAATTAGGCTAAAATTTCTTCTTGCTCCCCCAAACCTATATACATGTCTTAATTTCTAGAAGAGTAGTTTGTTTTTCTTCTTTAGTAGTAACAGAAACATTTCTTCTCAAAACAATCTTTTGAGTCTAGGATGTCACACTTCTAGAAAAGAATGATTACTGGGTGGAGGGCAGGTATAACCTAGAATATTTATCTCACAGAAGAAAGCTGAACTGAACGTAGGGCACACCTCCTGTGCTTGCTCAAGAATTCCAGCTCTTGTCAACAGCTATACTCCCAATACCAAAATAAAGGGGGTAGGAAAAAAAACAGTCTCTCCCTCACATTTGTGCTGAGTGTACCCCTCATTAAAGCCACAAGCTTACCTGGATATGGCACTCTCCCCTTTGTTACCAGCTCTGTCTGTAGGATTCCAAAGGACCACACGTCCGACTTTATCGTAAATCGGCCATATAGTGCAGCCTCAGGAGCTGTCCACTTGATTGGAAATTTTGCACCTAAAAGCAATAGTGGCAATCTTAAGTATTTTTAAAGACTCTATTTGTGTAAATGTAAGGTACACAGGTCTACTCTTCATCAGTATCCTTATTCTGTGTATCTTCAAACACAGAAAATATGTGGAAAAATGCATTAAATTTTTACATTAAAACAAATGGGTTTTTTGTATATTTAGTCATATAAGGTTGCTGGTGGGAATAGAACATGATCCAATAAAACAGCTGTAGAAGTTTTAGTAGACAAACCCATGAATTATAAAATCTGCAACTTTTTTTTGAGGGTGAGAGTGGGATTTTGGTATCTCATGGTGGTCTTCTCACAATCCTGTCTCAGCATCCTGAAAACTGGGATTATCAACGTTTGCCACCAATCAAGCTAAAATCTGTTATTATTTGTTTGTTTCTGTGTGTATGTGTGGAGTATGTGATGAACAAAGATTAACCCAGGGCTTTAAGCATGAGCTTTTCTCTCCTCTGCATGGCTTCCTAAGAAAGGGCCAGCTGATCTCTCTCATGCTATTTATCTGAGAGTGACCATGACTCCTAAGTGCCTCTAACTCCTGCGTGCTAGGTTTAGAGACGTGAGACAGCACAGCATTGTAAAATCTACAGCGTTATGCTCAGTTGACACCCAGTGGTTGTAGTCAATTTTTACGGTTTACGGTTTTAGCATTTTCTGCTGGGGTCTAATAGCTATTGGCTTTTGCTCATAATCTTTTCTGTACTTTGTGCTAACTTGGCTGAAATTTTTATTGTGCTAACCTATTTTTTGTGTGTTTGTGTGCATGTATGTGCGCCATGGCACTTGTATGGAGGTCAGAGAACAACTCTGTGGAGCTGGCCCTACCTTTCTACCTTTACCTGGGTTCCAAGGATCAAACCCCGTTCAGCAGGCTTGCGCAGCAAGCACATCTGCCAGCTGAGCTGTCTCACCAGCCCTGTGCTATCATTCTTAAAACACCATCCTAGTTTATACAAACACTTAGAATATGACTTTAATACACAGGTATTGTGTGTGTGTGGGTGTATTCGAGTACAGACTGTTCATGCCTTATCACGGGTGTGGCAGAGTGGGATAATTTTAGGAATTGGCTCTTTTCTTCTACCTTGTTGAGACAGGGTCTCTCATTTCTGCTGCTGTACCACCTACTCCAGGTTAGCTGGCCTGCCAGCTTCTAAGAGATTCCCCTGTCTTCACCTCCCATCTCCCCTACAGCAATGCAGGCATTATAGATGCATACCACCACATCCAAGTTCTTGACATGTGTTCAAAGGGCCACAAGGCTTTGCATTCAAAGTATTTTTTTTACCTGTTGAGCCATCTCCCTGGCCCTTTCCCTCAAACTCTGTTGGCTTCCAACAGATCCCATAGATGGAGCTGCTTTACTGTCTGGGAAATACTTATTTCTACAGATGGCTTCATGCCAGGTTCACATGAACGTGCATGTTCTAGCTGTGCCCTGTTTCCACAACCAAAGGCTGTTGCATCCACATCCCTCCCTTGTCACTATGTGCGCTGACAGCCCACTGGCAGGGCAGGTAGGGACCTGGCTGTCTGCTAGAACTATCTGTATTCCATAAAGCCTTGGGTGTTCAAACAAGTGTTAAGTAAGACGAGCACAGGGCACTAGATTATAAGCATCGGTGTATGTTACTTTACCTTGTCTTGCTGTATATTCATTGTCTTCAATTAATCTGGCTAGGCCAAAATCTGCTATTTTGCATACAAGATTTTCTCCTACAAGAATATTAGCAGCTCGGAGATCTCGGTGAATATAGTTCATTCTTTCAATATACGCCATACCATCGGCAATCTTAAGAGAGGAAGCAAAGCAAATGCAAAATATATTGGAAGACGCCTTTTAAATTAAATGGATTATTGAAAAATCATTTATCTCAAAAATAAAAACAAAAAACAGCAGTAACAGACACAATCTAGAAGACAACAGAAAAAGCTGTAATTAAAAAAAAAAAAAAAGGCTAAATTAATCTTTATACCCCATAACATTGCAAGAAAAAAAAACAGTCACAGCCTGTTTTCATATGCCTTGAAAATTTTAAAAAAAGTTTATATATTATACCTTTTTAAAAAAGGCTGTGAAAATTAATAAGACCCAACAGGTCTGCCATTTTTCCGACAGAAAGTGCCTAAGAGCCTTGAACACATGGCCTGGCATATGCCTGTCTTCTCTGAAGTTTGTCTACATTATCAGAACCTGTAGACAATATGGATTCTCACTGACAGGTAAGATTTGCAGAAGCAAGCTCATCAACTGATGCCAATAAATGGTGCCTTCAATACCTTCTATCTTAATAGAAACCCTGCAATAAAAATTCAGAAGTACAAAAGACTAATTCTTAACTGGATATTATCCTAATCCTTTTCTTGCGTATAATAAAAACTTTCAGCATGTACTTCCAGGTTTTAATATTTGGAATAGCCCTCATCCATTTTAATTTTCTTAAATTTATCTGCAAAAATGTAAATGCAGACTTTATGTTTGTGGAAGCACCGTGTCAAAGGCCATCTGATATTGGACAGCACCTGACTAGGAGAGCTACAGCACTCTAACACTGGTTCTGCTGCTAAGGAGCTCATGCTGAACCATCTCCATTGTGCCTTCTTCTGAAATTCCAGTATTTAATTAAACTAGTTTCAATACTATGATAAGATTGCTCTGCACTGTTATCATATACTTTCAATTCAAGTTGATACATATATATGCAACTACCTGAGCAGCCATATCGACCAGCTGTGGAAGCTTCAAATATTTTCCATCTCCTTCTTTAAGGAAATCTAACAAGCTCCCTGTAAGAGTCAGAAAGATGTTCCAGAAAAATTCAAACATTACAATAAAATGGAAATAAATATTTTTCAGTACTTTAAACAAATCACCAAACCACAAAACTTCCAGCTTTTTAAAAAACATATACTTTGGCCACTTTTGAAACTTTCAAAGATTCCAGAACAATCCCAAAC
Source organism: Cricetomys ansorgei (assembly GCA_026225945.1). Taxonomy (NCBI): domain Eukaryota; kingdom Metazoa; phylum Chordata; class Mammalia; order Rodentia; family Nesomyidae; genus Cricetomys; species Cricetomys ansorgei. The sequence goes on along the minus strand of JAMJFZ010001232.1, from coordinate 2,520,921 downwards.
TGAAATTAAAAAAAAAATTCTTGATAACAGATTTTATTTTACTACTACTATTATTAGTATTTTATTATTATCATTACTTGTTTGTTTATCTGTTTTTCAAGACAGGGTTTCTCTTTTAACTTGGCTGTCCTGCAACTCACTCTGCAAACCTGCTTCGAACTCACAAAGATCCTCCTGCTTTTGCCTCTTCCATGCTGGGAGTTAAGGAGTCACCACCACTGCCCAGCTTCATAACATATTTTAAAACGGAAAAAAAAAAGTATCACTTCCCTATCCTAAGAAAAAACATCACCAGATGAGTTATTTCCCTCCCTTTCTTTGATGAAGAATCTGTGGTGAAAAACACTATCAGAGCTACATATTTTAAGGTCAGTTTGAATCAAGTACTCAGCCAACTGGGAACATCCCGGAGTAGTTACAGTTACATACAGGCACTCATGCTGGCCTGATGGATAGCTCGTGGTGTCAGGAGCTGGCACTACGGGCACTATGGGGATAGCAATAGGGATAGCAAAGGGGACTCAGCAAAGTGAAATGTTAGGAAAGGAGTTGTTCTCTCTCTACTACGAGTTAAGAGCGTACAACATCAGATAAACCCAAATCAAGACACATTTTTATAAAAACAAAACAAAACAAAAGACCACCTCAGTTTTGTAAGAAAGGCTGAGAGTTTCAGATTAAAAGACACAAAAAAGAGATCTGACAGTTGAATTTTGGGCTTGACGATGGATTCCACACTGGGTCAGGGAAGTATAATTGGTAAACCGGTCAAGGTAGGGAAACAAATCCTGAGAGAGGAGAGTAACAAGCTCAGAACTCACGGGCAGGGTTGGGGCCAACATGGCTGAGTGGGAGAGTGTGTTCTTAGCATGACCAAGACCCTGGGTTTGACGATCAGCACGACGGCATGGGAAAACACACCAGACAGCAGGAGCCACGAGAAACTGCTGCAACAGCAGTCTGTGATAAGGCGCGCGAGGACTGCAGGACCCACTGCTAATCAACTGTATTTTATTTGTTGTATTGTTGAACCAGAAAGGACTTTTATTAGCATATATTCTAAATCGCTTACCTGGAAATAATCTTAACCAAGTTATGCAACAACACAAAATTCCAGCCTTCTCTCCAAATTTAAAAAAAAAAAATCAATACACTGAACTATGGACGGTCCATTAGCTGTTCCTCCACTTGATTCCGTATGCTACCAATACCTTGACTTAAATTCCCTTCTTGTCCTTTTCTTGCTTTAGTTCACTTACTACACTTAATGCACTCATTCAAACGCCACAGGTAGCAGTTGTCTGTAGTCAAACACCTTCCAAAGAAGATATATATTTTGGGACTTCAGGTATGTTTTAGTTGTCAATTAATAGATTATTGGTTAAGTCCTTTTAGGTTTTTTTTTTTTTTTTTTTTAACGTATATATCAATTTTATAGTATGTAGATGTCCCCATCACCACTAGAGGGAACTACTTCATCAGCCAAGGCAGAAGGTGCCATGACAGTAACTTAATTTATCTAATTCAAAAGAGTGAAAAACACAAATTTAAGGACCGGGCCGTAGTGGCACATACCTGTAATCCTAGCACTTGAGAGGCAGAGACAGGTAGATCTGTGAGTTTGAGGCCAGGTCAGCCTGTTCTACAGAGTGGGTTCCAGGACAGCCAGGGATACAACAGAGAAACCCTGACTTGGAAAAAAAAATACAAATTTAAGAATAGATCCAATTCAAAATAGGTGAATTCAGATTAATCAGTATCATTTCATGACTTACTGGATCCTCTTCTAAAGCATCATTGGCCTAGAAATAAAGAAGGAAGAGCCATCAACCTTGCCTGGCTTTTCCCCTGACCCTAACTATCTGTTTTACGCATCCACCTGTGCCTGGGTTGGGGCGAATGACAAGTTTCAATTGACAGCAGGGGAAAACAGTTTCTAAAAGTCCTATGTGTAAGAACTGTATTTATAGGCTGGGCGGTGGTGGAGCACACCTTTAATCCCAGCAGGGAGACAGAGCCAGGCAGATCTGAGTTTGAGGCCAGCCTGGTTTACAGAGTGAGTTCCAGGACAGCCAGAGCTAAACCTTGTCTCTAAACACCAACACCCCCCCGCCCCCCGCCACATACACACAAAGAACTGCATTTATATGAAATATATAAAATGAGACAAAAGTGACTACCTTTAATGTCTTTGCCTTAGTGCTATGGATACAAGTTTACCACTTTAATTCAGTTTGTCTTACTTTTCTGCTGCCCTAACAATTCCATTTCCTTTAGTTAAATCTATGTTCAAAGGACTCAGTCTGCCTAATTTTCCTTTAAAGCCTTGTAAGCTCCTGTGGTATAACTGAGAACAAACACTATTCTATTAAATCAAGTATGACATGTCCTCTTTTTAAAAGTCTACAGAAAAATCTAAGTTAGAAAGTAATATATGAAAAAAACCTATATGTATAAAAATACAGGCCAGCAAGAAGGTTCAATGGGTAAGGTACCCTCTGCCAAGATTGGAAATCCGAGTTCAGTCTCCAAGACCCAAACGGGAGAAGAAAAGAGCTGACTCCTCCAAGTTGTCCTTTGATCTCCACAGATGTAGCATAGCTCACATGCACCCATACACACATACATACATGCAACATATATAAATAAATGCAAGCTCACTGAGCTAGGAATCCTGTGAGCTACATTAGCAATCTACCTGCTGGATCCACTGGTGCAGTACAGGCACGGGTGTTATAGGAGTAACCAACCATCTTTTGGTTGGATTTAAAGGCCTGCTTCATAAAATGGAACCCATACCTGACACTTGCTAATGAGGCCAAGAACTTCTGAGACATAGGTCATGGGCCCTAGAAAAACCCTCAAAAACCCCCTTTATTCTGCTACATGAACGAAGCAGTAAAAGGACCCCTAACGACATACTGTTAGACCCATAGAGAAGTGCATCACGAACCCTGATCAGAGACTTCCTACAGTAGACGGTGATTACCACAGAGAAGCACAACTGGACAACACCAAGAGAGTGAGAGACTTGGGAACACTGAGCTCTAAACAGGATCACCCCCTAAATGTATCACAACTCTCCCCTCCAGGCTCAGGGGTCTATGTGGAAAGAGAGTAAGAGCCAGAGGTGGTGGCTCTTCAGGAGGAGTGTTTTCCAGACACAGCAGGTCTAGGGCACATATGAACTACCAAGGCTGTGATGGTATGCACAAGACCTCACAAGTTCACACCAGACAAAACCCCAGCACAGGGAAGGGCAAGTGGCACTTAGTCCAGCTCCTGACCAACAACCTATCTGCGCTGACAGCTGCTGGGAAGGGAAAATCCGTTTTCTTCAGTGGAGAGATCCTGGGTACATCAAACACACTCCAGGACAGGCTGCGTGCTCAGGAATAGTCGGCAACACAAAATGAACTGTGTTTTTGCTTATAATTTTGTTTTTTTTTTTTCTTGAGTTTTGTCTTTTTTTTTTTTTTTTTAAAAGAGAAAGAATATAAAGTTGGGTGGGTAGGTGGGTTGAGTGGGATCTGGGGAAGAATACGACCAAAATATATCGTATGATGTTTTTTTTTTTTAAATCTAAGAAAGAATAGAAATGAAGTTGTTTAATTGCAACACAACCCTGTAAAAGGCAATTCATACGGACATACCTTTTGACATAAACTCAGTGACGATATAAATCGGCTCTTCAGAAACAACCGCGTATAGTGGAACAAGTTTATCGTGTCTTAATTTTTTCATTATCTGAGCTTCTTGAAGGAATGCTTCTGGCATCATTGTGCCTGGCTTTAGTGTTTTGATTGCGACTTTTGTGGTTCCATTCCATGTTCCTACGGAAACAATTTTTTTTAATCTTTCAATCCTTATTTCAAGGGATTTTAGACCTAACTTCTATCAACAATAACTATACTACATAATTAAATACACATTTATGTATTTTACCATATTTTGGTATTTAATTTATGGTTCCATAATAATGAAATGAAGTAACAACAAAGCTGAGGCTTCTTACCCATCCACACTTCGCCAAAGCATCCTTGACCCAGTTTAACCTCTAGTCGCAAAGACTCTCGAGGGATTTCCCAAGCATCTTTTGCTAGACCTTGAGTCTGGGGTTTCACAGTTGGACACACAGTTGTTAACTTGTGACATAAACCATCAGCATGCTCTAGATAAATAAATAGGGCACACTGTAAATGAGCAACTTCCAAAATTAAAACAAATAGAGTATGAGAGAGAGAAAGACAAAGAGTAATTGACTACTTATTTATTTGGTTTTTGAGACAGGATCTCACTATGAAGCCTTGGTTGGCCTAGAACTCACTATGTGAACCTAGCTGGCTTTGAACTCTGAGATTTACCTGGCTTACTATTGATTTTTTTTTTAAAACAGCTTAAGTCATAAAATTAAAATCACATATAAAATAAGGAGCTTTTTAAAGAAGATATGAAGTATATACAAGTGAAACAATTTAGAAATACATTTATGCTAATATTTATTGAATATGTATGATTACATTATTGTGTCAATTAGACTATATAAATCTTTCATATAAACTGGGCCTGACAAACCTAGAGAACTGTCCCCAGGTCCCAGCTAGTAAATGAGAGGTTGAGACAAGGTCTTGCTAAATATTCTGGCTGGACTTGGATTCAGATTCTTGCTACCTTAGCCTCCTAAGCACTGGGATTACAGGCCGGCACCATAGCTTAAAGCCCTGCTTTTGACCAGTAGGACTCATTAATTCCCCCGGGTGGGGGATGCATCATTAGTTGTTATTTCTAATAATCACTAATCTGTAAGACTGAAAAGCAAGGAAGAAGTTGATGTAAGGGATTGAGTTTTAAATAAAGGAGACTTAAAGGCAGCCAGTCAGATTCATAATGGCTCGGAATGTGTATCCTGCTTATATAAAACTTCTCATTGCAAATGAGACACATTCTCATCAAGCAGTCCCTCAAATTCACATTCTAACAAGGGCAATTATAAGTAATGCCAGCTTGGTAACATGTTCGATCAATGTCAAGTTTGCTGATTGACTTGACAGCTTCAGTTTGCTGCTAGCTGTCACAGAAGAATTACCATGGAAACTTCTCTTCTTGAGGAATTTATATATCTAATTGGCAATGAAAAATTTTAAGACACAAGATTCCAAAACAGAATACTTTTCAAAGGTCCTTGAAAGCTGCTATAAGTTCATTTTCTTCAAATAACATCTTCAAAGATTTTGTAGGGTTTATATTTTAGAAAGATTCAGCTTCTACAGAAGGAAACCCAAGAAGACATCTGAGAGCTCTTGACTCTATTCTTTTTCTTTTCTTTCTGCAGGGCTGGGGAGGGAACCCTGACACATGTAAGGAAGCACTTAACCACTGAGCTACAATCCCAGCTCTTTAGACAGCTTTTCTATATTACATGCTTAGTTTTACCTATTTAGTATGCATAAGTATTTGCTGTCATGTCTTTACTTTAATGTCACAATCTATCTTAGCATTTATGCATCATGATCTGGAGCTCCAATGCAAACAGTATGCCAATAAGGCATAAATAATCCCACTGACAGTCAGATCCAGTAACCCAACTCAGATACCAAGTATTCTTTATTATTTTGAGTCATGGTACTGCTATGCTGCCCGGGCCAGGTGTGACTCTTGTTCCTCATTTTAAAACTAGAACACAGTGCTGGCAATGGATCAGCTGGTACCTGTGGCCAAGCCTGACAACTTAAGTTCCATCCCCAGGATCCACATGGTATAAGGAGAGAGCTGACACCCTAAGTTGTCCTCTGACCTCTACACATATACCACAGCATGTATGTGCATACATATGTTCATAGCACACACTAATAATTAAAAAAAAATTCCAACCCAGAACACCAACATCTACTGGGCATGCACTGTGTGTAAAATATAAATGAGTGTATTAAAAGTTAAGAGAGATAAAGACTTGTCTTCACAAAGACAAGTTAATTAAGGGATTAATTCCTACTTCTGCAGTGCTCACCCACCTGTGTAGTGCTTCACCAGTTTCTGTAGAGTATCAAATTGAGCTCTGGTTGTGATGTAGTATCCACCATTGTCAAGTTTCCTGATTTTGTAGTGCTTCACATTATCACCCCTGGCCTCATCCCAATCACGAATTGAGAGGGAATAAGCACCTGCAGGAAGGGGAAATGAACGCTTTCACTCCAGCTTCCTCGAACCATGCTGAAGGCACTTTATATATTAATATAATAGCCATACCTTTAGTGGTTTCACTTTCTCTTACTAAGAATATACCTCGCTGATTCCCAGGATTCAGAAGTAATCTTTCGGCATCTTTTCTCCCCATTTTGCCAAAATACCATCTGAAAAAAATAATGTTTTGAGCTGGAAAGGTATAAGGATCAGAAAAATTACATACATGTATCAATAAGAATGGAGTGTGACAGACAGAAAAGATGACAAATAGCTAGAAAGCATAAAACACACTAAAACTAATTTTTATGTATTAAATGGGAGAATTAGAAGTACTAATGTTACATCACATATAAAAATATTAACTGTGGGGATATGCTCTGATGGTACTATCTGCTATCAGCATACGATCAGCACAGCACATACTACAGACTCCACGTCTCTTCAATTCCCCTTACTAGCCAGAAAACCAGTAAATAGAAAAGACAGAAAATACAGATAGAAAAGCTGTCGGTGACAGGGAAATAATTCTTTGGAAGAGCATGATCACCTTTATTCAGTAAGATTTATGTAGATCATAACCAAATTATAGGGGACTCCAAATTCGTGTGGGTTTGATTTAATAAAGTTTAGTGACAAAAAATGACAGTCACTGCTGTGGAAAGCTTACGGAGTACTAGAGAAGACAATGAGCCAAGGAGTAACAAAAGTAACAGTAGGCAAAGAGCGCTGCTGTAATGATTTTTATCAGTGAAAACAAACAAGCATCACAACTGTACACTCTGTACAAGGAGCAAAGCGACAGTTTGTGGAATACAAAAACTGAGCTTTTAAAATGAGCAGAGAAACAAAGGGAAGAGACTAAATACAATGTGGCATAACTAGTGCAGATTTACTTATCGTGCCTCTAAGCAGACAGTATTAATTATTAATTCTCAAACAGCATCTATTAATATGATACATTAGCTGCATTAAGACTGCGTAAGTTGTGGTTAACAGAATGTGCATTAAAACATTTTTAAAATCAAGATAATTAATAAAATATGAAGTAGCACCGTACTCTTCTGCCTGAATAGAATCTGCAGGTGCTACATAATTGCTAGGGATATAACCATTCTTTCCGGTAGCAATTGATCTTGCTTCCCACCAATCTCCTTCCCTGCAACACAAAAAGCAACAATCACCATGATGTAGACTCTTACCCAAGGTGTAATTTCTTAAGAAAAAAACAGGAACCACTTCCATTTTTTAATCTGTATTTTTAAAAAATATTTTATGGATTAATCAGACCAAGAGTTGAACTCAAAAGAATAATACTTAAAAGGATTAATCAGTGAACTCAAATAATACTTTTAAAAGCTGGTTACGTGAATTAAAGGAATTTAGAACACAAAAACATAATTATACCTATCTGTTCTAAACCAACAATAATAACAGAAAACAGAAATACTGCACACTTGAATTCTACTAATCTTTTTATGTTAATTCTTTCAACTAAAGTTAATAAACTATGCTGAATAAAGAAATTGGCTAAGTTTTAACTAAAATTTTAGCAGTTTGAGATCTTATTTATATGCCATATACATACCTCTCCCATTAAGGAGAGCATTTAAGAGTTTTACAGTCAGCAAAATAATACATTTTAGAACACTTCACCACCTTAAGATCCCTGGGCTGGCAAGATAGCTCAGCAGGTGAAGGCACCTATCATGTAAGCCAGTGACCTAAGTTCAATCCCTAGAGAGAACCAACTACACCAAGATGTCCTCTGGGCTCCACATCATACACATACTAATAAATAAATAAATAAAATAAAGTTAGAAAAATAGAAAGAAGAACCAACAAAAGAAAGCAAGCCTGGGCCCACTAGTCACTCCCAGCTCCTCACACTCTCTCTGACCTCTGTGGTATGCTTATTGTGGGAGATGGGCCATTTATGAGGTCGTTGTGATTGCCTTCTTAGAATAACATTATTAAAGCTCATCTATATTTTAGCCCATGTCATACATTTCTCTGTTGTTATTGTTACCAGATGTTTCTTTCTTAGTTGCATATAAAATTATAACACTTTTTTGAAAGTCATATTAGGAATAAAAACAAAGGTCTTAGTATTTTTATAGCCAAAACCTTAACAATGAGTAACAACAATCCAAAGCTGAATTCCTAGAGCTGGTGAAACAGTTTGGTTGGTAGGACACCTGCTGCCAAGCCTGACAGCCTGAGTGATCACTAGGCTCATATAGGAGAGATAGCCTATTTCTGAAAGTTGTCTTCCGACTCCCACACATGTGCCATGGTACATGTACATGCCCACAGTGTGTGTTGTGTGTCTGTCTGTCTCTTTCTCTCACAGTAAGTAAAAATATTTCTTTAAAAAACCCGAGTTTCTAGTGGTGGTGACATAAGCCTATATTCCAGCACCCAGAAGGTGACGGCAGTGGAACAGTGAGTTCAAAGTCAGACTGGCCAGACACCAGGACCCTGATTTAAATAGAACAAACATGCATGCTTCTTAAGTGTTATTCAAAAACATCTCAGTACAACTAATATTATAATTTAAGACACAGGAAATATATATTGTTTATAATATAACATATTGACTTTGGCTTTTCCAAAATTCCTATGAAGTGTCTCTAATAAAAAGATATATGTGATTCACTACTTAAAATTATATGCACTGTCCAAATTGCAATTTTTTTAAATGTTAAAAATGAATTTATTCTCTAAAAAAATGAATCAAGAAAGCTTTTGGTAATTAAACTAGTTGTCAACAGATACTTTGATTAGTGGTACCCTAGAATACATTAAATCCTTTCACATGTATAAATAGAAAACTGCATTACAAAGTCTTACTCTGTAGCCTTGACTGGCCTAGAACCTGTGGCAATCCTGTCTTGGACTAAAACTTAACATTTGACCCTCCTAAGCAATCTCTCAGTCATCCACTCAGTGTTACTCAGGGTAAAACAAACAGCAGTCCTTAAGCTCAAGAACTGACTCTGGAGCAGGGTTGGCAATTTCAATGGTACTAACACTCTGACATTGGATCTGATTTTAGCAACACCCTGATATGTACCCAGGCAACAGTAGCCACACTCTCACCCTGACTGTGAAAATCAAAAGTATCTCTAGACACTGCTAAATACCTTCAATGAGATTCTGCCACAAGCTGAGAACACAATGGTCTAAAAGAACGACAAGTTAGCTGGGCAGTGGTGGTACACACCTTAATCCCAGCACTCCGGAGGTAGCCAGAGTTACAACAGAGAAAGCCTCTTAAGAAAAAAAAAGAAAAAAGAAAAAAAAAAGACTAGTCAAGCTACAAATTGTAATTTACAGTGTGATGACAGCCATTACTGAGGTTTGTAGAGTATCATGTAAATACCTAAGAGAAACGGTTCATACAGTAGGAAACACTTCATACAGTAGGTGGTGGGAACTGAGCCAGGCAAGAGAGGAACCACGGAAGAGGACACAGGACTATCTTTTAAAGGATGAGGAGGGCTAACTCGAAAGAGGAAAAAAACAAGGGCTCAGGTATAGCTTCGTGACAGAGCACTGGCCTCGCATGCTTGAGGCTCTGGATTCTATCCCCATCTCAAACAAGTATCCCTCCCACCCCACAAAAACAGACAGACAGAACAAAAGTCATTCCAGAAGAAAACTAGTATGTGTGAAGGCATGAAGAGAGTGAGAAACTCTGTACTTCAGTATGGCTGGGTAGAATAAAAAAGAATAAAAACACAGGGCAAATTCTCAGTGTACGATTATTATTATTGTTGCTCCTTTTTAATCTTCATGGCCATCGTTACCTGTTGAAGGATCATAAGGCAGAGACACAATCACAGTTTGTGTTCTGTAAGTAGGTGGTAACAGATGGTAGGTAAAACAAAGATGGAGGGAAACACAACTAGACACAAAGAGACCGTAAGTACGTGTTTTGAGAAGTTATGCCTGCTAATGAAATTATAAAATCTGTTGCATAATAAGCATTAAATTTTCTGTGGCAGACTACTAAATGACAAAGTCTAAGAGTAACATTAAAAAAAAAAAACACACACACAACTTAACTTGGTAAGTTTTAGACTACAAGCATTCCACATCTACCCCAACCCATAACAAATAATTTTTAAGTCAAGTGGTATTTACATAAATACAGACTTATCTTCCTAAAGATATTTTTTATAAGGGGCATTATTTTGGACCCTATGCAACCTAGGCTAGCCTCAAAACTCAAGATCTGTTTAGCCTGTCCATTGCCAGGATTGCAGGTATATGCCACCACACCCAGAATCCCGTTCTCTGCTGTGGCAATGTATTATGCAATGTGTCTCAAGAAGCCGAAGGCATCATCCAGCCAGGGGACAGAGACCCACCCACCACATTCATCTCTGTATCAATCCCACTAGTGTCCAATAGAGACCAAGTTTCTCTTCAAAGTATACACAAAACTTACGTATTGTTAATTATTTGAAATCTTTCACCCTTCTTAAAGGAAAGGTCTTCTGTAGTTCTAGCTTCATAATCATATAAGGCCACAAATATAGTGACACCACCTGGCACGGGAAAAAAAGACCAAGGTAAATGACACACCTAAATTCATAAAAGAAAGAAACAACTATCCCCAGTAAAAGCTTAGGCTCAGTTTCCTCCCTGCTCCAGTATTTATTTTTAGAAGGTGGGTTTTGAGTAAGTTGTTCTAAGGCTTCCCATGAAACCATTATACTGCACAAATTCTAAAATTCTATAAACTCTGTAATAAATGTAATTTCACTTTTGAAGCAGCATTTCAGACTTGAAAAGGCAGCCACACTGCAGATTAACGGGGAGGGAAAGCACACAGACTACTGGCACTTGTCTTCAATTCCTTATCCGCACAGGAAGGCAGTTCCGTCTATAACCACTACCAGCAATCATTAAGGCTTCCTTAATGTTCACTTTATAGTTAAAAATGAAAATGTCATATTTGTCTGAGGTTAAGGCTATGGCTAATATGGATTATGCAATGTAAGTTCAAAAACCAGCTGTCAGATCTAGCAATGTGTGAACATAGTTAGAAGATGAACATATTTAACAACTAATCTATTATGAGAAATCAGAGTAGAATATATACATATATGTATACGTATATACATACATGTAATATATAATAAAAATGACATAACAGTGTTTAAAATATTTCATTAACAGGTATTCTAGTTTTTAAAATGCATAATGCCACTTTTAAAAACCATGCATACTTATGAAGTATAACAAAATGTTTTGAAATGTGTAAGTTATAGAATGGTTAAATCAAGTTACATCATATATTCATCTTTTTTTGGCAAGAAACTTAAAATCTACTTTCACCAAATTTTCAAGAATACAACTTGCTACTAAGCAGAGTCATTAGGTTGTACAATGGGACTCTTGAACTTACTTCTCCTGACAATTTTATCTTTTTACCAACTTTTTTTTCTGCGAAGGGTGGAAGAGGATCAAATCCTTAGCCTACTACACGTAAGGTCAGTCTACGCCTGGACTATACCTAAACTTCCAGACCTGACCACTGATGGACATATTCTTTTGAGACATTGTGTGTATCAGGCTGGCATCCAACTCACAGAGATCAGCCTGCCTCTGCCTCCTGGGTGCTGCTGGGATTAAAGACACGTGCCACCACATCCAGCTGATGCCACCACAGTCTTAATTATGTATGAACTCTTATCTAGTATAGGTCAGCTGACGCTGCATCCATTATTAGCTTACATCCATCAGTATGTATGTATGTATGTATTTATTTTGAGGCAGGGTTTCTGTTGTAGCTCTGGCTGTCCTGGAACTCATTCTGTAGACCAGGCTGGCCTTGAACTCACAGAGATCTGCTTGCCTCAGCCTCCCGAGTGCTTGCATTAAAGGTGTGTGCCACCACTGCTGGGCTCCATCAGTATTTTTAAAGAATATGAGAGAGAAAAGGCAGATAATAAAACTGTAAGTCAGTGATAAGTACAGATACTGAGACATGGAAAATGCATTATAAAACCTGCTGCCTCGAAATGCTAAAGTAGTAGAAAAGCAAAGGTATAAGAACATACTCATACACAGCACCAGCTCACTCAGCTGGCTTCTCCCCTCAGCTTTTGTCATCAATTAAGTTGTTTATTTGGCATCTCTACTTCACTATCTAGTAGCATTTAAAATTTATTATGAACAAATAAAGTTCTTGATTTTTCTCCTTTAATCTGTATGTGCCCAAGTACTTTCTCTGTAAGCACAGGGCACTGTGATGTAAGAGGGCACTGTTAGTTCTAGCTGTAGACTGGACAACTCGCCTACTTCCCACTGCTCCTGTGGCCACCCCTCACATGGAAGACTCGAGGAGCTGCCGTAACCTGCTTCTACTCTGCTTCACTATCGCCCATTCTCTGCACTGCTGCTGGAGTTTTCACGACTTTTCATGATACTAACTTTGAGTATCTGTGTACCTGCGTCTGGGTCACGTGTGTGCGGTGCCTGAGGAAGCTGGGGGTGGGGGGGACATTGAATCCCTTTGAGCTGGAGTTTCAGGTAGTTTTCAGCTGCCTGATGTGGATCCTTGGAACCAAACTCCGGTCCTCTGGAAGAACATCAAGTACAAACCGCCACGCCATCTCTACAACCCCTAGAGGGTTTTTAAAGAGGAAACCAAGCTGGTAAAATCCTCTCCTTAAATCTGAAAGCACCTTTCTAGTTTTGACAAACACTCAAACTCCTTCCTACAGTCTATGGTCCAGAATAATTAGTGTCCTGTCCAACTGTCTAGTCTTATACCGCTCTCCCATCTGCGTATAATGGTCGCTCCAAGTCTACTTTTTGCTTTCTTTCCCTAGCTTTCCAAATAGGTCATGTCTATCAATCAAGTATCAGTTCAAGTGATTTCTCCCTAAGTTGTCTTTCTGTGCCAACTACAGAGCCTTCACCAATTGTCTTCTTTTTGCCTTCGTAATACTTAAGCCCTACTGATCACTGTTTATTCACTAACTGTTATCCAACCATCAGGCTCAAAAGTTTTGCTTGCATTGCTCACCTCTCTATACCTTGTACGAGACATTCTGTCCCCATCCCCACCCCTTCCTCCCGCACCTCTATCTTTCCCCAACTATCAAATGGACATCCATGAATGGAGTATTTCACATAAGTAAATTGCTTTAAGTACTGGGAGTGGATGTGGGAAGAGTTGGGGTGAGGATTGTGGGGAGTGAAAATGATCAAAATACATTGCATGCATGCATGAAATTCACAATAAATAAAAATACTGTATTTAAAAGAATTTAAGTAACTAAAGAATTATCTGTTTATATCAACATTTACTTTAGCCACTTTGAATTACTATCATTCCTAAATAATTTCAAGGCTTGTGTTAGCTGTCAGAAATGGCACTGTGGCCAATGATTGATATTTACAGTTGGGGGCTGAAATTAGGATTGTGTTCCACTGCGATGTCTACTACTCTCCAAATGCTATCTAACAGATCCTGTGTATGACAGTCCTCTGGCTACTGGTCTAGAGGTGAGCAGAGCAAGAAAGAGATGTACATACAGTCCATGCTTGTAGGACAGATTTCTCTTTTGCTTTCACTGATTATTAATAAAGTCATGAGTCATTACATTCGTCCTTGGTAGCTGTTTACACCCAAGGCTGTGGTGAGCACTCCAAGGACTAAAGGAGAAAGATGAAAGCAACACCATGCCTTGCTGAGATCATGGAACCAGGGAATCCTAGACATTTTTCTAAGCCAGCTGTGCTTTCTTATTTCAAGAGAAAAAGCACCCTGATGTGGAATGCTGGGCAAAGAGCTTATTTTCTTTCTTTTTAAAATGCACTTCTAGGACTTCCTTATTACCTGCAAGATTGTCAACTATCACTTCTTGTCATCCTCTGAAGGAAATGACCATGTGATAAACGGAGTTCTGGAGTATGGTACTAAATCTGTTACTTATCGACCGTGACTCTGGAGGAAAACTACCTGAACTCTGAGCTTAAGGATTCACTTTTTAAAATCAGGACCTGGGCTGGAGAGATGACTCAGCTAGTAAAGGCGCTTGCCGCCAGCATTGATGTCCTCAGTTCTGTCTCCAGAACCCCAAGGTGGAAGGGGAAAACTGACTCCTGCAAACTGTCCTCTGTTCTCACACTATGGGCATGTAAGAGCACACACGCAAAATAAATAAATGCAATAAAATCACAATCTGCTACAAAGTGTACTAATTGTCACTAAACTGGCATGTAATTAACATTTATTAAACAAATAATATAGCACTTTAATACTTGTTAATATTTTACAGTCCTAAAGAGCTAACAGATTGCTGAGGGAGAGAATAAAGGATGTTTTTAAGTCTCTGTATTATTCCCAGTGCCTGCTACACAGTAGCTGCTCAACAGTTACTTGGATAATGAGCTAATGAAACAATGTATGGTATAACTCAGTAAATAGTCACTATTAGCTATCTCCAAATTTCCCAGAATCCTTTCATGTATAAATTAAGACTTCAGAGCTGTAGATACAGCTCCATGGTAAAACACTTGCCTAGCATGTTATGTTGGAGGCTTTGCGTTTGATACTCAGCTCTACGAAAAAGAAACCAAAAATATGGGGCTGGGTATGGTGACACATGCTTGTAATCCCAGTTCTCAGGAGGCAAGGCAGAAGGGCTAAAAATCTGAGACTGCCTTTCGTTAGAGACTTTCTTTGCTCATACAATTTTTTTAGGGAGTTTGGGGGGGGGGGAATCCTCTAGTAAGAAATTTTCCCTAGTAGTAAGTAGCCAGGCCTGAAGTATGTAAGGCCCAAGGTTGTGCTCTCTGCAGCCGTCCATTTAAATCTCACCTGTTAAACTTGTAGGATATGAACTTGGCACCACTGAGAATGAGGAAGAGGCTCCTCCAAAAGGAGTCACCCCAGAGGACCCTCCAAACGGTGTCATGGAAAGACTGTTAAAGTTAACCGACGCTCCCTTTGTGGAAGAGGTTGGGGCAACTGCGGTGTGGTCTGCTCCATAATGACTGGAACTTGTGCTTACAGGCTCTGGAGGGCTTTCCGGTGTGTATTTAATGGCTGGACTTTTGTTTTCTTTACTTTTAACGCAGCCCATTATCAAATCTGCAGAGGCAATAAGGCAAGTATTTGAGAATTAGTTAACATACAGGGAACTTCAAAACGACAGAGTCGAGTCTGACATGACAGCACAGGAAGAGGCAGGCGATCTCTGGATCTGAGGCCAGCCTGATTCATAGCAAATTTCGGGTCAACCTGAAAAGATGACTTCCAGCAAGGCATCCCCCCCCCCCCCCCCCCACACACAAAAGGATGTTTTAACAAAACAGCAAACAATACTAAAGAACAATTAACAGGGCAGGTTTCAACCTCTCAGCTTTCCAGCAAACACCAATTTCAAAAATTACCCTTTTTGCTTATCACTTTGGAAAATTCTAATTCAATACTCAAGACTGAATTTTATCCAAAAATTAGTAATACCCACAAAATACGTTAAACTGCAAAAATATATCAGTATAATAAACTTACAAAATTATCTAAATACGAGTCTAAGTATTAAGGAAGTAATAATAACTAAAAGTTTGGAAGGATAGCAGACATATCAAGAGTTAAATTTTAAACCTGACAGTAGGTTCCTCTAATTACCCAACACCCTTCCTTTGGCAATTTCCTTACTCGTTCCCACCTTCTCCACGCAGCACAAATTCAGCCAGGTGGTGCTCACCTCCTAAGACACCCCTCCAACTCCACAGCCTCTCCCTGCAACCGTCACGCATGCTTTCCTTTGCTCGCCGATGAAGTCTTCCATTAATACTCCTGCCCTGCCCTCTCTCCTTTCCGCTATGTTCTTGGTCCTTATAGTAAATATAAATAATTTTCTTTTGTCCCCTCTCTCTTAGTCAAACTAATCATAATCACTCAAATCTGATTATTCTGCTTTTATATACCTCTTATTTCCCCTCTTCTCATATATCCACTTAGCCTTTTCAATAGGTCAGGACAGACCAACACTGTCAGTCCAGTTCCATCAGGTACTGCATCAACACCTAGGAGCCATTACTACTGTCCCCATTCATTTCAGATGTTACAAATGTTAAGGCGCGGTCTTATTTTAAAGTAACGGTCAGGCATTAATGAGAGTTAAAAGACATTTGGTGGTGTGTCTGTGAGTGGGGGTGCTGCAGCGGTTCTCAACCCTTTGAAGTCCTTTCACGATTCTTTCACAGAGTTGCCTAAGACCATCTGCACCTCAGATATTTAGAGTATGATTCATAACTGTAGCAAAATTACAGTTATGAAGTAGCAACAGAAATAATTTTATGGTTGGGGGGTCACCACAACATGAGGAACTGCATTGAAGGGTTGTAGCATTAGAAAGGTTGAGAACCACTGGTTTAGTTAATAGAAGAACTTGCCACTCAAACCTTATGACCTGAATTCCATTCCAAGAACTCACATAAAAAGCTGCATGTAGTGGCAAGCACCTGTCATCCCAGCACTCCTACTATAAAACAGGAGGAGAATGGGCCTGCTAGCATGGAATAATCCAGCACTCCTACTGTAAAACAGGAGGCCGAGACAGGGAGAATGGGCCTGCTAGCATGGAATAATCAGCACAGGAGAAATAAGAAAGACCTTGCCTCAACAAGGCAGAAGGGAAGAATTGACTTTTTTCAATTAAAGAAAGTTTCATGCATAAAGGGTGTTTTGTTTGAATGTACCTGTGCACCATATGTGTGCATGGTACCCACAGAAGCCAGAAGAGTGTGCCAGATGCCCTGGACCTGGAGTTAAAGAATTGTGAGCTGCCATGTGAGTGCTGGGAATCAAACCCAGGTCCTCTGGAAGAGCAGCCAGTGCTCTTCCACCAGCCAAAGAGTAATCGTTTTTCTTGTGTGTTTTAAAGAACAGACTCTTGAAAGTTGTCCTCTGATCTTTACATGTGTACCATGGTGCACACATACACACACAATAAATGCAGACTTTCCATACAGATTATGTATGGGTTGCTATGAGTTCCAAACTACTGACTTAGAGGTATGTGTTAACATAAATTACTAGACCACAGGAGGAACTGGTTCTCATTTTTTACAAAGGTCCCACACAAAGTGTAAAAAACAAGACACTGTGAGATCTGAAGAGTATCAAGGGAGGGAGGCACAAAATATTATAGAACACGAGAGCAGTTTAAGTGAGGCCTGGATGCTGAGGGAAGGAAGCAGATCCTACTGCTATTCTAGGGTTCTTGTAGAGTATGTAACTTATTTAGGAATGAAAATTATGGAAATCCTTTTTCTTAAATATCCTCACAGTTTTTACATAAAAAATTTTTGCCCCTCAAATTAACTAGATATCATTTAAATGCATTCAGATGCATCCATCTGCATGAGAGGGTGTATAAAACTCCGTAACCAACACTATAATCACAACATACAATGTTTTGATCAACCCTTCCTCAGACGATTCCCAACCACAGCCCTAGGTAACCACTGAGCAGTTGCTTCTCATTAAAGATTCCTCTTTTCTAGTGTTTCACATAGAGGGAATCACAATTGTAGTCTTCTGTATCTTTTAAAAATTAAATACTGTGTATCCGAGATAGCTCTACAGTCTTACAGATATAATCAGCTCATTGATTTTAACTGGCATTTTCTTGTTAATGGGTTATTTATTCCAGTTTGGGGCTATAAACATTCCAGCAAATCTTTGGGTGGGTGGATATTATGTTCCCCATCCTCAGCAACACTAGGAACAGACCAGTTGGTTGGTCACAGAGATGAAGTTTAAGCCCCTTTTGCTCTATGAAGTTGTTTTGTGTGTTTTCTGTATCTGCTCTGGTGTAAGGGCCTCACAGTCATGTGAACTCCATTTTCTTTACATACTTAACACCACTTCTTTCCCTCTCAAAAGGCCAGGATGTGTATACATGGATCTAGACAGACCGGAACATCAATATCGCTACCACTTCACTGTGTTCTCAAAGTTTACAATTGGCATCTACTGATATCAAACACCAAATGCACCTGGCTGAGTGATGTACACACAATTACTACAAAACTATTAAAGCCATTAGAACTAAAAATTAGCCACTGAGTTCTAGTCTAGTGGTAAAAAAAGTAGTCAGGACCTGAGTAACTGCTAAACACCTTACCACTACCTAATCTGCCCCATAAAGAAGCTTATTATAGTGAACAACAGTTAACACAGAGGTTCACGACTAGTGAAAAGTGCAGAGAATAAATGGCTATGGAATGTTTAACTCCAAATGGGGTATCTGTGTCAGCCCCCTCCCTGCAGGGTTGAGGGAATATCAAGAAAGAGGGGGGTTGGAAAGTCTAAGAGCCAGAGGCTACGAAATAGCGTTTTCTAGACACTATTGGTAATTGAAAACATGAACTCATAGCAGCTGATACTGCCTGCACAAGATCAAGAGAGGCTAATTGCAGCACTGATGGGAATTTGATTATGAGGTCCACACATATGTAATCATATGTATAATCATATAATTATGATTATAATAGCTCAAATTTAGAGCTATTGGCAGTTGTATTTAGGGCTACTGGCCATTGTATTTAGGGCTTGGGGATGGACCTTAGTTTGAGAAGACAGTTTGCCTTGCATGGCCACTGCATTTAATCTCTGGCACCACATAAAACCAGACATGGTGGTACACACCTATAACCCCAGAACTCAAAAGAGACAGAGGCAGGAAGATCAAAATTTCCAAGTCATTCTCAGCTACAAAATGAGTTAAAGGCTAGCCTAGCCTACAGGAGGCCTTATCTCCAAAGATCTTGTTTCCTTCTACAAGTCACATTTTATGTGTGTTCATTTACATTTTCTTTAAAAAGAAAAATCAACAGACTATAACTTGATTCCAATCAATTTCACAGATGAACCCAACATTTACATTTATATACATTTATATTTCTTCTAGACTTAAACATAGCAAAAGTTTTAGGACTATTTTTCCAACACTAATTCCATAATTTAAAGTTTTTCAACTTTATAAATATCAGAATTTCCTTTACATTTAGCTGAGAATGGTGGCACACGCCTTTAATCCCAGCACTGGGAGGCAGGGGCAGGTGGATCTCTGAGCTCTAGGCCAGCTAGTGCTACATAGTGAGACTGTGTCTCAAAAAATAAAATAATTTTTAGAATTCCCTTACTAGAACCTGCTTTATAACAGCATTTTAGTAAAGCTGGAGAATCTGAGGTGGGTTTTAATGCATCCGAGTCAGTCAGCAGCCATTACAGATTATCATGATATATAGTAATTAAGATCCTTAAAAAAAGTATCTTACATGAAGATAGTTGAGTTTTATTTCGACAGTTTTATTTCCCCACAGCCCTAACATGTTCCTAGGAGGAGGAGATGGTTGCTGTATGTTACATGTGAGGAACCTGGAGCTGAGGAAAGCTTCTGCTTAAAGGAGATGTGGCTAAGCAGGACCCAGGTTTTCTGCTTTCTAAACTACGTTTCACACATCCTCTCGGGTAGGCTTGTGTCCATTTTATGTTCATAGATAAGTTATTAAATATTAGCTCTTTATAAAACAGGGTAACATTGGCAGCTAGCCTCACTATTCCATCAACACAAATCCACTCACTTTGAAAAAAGCCTCCCGCCTCACCAGGAACTTGGCCCTTTATTACTAGTAATAGGGACTAAAAATTCTCAGACTTAACACTTTTAAACTTTTAAAAAGAATCTAAATGTATATTCTTTCCAATTTTAGCAAGCTAACCGATTATGACATCATTATATATTGTAACCAGTTAGAGGAGAAAAGTTGTAGTCTGGATTTTGCCTAGATGGCTCCAATTTATAACAAAGTTGTAAATCTTTAAGAAAGCTACAGAAGACAGAGTGTGCATCTAATGTACATGGCTCTGGGTTTGGTACCAGTATTGTTAAAAACAAACAGGAAGAAAAACTTACAGAAATTAATTTATAAACCTACTTTTAGAAGAAATAAGATAAGCAGTCTCTATCAGTCAAGCAGTTCCGTGAGTCATAATATAGTCAATGATTTTTCTCTGGTTTCATTTCAATACCTCCCTTAGAACAAAGCACAAAGGACAGGCAGGACCATAAAACAGAAATGTAGGGAGAAAGGAGGAAGTGGCAGACTACTATAGGGTGTGCATACTGTCTCCTAAAAGCAAACAAAGAACTTAATTTTCCAAGAGTCAAAGAACAGAAAACATGATCTATAGAAAACTGAGTTTGCAGGGTTCAGTAATGGGAGCATTACTGAATTACACTTTAGATACACAGACAATTGACCTTAAAGAAGTAAGCCTACATATGCCAAGTTCTTGGAACTTCATGGTTTCATATCTGATCCTCCTGCCTCATGCCTAGTTCATGGCTTCTCTAATGAAGTCTGTAACAGACTGCCATGAGAAGGACCTGATCTGACATACAAAATATGCAAACAATTGTAAATAATTCATAATTTATTTTTGCTGTGGGACATAATTTCTAAAAACTATCAAATTAATCGAAAGCCTCAAGATCTATACACATTACTATAGTTCTGCTAAAGGAACATAGCAATAAGATGACTCTTAATGACATTATGCTATACCCATAGATCAGTGTCTCACTCATACATCACCAGAGAAGCTTTCTCCTGCCAGTAGGTGAAACTAATACAAAGATCCACAGCTGGACAATGTGCGGAGAGTGAGAGACCTTGGAACATTCAGTTATAAACAGGACGTCTTCACCAAACCCCTCCCCTCAGGGTGAAGAGGGGGCAGAAAACATGCAAGAGTCAGAGGGGACGGATGACACCAAGGCAACAGAGTCTTCCAGACACAACAGGACCGATGCACATATGACCTCAGAGAGCATGGCAGCACACGAGGGGCCTGCACAGGTCTACTCCAGACAGTGCTGGAAATTGATGTAGACACACACGCCCATTCCTAACCAAGAAGTCATCTCCACCTGACAACTGCTCACAAATGAAAAATTAATGTGGGTATACACAGCACCTTAAGGGTAGGTCCCATGCCCAGCACTAGATGGACAACACAAAGTGAATTCAAAGGTATTTTAGGAAATCTTTTGTCCCACTTTGCTTTGTTTGGGTGTTTTTTACATTATTGGTCTTCTGCTTGCATACTGTGGTTTCTGATCTTGTATTTTTATGTTCTGTGTGTGTGTTTCTTGTGATCTTTGTTTTTGTTGTTTGTTCATTTTGTTTTATTCTCATTTGCTTGTTTTTTGGCATGTCTGTTTTAAGAGAAAGAAAAAGAAGGCATGGAAACGGAAGGGTGGGAAAGTCGGGAGAGTTTGGGAGGGGATAAGGGAGGGAAAACTGTGATCAGAATATACTGTATAAAAATATTTTCAATAGCTGGGCAGTGGTGATGCATGCCTTTAATCCCAGCAATCAGGAGGCAGTGGCAGTCCAATCACTGTGAGTTCAAGGCCAGCCTGGTCTACAGAGTGAGTTCTAGGACAGCCAGAGTTAAAACAAAGAAACCCTATCTCAAACAAAACAATATACGTATGTGTGTGTGTGTGTGTGTGTGTGTGTGTATACACACAGACACGTGTGTGTGTGTGTGTATATATATACACACACATACATGCATGTATGTATACATACATACATATCTATATGTATGCAAATATACATATATCCAATTAAAAAAAAGAAAAAATTAATTTAAAACAACAGATCTCCAATTGACAACTATGGGAACTAATATGGGAACAGAGTTAATTACCTTCATACATAATCATTAGAAACAACTTAGCACACAAGCTCCTCAGAGAACTTCTGGGTATCAGCCCATACTCATATTTAGCCTGCTCTTGTGAATTTTAAGGTACTTTGACATCTATCAAAAGAACCTTTTAAAAATAAACTTTATTTAAAAAAAGCTTTGCAAATAAAAACATTACACATCAAAATTAACCAAATCAGAATCCACAACAACTTAATGAACTTTGAATTGGCCTTTGAAACAGAAGCTGTGAAGCTTCCCATTAAATTTTACACTTTCAGCATCAAATATATTTTATACACTTACCCACCACCCAAACCACAAAGTCCATGACAGAATTAGAGTAGAAAAACAATCAGCTCTATGTCCTTTCATAATTCATGTCTAACTGCATTCAGTCCAGAATCCCCTTATATTTAGCTTTGCCTTGTTCTCTTTTCTTCATGTTATACTGAATATTTGTTTACATTTATATGTGTATTATTGGCATAAATGATACCGAAGCAGGAGGATCTTGGGCTAGCCTGGGCTACATAGAAGACTTGTCTTTTTTTTTTTTAAGATGAGGATATTTAGTTAACAATCGAGTACTATCTTCAAGTTCCTCAATTAAACTTAACTTTGAAAGAATTTTAGATATACAGAGGGGGTCCAACCAGATTCTCTTAGAACCCTGCCCTTGATAGTAATTTATGCTACCTAATTAATAACCTTTGATTCTGAAGCATGTATATTACTGTAAGTAGGTTTTTGTTTGCTGTAATTTAATACAGGGGTGCTGCTTCCTGGTTTGGCTTGCTCAGCCTGCTTTCTCATAGAATCCAGGACCATCAGCCCAGGGATGGCACCAGCCACAATGGGCTGAGCCCTCTCTCATTAATCATTATATAAGAAAGTGCCCTACAGGCCCATGTTTAGTCTGATCTTATGGAGGCAGCTCTTAATTGAGGTTCTCTTCTCTCAAATGACTTTAGCTTATGTCAAATTGACACAAAACTACTCAGCACAGTAGGGAATCCTAAACTGTATGAATACAGAGAGTTAAAGAGCAGCTAAAGTGGAGAGTGAGCAGAAGCATGCATGTGCGCGCGCGTGTGCGCGCACACACGCACACACACGCACACACACACACACACACACACACACACACACACTCTGTTCTTGACTGTGGAGTTAACTGTTTCAAGTATTACTACCCTGATTCCCCTGCTATGAACTTTAGGCTAAAATAAAACCTTTCACCCAAGGAAACAAAACTAAGACATGGTCTCAATCTGAAATGTTCCATGAAAGCTCATTTGCTAAAGCTCTGGTTGCCGGCTGATAGGGTTTTGGGAAGTTGTTATTTTGGTTTCTTTAAAAACACAAAATGGTGTTTGGACTAGGTTTACATCGCCATCCCCGGTGTGGTGGGTGATTATGAGTTTGATTTGGAATGCTCGATACTGGTGGCTATAATTTGGTTGGTAGTTGTTTTGGCACGTGTAGCTTGTTCTTGGGATTGTGTGCTGCTTGGGTTTCTGGGAATTTTTGCTTAGCATATAAACGGTTTGAAGCCCCGAGAGCCAGGGTGGGTGCTGGCTGGTGGTTCATCAGTTGGTTTTTCCGTGGTTAGTGTGTTGATTCTCGCATAGAACATCAGCTGGAGAGACTGGGTTTGCAGATAGTGAGCTGAGACGCTAGTCTGACTCACTGTCAGCTAGTGCTCTCCAAGCTTAGGACAGCCTAAAAAGCCTGTGAAGATTTCTTTCTATTCCTCCTTTCTTCTTTCCCTGAACTGAGGGTAAAAGATTTCAGTTGACTACTACAGGATTGCATTTCCTTCTGGAAACTCAAAAGTGAAGAATGATTTCCTTGCCCTTCGCAGCTTCTAGGAGCTGTCAGCATTCTTTGACTTGTGAACTCACCCCTCCATTAAAAAAAATGTTCACTTACTTTGTGGGGGGATTCATAAGTGCATGGTATTTGCATGGAGGTGAGAGATAACTTGTGTTCTCTCTTCCTACCAAGTAGGTACCAGGTCTTTACTGGAAGGTGCCTTTACCCACTGAGTCCTCACTTATTGTAGTACCCCTCTATGACAGCTCACCAAGAAAGACACGGAGGCATTCGCGTATGTTCAAACTGCCAGACCACAGCAGAGGGAATCACCATCATGGCAAGCACCATCCCGGAGAGTGGAACCCCAATCATGTGAGCTCAGGTGTTTTAACTGATTCAGAACTCCTCGGGTGCAGATCATAAGCAATCAAACATCCCCCACAGAAATCCAGCACCTGCAGACACTACGAAACGCCAAGGCCTATGCATCCCTTTTTCCAATGGTGCACAAAAACAATCATTTTAAACACAACTAAAAATAAACTTTCACAACACTCACTGGCCCTCATTCCTCCGTTTTTCTGACAACACTTACTCTCCCTTACCCTCCTTCCTCTCTGTCTCTCTCTCTCTTTTTGGACTTTCTTCTTTTCTATCACTCTTAAAAAACCTTTTGGGGATGGCAGGATGGCTCAGCAAGTACAGAGACTTACTGCCAAGCCTGATGACCTGAAATCAAACCCTGGCACCCGCATGGTAGAAGGAGATAACCCACTCCTGCAAGCTGTGCTCTGATCAGTACATACGTGTACGGTCACACACTCACACACACATACACATACACACACATGGGAAAAAAAATCAAAGTCTTTGTTAATATACTGCGCCCACTCAGATATCCCGGGAGGCCCTCTATTTTAAAATTCAAGCAAACTCTCAGTCTATTAGCATCCTCAACTGCACCTACAAACACGTGTCTGCATCCAACCTTTTGTGAATCTAGATTAGGTTAGCCCTAGGCACGACAGTGGAAAAAGAAGGAAAGAGAGAGAAAAAAAAAAAAAGAAAAGAAAGAAAAGGAAAAGAAGAAAAGATTTATTTTCTTACTTTATTGTTTGGCATTTACTGAGTTTATGCCAAACGTGCTAAAGAAATGGCACGTTTTTCAACTTTTCCTAAGTGAGATAAATATGTAATTTTCATGATCCAGCATGTGTCAGAAGAAGCAAAAAACACAACTGTAAAATAACACTTAAACATTTATTCATTATTGTGTGTTGTGGGGCCACACGCATGCAACTGTGAAGGTCAGAGGACAACCTGCAGGGATCTCCTCTTCCCTCCTGCCGTGTGGGCTCTGGGGACAGAATTCAGGTTGTCAAGCCCGACATCAGGCACCCTATCAGCTTGAGCCACCTCTCTGTCCCCAAACCAACTACTAGTATCAGTATCAACGAGCTACAATGAAAGCTGTATCAAGAACAAAATTATAGGCATTCACAAGTATTACTACTAAAAAAGGAAATAATATTAGAATTCAGGAGGGGGTAAATCTGAAAAAAAAAAAAAAAGGTATTTTATTTCTAAATTATGCTATCCCCTCCCCCCAGACAGGGCTTCTCTGTCGTAACCCTGGCTGTCCTGGAACTCACTCTGTAGACCAGGCTAGCCTGGAACTCACAGAGATCCGCCTGCCTCTGCCTCCCAAGTGCTGGGATTAAAGGTGTGTATCACCACCACTTGGCAATTCTTAAGAAGCCAAAAAAGAAAAAAGAGAAATTAAGCATCTACGTTTGTAAAATAAGAGCTTTCATGGAAACAGAAACAGAAGAATCCTTCCATAATATTATGTCTCCATCTACAAAGCTCAAAGGGATTTCGGAATCACAATTTAGTGACAAATACTAGAAATAGTTTCATTAAAAGCTGTAATAATTCATTAACTCAGTCTGAAAATACTAACAAATCTACTTTAACAACTGTGCTGGTTAGTTTTTTGGCAGCTTGGCACAAACCACAGTCATCTGAGAAGACGGAACCTTAATTGAGGGGTTGCCCCCATCAGACTGGTCTGTAGGCAAGTCTGCAGAGCACTTTCCTAACTAATGATTGAGGTGTGAGGGCCGAGTCACCGACAGGCAGCGCCACCCTGGACAGGTAGTCCGTATATCACAAGCTGGAGCTGGTAGCAGCATACACCCAGCACTCTGGAGGAGAGGCAGGTGGGTCACTGAGTTCTAGGCCAGCCTGTTCTTAGACTGAGTTCTAGGACAGTCAGAAGTACAGAGGAAAACCTGTCTCAAAAAACCAAAACAAATAAACAAGCAAAAACAACAAACAAGCTAGCTAGCTAGCTGTGAGAGCCACGGAGAGCAAGCCAGTAGCAAACAGGGTCTCTGCTTCAGTTCCTGTCTCCAGATTTGTGCCCTGACTTCCTTCAGTGACAGACTGTGATTAACTTTGAAGTTGAAATAAACCCTTTCCTCTCCAAGTTGCTGTTGGTCACGGTGTTTTTATCACAGACGTAGACGTCAAACGAAGACAACAATAGAACAAAGAAAGATGGCAACAAGTTGGAAAGGAACCAGGACTGTAGCTATTGTTCCTGCATAATCTAATTAAACAGAAAGAGCTAAGCCAGGGAAGTAACTGAAAAATCACTAGACACATGAGACTTTCTAGAGCAGAGGAGATGGATCTCTTTAAGTTCAAGGCCAGGAAGGTCTATATAGCTAGTTCCGGGCCACCCAAGGCTAGAGACCCCATCTCAACTTAAAACACACACACACACACACACACACACACACACACACACACACACACACACACGATGTACATGAGCTTTCAACTCAGAACACAATTAAAGTAACTTTAAAAGGCCCAACAATTAAGAAGACCATTTATTGTAGATAAGAGGGAGAGAACAGCCAGAGGCATCTGGAAGGGTTCAGACTGAACACGGCCCGCAGACTGAAGTGGGCCATGGGAGGCGGGCAAGTAGAGGTCCAAGAGAGGAGCTGTGGACCAAAGTGACCAAGTGACCCAGGAGACCAAGGGGGTGTGTAGCCAAAATGGCTGAGTTATATAAGAATGGGAAGCTGGGGATAGGGATCAGAAGCCCAGTCCCTGGAAAAGTTTAGGGTAGAGGGTGGAGTGAGGCGTGCTGGGAGGAGCCACAGGGACTGAGACATGTCCCAGGTTTCTCTGGGACCTGACAATATCCAACTTGCTTCATTACTGGGTCATTTCTATGGCAGAGATAACACATCTGCCCACCAAAAACTCATTTTCTCCTCCTATGTATGAAGTTGTTATGAGCAGCTAAGGGCCCTGACAGGGACTGTTTTTCCCAGTTCTCCTTATAACCATCCGGTAAATCCATATGACTAGTTTACACCAACGTAATGTGACAGGAACTGATGTGTGCTATAGTTTTTAAGAAGCATAGTCATGAGACATATCAGAATGCTCTCACTGAAGATGGATTACTGTGCTTCGGTACAGTTAAGTACTACTCTTAACATTTAGGTCTCCCTGCCAATACAAACATTTACTTGAAAAAACTAATGTCACTAATTTACATAAGGTCTACCATACCAAAAAGTTAAGTAAAAACAAAAGTCTGTGGTTGCTGCAGTTTAGTGAGGTATCTGTTGATCGGCCTATGAGAAGCAGACGCTACCAGCTGCACATTCTAAACTCAAATTCACAAGTGTCACTGTCTTGGATTCATGGAAAACTTTATGAGCTAAAACAAAACTCCCCACCCTAGGCGGCTTACACTAGTCTAGAGCTGGCGCAGTAACAACTGTGAAAAACCTGTCAGTCTTTACGTGAAGGGTTTCTAAGCAAGGACAGCGATGAACTGCTGAGGCTGTGCACAGAGGACATGTACATGTAGTAACAATGTTACAAAGTCTAGCTGGCGTTCCCACTACAAAACAGTGCTCTCGCTTACCAGGGAGAGCAAATGGTATAGTTTCAGCTACAATTCAAGGTATAAAAAGAAGCCAAAGAAGACTTTTAAGGTCGTGAGGAGTAAACACATGAAGTGTAAATGAGTAATGAGTAAAGACATCATTTGTTGAATGCTTCTTTGTTCTTTCCATGAATTAAACTTAGGAAAAAGACCTGACTAAGAAAACATGCCAACAACTGTCTGTTAATCTGAGCTAGACATTCATAAAGAGTCCTTGTATCATTTGCCATGATAAACCCACAACCAATAACATCTGCAGCAAAAGAGCTTCTTCCATTGAGAAGTGTAAGAGTCAAGGATAGTGGCAGATGTCTCCAGTTCCACCACTGAGGAAGCAGAAACAAAGGCCAGAAGACTATGCATCTGAAGCCAGCTTGGGCTACAGAGCTAGTTCAAGGCCAACTGTGTGAAACTGTGCACACAAACAGCAAAAGTGTGAAGTAAAATTTTTTCTTTGCTCCCAATTCAAACGTATGTTTTAAAATAGAAGGAAAAAGATAAGTCCCCCCTTTTCTACACTACTTCTATTCCCAAGGAATAAAGGATTCAAATCTCAATTCTGCTAAATCTCAGTTCTGCTAAATCATGAGAATGCATCTCTAGTAAGTCACATCTGCTCAGGCCCTCCATGAGTTTTCTGTATATTTGGAAACATATTTAAAACATTCAAATTAATTGTGGTAATACATGTTAAGTATTAGTATCCGAACAAACTTGTCACAGAACAGGCTTTTTTCATTACTCAATGCCCAAGACTAGGGATGGACTGGAAACAGAAAAGGACAAAATACGGAAGGTATAAACTCTACATCATGTCAGTTATCATTTTCCACAGCCGCTGTCTTCTTATTTTTTAAAGCTTCACTCTGTCCTGTAGGGTTAGAGTAGGCGGCAGGTATCGAAAGCTTTCCAAGCAGGTGGGAAAGATTACAGAAACTTCTTTACTCAAGTTCACTAGGAGGCTTTAGTGATTTTCAACAGGAGCGGGGCTGTAAGGTAGGAAGGGGCTGAGGAGACAACAGGGTCATCTACCTACGAACACTTAAAGGGTTCTTGTAGACCCATTTTACTCATTCATAGAGTACAGATTTAAAAAAACAAACAAAAAACCCTGAAAACTAAAACACACTTTACTAACAAAACACTGTTACGTCTGTTTCTTAGGGTTTTACAGGATAATTTTAATGGACTACACAGAAATCTAACCAGACAGACTACATTACAAGAAAAGACATTCTTGGGAAACATTCATTCTCAAAAAACCCGATAAACTGGACACACAATCTACTTGCAATCTGCAGACCTTCAAGGGTGAAGACTGCTAATACCCATGCTTGCCGTGTTCCAAAGGTCAACTACACATTTAAGAGAAGACACCCATAACTTATACTTTAACAATAAAATAAACCTAAATTTGAGCCAGTAAGATGGCTTGGTGACCTGAGTTCAATCCCTGAAACCCCTATAGAGGCGGGAGGAGAGAACCCACCCCACAAGCTGCCCTCCGACCTCCAGACACAGCTTGCAGCAGGTGTGCTCTCTCCCATCATGAATTTGCATACACACAATAACTAAAAATTTTAAAAATTAAATTTGAATTTTAGTGACAGCAGCCATTTTCCTATCACAGCGTGGCAAAGTCCTCATCCAGATAGCCACAGTTATCTGATAGCCGGTATCGCCGCCAACCGCTTCAAAGGACAGTTAAGACACTGATCTCCTAATACTGTCCCATAAATGCGAAACTTAAAAAAGCTTTGTATTTGTGTTTACAAACGCGCTGTGAGGCCTGAATAGCCCGGTCACAAGAACCTGTATGAGGAGAAAACATTGAATCCATGCTTCCTGACTGGAGAGTTGACTCATTTTTACTTGTTGTTAAATCTAGCTGGTATAAAGAGACATATTAAAACTCTCAGAAGTATCACACACTTAGCATTATTAAAATCCAAAAGTACTGTAATGGATTATCAAACTAAAAACACCCACCAACCCATAAAATTTACAAAAGCTACATAACTATAGCCAATTCTACCAACTAGGAATCCCTAGAAAGCAGAAGTTGTGTTACAGCATTTTTATAATCAAAATTAGCATAGCTCTTGTCACACCACAGGGTGTCCGCTTAATGAACGGCATAATATTATATTTGTTTGAAAAAATTCATTGTAAAGTCTATAGGTCATAGTTTGTATTTTCACTTTTATCATTTCTATGGACCTGACACCTAATTTTACTGTAAATTTCAGACTAACATTTTCATAAAATTTTATCAAAACCACAAAAACTTCAACGGTAGCAGAAGTAACATTTTACAGATTTGACACAAAACTAAAATGTTATTAGGAACCACCTGGTTCAACCATCTCTTACCTAAGACGTTTCCTAAATTGACAAAGCTACGGAACTGGTCACTGTCACAAGTGGAATCATGTATGCTAATTTAAGAAAAATGTCTTCATAATAGTTCTTTTTTTTTTTTTAGTTCTTTCCTCATTATAGCACATTTTCTTCTCTGTTCCTCTCCATATGCCTTTCCTTTAAGGTATCCTTATCTGTAAAAGACTAATCACAGGAGAACAAAGGTTAGACTTCAGTACATCTGCTTTGGAACAACCCTAAGAATCAACCTTTATATGCACGCTGTCCACCCACCTCACTACTCTAACTGCTCCTGAGTTCTAAGAAACTGAAAACTACATAAAATAAGGCCAGAGATAGAGACAGAGGCAGAGAGCGCGGAAACAATCTAAGACTAACCAGTGTTAGAACAGAGGCTGAAAACGAGACAATCGTGAAGTTTCGGCGGTCAGTACTTCTCACCCTCCAGAGAGAAGTTCTGCTGTTAAAGGCTAGACTCACAACCAAAACGTCAAAACTGTAAAAAGTACTTCTTTAAAAGAAACTTTCCTAAAAAGTAGTTTTACTTCAACTATATTGTTTTTAGTTTATAAAGAAAATCTTTAAATAAACTTTAAATTCACATTTGCAAGACTTTTAAATTATTTTTTAAAATCCAGAACAAAACTTTGATAAAAAACAAAACAAAAACTAAAAAAGCACTAGCTAATTTTTATTTTGGTAAAGACACACATTAAAATGTTTGTTGTAGATAAAAAAGCTCATAAATTACAGTCATACCGTTATATACCCAAACCACATCTTAGATACAATTCAAAGATTACTTCTCGGACTGGTGAGATAGCTGACTGGGTAACACTGAGTTCAATCCCAGAACCCACATGGTAGGACATGGACTCCTGCAGGCTGTCCTCTGACCCCCCCCCCAAAAAAAAAAACTTTCTCTAAATAAATAATTGTAAAAGTCTTTTTAGAAATTCCTTACTGTGTGTTACTATAAAACAGCCCTTTGCCACAGGAGCACCATGCCAAACAGCCACAGAAAGAAAGAATTACAATTTTAATAGAAATGTGCTTTTTCCTAAGAGCTTTGTGGGACACAAAGGGAGGGATCTTACCAGTCTCTTGCTAGTGGCCTAACGACAAAGTGTACTTGATCATGTTCGAACACTCTTCTGTATCTTTTCCTTCCCTAGAGTTATGTAAATTTGAATTCTTTCTAATCCTCACCTCAAATTAGCCAAACCCCGAACCACGCAGTATTTGCCAGGATTAGTAAAAGGAATTGTCCCTACATTTTCAGTGGACAGTTGTAAAAAGAGCAGTATAAGCCACTGTGATTATTATTGCAGAGGCAACAAAAATTGCCCATGGCACCTTCCAGCCTGAAGTTTGCTGATACCGTATTTGCATTTTGTTTTCTTTTTTTACTCTTGAGACAAGATATTACTAAATGGTCCAGGCTGGCATCGATTTCCCAATCCTCTCATCTCAGCTCCTCCCAGTAGACGAGAATACAGACTGCCATGCATGGCTAGTACTTGTACTTGCTGAGGCTTATCTTCTCAAATATCAGCAAGAAAAAAGGAAAAAGAATTTTGGATTTCTACTTTCAAAAATTTAATCTGGGTGGTGGTGTTGCATGCCTTAATCCCAGCACTCAGAAGGCAGAAGCAGGCAGATCTCTGTGAGCTGAGGCCAGCCTGGTCTACAGAGTGAGTTCCAGGACAGCCAGAGCTACAACAGAGAAACCTTGTCTTGAAAAACCAAAAATAAAGATAAAAAATAAAATAAAAATTCAGATAAGATATGGGTAGTTAGTTCTAGAACTAAGGCCTCTCAAGGGTCTTCTACTTTTTGTTAATGGAGAGTCCCATATCAATGCATATCAGCAATCCAGCCATCCCCCAAATAGTAACTGTTAGTTGCAGAATGGAATATGTTACATGCTTCTTGAAACCCAACAAGGGATACCAAAGGACACCGTGACGCAAGCAGATGATGCACTCAGGCTTGTAATTCAGGCCCTCAGTACGCCATATTATACTTCTCAATGACAGGATTCTCCACCTTTCTTGGAATATACTTTCCAATCTTAAGCTCAACTCAGACAAAGATATGCTGCCATCAAGTCAGCTGGTTCCAAGACAGAGGAGAGCTACAGCGGTCAAGGGCCCTGCAGCGCAGACTTCTTAAAGGATACTGCAGCAGCATGGACTTCTCTTACCATCTTGACTGCTACTACAGCTCCTTTGCTAAATCTGCCTTTGAGTGTAGACAGGGGCTGGATGCTCACAGTCACCCAGCAGCTGCAGCTGAGCAATGCTCAGCTAATTGTGGCACTGGAGCAGCTGAGAGAAGAAAAAAGAAAATATATACCCTACCACAGCCACACACAAATGGCTGTACACAGTATTAGTAACACACCAAGGTACTTCAATAGGAACAGAGTATTTCCTTTAAGGAGAACCAGTTCTATCTTGCTAGGGGACTTGTATTTATATTATAACCAGTTTAAATGAGAAGCAAAGGTGATCTAGCCATGTAGTTCTCTGAACAATGGAAGATCTTACTAAAATTTCCTGTAAATAAATATTCATACAAGGCCAGAGTCACAAACATCACCTTTACAATATGACAAAGTTCCTGTGACATAAGAACTTGGCACAGATATAATCTTTGTCTTCAGTGCTCCATTACAACAATGCAAAGCAACAAAATCAACAGCTAAAACAGCAAGCCACGACACAGAATAAAGCAGCATCAAGCAACCACTCTGCTCCTCTGAAACATACCACCGTCACTGCCTTCTTCTGCAACAAAAGAGTATCCTATCTTCAGACGCTACATACCTCATAAAATGTTAGTGAATGAAAAATTACTACACAATGAGAATCTCACGACAATATCAAAACGAACACTGAAGTTTTTTAGTTAAAGGATTACAGCTCTGGGCAGAAAAAAAACCAAAAAACTGGATGAGAGTCAAGACTTGCTATATCAATTCTGGTTTTCTGAAAACGAGGTACTTGATAACAGAACAGCACCCGTTCATTCCATAAACATTTTGATTAGCATTTACTACTTACATTTAAAACCAGTGAAGCACAATGCCTTCCCTCAAAATATTAACATAACACTAACAAAAACCCCAGGACTCTGTGAGAAATATTTTTTTTTCAAAATTCTCTCATTAGTGTACATTGGATGTGTGTCGCATTTCCAAAGTAGTTGTACACACAAGTTTATGGCAGTTATGATGTGAAAAAACCAGTCCTGTTAGCAAAGGAGGGACCACCGAGTGTTCTAAAGTCAGTCGCCCGTGACTGAATTCTCTAATAAAGAGGGGAAAGATCAAAGGGTATGACAGGAAATCAGAGTGTCCTGAAAATTAAATTATTAATTTAATTAAAGCGCCTTCTATATTGCATTATACCCAGGTTTCTTAAAAATATTTTCACGTAAAATATAAAATCCAGGTACAGAAAAACACGCAAATGTATGACTGGATGAATTACAGTAGGACCAACACCTCCACGACCCTAAAGTTAAAGAACTGCTGCTTCCAAAGTGGAAGTGGGGGCCCTTAAATCTTTGTTCTTATGCAAATCACTTCCTTGTATTTCTTTTTAAATAATAGTTTTATCACTTAAGTTTGCATTCCTAGACATCAGAGCCTGGCAATGCTCTTAAAAAAAGATCTGCTCAGGCGTCTTTCCTAAATAATAGTAATAAGACTAATGCCCACACTGAACTGACTCAACAGATTGGAGCTAAATATATTTTAAAGCAAAATTACCCATGGCAATAAGCTATTTACCGCTAAAACTGCAAAAAAGAACTACAAATAAGGATTAGTAATATTTCACTTGTACTGGGTCACTGCTTTTTTTTTTTTTAGTGTGTTCTTTTATTTATATACCCAACAAGTAGAATTTTATTTGAAAAGACAATGATTTTTTGGGGGTAAGTTCCTCAACTGAAAACAAATTTTTGACTACGTATTAATATTATCCTTTGACCATATAAGATAAATTTCTACCTATCCTAGGAAGACCGGTCAGGGCTATAATTTTACGTTCAGTTGAGGAGAAAGGAGTCAATTTTGTGGTTTGTGAAGTCAGCAAAAGCTAGCTGCAAAACTAAAGCTATGATAACATCACCATGGTTATGGCAAAGCACGTATTTTAAGATCCTTTATCTTTTCTCCGGGAGACACAGGATACAAACTGTCTTGCATTCAGGTTTCGATCAAAGGCAATCATTTTCAAATCCAGGACCCTCTGAAATGTCAATCAGCATCTAAATTCTTCACTGAGGTTTTGCACGTATTCAAAAATCAAGATACGGCTAAATGCTGACATGGTAAGAAGGAGAGGAAAAAAAAATAGTCCTGGTGAACAGCTTTCCTACAGTTCGTGTTCTCTCTCCTGGTTGCTGCATATGAGAGAACCTTGGCTTTTAATTCAACATTCCCTTATCAGTCCCCCCAAAGTGTTTCCTGTCAACAACCGCCGCGCTCCTTAACAGACAGATCACGGACTGTGCCTCAAATCCTGACGGTCACACAAGCACACTTAATAACCTTTTCCCCGGTGTGGGATTTAAACTCACAAATTCAAAAGGGTGCTTAAACGCCCTTTCAGCGGTCAAGACACTCTCGGCGCGGCACTTTTACACAACGGCGCACGAACGCACTGCATCACAGAGTTCTGCGAAACCACGACCCGGCCGCGGGACACGAACACGAACACGAACACGTACAACGGCCGAGCGCAGGGCTGTGGCTCTCCCGCAGACTTTTGGGGTGATTTACTTTGATAACTGTCATTCGTCATTCCACGGCTGTTGCAGCCGCTTATGCAAAATAATAATAATGATCATCATCATCATCATAATAATAATAGTAATAATAACAACCACCACATCCACTACAGCAGTCCCTATTACAGGAATGTTTCCATTTTTCATCAAACAAAACAAGTCTTCCTCATGCTCCCAAAAAGCAAAAGCTGGAAGCAATTATCAAAGGGAGTGGAAAAGAAAATAAAAATAAAAAACCTCACTCTCAAAACCACATTCTCGTTAACCCACGAGGACCGACCGATCCCGACGGGAGGCGGAGCGGCGTGGCCGCTGGGGATAACACTTCCGAACACCCGCGACCGCGAACAAAGGAGAAAAACTTTCTAAGCTCGTCCGTCGCGGTTCCCGACCGGCCGCTCACCCGCCGTCCCCGTGGGCTCGCTGCACCCGGACGGCGGCGGGCGCAGGGAAGCACCGAACCCGCGGCCGCAGAACGGAAAGGGGCCACTCCCCTGCCTCCCGCTCGCCCCGCACGCCGGGGGGACGCAGGATGCAGCGGCGGCGGCGGCGGCCCCGACGTGGATCGCGGACCGCAGGGCGGACTCGTACAGGCCCGGGAAGGACTGGACCGGGCGGGCACCGGGCGGGGGGCGAGCAGGTAGCGCGCCCGGGACGCACGCCCGCCCTCCCTCCCGCCAGGCCCGCACGTCGACCGGCCGGCCGGGGGAGGGGAGAAGTTACTTCCCAACTTCCCGACTCCCGGCCCCGCGGGCGGGCGGACCGGGCGGGACGGCGGGAGGCGCGACGACGCCCCGAGGAGCCGGGAGCGGGAGGGCGGGCGCCCGGGCCTAGCGCTGCCCGGCCGGGTCAGCCGCCGAGGTCGCGAGCTTACCTGCCGTCCGGCCGCGCTCGCACGGGTCCCGGCGTGGGGACGCCCGCGGAGCCCTCTCCCTTCGCCACGTCCTGCTCGCGGGCCGCCGGGGAAGCCGCGACGACGGCAGGGCACGGGCGGCCCGGGACGCGATCCCGGAGGAGGAGGAGGAGGAGGAGGAGGAGGAGGAGTTCCCGGGCGCCCGCACCCCGCGGCCTCCCTCTCGCCGCCGGCCCCGCCCCTCCGCTCCCGACAGGGTCGGCCGCGCGCCAGTGCGCGCGCGCGCAAAAGGGGCGGGGGCTGCGACTCCCGCCCCTCCCCTGCGCGCGCGCACGCCCGCTCACCGGAACTCGCTTCCCCGCAGCCCGCTCGAAGCGACTTACTTCCGGCGTCGGAGCCGCTCACCCGCGCGGGGTCCGTGAGCGACGACGGCTGTGGCGGCGAGGGCGAGGCCAGGCCGTGTCACGCCTGCCGGCCCAACATGGCGGCGGGGCCCGCGCGGGCTGCTGAGGGGGCGTGAGAAGAAAGCGGCGCGCTGCGCGATTCACCGCGGGCGGCGAGCGAGGCGGAGCTCGGCCCTGCGCCCCGGTGCACCCGGGAGCGCGGCGGGGCTTCCGTGTCGGGGTTAGCTCGGGTGCCGGGGGATGGTCTCTGAAGGGACTGTGCGTGTCTGAGCAATATGTCTCCACACGTCTCGGTCCGGGCCTCTTCCCGGCGCCGGGGGCCCGTGTCTGCCCGTGCAGGAGGCCGCCTTTCCCCCACGAGGCCGCGCTCCCGCCCCGTCGGACTCCGCACTTCCCCTTTCCGTCGCGCTTCCGGTCCGACGGGGTTACCCCAAGCGTGGATGTGGGACTCGTGGTTTCCTCTGTGGTTTTCAGACAAGTGCAGGATCCTCCTTGGCGCGTGCCAGACAGCACTGTCCGCCGGGCCGCTGTGTGAGCAGACTAGGAACTTCAATGCGAATCTGCATGTGATGCAGACCGGTGCTTTATATTGCCATTGAACGACTAAGGAGTTAAGATATATATAAAAAATATACTTTATATTATTATATATGTCATTATATAATATATTATTCATATATAATATATATTATATATTATAGTTATATGTAATATGTAATATATATATTGTATAATATATATATGTTCCATTTTTCTTAAAACTAGAACATTAATTACTTGAGCTCGTCTTCTTAAACCTCTGGATTTAATAAAACATATCACTTAATAATTAATAAGAATCTCTGGATATAATAAAAATACACCTGCGTTCCCTAAACTCTCAATCTCAAAAGCAGAACAAAAGCCTTCCCGTCTCAGTTTAACCTGCTTTGAATGTGTTCTTCCTTTCCTGTTATTTCGTTTTACTGTGTCTTTGAGACGGGGGTCATGTTTAGCCCACGCTGGCTTTGAACTTGTACGGTGTAGCGCGGTGTAGCTCAGGAGCTCCTGAGCCCCTGCTTTTCCTGGCCCCCACTTCCTCGGTTGTTGGGGTTGCAGGTAGATGCCATCACACACAACTACTGAGTTTTGAGGTAGGGAGCGGGTATCAGAATCGCACCTACAAATTATAGGTTGTATGTAATGGGTATTAATTTTAGAAATGTTTGGAACTTTTTTTTTTTTTTTTTTTTTAAACAGAGTGACAGAATCTGGGATGTTTTGCCACGTTTGGTGTTACAGAAATTACCGTGAGCTAAAAACCTATTTTGTGAAATGGATGAAGTGAAGGATGTTGGCCCATTAACTCTTGCACAGGGTTAACGGCGTGATAAGGACCTTTCTATCTTGAAACCTTGGAGGAAGTCAGTCCTAGGGAGGAAGGCAGAGGCCAGGGCAAAGTTTAAACTATTTCAGGTATTTCTAAACCTAAGGTGTTCGTATTTGTTAAGGTTTATTAGTGCCTAAAATTACTGGGCTGTAAGTTTGAATTACTAGAAGTTGAACTGATGCCGGGTGGTACCCGTGATTCTGCCTGGAATTGATTCTGCTTAGGATAAACTTCTGCTATCAGGGAGAGATCTGCCCCTATCACTAAGGCCCCGTGAGGATTTTCTCTTGTGACAGTGGAAAGCCGGCTGCTCTACACAAGGTGCATGCAGTGTCTGACCTCAGTCATCCCTACCACCAGACAAGACCCCTTAGAGCAGTCTATCCTTGTAGCTTGTAGCTCCACGGCCCCTGACACTACCTGTACCACTTTGGCTTTGCCTTTCCCAGCTGGCCATGCCTACTCCAAGAGCCCTAGAGTCCCTCCCCTCAGCTAAGATTTGTAGGCTTGGGCATTTCTTCTTGAGTGTGAGGCTCATTGTGCCAAGCTCTCTGAAGGAGTTCAAGTGACCCATGACTTTCTCAAACTTCGTGTCTTCATTACCTTGTGGTGGGCATTGTGGATTTGTTTTACTTCCTTTTAGCTGGGGAAGAGTTGTCTACATGAAGTTCAGCAAATCCACCCAGTCTTCTTGCTGCCTTTTATTGATTTCTCTAGCTTTTAACTCTGTGGCCACCTGGTCTACAATCTTATAGTTATATCCTCTCCTCAGATCCAGGGCTGTTTTGTGACAGTGTAGTTTTTGCTTTGACATCTACTTTGGGATCCATTGATTTATTCTCTAACTTCAATTCTTTCAGTTTTTTTTTTTTTTTTCCAGTTTGGATTTGGTCTTGTAACAAAATTGGTACTTTCAACTGTAATTCTTGCTATTTGCTCTGCATGCTTCTATTATAAAAGCTTGCCTACATTTTCAAACTCACACTCCCAGGTGACACTTCATTTTGCCCTCTTAACAGCAACATTTACACGACACTTGCATCTGGCGCCCTGGGTATGCCCTCTGTAGAGCGAAATGCAGAACGTAATGGTTGTGGATGCTGTCTGGAAAAGGCACAAACTAAACAAAAACTCCCAGAACGCAAAGACAAAACAAAACAAAATACAACTTGGTGTCTACATTTACCTCAGTCCTGTGAGTAAGGGCAGGATTTCTTGCTTTCTGTACAGACTAGGAGTGGAGCCCTTTCACAGAGCAAAAGATAAAGCAGATCATGGCATTACTCTTCCCCAGAGCACTAACTCCAACCTCAGACTCCTGCTCAGCACAGGTTTTACAGCAGCCACCCTAAATTGGAATGTGTTGAAAGCTATCTGACACTCCTGCCCAAATAGGCTGGTCATTTCCTCCCATGAGCTGTCTTTGCAGTCCCTAAGACTTCATTGAGTGTTTGGCCTGTGCTTATATGTCCAGCTGGTGTGTAATCATAATATCGGGTGTGTTTCTGGCTTTGAATTTAAACTCCACTAACTTGCCACCAGCTTTCTACTCATGGAGATCTTTACACATGGGTTAGGAAAAGTAGGACATAACTTTGATTGATGGCAAGAAGTTGAAGTTAGAAATATTTATGAGAAAAACTAAATCAGGCTGTATCTTTAAAGTTTACTGAATCAGATCATGAAGCATAAAAGATTGATATTTGGGAGCTTTTATAATTAGATATTTTGCAATGTTTGCAAAAAGCTTGGATTTTAAACAATGAGTTTAGAATGTATTCAAACTTTAAAAAAGAAATCTTTCTAAAGCTGAGCATTTTTTGTTGCATTTTTAGCTACAAAGATCACTTTCTCACTTGTGTCTGACCAAATTTTAAAGCTTGACATAAACTCCAATGTCTTTAATTCTTTAACAAAATGTATTTACTCTTTTGACTTGTGAGTAGGGCTTTGGATGAGTTGAAATTGTTATTTTTTTTTCTTACTAAAAGAAACACATAGTGGCACATGTCTACCAGGGCTACACAGAGAAACCCTGTCTCAAAACAAAACAAAAAGAAACCACATACGTTAAATATTTAAAG
Organism: Cricetomys ansorgei; assembly: GCA_026225945.1. Lineage (NCBI taxonomy): Eukaryota > Metazoa > Chordata > Mammalia > Rodentia > Nesomyidae > Cricetomys > Cricetomys ansorgei. Next base: position 2,481,283 of record JAMJFZ010001232.1, on the reverse strand, counting down.
TAAGATCCATACTTAGGTGAAATGTGCGTGAAGTCATGTGAATATATTAGATCAGCAGTGCTGATAGAAAAGTTGATAAAATACCAGCAACAACAGCAAAAGCAGTGGCTGTCTTTTATTGATTCCCAGACTATGCGCAGAGCTTGCCTTCAGCGTTCATTAAATCCTCTGAATATCCTTGGAGGTTATCAGACATTATTTTCAGATTGGAGCTCTCAAGCTTAGAAGGGAGAGGAGTGAGAGGAGCCACTCCAAAACCTATTGAGAATCCTTGTGATTTCAAAAAATAATTATTTCTCCCTCTCTACCCACAAGAATTGTTATTTTCAGTGTCCATGTAAAAACTCTGTCGTTTCTCCCTAATTCTAGAACCATGGGTAAACTGCTCACAGAAATTCATAGCTGAAGCTGATTATGGTACACATGTTTGTAATCCCAGCACCTGGGACCAGCCTGGGATAGCAGTGAAATCTCTCAAAAATAAATGAAAATTTAAAAATAAGTGCACAACAAAGAAATGTGTAGTTCTATAAACTCAGAAAATTCCATTGCAGTCCTATATCCTTAAGAAAGGATTGGGACAAACTTAATGTATGAGACTAGTCTTAAAAGAACTAATTCAATTAAGAAAAAAACAGTCTTAGATAAGGCTTTCTGATTTTGGATTTATTCCCACTCAAACTTCCACTGAAACCTGCATAAACCATGGTTTTCAAGCAAAAACCAAACACCTGGAAAATGGTTGCATATGGAATAATTATCTTACCTAGTGAAACATATGTGTTAATGTTTCCATTTTAATCTGCCAAGTTGAGCTGACCATAGTTAAGCTTTGTGTGTTAACCACAGTGACAAGAGCCAATAACAGTTATCATGATGTAAGATTCTTAAAGTCTTAAGACTTCATTTTTAGTCTATAGTTTATCTTTAGTCTATGTTCTTATAGACTAGTAGTTTATTTTTTAGTCTATATTAAACATTTAATTTATATTAAATATTTTATTAACTTAAAGAAACAAGATAATGTGACACATACGAAAATCCAAAATACAACAATTAGCAGATTTTCAGAGACTATTAGGGCCTTTATTTCTAGAGAAAAAGGACTTTTCCCCTACAATTTTTTATGTTCCAAGCTTTCTTTTAGAATACTCACTAATGATTAATATGATTTAAGTTTGTTTTAACAGCAAAAAGAAAAAAGCCGTAGGCACTATTTCTCACTGTCCTATAGTCTTACTCCCATCATCTTATGTCTGTACCATGAGCTGCTCTTCAACTATTTCACATTATTTGAGCTCTGAGTTCTGATGATAGTTTGTCATTCTTATGAATCCTCAAAACTGTGCCTCCTAAAGAATTAGCAACTATGTACTGAAGATTCAAACCATACGTGATGGCTCTCACAGTACAGAGGATGCTGTTTGAATAACCCAAGCATGATTAAGGTAGAAATGTCTCTTGTGAAAACCATGCAGGTTTGGTATAAAAAGCACATGATTATTTTGGCTCACTTTACATAAAAATAATTCCAGTAAGTTAAAATTAAAGGAAAGGAAGAGACTAAGAAGTGAACATTTGGGAGAGACAAACAGATTAGCAATCCAGTTTATGTTATGGTGAATAACTTTAAGTTTATTTGAACTTCTGTCCAGTAAAACATTTTTGGTTCTTAAATCTCTTAGGGGCCTGTTGTCTGGTGGATTTTATGTGGAAACCTTGAAATAGAAAAAAAAAAAATCTTTTATAAAAGGCTTCAGAATAAACAACTTCAAGTTTTTTTCAAAGCATATTCTCTGTAAAAAATACCAGTCTCATTCCTTTAAGATGATGTATGTCCACAGAACAAAGCATTTCCTGAGTCTGTTTCAAGTACATAAGACCCATTCCTAAGTGCTTACCATGTCCTTTCAAGAAGCTGGAAGGGACAGGATTAGGTGAGAAAAATACAGAAATCACTATGAGACCCTGAGATGGTTTATAGAACACAGCTATTCAAAATCCTGTTGAGCTGTTGATAAATTTGATCCTTTACACGTGTTTATTTACCTTTAAGACAGTCAGTTTAAATATCCGTGTAAGTCTATGACAGTGCAGAGATCTTTGGATTCTGAGTCAAATACAAATTTTGGTACTATTGTTAGTGAACACAGGGTTTCTTCTTGGAGTGATGAAAATATTGTGGAGCTAGTAGTCATAATTGCATAGCTTTTTGAATGAAAAAGCCACTCAACTATAAACTTTAAGGATAAATTTTACCTTATATAAATTGTGCCTTAATTGAAGTCATTCTTACCCCCAAATCTGATGCCTTTTTTGTAGCTTTGAAATCTAATGGGGGCAAGTAAACTTTCCAGTTCTTAGGACTACAGTTTTTCCACTCTTAAACGAGGGGATTGCATGAAGCAAATATTCCTTTGAACTACATGTTACAATCCCTTCATGAATGGTGATCAAAATCCTTTAAAAAATGGAAGCAAAGAGCTATCTGACCACATTGCATGTTCTATGGCATGCATGTGAAACATTCGCTTCTTTGTAGATGTGTAACAGTTATAATGTAACTACTTTAACACCATGGGTTTCAGTAGAAATGTTAGACCCCGAGTATGGCAGCTGGCTTATAATGTACTTCCTCTGTAGCTTAGTCATCATGCACTATATGATTTGAAAGTACCGAATTCTCCACTGGGTTCTGTAAACCTCACAGGTAACCCTTCGTTTTTTAAACATCTAACAACGTGTCAGGCAAGAAAGAGAAATTGTCCTCAATTGTCCTTGTCTTTGTCCTCAAGAAAGAGAAATTAATCGTTAAGACAATCATTCTATTAGGACAAGAGCTGGAATTTGAGCTGAAATAGTGCACTTCTAGAGCTACCACTCAACTAATGTGAGTTCCTATCTAGAGTTCTCATGATATTTTTTTAAGTTTAAAACTGACATACAACCTTTTATCCCTTCTCCACTTTAAAAAAAAATACGTATGTTTGGTAGCGAATGTTATTAAAAAATAAATATTTTGCTGATAGGCACTAAACCTTGTTAGAGCACTAACGGAGATGAAGGAGGTATAGCCTTCAAGTTGGCTTTGCCCATCAGCCCTTTGTTGGGTTACAGGTTTCCTCTGAGTATCAGAAACTTAAAAACACAAATAAAGCAACAGGTTTCTCTGTATTAAAAGGCCTTCCTCAAGAAAAAGCGAAACTTCTGAAATTCTGTTCCTCTTAACATGAAGACTCCTCTGAGGCTGGTGTACAGCTCAGGGGTCGAGTGTGTGCTTAGCACGCGCCATGAGAGGAAGGCCTGGCTTTGGTCCACAGCACAGAAAAAGGAGCCGGACACTGTTGGGCAGTCCTCTAACCCCAGGACGGCAGGGGCTTGCGGCAGAGCTAGAAGTCGAAAGCCAGCTTTTGCTTCACATGGAGAGCCTGTCTCAAAAACTTTTTTTTTTTTTTCCCTTTCAGCTTTAGTTCAGCTAAATTTGGTCACAAACAAACATGTCCGGTGCGTGTCCTGAGTTCAGAATGGTTCTAATTAGCTCTTTAAAAAGGCAAATGATGATAGCATGCCCGAGCATTGAAAACCAAATTTAGATGAATGGCTAAAATATATATATATATTTAAAAAGCACAAATGCCTAATTCTCTGTTTTTATTTTTTTAAGAGTCTATTCAATATGCACACATGTTCCTCCTTTTGTAATGATTCAATAACAAACTTTTTTTTTTTTTTTTCGTGTGAGACCTTACTGTCAAGGAGCTTCCAGGCTCCTCGGCAATAATAATTGAAAGTCTGAGCTGGCGAAATGGCTCAGCAAATAAAGGTACTTGCCGCCAAGCCGGATGACCCGAGTTTGATCCTAGGACCCTCATAGTGGAAAGAGAGAACAGACCCCAGAAAGTGGTCTCTGACCTCCACATGTGACTCACCACCACCAACAATAACTGTACATAAATTGTAAGGAAGTTTTAGAAGGATAGCCAGGCATGGTGTTGCTTGCCTTTAGGAAAGCAAAGGCAGGCGGATCTCGAGTTCCGTGTCAGTCTAGTCTGTGGAGTGAACTGAAGGACAGGCAGAGCCAGAGAGAAACCCTGTTTCGACACTGGGCTTGGAGTGCTGGCTCAGCGGTTAAGAGCTCTGGCTCTTCCTCTAGAGGATCTGGGTTCCATTCCCAGAATGGAACTGCCTGTGACTCACAACTGTCTGTGACTCCAACTCTAGGGAACCTTGATGCCCTCACGCAGACACACATGCAGGAAAAACACCAACGCACACAAAATAAAAACAAAACAACAAAACCTTTTTCACCAGGCACACTCCTTGAATCCCATCTCCCTTGGGAGGCAGAGGCAGGTGGATCTCTGTGAGTTTGAGGCCAGCCTGGTCTACAGAATGAGTTCCCGGACAGCCGGAGTTACAAGGGAGAGGGAGGGAGATTGGGAGGGGGGGTGTTTTTAAAGGAAACTTACTTGACTTTTCTTTAGTAAAACTGATGGATTTAAATTGGTTGTTACCATGAGTTTTTGTTTGCTTGTATCATTACAAGCATACTGAACCTCAGCTAAATTGCTACTGCAAAATCTAGCTTCAATTAGATGCTTTCTCTGAGTCATGCACAGCAGGGCAGTTCCCCTTGTTTTCAGGGCTCTGAAGTCTCATCATACTTTGTGTGCATGTATTTAACGTGCTTAGATCGTTGACATTTCTTGAAGCACATATAAGATACTTAACTAGACATTATCCTGCAATCTGCATTTTGCTATTACACAGTTAGAAGATGTAGTCTAACATATTTTCTTCTTTTACCTTTAGTTCAGCTCAAATTTGAATATTTAACTTTATATTTAGCGATCATGAATGCTTTAGAGTATTTCCTTAATTTTTTCCTCCCCTTTGCTGGGGCTTGAATGGAGGGGTCACAGATGCTAGGCATCACTCAACCTCTGAGCTACATCTCAAGCCCCCCAGTACTTCCTTTTTAGTACTACACTCTAAATTGTTAAATTTAAACCAGGCTGCTAATGCCTAATAGGCCAAGAATAACAGCTATTCAGGAAGGATTTTGCAAATTCTTTGTAGAATTTAGAAAGGAATGGAGACTCCTGGCCGAGGTGGATCCCTTCATGCCCACACTCTTACCGTAATCTTTCCCTTGGAATTAAGTTCAAGATAAAGATCCCAGCAAAGAACGTAAGTAATGTAGAGAAACAGAGAAAGGCACGTGTATAAAGCATAAAACGGGACATGAGCTTCAGGTGTGTAAAAATCATCTTTGGGGAAATCAGATTACAGATTTCTCCAAAGTATAGGAGAGCAAATTTAACAGGGGCGTTAGCCAGTAGAAAGTATTAGAAACTGTGTCACCAGCCACACACAGGATTCCTGGTCATTTCTTTTTAAAGGCAAGTACCATTTATTTCACAACCGACAAGCACCAGACAAGTTCCCAGCGGCTTCAATTCTTCCTACTGATCCTATACTTTGAAGTAGCAATGGAAGGCGAAAGCCCGGAGAGTCAGAAATGTCCTGTTTGTGGCAAATACCTGTTCTGAATTTGGTCAACTAAAAAAGGAAATAATAACATTCTAATTTATGAACACTCAAGATGAAGAAACAGGCTTAGGAATGTGAACCGAGGTGGCCAGATTGTACAGCTGTGGTCTTGACCTCGCGTTGCAAGGTCGCCTCTGTGAACCACTAAGTTGTTCCCAGCACCTGCTTCTGTTGTCACATACTGGTAAATCGTAACTATGAGTAAGAGAGGCTTAGGAGTCTTGCTAAAGTTAAAACTGAATTCCTAACTGTAGGTCAGATCCTTGCTGGGGATGTAGCTCAGTAGTAGAGTTCTCGCCTAGCGTGTCCAAGCTCCTGGGTTCAATCCCTTGCACCACGGAGAGGGGAGAATTAGAATCCTCACACAAAGTAATACTTTTGGATGTTCATTATGAAAGGTTTTTATTCTCAGCCATAGATGTTGATAATTGCCTTGTTATGAGAACATCATAAACAAATTACATTTGTAACACATTAGTTCTTTTTTCCTACTTAGAAACCATTTGCATCTTAAATATCTCCTATGAAATACTATCTAATGTATAAAAATAAGAATATTGAAATAAAGTGATTACCCAGTTTCTCTTGCTCACGCAACAACAGAAAGTCTTTTGTTAAGAAATGCTTACTAAAGTGGATAAAATGTAGCAACATATCCTACTTTCACCCTCAACAATAGAATAGCATCTACCAAGATGAATAATAGCTTGCTTTTTATTAAAGTGAAAGGACTATAAAATCACTGGGAATTTAAGATTGGGTTAGATCTTAGGCAGAGAGAACAAATAGCTTTGAAAAGCAATGAGCTTTGGGAAAGGTGATTCCAGAAAGGGAAGATGTGGGCACAGGCAGAGCTTTAATCCCAAATGTGCATACAATAGAGTGTTCGGAATGCTAGAAATCCAGGCTTTGTTTAGGGTGAGAATAGGAAGGAATAGTGTTCAATAACTCAGCGTTGGACCTTTCACACTGAATGTGAAATTTTCAGTCAAATATCTCTTGCTTTCACTGCATTGAACTTTGAAAGAATGGAGCTTTATCTGAACAACTCCTATGGCTTTTGTGCCAGTCCCAGTACTTTCAATGCCTGACAAAAGAAAGAAATTCTGCCAGTATTTGTTGAAGGAAGGAAGGAAGGAAGGAAGGAAGGAAGAAAAGGAAGGAAGGAAGGAAGGAAGAAGGAAGGAAAAAAGGAAGGAAGGGGACAGGTAGATTGAATTACTCAAGGTCAAACCCAGTGAGTGACAATTTATGACTGCACAATTTGTTTCTGAGAGCTGCAGTCGTTATTTCTCCACTCTTGGCTTTTGGAAAATGTCATGGGGGAATCTTAAGAAGCTTCCATGAATGTTCTCCAGAGAAACAGATCCAAAACAATGAGCATGAACATAGGCACGGATCATCAAGAATTGGTTCATATAGTTGCTGACAAGCTCTTCTGCACCGTTGAGCAACCAAACCACAGCGCAGAGCCGGAGAACAGGTGGCATGATTCCACACGGAGCCCAAAGGTCTAGTAACTTGGAGGCAGGGCAGCTGGGGAGACGGTTCAGCAGCTCAAGTGCTTGCTGCCCAAGGGGTGAGGACTAGAGTTCGGGTGCCAAGAACCCATGTAAAGCCTGTCAGTGTAGTTGTGTTTGTAATACCGGTGCTTCTGTGGCAAGTTGGAGGCTGAGAAGGAGAGCCCCTGGAAGTCCCTGGGCAAGTGAGCTCGGCTTACGCTTCGACTGTCCTGACTAGAACAGGTTCTCTGTTGGTGAGATGCAGTTCACTGTTTATCTGAAGATCACTCAAAAGATACCGCATTAGGGTTCTCTAGACTCTAGAGAAACAGAACTTATAGAATGAATCTATTATATATATACATTATGTGTGTGTGTGTGTGTGTGTGTGTGTGTGTGTGTGTATGACTTACAGGTTGGCGTCCATAATCCAACAATGGCTGACTGTGAATGGAAAGTCCAAAAATCCAGTAGCTGTTCAATCCACAAGGCTGGATGTCTCAGCTGGTCTTCAGTATATTCTGGAGTCCCGAAGAAGTAGGCTCCAGTGCCAGTGAAGGATTGGATGTTCTAAAAAAACAAAAGGTGAGGGCAAGTAGGGAAAGGTCAAAAGCCTTCTTCTTTGTCCTTAAATAGACTTCCAGCAGAAGGTATCACCCAGATTAAAGGTGAAGGTCCGGACTAGAAGTGAATGCACCCACTTCAAGCAAGGAAAACAAATCTCTCACAGGTGTGCACTCCACTTCTGGATTGCAGTTTATTCAGATATAGTCAAGCTGACAACCAAGAGTAGCCATCACGGACACCGTTTTAACACAGTATCCCAGAATGCAGTGGATGGATAGGAGAAAGGGTTACATTTTCATGTCCCTAGCATCCGTTTAAGACTCAAACATTTTCAAAATTAAAATTATACCAGTCTGGGTTATACAAGGAGATTCTGTTTCAACAGATGAAGAACTTCCCTCTTCCTCCCTCCCCTAAACCCTCTAAACCAAGCAAGCCAGACAATGCTATGTAGCAATTGGTGAGAAGCAAGAAGCAAGGGGAGATATGGAGCAATCAAAGTTCACAGGAAGAAGGCAAATGCAGAAGTTAGGGACAGGAATGACATCACCATCGGGACAATAGAGGAAGATGGTTTTGGCAGTAGCCTTTGAATAAACTTTGAAGAAAATAATTAGAAAGAGGGGAAAAAGGAAACGGGAAAAGGAAGTCTGTCAAGAGCTCAGCATGACACTGGGTGTGGGTGGGAAGCTTCCTGTAACAGCTTGATGTGTGGAACATCTGGTCTCCTCGCCTAGCCCCAAATCTAAAGAAACCTCAGAGTTCTCAAGCGACCAAATTAGACACAGTAAAAATCCCACCACCAAAAAGCCACTGCCCCTAGACTGGGTCATCTAAAGGAATCAAAAATAGAGGTAGAAAAACAAAACCTTTTATACCTAGAACATCTCACATAAAAATGCAACATACACCTGTTAATGTCCTTTATGTACTTTGGAATATTGATTTAATATTAAATCTGAAATGTAAAGGATATTTTAATTTAATCATCTCAAAGGGCAAAAAGTAGACGGCGAACTTAACAGAGAAAGAAATCGTTTCAAAGTTAATAATTGTCCATTGTGTTGTTTAATTATCTTAATTTATTATTTATTATTATTTATTACCCTTACCCCGCTTTTCCTCCTGTTTTCTGTTTCAAAACCCACCATCATCAGGCATTGTGCTGATCAAGTGCTCAGAACAAATGCCTCACAGCCATTATGATTACGAGGGTCAGCTGTGCACAGGGCGCAGCTGTAATTTCAGAACTCACGAGGCGGAGGCAGAAAGATCTTGAGCTCAAGACCAGGCTGGACTACCCAGCGAATTTCCAGACCATCATGGACAACTTAACAAGATCCTCTTTTAAAAAGCCAAATAACTGGGGCCAGAGAGATGCCCCGTCTCCCAACCCTTGGAATTCCAGCTTTAGGGGATCCAGTGCCCTCTTCTGGCCTCCACAGACACCTACACAATGTGGCATTCAAACACATGTGGCGTGCGTACACACACACACCTACACAAAAGGTTTTAAGAGCAAATAATACTAATAAATAGGATATTTGATAATAGAATTGTAACAAGGCCTTTCAGAAATATGGCGAATCTGCGATGGAGAGACCAATTATCATACCTCCATTTTTAAAATGAATTCTAAAAATCAGTTCCTAAGAACATGGCAGAGAAAGAATAGGCAAATGTTAACCGTGTGAACTGTTTGTGCCGGAGGCCAAACACCAACACTTCCTCTCTCCAGAGCACTGTTAGATAAGGTACACTTTCTTTTGAAAACAGAGCCTTCTGCTCTGCCTCCAGTCTCTGAGTTCCAGTGCTCTAGGCACCCCATCGAAGTAGAATCATTCTGTTTGTCTTTTGCATCTTTTTAATGTTCTTAATCCTAGATGTACAGGTAAACAACCTGTCGAGATTTGAAAAACGGCAGACTCTTGGGCTCTGGGCTCTGTAGTTGGAGATTTTTAGTTGTTCTGAGGATGGGGCTAAATACCTGCACTGCAGGGAAAAAAAAAAAAAAAAAGTTGGGATAGTAGATCCAAAGGGACTGCTAGATAGTTCTCATGATCTATTACAGAATGCAGTTACAGGTACCGCCATTAGATGAGAGGGTTTTGAATGTTCTCATCACAAAGAAATGATAGATATTTTTGTGGATGGACAACCTGACTATCCCCAATTGATCATTATAGAATGTACACATATATCAAAACAATCATGTGATTTTTCATAAATACGCACAGTTACCTGTCATTTACAAAACAGATCAACCCGTTAAAACTAAAGTAGCAAGTGCAGATCTCTGTTATAGAAGTACAGGAAAGATGGAGATGTGTGCACTGTAATATAAAAGAGAGAAGCGTCCAGTGAGGAAGGACAAGGACCAATGAGAGTGGTGGGGTCGGCAAGTGGGCTTTTATCAGAAGCCTTGACAGAGCATTTCCCACACAGGAATAAAGAGGCAATCCCTGACAGAACAAGTCCTTTGGGATGCTGGAGAAATTGGGATCAAAATTGTTGGTAGAGGGCTTGGGGGTGTTCTGTGATGTTCCAGACAACTAGGGGTGTGGTGGGAATGTAAACCGTCTTATGCTCGGCCCCTAGATGGTGGCATGGTTTTGAAAGGTCATGGGATCTTTAGGAAGTAGAGTTTTACTTGAGGAAGGGGGGGTCACTTGGGTGTGCCTTGGGATTTTAAAACCAGTTCCCATTTCTGAACTCTGCTTCCTAACTCACCGTGGATGGTCAGCCACCTTGCTGAGATCAACTTTATCCCTTCTTAAACCCGGAGCCAAAATAAACCCTTGAGTTGTGTTTGTCAGCTAGTTTGTCACAGCAATGAGAAAGTGGGAATGTAGATGAATCGTTAGGGAGAGGGGAATGGAGGGACCTGAAAAAGTAACAAATGCAGTGGGAACATAAACAAATCATTAGGTAGAGTCTTGATGCTTTCTAAGTAAAGCTGCCGGCATAGCCATTGGGGGCCACACATTTTTGACAAAAAACACAGGCTTAGGAGCCATCTTACCTAGGCTACAATTCCATTCCCTCTGCCATTCTCCAGCTCTTGATCTCAGATAAGATTCTTATCTGCAAAATGGGGATTTTTCTTTCCTCCCAAGCTTTTTAGGACTGTTGTAAAGACTACAGTGAATTAGAATGTGGGCTGTTTCAGAACAACACCCCCCCCACCCCTCGCGGCTGTCATGTCTCTGTTTTAAGTCAGCAACGACAGAGGCAAGCACAGGGCTTGACAGGGTGTCCTCCTAAGGTGTAGGCTACCAGAACTGCAAAGGAGTTGTTGATGAGGGTCAGGGTCAGTGAAAGCCGGAGACAATTTTATAGCAGAGGCAAGCAGTTTCTGTTTCACTTTCTTGGTAGAATTCAGCAGTAGGAGAAACAGAGGCAGGCCATCAGACTCGGGGTGGAACAGAAGGGCAAAGTGCATCCATGATTGAGGCTAACTTGTTTAGTTTTTGGTTCAAGGCAGGGCATGCAGACTGAGGGCTCACGAAGGGTGCCAGGTATCTGAACTAAGGCGCCTTGTCAACTTCCATAGGTAGGGTTAGATGGACACGCAGTGGAGTTCTGGGGGAGGGGCAATCAAGATGACAAGCATGTGTTAGGACTCCGACTTCACCTTTTCCACCCGTCAGTCATTTTCAAATTCGTCTGAGCATCTGGTAATTCCTTAGCGATGCCGCAAGGCCAATACTACCAGATTGGCTCCTGATGGAGGGTGGTGGTAGGGATAGTTGGAGAAGGTTTTATTTTTAAGACTGTAGGGCGGGGGTTGGGGTGTGGTGGTGGGGGCGGGTACTAGTATATTGTTTTGCTTTGGAAAGCAGTGCCTCTTGGTAAAATGAAAGGGGCAGGGTTGAGGATTTAAACTTGGATCTTGTCTCCTCCGAACTGGAAGTGTGACTTGTACTAGGCCATTTAAGTCCTTTGGGTTTCATTGTGCTCATCTGCACAATGGGTAAATTGGATTAGATGATCTTTCTCTGAGATCACTTTATAGAGTCCCCAAAGGTTGCAATTCAGCCTCCAGGCTGTGCAGCCGCGAGGAAGTTTGCGGGCGCCACCTTGTGGCCTAAAGGAATACTACCGCCATGAAGCTCAGCCAGGCTTTTTGGAAGTTGGATTTTCAAGGACGCGAGGCCCTATCCAGGGTAACAGTACTCTCTTGTTAGAATAGATTGCGGATGGGCTGGACATGGTGCGGGAGCCAGAACCTCATCGGGAAAATCATAATGGCTCATTGACGCACGTGAATAATTCATGGGCTGCTTAGCCTTTTGGAGAGACGTCCTATAAGAGTGGCCAAAACTTTCTTGGAATCAGCTTACTTCATTTAGGTTTCTTTACTGAAACAATGACTTTGAGAATGACTCCACCTTCATATTTAGATCGAGCTCACACGTCTCCCATAGCGGTTATAAAATGCTCTGATGTGTGCGCACTACTAAACAGCCCTTGCCGAGCAGATCAGGGTCATTTCACAGCGAGCCGTGACAGACTCTTAATTTAAAACGACCTTTAAGATTAGTGATACCGAAGAGCCAGGTGTCTGTTTTCAGAACAATTTCCTGGAAATGGCTTTGGATTATGAATTTTCTACCCAAGGACACAAGGGCGCCTGCAGCAAAGGCTGTCACAAAACAGACTAAAACAGAAGTCGGCGGGAGGTTCTCTGTAGTTCTCTGTAGGTTCTCTGTAACCTTGAACAGAGATACAAGGCCTCTGGGGTCTGAGTTCCCAGAAGCCACTCTATATATCAGGGCTGGGCTCGTGTACTTCAGCCTTCAACAGAAGCCTGATGTGGGAGCATATTAATTACCCTGACACCAGTTAGGGTAGCTCGCAGCAGTTCCAAGGTCCACTGTGGCACCTCAGTATTGAATGCTTAAGGAGTCTCTATTTGTTCTTTACCAAAACTCCTGAGCTCCCCCAGGGACTGGATAACTTCAGCAGCTTTGGCTTGAACCACACGGAGCACAAAGGGAAACTCACCGGTGTCCTGGGTCCAGTGCATTCCAGAATGTGCCTGGCATAACTTTGTGTAGATACTTCCTACACTGTAGAATGTGTTCACAGACAGCAGCTTGTCTCTGTAAGTATCCCACGCCTCGTATCTTGCAGTCCAAGCATCTGCTGTCCCAGAGTAAGCAGAGTGGTGATCTGTGTGCAGAGATTTGGAATTTTTAAAAAGTACTAAGTTCCTGAAATCCATAAAATATTTTTTATTAATTAAAAGAAAAGAAAAGGAAAAAAAAATGTCCAGGGAGTTCTTATCATTAAAAAAAAAAATCCCCCAATGGTTTCCATTGCAAATAGGGTAATATACAAACAACGAAAGATTATTTTTAAGACAGGCTGACCTCAAATTTGTGATTCTTCTCTCTCAGGGTCCTGAGAGCTGGGATTACAGGTGTTACCACTGTGCCTGGCAGATACAGATTTTTCCTATGCATTTGGGTTTGACAAAGCCACCCTCCAGCCCACATCTGCCTTGTTATGTGATAATTGCTGTCATTCTGATCCACCAGATGAAGGACAGAAATCAGATATATATATATTTTTAGCCATCAAATCTTGATTACAATTCTAGAATCTATGAACCGGAGAGAATGCTGTTTCTTGGCAGTGTTTTGGTGTGTGTGAAGAATGTGCATCTTGCATCTCAGGGCTCAGCTGAAGATTTGACACTTCCTCCCAACCCACTACCTAAGGAGATTCTTCAGCAGAAAGTTTCCTCAGATTATGGGATCACATTTTTTTTTCTGTGAATATGTTCTTGTCAACTTTTGCCTGAGTCTCATGAAAGTGGGAATTTTGTGAGACTTCTTGGCTGTCTTTGAAACGCTTTTTGATGGCAGACTCTAATCGTAAGGTCCCTAAAAGTAATTCCCCCTGAGATTCCCCTTTCTGTACAAACCAATTGTAGTGGTTTGAATAAGAATAGCTCCCATAGGCTCATAGATTTTAACGCTTGGTCATTAGAGAGGGGCACTATTAGGAGGTGTGGCCTTGTTGGAGTAGGTGTGGTCTTGTTAGAGGAAGTGTGTCACTGGGGGGTGGGCTTTGGGGTTTCAAATACTTAAACCAGGCCCAGTTTCTTTCTCTCTGTCTGAAGATCAGGATATAGAATTCTCAGCTACTCTCCAGCACCATGTTTGCCTGCATGCTGCCTTGCTTCTCACCATGGCGACAACAGATTAAACCTCTGAGCCTGTAAGCAAACTCCAATTAAGTGTTTTTCTCTGTAAGCATTGTTATGGCCATGACATCTCTTCACAGCAATAGAAACCTTAACTGAGATACCAACCCTTCCCAAAATCCTTCCTCTTCACCAGCCGCATCGCTGCCTGCTTCCAGCTGACTCCTTAATGTATATCCTAATTTCCACATATACAGTGCTGACCATTAGACTCAGTGAGACCCAGGCTTCCAGTCTGGGTCATAAAAACAGCCAGTTATTCAACCACTATAAATTTCCATCTCTCTCTCTTTTTTTTTTTTTTCCAAATAAGCTGTTTTCCTCTCTGGTACTGTGGGTTGTTGGAAATTCCTTTATTAAAGCGGGGGTTATCTTGACTCTGTGAATTTCCTCTTGGGTTTTATACCTATTTTCAAAGGAACACATTTTAAACAAAACCACATCAAAGTAACATCTCATGGCCAGCACCCAGCTCCCCCACCTGCTTCCCTGTTGTTTCGGGGGATCGTACAACCGTGGTCTTGTGCCACCGAACTCTCTCCCACACTCTGGCTGCTTCTCCTGGCAGAGTAAGGGGCCCTAACAGTAGTAGGAAACTAAGCATTAAGTCTGGAACTCTCGGAGCTTCAACCACAGGAAGACTGATACAGAAAGATTGACCGCTTAGCAGCACCCCCCCCCCCTTTTTCTGGAAATATTTAACCCTGGCCAAGTGGAAACCATTTGGCTTTCCAACTCTACGGTCATGAGCCAATGACAACGCACTATTAAGACGTGGAATCAACAGGCCAGTTCTTTGGAAGAAATTGATAATACTGTTATTCTCTTACTCACTTACCTTTTAAGTAAATATTTTAGACCAATTAAAAACAGTCATTAAAATATATTCTGCTCCTCATTATTGTTGCTTTTCAAGTGCATATGACTTTTTTTTTTTTTTTTAGCTCAAATATCAAGATAATAATCAGTACTAAAACCTGTCAGGAAAAAGAGGGTACCTCTCTGGTTCCACAAGTAAGTTCTTCACCCAAGGAATTCCCTTTCCCTTTCTATTTTCCACCTCTCTTGAGATCTCTCCCACCTCTTTCGTGATCCTTTTTTGGTTTTATGTCTGACACACAAATAAAATTTTAAATATAGATTGCCAATATGAGAGAAAACATACAATATTGGTTTTTCTGGATCTGGCTTATTTTTCATGCTATCTATCTATCTATCATCTATCTATCAATCAATCATATTTTTGTTGCATTTTTTTGAAACAGGCTTTCATGTAGCTCAGGTTGGCCTTGAACTCACAACCATCCTGATTATACCTCCCAGCTGTGGGGATTCCAGGGTAGTTTCACCATGCCTGGCTGTCCAACTTTCTTACTGTTTGCCATCTAGGCCCCTTGAAAAAGGGAAGCCTTGAACACAAAGGAAGACCAGATCAGGAGCATTTGAGAAAGACTCCTCTCAGAGAAGCCACAAAGCATCAGGAGAAACTAGGGGCCCAAAGCCTCAGCTTCAGGTTGGGGCTGACAGCTGAAGTCAGAGACGTAGACTGCATCTGACACTTGGTCTTTCCAGAAGAATAACGCCTCACGAGGTTTCCTGGCACAGAGCTGAACTCGCCTCCGTTCTCTTTATGTGCTTCAGCAATACGGCCTCTTAAGGTATCAGTTTTAAATGATAACTGGTCAAAGGGCATCAAATCACAACTTACGGCATCTTCAATAGGAAGAAGAATTTCATTATTCTTTTGGCTGAGCCCTTGTAGGCAAGTCTATCATTTGAGCAATATATTATTACTTCAAATATGGGCCTAAGTTAAAAAAAAAGACCGAGTAGTCAGTTTATTTACAATATTGTGGATAATGCTTATATTAAATTTTTTGTGATTCTTTTTTTTTAACATATTAACTTATTGAGCACAACTTTTCAAAATGAGATTTAATGTAGTAAGCTATCCTGTGAGAGTCAGGACAGGTCCTATCCATTATGGTTGGTTAAAGTTGAAACATAGTTTCTTTGTATGAAAGTAACTGTTTAAAAAAAGGTCTCAGGAAATTTTCAGTGGTTGGAGAAACGGATTGGTTTCATGCTTCTTAAGAATTTATAAATGAACTAACTAAAAAAAGTGAAAAAAAAAAGGTTGTCAAGGTTATTTTCTTCCTAGTATAGTGGCACGTGTCTGTAATCTACCAGAAAAACTGAGGCAGGAGTATCACTTAAACCAGGGAGTTTGAAGTTACCTGGGCAACACAGTGACGTACCATTTTAACAATCCGTCCATCTGTCTATCCATCCATCCATCTATCCATCCATCTAACAAACACAAAAACTAAAATAAACTCAGGGCTGGAATGACGGGTCAGTGATCATTTACAGATCTTCTAGAGGACCTGGGTTCAGTTTCCAGCACCCACATCAGGTGGCTTACTACCACCTATAACTCTAGCTCCAAGGATCTGATGCCCTCATTTGGCCTCCACAGGCCCTTACACACACGTACCATTCAGACATACACATACACATACACATAGACAAAATTTTAATTGAAAAAATCTTAATAAAAGTGCATGTAGCCAGGCGGTGGTAGCACACGCCTTTAATCCCAGCACTCTGGAGGCAGAGGCAGGTGGATCTCTGTGAGTTCAAGGTTAGCCTTGTCTATAGATTGAGTTCTAGGTCAGCCAGAGAAACCCTGTCTCAAACAAAAACAAACAAACAAAAAACAATTTTTAAAAGGCTTATAAAGTCAGGTAGTGGTGTAAATCTGTAATCCCCGGAGTTAAGAGGTAAAGGTAGGAGGATCAGGAGTTCAAGGCTCTCTTAACTATATAGTGAATTCCAGGCTAGCCTGAGCTACATGAGAGGCTGTCTAAAAAAAAAAAAAAAAAAAGCAAAACCATCTGCTCCCATCAGTTGCTGAAGAAAATCACTCTGATGAAGAATGGGCTAGGCTCCAATCTATGAGTAGATCAGGATATCATTAGAAATCATCTCCTGGCTCTCCAGTTCCTAGCCTGATCTGCAGTATCAGGCATGGGTTCCCTCCTCTGGCATGGGGTTCTGCCCTTCCACTTTCCCAGGTTGTCCCAATACAACCCATATTGTAGGGATGATAGGTTATAGGTTGAAGGTTTTGTGGCTGGGATGCTGTCCCAGTCCCACCACTGGAAGCCTTGCCCAGTTACAGGAGATGGCCTGTTCAGGCCCCACATTCCCCAATGCTAGAGCTGCTCACCAAGGTTTCCCTTGTAGATTCCAGTGAGTGTCCTCCAATTCCTGTTGTCTCTCCATATATCTTTCCCTCCATCCCTCTCCCCACACTTGATATCTTCTAAACATTGTGCAGAGCTTAGGAACCTTGCAAAAGATGGGAGGGGGGAGATTGCAGGGACCAGAGGGTCCGAGGACAGCAGGAGAACTAGCCCCACAGAGTCAACTGACCAGCACTCTTGGGGGCTCTCAGAGCCTGAAGCAACAAGACTTGGAACCTGATGGGCCCCCTACATATGTCTTGTAGGTTGTCTGGCTGGATGTCCTTGTGGAGCTCCTACAGACTGGAGTAGGGGCTCTCTTACTCTTCTGCCTGCCTTTGGGACCCTTTTCCTCCTGCTGGGTTGCCGAGTCCACCTTTGATGCAGGGATTAGTGTCCAGCTTTGTTCCATCTTGCCATGCCTTGTTTGAGCTGTAACCCTGGGAGGACTGCTCTTATCTGGGGAGAGGTGGGGGGGGCAGGGGAGGGACTGGGACTGGGAGGGTAGATCTGGGGAAGATGGAGGGTCCTGGGAGGGGTGGAGGAACGGGAGGAGGGGGCTCCAGATGCATTATACAAGAAAAGAAAAAAAAAAGCAAAACCAAAACCCACCACAAACAACCAAAACAAAACAAAACAAAATCTTTCCACAAATTATTTCTCACTAAAAGAGTAAATGAACCGGTGTTGTTAAGAACTTAGGAACGAGTTTTGATGAGATGTGTTTGTGGTATATATGAAATGCCCCATCTTTTATTCTTGAGTGTCTATAACGGTAGAACTAACATCAGTAGTACACAATCTCCAAAGTGAGCTGTGGATTTCTGGTTTTTATATAATAACCTTTACAAGACAAGATGGTGTTTTCAACATCAGAGTTTACAGCACGATAGTATTCCCTAATGAGATATAAAGGGATTGAGTTTGGAGGGATTAAATTTAATCTGAACAGACTTTACCCCCATAAAGGCCATTGTATGTTGATATTTTCAGGACTAATGACTCCAATAATTCTTGAAAACTAGTTCACGTCAGCTCTATCAGATTGCAGCTCATGGCTACTGAATCTCCTTAACAGGAGCAGGTCATCTGGGCTTTGGCAAGAGACCGTTTGATTTTTAAATGCAACTCATTTTTTTTTTTTAAATAAAAAATGCTGTTTCAGGGACAGAGAGAAAAGCCAGATGCATGTGTTATACTTTCAGCTACTTGGGCGAGCAGGAAGCAGGAAGCTCAGTGGAGCCCAGGCGTTCCAGGCCAGCCTAGGTTGAATCTGGAGATCAGTGGTGGATCTCGGGGAGCGTGTGTGTGGTGCATGGCTGAAGTCACCCTTCTTTCTGGCTCTTGCTCCTAAAAGCTGTTTTGTACTAATGGGTTTCCTAATAATTAAAAGCAGAAGGTTTTGAGTTGTGAGGCCTCTCCTGTACTTGTCTCATACCCGCTGTCTTTTGCATTGACAGTTTGGGGGCAGCTGCATGAGCCGCACCCACTGAGCTCCATATTCTTTCCTTTTGACACTTTAGACTTTTTAGAGATGCAGTTCTCAATTGATATCCAAGAAATAATAAGGAAATTCTTTGTCTGCTTCGTGTGTGTGTGTGTGTGTGTGTGTGTGTGTATGTGTGTGTGTGTGGAGTGTGTGTGTATGTGTGTATGTGTGTGTGTGTATGTGTGTATGTGTGTGTGTGTACGTATGTGTGTGTATGTGTGTGTATATATGTGTATGTGTGTGTGGAATGTGTGTGTGTGTGTATATGTGTGTGTGTGTGTGTGTGTGTGTGTGTGAGTGTGTTTGTATTTGCTACTGTTGATTTTTTGAAACCGGGTCTACACAGCCCAGGGTGGCCTCACACTCAGGACCCTCCCGTCCCCATCTCCCTGGTGCTAGTGTGGTAAGCATTCACCACCATGCACGGCTCTTCCTCTTTGTTTGTATAAAATTATCTCTTAGGTCTTGATTAAGAAGTAGCGAATGAAACTGCACGCAGCAACAATGTATGAATTACGTCTTGTCAGGCTGTTATCAGGAACTCTGCCTCCCTTTCTACTCTATGTGCAACTCCACAGACATTTAGAAAATTCTAGCTTGAGCTGTGGTAATTCTGAGCTTGCAGGTAGGCTGCAGAATCTGCCTTTTATTAAAATTGAGTTCTTAACGTCTGGGAATTATTCTTAAACAATCTGGGCCTAGGCTGACTTTTAAAAATGCAATGCCATTTTCAAACAACACTCGGATGTAAGAAAAGCCAATATGAATCAAGCAGTCTCACAGGCAAATAGACTCAGTGTCCCTCACGTTTCAGTTATGTGTCTCGACCTCATGTTCTTGTGGTGAGAAGTATCCTCAGCAACCAGTATTGGGTGCCTGCTATATAAAAGGAGGCCCCAGGCTAGCCCAATAGCTAAAGGTTCTTTATCTAGATTTAGAGCTATTGTCCTTCCTAGAGACAATAAGGACACAGATGGCAAGTCAGCAAAAGCACAGGAGAAAAAAGATGGAGTGTGCTTTAGGCTTCTTCTTCCCGGCCCTGTTTCTGATTTTTACACTGTCTCTCATAGACAGTTTTATATTTCATTATGGTGGGAGGGAAAGGACGGCAAACAACAATGCTCATGAGGCATGCAGGATATTCTGAATGAAAAGGGTCATAATTGAGTTCTGTCTGCAAGCAAAAGGTACGTTCACACAAATTGGCACTATTGAAAAGAGAAAGATAATGGGAGGACTAACCCCCAGTGACAGTATTTGTGCATATTCACGAAGGCACGGGACAGTGAGGGTGTTTGGTGTATTTTGAAATTAGTTTATTTCTCAAATATTGATATTTAAACATTTTTACTGTGTATAAAAATTGTATTCAGTGTACACGGTAGTGTGTTGCTGAGGATATTTTGTTTCTTTGTGTGTGTATGATTGTGAGTGTGTGTGTATGCGTGTGTGAGTGTGTGTTTATGTGTGTGTGTGTGTGTGTGTGTGTGTGTGTACGTGGAGACCAGAGGTGTTGGCTAAGCTGATTGGCCAGTGAGCTCCAGGGCCCCGCCTATCTCTGGCTCCCCACCAGGGACCCTCATTCACTTGGTTCTCTCCATGAGTCCTGGTGATCCAGATTCGGGAGCTCATGCTTGCACAGCAAGAACTCTACTGACCGAGCTTCTTGCCATTCCCCACAGGGACATTTTCATGCAAGTACATATTGAGCATGTCCCTCATGCCCTTTAATTCCCTCTTTCTCTCCCCACTTCCCATCTGTCACCCTTGATCCCTTAGACTAGCAGTTTTCAACCTGTAGGTCACAACCTCTTTTGGGGGTTGAATGATCCTTTTGCAGGGGTCGCCTGAGACGATCTGCATGTCATGGATTTACACCACAATTCATAACAGTAGCAAAATTACAGTTGTGAGGTAGCAACTAAAATGATTTTATGGGTGGGGGTCACTACAACCTGAGGAACTGTATTGAAGGGTGGCAGCGTTAGAAAGGTTGAGAACTATTGCCTCAGACAGCCTCACTCCTATTTTTAAGTCATACATGCGTGTGTGACTTTTTATATCTACTGCTGAGAGAAAACACACAAAATTAGTGATTTCTTCAGGTAAGGGAGCCGCTGCCTTTACGGTGGGTCTTTTTCATAAAATAAGAGAAGACGATTTCAGACTTAAGTTATTTTCTGATTCCTTTGTGATAACGCTATTTCTGCTTCTCCCCAAGGAAGCTAAAGCAAATGTGCCATTTTGTTGTCACCAGAGAAACACTGTTCTTATCGCATTCCTAAGAGGCCGGAGCTGTCTTCTAACTCGGTGGCTAAAAGGGGCTGGGAAGACCAATGATAAAACCCAAAGCCTTTACCTCTCAGCTCTTCTGTCGGGAGTCTCCATTTCCGTATCTTCTTGTGCTCCCTTCGGCACCTGTACAGTTACAGAAATTATTTTTACAGTTGCTCTTTCTCACTTAGAAACCTCTATAGTGACAAGTTCATCAAGGTATTTTTTTTTTAAACCTTTGCTGACTGATGTGCTAAGTTTTGTGTTTATACCAAGCTCCACCATTATTGTTTGTTTCTGCTTTGGTTTTTTATTTTTTATTTTTTTGAGTCAGGCTCTCATAACTCCAGCTACCTGAGACTCAATATGTAGTCCAGGTTGGCTTTGGAGGTTTCAGTCTCCTGCGTGCGTGGATTACCGGCAAACGCGGACATACTGGCTTCATTTTTTCCCTCCGATTTTCTGATTGTCATGTTTTCTTGCTCTTGTGGTTCTAGGGATTGTACCGAGGGCCTTGTGTATGCCAGACAAACATTCTACTACTGAGCCAGAACCACCGGGCCTCTTTTTAGTCACTAAAATAAATTAAATTAAAATTTTGGCATTGGGTATTGGACCTGGGGCTTTGTGTATGTTATTCGCATACTCACGTTCTGTTACTAGGATTTCCCTTTCTTTATTTTAATTGACGAAAGTAATGGCACATTTTAATGCAGTGTGGTATTTTGATACATGTATGCATTGAATAATCCCCGAGATTGGATAAACTGTAGGTACTGTAAATTAGTGTGGCCATTTTGAAAACAGTATGGAGATTCCACTTAAAATTAAAAATAGGATTATGACATGATCCATTGACAGCTGTCTAAAAAGAGTCATTTGCACTCAGAAAATGAGAGACCCTCACGTGGAGACTGGTTGTTAGCTCTTAAGAGTTTTGTTATTTAAAGCCCGGCGTGGCTCACTGGCGTGGCTCACTGGGTTTCTCTCTTAGTTACCTCGTTGCTGTAATCCCTGAAAAAGAGCTTACGGGGAGGAATGTTTATTCGAAGAGGGTAAGAACGCCTGGGCTGGGGAAGCGGGACAGCAGGGCGGTCACATTGCAGTCACAGTCCGAAAGCCGAGAGCTGACAGGTAGTGGAGCCAATCCAGGCACCTCAAGGCCGGCCCCTCACCACCCGCTTACTCCAGCAATGCTACTCCTGTTCTTAAAGGTTCCGCTGCTCTCCAAAGAGTGCGGGTAGCTGGGAACGAAGTTCGTGGCCCGTGGGGAGACATTTCACGCTCAAATCGCGGAAGTCTTTTTATTGACAAGGTCACTTTAGGCTCGAATTTAAGCCCTTTTAGCATTATTTTGTCTAAAATGACCAGATTTGCTCATAACATGAATCAGGTGAAAGGTTGCAGGTTACCCTTCTGGTTTTCCTCAATGGAGCACCACCTCATTGACAATCTTCTTTAATATGAAATAGAATTCGTGGCTCTATCGCCCAACAAGGGCTGATTCAGCTGTGACTTCTCATAACTCTGTCCTTAAAGGTATGGGCATTTCCTTCCCAATATTTATTTACCTATTTATTTATTTATTCATTCATCTATCATCTATCTATCTATCTATCTATCTATCTATCTATCTATCTATCTATCTATCTATCTATTTTCTGCAGTGCTGGGATTGAACCCAGGCCCTTGAGCATGGTCCACAAAGGTTCTACCACTAAGCAACATCTCCAGCCCCTAAGGATGAGATTTTGTTTCTTCTTAACTATGCACCAAGAGCTCAAGTGTCCGCACAAACACACAGGACAAGAACAGGTTCTATGGAGTTCAAGATCAGCATTCCACGAACAGCAAAGTAAACCGGTAAATTAAGTGTGATCGTCCTTCTTGAATGTTCTTGGGGGTAATCAAGTGACTCCTTGGCATCAATTTGTAATGGCCCAAAAAATGCTGCGTTTCTTTGTTTCATTTTTGTGATCTTATTTCCACCTTATGAGACTTTTTGTAAAATGGTGATGTTGAAATGTCAAAATTTAGTTTCTTTTTCTTTCTTTCTTTTCTTCCTTTTTTTTTTGCAGTATTTTTTTTGGGGGGGGAGAGTGGGGGGATCCCAGCATAGTCTGAATAATAAAAATATTGAAAGCGAAGACATGATCGAGCTTCTGCTCAACATGAAGGGTAATTGATCTTAGATGGGTTTAATAAAATTGGCTCCTGGTGTGCGAGAAGATTTCCCGTAATAAGTTAGAAATCAGGATTCAGTTCCGACGCTAAACAAAACAAAACCGAAAACCAAAAACTCACCAAGAGGCATGGCCTGTGGTTTTGGGAGTGACCACTAGGTGGCAGTGCCGCCCCGCAAGTGCAGAAAGAATTTTCTCTCCCAAGGCTAGTTTGAAAGTAGCGAAGGTCTTTAGATGGTAGGTGAGCAACAGAATTCCATATAAAGCTTTTGTTGGGGCTGAAATTCGTCAAGCCCACACACTGCCTTTGTCTAAATACCTTTTTCCCCCTTGGAAAAGTTGGAAAGAACCTCCCAGACAAAAAAATATTATGTCAAATTACTAGTACGTTTTAGTTTTTAAACACCAATTTATGTTTTCCCCTGTATGATAATTTTCCTGAAATTGGAGATACCAAACAGCTTAAAGGACGGATGAGGAACTGGTGATGAGAACTTCCTGATGGCTGGAGGGATCCCAGGAGCTGAGCTGCACCAGCTGCAGATAAGGAGTTGGATCAGTAAGTGATCAGTAAGATCCACCTGCCATTTCTGGGCCTTTTGTCAGTTGCAATCCTGAGAGCTTTGAGTTCATCTGATCTCAGGCTCTTGTAAAATGAAAAGGTGAGCAATTTCCCCTTTACCAGGGAGATCCCTGGGTCCCCACTGGGGCCCTCCATGTTGCGTAGTGTCTCTGGGTCTGTAGAGTGGAGCACCTTTGTCCTTTGCTTAACAGTTAATACCCACGTATGAGTGAGTACATACATGTTTGTCTTTCTGGGACTGAGTTATCTCATTCAGAATGATTTTTCTCTAGTTCCATCCATTTGTTTGCAAGATTCACAGAATCAGTTTTTTTTTTAAATAGGTGAGTAATACTCCATTCTGTAAATGTACCCCAATTTCTTTATTCACTCATCAGTTGAGGGGCATCTAGATTTACCTGCCCTTAGGACCCTTCTGCTTCTGCTGGGTTGCTTAGTCCACCCTTGATGTAGGGAATTAGTGCCCGACCTTATTCCATTTTGATATGCCCTGTTTGACGGGTAACCCTGGGAGAACTATTCTTTTCTGAGGAGAAGTGGGTGGGGGGATGGGGGGGTGAGGGTTGGGATGGGGTGGGGAGTGGGGGCAGGGGATAGGTCTGGGAGAGAGAGGAGATGGGGGAGCTAGAAGGAGTAGAGGGAGGGGAGCAGAGGGGTGGAAATGTATTATATGAGAGAAGAAAAATAAAATAATTTAAAAATACTATTTAATAAAAGAAGAAGAAAAATCTCCTGAGGGAGGGTTCTGGAGGCAGAGTTCCAGCCCGGTCTACATAGTTCCAGGATAGCTAGGGGTATATAGTGAGTGAGACCTTGTCTCAAACAGCAACAAAGTAAATAAAGATTGTAGAGGATTGTGAAACTCATTTTTAAAAAACATTTGTGTGGTATATATATAAATAGTGCTTTGGTTTGATGAAAGAAGTGATTTTTCTTCCTGCAGTTTTAAGGGTGAAAACTTGAACGTTTTACTTGAGTAGATATAATTTGGTAGATTTTTAGAAAGGGCTGGGCTGCAGAAAGGAAAGTGATTTGCAAGTCTTGGGTTCAAGACTACCCAGCATCAAGGAGAAGACCTTAGTGGAATCATCTCAAGATTATCTCAGACTTTATCTTTGCTGTAAGTGTTTTAGGAATCCTAGCTTTACGTGGTCTGAAGGACTACCTTAAAGAGAAGGAAAAATGTCTGATACACACATCAAACATGTTTGCCAACCGTCGGGAAATGGAAGTCAAATACACTGAGATTCCATCTTACCCCAACTCAGAAGCGTCAATACAAACATATGTTTAGATTCACAAGTACCGGTGAGGACACTGGGGGGGGAGGGAGGAACCTTCTACCATTGGCATGGGTGTAAATGAGTGCAACCACTTTGCAAATCAGTCTGGAGGTTCATCAAAAAACTAAAAATTAGAACTATCATATGATCCAGCCATTCTACCACAGGATATATACCTGAAGGAATCTTAGTGTGTCACAGATATACCTGCATTGTTATTTGGATACTTTTCATGATAGCCAAGCCTCAGTGACCTGCTACCATAATATATATATATATGTATATATATATATATGTATATATATACACACACACACGTATATTAGATATATATATATATACATACATATATATATCTAAAACATATAACATTATGTATGCAATGGAGTTTCAATCAGCCATAGAGAAGAATGAAGCCATGTAATTTATAGGAAAGTGGGTGGAACTGGAAGTCACCACATCAAATAAAATAAGACAGAGGCAGAAGACATATATATTGCATGTTTCCTCTCATGTTTGGGATCTGAAAAAGAAAAAAAAAAAAAAGACTATTTGAAAGTAACGGACTACCACGGAAAGGTAAGGGGACCCAGAGGAAGAGGAGGTTAGGTGGGAGTGGCTGGGAAAGAGGATATAACCAAAGCAATGGGTTTTACCTTCATGGGACGGTCACAGTGACGTTTATTAACATGTGTGATTAATATACATTAACGATGATCATCAAAAGAAACTGGTGGCCTTCTAGTTGCAACGTTTAAAGTCATATAAATGGCCAAGCGTGATGGTGCACACCTACATAGAGAATTCAAGGCCACTATGGGCTACCCTGCTTTATCCCTGCCTTCTCTGGCCACATTAGTGGCTACCACCAGGTGTGGTGGGACCGGAAAGACTGAAGCAGGGAGCCCCCAAGTTTGAGGCCAGCCTGAGTTATTAGTTAGAGGGACCGTGTCTCAAAACAAAACAAAAAAAAACTGCATTCATATTTTCATGTAACATATCTAATATTGGAGAATTATATAAAGATCACTCTTGGAGACATGATTCTCACATTGCTGAGAGATTCAGCAACGAGCCCTAACTTCAAGGAGACCGTGTTGTGTTTTTCTGATATTAATTGGGTGAGCAATCACAAGAGCATGTAACCGTGATAGGACAGGAGAAGTACAAGTTTGTGAGAACCCAGCTAAAAGATAAAAATCACTGTGCTCACAGCCTCTTCCTGAAGAAACCTAGAAAAGAATTATTTTTTCCGTTTTTAGAGACACGGTCTCATTTTGTAAGCTTAGCTGTCCTGGAACTCGCTCTGTAGACCAGGCTGGCCTTGAACTCACAGAGATCTGCCTGCTCTGCCTCCCGAGTGCTGGGATTAAAGGTGTGTGCCACTATACTCTGCTATAGAAATCACTGTTTTTTAATGTGTTCCAGTTTTACTTTTTATTTTTTATGTTTATGGGTGTCTTGTTTATAGAGGTCAGAAGAGGGTGTTGGGTCCCCCGGAACTGGAGTTACAGATAGATGGTTGTGATCCACCATGTAGGTCTTGGGACTCGAAGCCAGGTTCTCTGGAAGTGCTGATGTCCACTGAGCCATTTCTTTAGCCCTATAAAGATTATTCCTTAACAGGACATAGGGAAGAGCAGTAGATTTCTGTATTAAATAAATCTTCTTCTTCTTTTTTCATGAACAACCTGGGAATATTTGCAGATTTTTTTTTTTTTCAGCGATCATAGTTGCTTTAGGAAGCTGAAGAATACACATCGGGGTAATATTTTCTTTTGGTTGTTAAGGTATCTAAGCAGTTGTTTCTAAAGAAGACTTCAAATATCAACAGACTCCCATTCTTTGCGAAACGTGTCTTTCTTTTTTGTTATTCATAGAAAATATAATTTTCTCAGGAGAATCATGGCCCCAAATAAGAACTACATAGCTAACCCCCCTGTTGAAATCAGAAAAAGCAGTAGTTTGTATTTGTAACATTGACCATTTTAAATTCATAATAACGTTTGCTTATAAGAAATAAATGCACTGAAATCTGTTATTCATACTGTGAACAAACAGTAGAGGAAAAATTCATAGGACCAGTGATTCATCGTTATTTTTTTGTTGGGGTAAAAATAAAACCTCATCTCTGGAGAAGGACAAGAGTTCAGTGAACAGACAGCATGGCCACGAGATGAAACAGGCTTTCCTGTGAGGGGAATACAGAAGCAAGGACAGTTTTGATGTAATCAGAGCATTACAAAGTCCTCCTCATTGTTGATGAGTAATTTGATTTCAATGATGATCCTTTGTCTGAGATATGTAGATCCTGACAACCAACTTGCATTTCCTTTTCCTAAGTAGGATGTTTGAATTTGAGTGACTCTCTTGATTACTATTTCCTGCAATACTTCTATAGAATGGGCTGCTTCTACACTCCAGAATAATCACAGGTGTCCAACCTTTTTGACATTAAGACATGATGCTGTCTGTCATCTATAAATGAGTAAGGGGAGGGACACGTTTATGGCTATCCTGGGATGACATGCAACTTGACAGTCACAGGTCAGATGTGCCTGCACTAGATCCAATTTTAGCAAATAGAATGTATCACAGCTCTTGTGTTGGGGAATTGTGGCCAAGAACTTTTGTTGTGGTGTGCGGGTCAAACAATTTTAGGATGGACTTGGGTGAGTTATTTCAATGGTCTCTGGGCATAGGGTTGACCCTAGTTATCTGGGATCTGACCCTGGAGTGATCAGAGCACCTGGGTAGTGACAGCTAGGACTGCAAAATCTGTAAAGTAGCTGGTTTGAGGTATAGATTAATGATTGATTGGTAACTACTTCCTGGCAGCAGAGACAGCGAAGGAAGCAGGATCACCCGGCTTTATTTATTGGTCGTCCAGAACAAGGCATGTTGTTGAAGATTGAAGTTACAGAAGCTAGGGATCTGGTTAACAAATGGTCTTATTCTGTTTCTCCAAACCTTCAGTAGAGTTCTGTTCGGTGAAGGACAGTACTGTGGAGAACAAAGAAAACTGGTGAGCAGACTGAAAATCTGAGTAAAAGCCAAACAGGAGAAATATAAGAATGATACCACCAAGAATTCTCAAAAAAAGCTGAAGAGAGCTATAGACATCATATGGTGTGGAGGATCAAGTCTACTAATTTGTGAAATAAATGTGTGGGAGTCTGGAAAAGTTCAGAATAGCTAGTGTCAGCCCTGTGGGCTTTGATAGTAGAAATTTTATTTGTTTATTTTTTGATGCTTTGACAACTTTAGGAAATAGCTCAGGGGTGGCTATTCTTTGTTGTTTTGTTTGAGACAAGGTCTCATTATATAGTCAGAGGACTGTCATAGAGCTCACTGTGTAGACCAGGCTGCTCTTGAACTCACAGAAATCTACCTGCCTCTGCACCTCCCTGGGATTAACGGTGTGTGCCACCATTCCTGGCTAGGGTTGGCTGTTTCTAACGTAGGGATTCTGCACAAAGGTGATGCTTTGGGTTTTATGGGTCATGATTTTAGATTGGGGAATCTAATGAAAATAATGCATTCTCTTTTATAAAAATATACAATATCAGTTTAGGGACCCACCAGATGCTCTACAGCCCATCACATGCTATTCCAGAGCTATTGGGTGGAATATTCTGTCTTAGAAGTCACAATAAAAGAACTGAACATGTGTTCTCTTTATATCAGTCACGCTATATCTAGCTAAATCACACACATTAACATGTAACGGTCTAATACCGTTAGACAAGTACTTTTTCTTAACTCTATGAATTGGATTCATACTTATAATGAATCCGAAATCAGGTCAACTTGACGTAATAGAAACATGTCTTCTATTATAGATGCTGGAACAGCTTTTTTTTTTTTTTTTAACTTATTAAGGGTTTATAGTTTCTTTCAGTAACCAGTGAAGCTAAAGACTCATTTCGTATCCTTCTTCCTATCAAATATCTTAGAACAGAAAACGTGGTTCTTTCCAGTTCTGAGAAAAGTGGAAAAATTACCCAGAGAGATTTTATCCTTAAGTGATTGAAAAGTTTTTTTGAATACTCTGAAGGAGAAATAAAAAGAAATCACATAATGGAATAATAAAACACTGAGTTTTTTTTTTTTTTAAGTTCTAATAGGCAGTAATTTGATAACTTAATGCTGGCCAATACATGTTCTGAGACCATGAATTAGAAGTAACTTGGCTGGTAAAATGAGACCTCGAAGGAATACAATAAAGCAGTCTACAAGAGTTTCATGTTGCTGATGTGAAAAGTTTCTATTTCTCTATGCTAGTTATCTTTCTAGTTAATTTGTAGTCAGCATATAAAACAACGGTCTCTACTCCAATGTTTGCACTAGTTCACATCACATAAGAAGATGTTAAAGAATAATTTGTCTGGCCTTTGCTTCAGGCTCCTGGGGCAGAGGTTTTAATCCTTTGTAATCTACTCAGTGATAAACTTGTCCATTATTTATTGTGAGCCACTCAATCGAAGCCTGAATTTATTAACTGACCATTTATTAATCGACCAACCAAGTGGCCTTGGTGGGTCCCTAAATAGTTGTGGGTGGAGGCTGGCTGTGTCGGAAAGACCAAATGTGATTAGTAGGTGAAACTTTGAGTCAGGTGGTTTTGTTTCCAACCTGTAGAGACAAGAGAGGTCTGGGTATCAGATTCATTCATGTGGTCAAGGGTTCAATTCATCATGCCTAGTGTGCAGTAAGACTCTAACAAAAACTTTAGACACCGAGACTCTTGTGAGCTTCTCAGTTGGTGAACACATGAACGAGCTAGAAGGTTATGGCATCCTGATGTTCCCCCTAACACTACCCTTTATCATACTTTCGAGAGGCTATGACTGCGTTATTACTTTCTTTCCTAGTAAGGCCTAAACTTTGCAGAGAAGTTCCTCCTGCCAGCGACAGATGCCCATGAGGCACAGAATGTTTAGACAGAAAGCCTGGGGCTAACCTTCTCATGGTCCCAGAGGAGAGTATTAGAGGTTTCCCTGCTCTTAAGAGAGTTTCAAGATTGACTGAGAGTAACTGATGAAGATGAAGTGTCCCCACCCCCATCATGATGATAGGGAAATAACATGGACTATGCTTGCTGGCTGGGAAGAACAGGGTGTGCAGATATTCACTACTAAAGACCTAGCAAGATGAATAACATCTCCATGGAAGCTTCTGGAAAAATTTAAAACTATCACATGCTGGATATGGCAGCTGTTGAAATGTAGGTACCCCCAAAGCCCCTGGCTCCCCAGTTAAGTGACTAAAAACATAACAGTGAGTTGTTAACTTTACTGAACTTGCCTAGAAGTTATTTAATTAAGTGTTCTATAATCATGTTGTATTAGAAGCTCAGGGCAGACATTTAAAGCCACTTATAGAAGAAAAAAAACACAATGTGCCTATAAAAATCCATTCTTATCTAAAGTAATAATGCAAAACAAATTAGAGTATCTTCTACTTGCCCACATTTCCCCACACCATCTGATTCTCCTTATTTCCTCCCATGTGGGCTAAATTGCTAGGCTAGTCCTGTGGGCATTCTCAGATTTAGGGGACAAATGCTCCAGGAGACATGGAAGACGTCAGGTTGTTAGTTATTATTGTAATAACTGTTAAGTTAAATAAAAGCTCTTCGAATTTTTATACTGAAAAGTTTGAGATGCTCCTATTTATTTTAGCTTTGTTCCTTTTGCTATAAAAGCTTTCTATTTAATTATTAATTAGGCTGTTATTTCTGGCAAATCTTAACTATAAATAACTGTTTTCAGAACATTTTCCACAAACCGCTAAAGGTTTTCCTCTAGTGGTAGAGCTGTTGTATATGAGATTGCTGACTCTAGGTAGGGTTTAACCATGAATAGATAGTTTTCATGTAAATTCAACTTAAAGGATAGTTTCCTCATGTTTGGGGAATCATTGGGGAGGACTGAGAGCTACAGATACAGTTTAGACAAAACTGTTTTATTGCAAATTAGATGACCAGAGAAATGATGTGATCTGCTAATTATAATTGTTAGTAAGCTTCCTGTCACTGTGTGACAGGCCCTGCTTTATTTGGCTCACAGTTTGGGAGATTCCAGTCCTCGCTTGGCTCCTTTGAGCTCTGTGGTGAGCAGTACACCATGGCAGAAAGGGGGACATGGTAGACAAAGCCACTTGCTTCCATGCTGAGAAATGACAGAGAGCAAGAGGAGAGATGGAGGTCCCATTATCCCTGTCAGCCCCTCAACATGAGGATTTCCAACTAAGTTCTGTTTCTTAAAGATTCCCCGACTCCCAGTAGTGCCATGGGCCGATGAGCCAATCTTGAACATGTTGTGAGGTATCCACCAGAGAAGACTGCTTAGACATGGGTTTAAGCCAATAGAAAGTCTTTATTAGCAAGCCGGTGACGACACTGGGTGTTTGGGATCACAAGGCAGCCCCGAGCCCTTCTCAAGATAAATTTTTAAGCACAAAAACCATGTTCTGGGTTGACATACTTCAGTTAGCCGGAACAAAGAGTCATAAGTGGAACTTCAGAAGCTAAAGGCAAGGTTAGTCCATTTTGAGACTTTCCCCAGAACTCTATGGACTTTGATGGAGTAGGCTTTCATTTTAATTTTGGCAGGTGGTGCTGTCTACGTGCTGGGTCTTACAGTCTGAATGGCACTTCCATCATGGAGTCAATTGTACTAAGGTCTCAGGGCCTCCTAAGGTCTGATGCCCTGTTACAGAACACAGGAGTCTCTTGTGGTGTGTATAGGGCATTACAGATCCATACTCCACTGATAATGAAAGCAGAAATCACGGTCAGAGGGCTGGGAGTGAAGCTCAACAATAGAGCGCTTACCTGGCATGCTCGGGGCCTTGGGTTCTGTCTCTAGCTCCACACGCACAAAACCACTGTTGGAGATTATGATTAGTTTTATGCATCAGCGTTGCAAGTCTGTAACACTCTGTTTTTCGGTCACGTATCAGTGTAAATGTTGCCGAGAGGACATTCTATAAAGTAGCAGATGTAATTAAATGACGTTAAGTACAGAAAATTATTTTTAGTATTGTGGGGGGTGGGGAGAGGCTTCCATCACTTGAGAGACCTAACAAAAAAAGCAAAACAAAACAGCAACACTTTCTTGAAAAAGAACAGAAGTGTCCTTGAAGGTATACATTATCTCCTGGCTCAGCATTTCTAGGGCCCTCACCTCTTCTGAGATTTTAGACTTGTCCACTGCCACCGCTGAGAAGCTTGTTTGCTCCTTTAGAGCTCGGTTATGCTGTCTCTTTCTGTATCTCTGTGTGTTTCTCCTTCCCTTTCTCTGACTGGTCCCTCTCTCATCTGGAGGGCTTTGACTGATTGGAAACATGTGGGTACTGAGAATGATTTTTAGAAGAGTACATTTCAAGGGAGGGTTTTCTGGATTGGTTACGTAACATAATTACTTTTAGCATCCATACCAATGGTGAAGTGGACACAAATACTCTATGGCTTGATGTGGCAGCGGAGTTAGGAGAAATGTTGGTAATGGACACTCCCATAACGAAATAGTTATGAGAGGTAAGGTCCTAAGTTTCAGATACTATGTATTTAGAGTATGTACTTAGACTATCCTTGGCCAACAAGTGAGGATTGTGAGATTGTCTGGACAATTGTTTTTACACCTCCATTTGAGTGGTTTGCCAGATGCCCAGGTTATTAATTTAGTCAAAAGTCATTTTTGTATGTGTCTGTGAAGGTATTTCTAGATGAGATTAACATCTGAGCCAGGTGGTAGTGGCGCACACCTTTAATTCCAGCACTTGGGAGGCAGAGGCAGGAGGATCTCTGTGAGTTCGAGGCCAGCCTGGTCTACAGAGTGAGTTCCAGAACATCCAGAGTTACAACAGAGAAACCTTGTCTTGAAAAAGCCAGAAGAGAGAGAGAGAGAGAGAGAGGGAGAGAGAGAGAGAGAGAGAGAGAGAGAAAGAGAGAGAGAGGGCATTTGAATCAGTTGACTGTTAAGCAAATTATATTTCTCAATGTGAAAGGTTGCCATTTGGTTTATGGATGCTCTGATTAGACAAAAGGTGAAAGAAGGGAAAATTTATTCCTTTTCTACTTGACTACTGAATTGGAACAGCTGTACTCTGCACCTAAACGGTTTTCACCAGCTACTCCTATGATAGTCCAGGTGAGAAAGTCTCAGACAACCCTCACAAGGCTGAATTAGATTCCTTTATTAGCTGGCAACCAAGAGCAGGCTCTTGCCCGAAAGAGCTCTCCACTGTGAAGCTCAGGGGCACAGCGCTTTTAAAGCAAACTCCATACACCTGACAATAGCGTGATTTTCAGGTGTATGTCAGGGGAACCTGAGCATTTGTTTTGGCAGAGCACATTAGCTGTTTTTGTTACGTATCAGGACCGTGGTGAGGGGTCATGGAAAGTCCCAAATATGTTGCCCAGGCAGATGTGGCTGTTCAAGGTGGTTAGAAGATGGTAAGCACCAGAACAGACATAAATTGAAGTCTGGGTAATATCAGGACAAAATGGCAAAATCTCAGTCACTTTACTTTGTTCTGGAAGGAACAGAAGGATAAGTTGTTGATATGGGCCCACTGAGCAGAGTTTCTAAATTTTATGCTGTAGCTCATGGGAAAGGCCTTTATTTACTTACAGTGCTAGGAATTGAATCTGGATCCTCACACATGCTAGGCAAGTGCCAGTCATGCTGGTTGGACTGTGACCCGTGTCAGAGTTGTCTCCCAAACCAAGGCTATGAAGCAGGTGGGTAGGTACTGTCAAGATGGAGCTGGCTCGTCATTATGAGATTGTTGCCTGTCAATAGCCAATCAGGAATCAGGAAGGGACTCATGAGGCCTGTTGGCAACTGGAAGATTCTGGGGAAGGGATGGTTATTGCCTTCAGTTGTATATTAAATGGTGAACCCACCAGACTCCAGTGAACAGTTCCGAACTCATGTCACACAGGCTTCCCTGCTTAAAATCAGAGGGTCATAAAGCAAAGACAAAAAGGCATAAATGTGGGAAAAGGATCTTTAGAAAAGGTGTGTGTGTGGAGACAGAAGTGAAAGTGGGACGAAGAGGGACAAGGGTGGGGAGTGAAAACAAACACAGTTCACTATCTACATGTATGGAAACTTCAAAGAACAAATTTAACCAATAAAAGTGAACCATTTTGCCATTTTAAGTTTTTAGAGAATTTTTAAGTATTTATTTTTATTTTACGGATATGAGTGTTTTGCATGCACATTTGTATGTGTACCGTGTGTATACATACACCTTTGGAAACCAGAAGAAGGTGCTAGATCTCATGGAACTGGAATTACAGACATTTGTGAGCAGCCTCGTGGGTGCTAGGAATTGAACCCCAGTCCTCTGTAAGAGCAGCGAGTAGTCCTAACTACTGAGATATCTAGCTAGGTGGAATACATTTTACTACGTAATTCTGAGTACTAAATAAAAATCACCTCCCATGCTCCAAAACTAAAGAAAACAAAAACAGTAAAAGTAAAAACCCAAGAGACAGGCAAGGCTAGCCGATTATCGAGTGAACCTTCTGGCACAGCAAGACAGAAACACTCCAATCTGTGAAGAAGAGAACTTTAGCACTTGAATCAGAATTTTTCTTTTTGTATACTGACATCCTCAATGAGATTCTAGGAAATCTTTTATTGATAAAACCAGACAAAGAAGACAGAAAGGAAAGAGTATTCTAAAGATATGAAAGAACTATTAAAATTGTAGTCCACTAAGAGAAATGAGAAGTACAAGAGAAAGTCTGGACGATAAACTGAAGGGAATTTCCATAAAGGTAGGAAAATAATAAAATAAAATGAACGAACCGGAAACTAGTGGAAAAGGACAATAAATAGCTACACAAAAGACGGACATTAAAATAAAAAAGTATCAAAATATTGAAATAGAAAAAAAAAAAAAACACAGAAAGTGGAAGAAATTTTCAAACTATTTAACCAGCAGCTCCAGAGCTGACGTCAGTTTCCAAAGAGATTTTGTTTTTCGATTTTAAGTGGTGGCTGGGATCCAACAAGCCTTTCACATGTTAAGCAAGAACTCTACTATTTTGGGGCTGAAGAGAAAGCTCCCCCGTGAAGAGCCCTCCCAGAGGACCCCAGTTCGAATTCAAGCACCTGTGCTTGTCCTGAGCGCCTCTGGCCTCACTGGACACCGGCATTCGTGTGAACATATCTACACACAGGCCTACACATAAACAATTAAAAAAGAGAAGAAAGTCTTCTTAAAAAGTCTACCATACCAGCAACCATGAATTCTCAGATTGTGATGGCTCACCGAAATCCAGAAAAATAGAGCAACCACACCTGCAGCAAATCAAACAGTGGTATTTCCAAGTGTCCATAGATGAAGACCTCGGTTTTAGAAAATACTGAAAATCAATATGGCATTAGAGTTCTTGAAAGCAAGACAGAAAAGAGAGGGTATTGGAAAAATGTCTGGAGAGAGCTAGGGGGAGAAATTCCCCCAGCAATTCCGTCCTACATGTAATTACAATTTTAGTATTTGAAGTACACGTTCTGATTTTAAGTTTGCTGCACTAACACATCAGGGTGAGAGACAGATGCCTACTCTGTGCTGCCAGTTAGTAGGTCCAGTAAGCCTGCCTTGTATTAGGAAAAGTGAAAATCTGTTTGTGATGTTCCCTGAGAAGTGCACTGATTTACCAATTGATGTAATTAATTTGATTTATAGCTAATGTAATTAATTTGATTTATAGTTAATTTGTAGTTTGAATAATCATAGTAATAAATTTTCTTTTACAAACAAGAGCCAAAAGAGGGTGTGTGTGGTGGTTTGGATGAGGATGTTCCCTCTAGGCTCAGATACTTGGTTACTTAGTTCCCCTGCTGGTGGCGCTGTTTGAGGAAGATTAGGAACTGTGGCCTTAATCGAAGTACCTCACTAGGGGTGGGCTTCGCGAGTTCAAAGCCTTACTCCGTTCCCAGTGTGTTCTCCGTTTTATGCGTGCGGTTTAAGATGTGAGCCCTCAGCTTCTGCCATAGACGTTATGCCCACATTCTGCCACCAGAGACTCTTATCCTTCTGGAACCGTAAGCCCAAATAAATTCTTTTTTTTAAAAGCCTCTTTAAAAAAAATCATTTATGATTTATGTATATGAGTGCTCTATCTGCATGTACACCTGCGTGCCAGAAGAGGCATCAGATTCCATTGTAGATGGCTGTGAACCACCGTGTGGTTACTGGGAATTGAGCTCAGGACCTCTGGAAGAGTAACCAGCTCTCTTAACCGCTGAGCCATCTCTCCAGCCACCAAATAATTCCTTATTCTATAATTTACCTTGGTCATGGTGTTTTATCACAGCAATAGAAAAATGACTTACATGGGGGAAATATTGTCCTTAAAATATTGATAATAAAATCCAGGTATGTTGTCAACATTTCAGCATGAAAGAGGGGAAAGGCTCACAAAGTCCCACCCCAGTAGAAGAGCTACAGGAAGTCCATTGCTGCTGAGAGAGAGTCATTTTTTTTTCCAGGAACAATCCTCCTGAGATGTTGCCCATGTCCAAGTGGTCAGTCTAAATCCACATGGCAACACTTACTGGACTCAGTAGGGTGTGTGTGTGTGTGTGTGCGTGCGTGTGTGTGTGTGTGTGTGTATGTGGGTATGTATGTGTGTGTGCATGTGTGTGTGCATGTGGATGTGTGTGTGTGTGTGTCTGTGTAGGAATACACACATATATTTATATTTGTTACTTATTATATATTTATTATTATCTCTATATTTATATATATCTATAGAAGGGGACACAGGTTTGAGGGAACACACAGGAAAGCTGGAATGGGGAGGAAGGAGTGGTTATGACGAAAATACATTGCACTAATGATAAAAAGCAACACAAGCCTAGATGTGTGTACCTGTATTCTCCGCCCTCAGGAGATGCAGAAAGGGGGATCAGAAGATTAGGGTCATTCTCAGATACATAACAAGTTTGAGGACATCCTGGGATATATGAGACTACCTCAAAAAGGAATACTGACCATTTTTAGAAGGGAATATTATTATTATTTAAAAGGAATGAAAGTAATTTTGTGTAGCTGACACGAAATTTTGTCATTTCCAAGATGAGCGTGCGTGTGTGCGTGCGCGCGCGCACACACACACACATACACACATGGAGAGGGGGAGGAGAGAGAGAGAGAGAGAGAGAGAGAGAACATGTAGATTGATGATGATTTGGGATTCTGTTTGCCAGAGCTGGTTCTAGGAATTTGAAAATAACTGTCTTATGGAAGCGTCTAGACTTCGGATAATAACAAGACCTCACGGAAGTGACAGCTTGGATGAATTTCACGTGTTTGCATTACCATACTGAGAAGGGTTCTGACTCCGAGCTCAGCTCGGGAGGGAGGAGTGCTGACTAATCACATCCGTCTTCCTCGGGACAGGGAGGGGAAGTATGATGCTTGAGTTGTGACTTGTTAGTGTCTGAAAATCTCTTGATAATTTATTTATTGATGTGTTTACCTTCTGTTACCCTGCCGCCAGGATATAGCTCCAGGATCATGTTCTTTTCTTTTCCTGAGATTGATTGATTGATTCATTGTGTGTGTGTGTGTGTGTGTGTATATATGTGTGTGTGTACGTGTGTATATATATGTGTACGTGTGTGTATATATATATGTGTGTGTGTGTATGTGTGTGTGTACGTGTGTGTATATATGTGTGTATGTGTGTGTATGTGTGCATGTATGTGTTTGTATAGGTGTGTGTGTGTGTGTGTGTGTGTGTGTGTGTGTGTGTACGTGCTGGTTGAGGGCAGAGGCATCAGACCTCCTGGAGCCGGAGTACAGGAAGTTGTGAGCCATCCAACATGGGGTTTGGGACTCAAACTTTGGTCCTCTGAAAGAGTAGTAAGTGTTCTCAATTGCAGAGCCGTGTCTCTAGTCTCCTTGACTCTTCTTTTTATGGGTCTATCTTTAGAACCTGGGAGAATGTCTAGGTTCACAACATATTAAAATATTTTCTGAATGAATTTTCCTTTTCACAAACATCTGTTCGTGTGTGTGTGTGTGTGTGTGTGTGTGTGTGTGAGACAGCACTAGTGTGGAGATCACAGGACAGATTTCCTGGATCGATTCTCTCCTACTATGTGGGTCCCAGGCATTGAACTCAGGTCATCTGGCTTGATGACCCATGTCTTTGTGTACTAAGCTAAATCACTGACTCTACTGAATATATTTTTATAGATATTTTATATATATTTATAAATTTTTATTTATTTTATCAATTATTTACTTTACTTTATTTTTATTATTTATTATTATTAATCATTAATTAACTAACTAATTATATTATCAATTATTTGTTATTTAATATATATATATATATATATATATATATATATATATATATATATATAAAACTGATAAACCAATACATGAAGTCACAGTGCCCCATACATTTTAAGGTACTCAATAAAGAATACTTAATCTGTAGTGTTACTAGAATTCCCTTCATTACAGGATCAATCGGTAAGGGCCTATTTTATTCCAAACTCCCAAGTCAATGCTGGAAATATAAATGTGAATACAATTTCAACATTGCCTTCAGTAACTTCAAGTTTTTACGGGGATGAGAGAGGGGAATGAATGTTGCAATCCAAGTGGTAAGTGCTTTAATAGGATGATGCTGATGTTCGTCCCTGAAATGGGACAGAGGAAGGAATATTTGACTTTACCCAAGTCAAATGAAGAAGCAGTGGTCAGGGAAGTTTTCATTGAAAAGTAGTTTTGAGGAATGAAAAGAGCATTTTGTTGAGGGAAACAATGTGTGTAAAAAGAGATAAAGAATGAACCTCTAGGCAAATCAGGGAAACTTAGTGGAAAGGAGTCCCAGAATTGAGATATATTAGGGTTAAATCTGTTTGGTTCTACATGGCACATCCTGGCCCCACCTGATTGCTAAGCACTTAAAATATGGATTAAAATGTGCTGTAAAAGATACACTTCAATTTTGATGAGTTTGTGGGTAAAAATGTAACTGCACAAATTCTTAATTTTTTTCAGATTTTGTTTTCATGGAAAAATGCAAGTTGCCTAGGCTAGTGTGTGGAAAGTTTGGCTATGCCATTTCGCTGAAGTGGTTCAGATTTTAAAAACAATTGTGTTTCTAGGTTTCTAGTGGTAGAAGTAGAAGAAGTCAGGCCATAGGAGCCTGGGACTTACTGCTGTCTGATACCTTTGTTTCCTGGTTCCACGTACAAAATGAAAAAGATCATGCTGATATTCTAGTCCATGCTGATAGGTTTTTTTTTTCTTTTTGTTTTGTCTTGTTGATCCCTGAGTGGGTATAGTGGGTATTTTCAGGAGATTCTACTACTGAGTTCAGTATTTAGGCCTTGAATGAGTGTGAGAAACAGCAATTCCACTTAAGTAGATAACTCTAAAGATGGAGTATTTGCTGAGGAAAATTCTAGAAAAATTCTAAAGAAGATTCTGGAAGTTGGAAAGGCCTCCCATGTTCATGGATTGGCAGAATTAAAATTTCAAAAATGATTATATTACAGATTATGTTCTACAGAAACAACATGATCCCCACCAAAATCCTCATATTCATAGAAATAGAAAAAAATTCCAAGAATTTACTTGGAAGCAAAAATACTCTGAATGCCTAAAGCAATTCCAAGCAGACAGAGCACACCTGGAGGCAACGTAATATCTGATCTCATATTATACTGCAGAGTCACAGTGACAAGGACCGCCTGTACTGTCACCAAAATAAAGAAGATATGTAAAACAGTGAAATAGGAGAGAATATCCAGAAATAAACACACACAGCTACAGCCGAGGGTGTCAAAATATACACTGGATAAAAGCCTGTTTAATATATGGTATTGGGAAAACTAGACATCTACATCTGGAAGAATTAAATTAGATCAGTATCTTCCACCCTGGATAAAAATAAACTTCACCAAAGATCTTAATAGAAAACTTGAAGCCT
This sequence comes from Cricetomys ansorgei, assembly GCA_026225945.1. Taxonomy (NCBI): domain Eukaryota; kingdom Metazoa; phylum Chordata; class Mammalia; order Rodentia; family Nesomyidae; genus Cricetomys; species Cricetomys ansorgei. The sequence goes on along the minus strand of JAMJFZ010001232.1, from coordinate 2,441,404 downwards.
GTAGAGAAAAACATAGATAAATACTTCAGTCTGTTAGCATGGACAAGATTTCTCTGAAAAGGACTCCAACAGCACAGAAAAATAACTCCAAGAACTGACAAGTTGAAATTCATGAAATTAAAATTCTTCCGCACAACAAAGGAAATAATCAGCAGACTGAACAGGCAGCCTATTAAGTGGGAGAAAATCTTTGCCAACTGTATATCAGACAGGTCTACACTATATAAAGAACTGCAAATATTCAAACACCATGCCTCTTCAAACCTTTCAATCAATAAATGGGCTAAGGATCCGAATAGATGTTTCTTAAAACAAGGAAAACGAATTACTAATAAATATTTTTCCAAGTGTTCAGCATCCTGAACCATCAAGGAAGTTAAAATTAAAGCCATTTTGAGATTCTATCTCACTCTAGAAAACTCCAAGAAAACAAATGACAAGTGCTGGCGAGTATGTAGAGAAATAAGAATTCTCTGCTGGTTGGAACATGACTTAAGTAAGCAACTATGGAAATTGGTATGGAAGTTCCTTACAAACTAAAAATAGAAATACCATATGTCTCAGGTATGCCATGCCTGGGTATAGACCTGAAAGACTTTAAGTCCTACCACAAAGGTACTCGTTCATGTTTATTGCTGCCCTCTTCACAACAGCTAAGAAATGGACCCAGCCTAGATATCCAGTAGTAGATAAGGAAAATATGACACATGCTCCATGGGACTTTCTTCAACTATAAAGAAATAAAATTATGATGCCTGCGTGAAAATGGATGTAACTGGACATCATCGTGTTAATGGAAATGAGCCCAAATGAAGCACTGTGTTTTCTCTCATGTATAAATCCTAGACTTTTGTATGTATGTGAAAATCTGTCTCCCCCTGCCCCGTGTGTGTGAGTGTGTGTGTGTGTGTGTGTGGGGGGTGGTAGCCATGATGGTAGAAGTCTTAGTAAGGAAAAGGAGGGGGGAAAAAAGAGAAGCTATTTAAGGGATACACAGGACATGAGGGCAGAGGCAGCAGGTGAGGGTGGTAAGGTTACTGGAGGGAAGAGGGGAACGATAAGAAGAAACTAGGGGAAAGGGTACAGGAGTTGGGCATGCGCTGAGTAAGACGAAAGTCGGCATGAAAATGCTGTCAGGAAATTCATTATCTTGTATGCACACTGGGGTTGGGGTTTAGCCAAGGCATAGAGTGCTTGGCTAGCGAGTCCGAAGCCCTGGGTTTTATCGTCTGCTCTGAAAAAAAAAAAAAAAAAAAGAAAGAAAGAGACGATAATAAAGAGGAATGAAGGCTGGGTCTTTAGCCTTCACCAAAATGATCAGTAAGATTCTTATCTTTTTACTTAAAAACTTATCTTTGTGTCTGTGTCTGTGTGTGGACGGCATATTCATGGAGGCGCTTAAGGAGGCTAGAAGAAGGTGTTGGATCCTGTGGAGCGCGAGTTATGGCGATTGTGAGCGCTGGGAACCGGACTCAGGTCCCCCGGAGGAGCAGCAGCAAATGCTCTTAACTGCTGAGCCGCCTCTTCAGTCTTCGTTTTACCTTTTACGACATTGCTGTGGGTCCACGTGTTTTAAAGCGGTCGAGACATCCGTTTATTGCCATCATTGTTCCTTTTACTGGGAAGCTCGTCGAATCTCGGCAGAGTGAGAGCTTCTTTAGGATTTGATAGATTCTTTGATTTCTGGAGTAAAAGGTGTTCTATCCTCATTTTGTACATCTCTCTCCCAAATCTTACCCAGGTTTTCAATGAGTTCTGGTTGCTTTCAGTGGACTGGGATTTGGGTGTCAAAACCTGGTTGCTTGAATTAGAGAATTGTCTCTTGTTCAGCCATCGTTTTCTGGTTCTTTCAGTAGACACGTCAGGAAACGCATGCTTTAAAGTGAGCAGTTCACACTCATTTCTATGTCAAATTCAGACTTATTCCTGTTTTTGTCTCCCCCCCTCCCCCACCCAGTGGCAATTTTGTGGTTACATATACACCCCACATTCCTAAGCTGAATTTGAAAAGACAAGGCGTCTGAAGTGCATCAGAGATTGGCCTTGCTCCCCTGTGTGTTCTCGTGTTAACTGAGAAGGAAGAGGCTCACCATGCTTTCCCACTCAGCTTTTCCTTCTGATTCAATTACTGTAAAAAAGTAATTAGGCCCGCTTTATGCGTAATCACTATTTATGGCCATATGGAATAGATTTTAAAACTCTGTACACACTTCATGTAATGTTATGACTTTTACGACACAATCGTTTATTAGTTCTTATTGATCCATTGATCCATAAGTCATTCCTCTGTGATAGTACGTGATGGCTTTATTCAGCTTTGAATGGATGTGACTACACTCAGAAGACAAAAATAAAGATGGGTTTGAGGTTTTCTGATTGTTTTTGGTTTTGTTTGAGACGGTTTCTTTGTGTGGCCATGGCTGTCCTGGAACTCTAGCTCAGGATGGCCTCAAACTTAGAGATCTACCTGTATCTGCCTCGCAGGTGCCACACGCCTGGCCTACATCTTCTATATCAGGCGTTTACCACTAGTAAGCAGATAGCAGCACAAAGTAATACATAACGGTGTCTAGTGAGAGCATCTGTAGATATTTTCTGAACAAAGGAAGTAGTCAACAAGTAGAGAGTTTTTGACTTAGGAAATTTAAGAGACAACACAGAGGAACCTTGAAAGAGAATAGTAAGAGTCAGCTCCTTCTGTAAAACATATGCTGGGAGAGGGCCTCTGAACGGGGAAATGAATGGCCCTGCCTTCAGGACGAGAATGATGCTTTTAGAGGGGCCTCTTTCATTGAATTTCGAGCCTCCATATCTTCAGGATTCTGAGTGCGTTCTGTCTGAGAGACACAATGGTCTCCTTCCATTCTCTGACGGAGTCATGGAGTTTTTCTAAAGAGATTTTATTTATGTAACAAAACATTAGCTTTCCTGGGATAACCTTATTTACTAGGTGTCTGTGGTGCAAACTTCCTGGGAGTGGCTATCGCACACTATTCTTCTGGAATACATAAACCGTAGATGGCCCTGAACAGATCACCGGTCTGCTCACCAGGGTCGCCATTTATCCAAGTCATTTAACACATGAGAGGAGCATCGCGTGATCGCAGACCACTTAAAAAGTCCTGAGTTAATCACTGGCCTAACTCATCCTGTCCTGTGGCCACTCTGTTCACCTTTTCTCTTTGCCTATTATCTTATTGTTTCTGTTATGTTTCTGTTCTCTCTTCTCCTTCAAAGCGTCCAGATATATTTTAAGAATTTATTTATTTACGTGTATGGATGTTTCGCCTGCAAGCATATCTGTGCACAACAAACTTGCCTGGTGTTCACAGAGGCCAGAAGAAAGCCTCAGATCCCCTGGGGCTGGAGTTACAGATTGTTATGAGCCACCATGTGAGTGCTAGGAATCAAACCTGGGTCCTCTGGAAGATCAGCCAGGGCTCTGAACTGCTGAGCTATCTCTCCAGTCCTAATAAAGTCTAACATATTTTGTGAAATAACCCTGCAACATAGGACAGCCTTTAAAAAAAATCTGGTGAAAGATGAAATGTTACACAAAGTGGAAATTAAGAATGTATGTAAAAACCAGACGTTCTACTGAAGACTCTGTGATGGTGAGCTTTACAGCAACCACACAAACTGGAAGGTTCTGAAGGTCTCCTGGTAACTCTTCAGAATTATTTGCATTTTAATTTTTTTTTTTTACAGGGAAGAGGCACTATATCACCTGTGTTAGTTTCCTAAATCAGCTGTAACAAAGTGACTCAGAAAACAGAAATATCTTGTCTCATACTCAACACCGGAGCATGCTCGGCTGTACACTGGAGGGGGTGGGGATCTTCCCTTACCTTTTCCAGCTTCTGAAGTCTCAGGTTTTAATTCTTTGTTATTGGTAGTGTAACTCCAATCTTCATGTGGTCTTCCTTTGTGTGTATGTGTGTGTGTGTGTGTGTGTGTGTGTGTGTGTGTGACGCACGTTTGCACACATGCTCGTGAGTGTACAGTAACATAAACATGCACGCATCTGCGGAGGCCAGAGGTTGACACAAAGTGTCTTCTTTAATTGTCCTCCACCTTATTATTTGAGACAGGCTCATACTGACTGAACCTGGATCCTATGGATTCAGCTACACTGCCCAGCAAGTGCCCTTGATCTGCCTGAATCCAACTCTGGTGCTGGTATTGCAGGCATGTGCTGCCACACCCATAAAGATGAGTTCTAGAGGATTGAACTTGGCTCCTAATGTTCGTTTGGCAAGCACTTTACTGACTGAACCATCCATCTCCTAGCCTTAATCTTCTTCCTTTTGTATATGTCTGTGTTTGTAGCCAAATGTCTCACTCTCGTAAGGGTATCTGTTATGGCGGATTAGAGCCCAGCCTAGCAACTTCATTTTAACTTCAGTATATCTGCAAAGACCTTACTTCTAAGTAAGGACACATTCTTAAGTGCTGAGGATATCAACGTAGTTTTTTGAGGGGATGCCGAGCGGGGGAACTCAGTTCAATTCATAGTAACACTCCTTGGAATCTTTGGTTCATGGTCTCAGACCCTGCAGCTTGTCAAGCTTGCCTGTTAGTCATCATTCAACTTCGATAGCATCAGCCATGAACTCTAACGTGGAAGAATATAGTTTATGGAGGTCAAAGGGGCTGAGAAGACACTGATCGGGTACTCCAATCTCTATGATTCCATACAACAGGTCAACAGAACTGGGTCATGAAACAGTGAAGTTGTGAGTTAAGCTGAGTCACTTCTGAGTAAGGCAGGATAAAGTAGATTTCCAAGATACAGCTCAACTTCATGCAGCCTAAATGGATTCAATATATTCAATTAAACTCATCAATAATGACTTAAACGCAAGATAATTCATTCTGTGTGCTAGAAATGGCTGACGACCACGCTGCCCGACTCTTTCCCTCTGGTCTCTTCTCCAAACGTGCTGTGGCACAATGTGTTCCCTTAAAAGGTTGGTTTGATTCCCTTCTTTCTGTTTCTGATCTGGTTTTATTTTTGCCTCCTTTCCAGCTGGAGGTTGAAGGTCAGCACCTTGGAAGCAAAATCCAACTATTTCAGTTTCATATAAACAAAGACGATTTTAATAAAAGAGGAAGTATACCTTTACTGAATGGCTATCAAGAAAAAGCTATGCATTAGACACATTTAAAAATGAATCTCAAAACAGGAATAAAAGTAAATGAAAAAAGCAGAAAAAAACTTATGAAAACATTCATTTAAAAACTTTCAGAAGCCGGGCAGTGGTAGTACGTGCTTTCAATCCCAGCATTAAGGAGGCAGAGGCAGGAGGATCTCTGTGAGTTTGAGGCCAGCCTGGTTGGTTTACAGAGTGAGTTCCAGGACAGCCAGAGTTACAACAGGGAAACCCTGTCTTAAAACTAACTAACTAACTAACTAAACTAGCTAACTAACTAACTAAACAAATAAAAAACTTTCAGAAAAAATGGACAACACATAAAAAGAAATAAATACATCACAGATTCCCCTCAGACTTCCCAACACTAGAAACGAACATTTAATTGTTTTGATAGACATCCTTCCAGGTGCACTGCTATAAATGTTGTGGTTTTTTACAACTTTGGTATTATCAAATTTATAACCTGTTCTTCTGATTTGATGACATATTATAAATACCTTCTCATCACTAAGGATTTTTCTACAGTATCATTTAATTTTATAGTTGAAATTATGCTTCTTTGAAGGGTTCCACTAAGAGAAACTGAATGAATTCTCTCTTAAAAGATACTTTAAGTATTTTTTTTTTCCTCTGAAGGTTTTGTGTTATAATCAATGATGTTATGAAGAGGGTCGAAGCTAATCTTTTGGGCTGGTTCATGTTTGTTTATTTCCCCAGCATAAATTCCCAGCAGTAAATCAGTGAGTTTAATTTATGCATAATTGACAACCTGGTCTCTGGACAGGCTGAATCAATACCACCTACTCTTCAAAAACATGTTGGAGGGCATGTTTCCTGGTATTTTTGACAACAGGACATAGTAAAAGAAAATGAATCCTTCCCAGATTTAAAACGTGGCATCTCTGTGCTGGCCTAGTATGTTCAAGTCAATGGGTTCAATACCCAGAACTGCAAAAAAAAAGAAGAGAAGATTGTCACTTGTATTTGTACGACTTTTGTGTTACCCCCAATAGACCAAAGGAGTAATATAATTTTCATAATTATCAAGGAAAATGAGCACTGTTGTGTGGTTTCCACCGAGGAGTACATAACTAACACAAGTACCCATGCATTTTGGAAAAAAGAAAAAAAATGTCTCTTGAAGTATTATCATAAATGTGCCGGTCAGTCATGTCTCCAGTTTTGAAATTGCTTCCTTATGCTCTTTACCAACTTCGTATTTGATATAACTGCATTTTTAAATAAATAAGCATTCTTTGATGTTGCAATCTTGAGTTCCTTATGTTTTCATAAATGATGCCGCCATTGTCTCTAAGTTTTCCTGTTTATCATTTAACTATATTTATAGATGTTTGTTTGTTTGTTTGTTTGTTTGAAAAGGCCTCTGTGCTGCCCAGGCTGGCTTCCAACTTTCATGCTCATGTGACTCTCCTGCTCCCTGACTCTCAAGTAGCTGTGACTTCGGTGTGTGCCAGCATTCATAGCTTGGGTTCTTTTGTTTTAATGCAGGAAGTTGAAAAATGGTTTTTCATAAGCTGGTTCTATTTCTCCTTTACCAGGGAGATCCCTGTGTCCCCACTGGGGCCCTCCTTGTTGCATAGTATCTATGGGTCTGTGGATTGCAGAACCTTTGTCCTTTGCTTAACAGTTAATTTCCACATATAAGTGAGTACTCACCATGTTTGTCTTTCTGGGACTGGGTTACTGCACTCACGATGATTTTTTTTTCTAGATCCATGCATTTGCCAGCAAAATTCATGAAGTCATTTTTTAATAGCTGGGTAATACTGTGTAAATGTACTACAATTCCTTTGTCCATTCTTCAGTTGAGGGGCATCTAGGTTGTTTCCAATTTCTGGCTATTATGAATAAATCAGATATGAACATAGTTGAGCAAGTGTCCTTGTGGTAGGATGGAGCGTCTTTTGGGTACGTGCCCAGGAGTGGTATAGCTGGGTCTTGAGGGAGGTCAATTTCCAGTTTCCTAAGGAATCACCATATCGATTTCCATAGTGACTGTACAAGTTTGCATTCCCACCAGCAATGAAGAAGTGTTCCTCTTGCTCCACATCCTTATCAGCATGAGCTGTCCTTTGTGTCATTGATCTTAGTCATTCTGACAGGTGTAAGATGGAATTTCAAAGTGGTTTTGATTTGCATTTCCCCAAAGGCTAAGGATGTCAAGCATTTCTTTAGGTGTTTCTCAGCTATTTGAGATTTTTCTTTTGAGAATTCTTTATTTATATCCCATTTTTTAAAGTGGATTGTTTGCTTTCTTGTTTTCTAGTTTCTTGAGTTCTTTATATGCTTTGGATATTAGCCCTCTATTGGAAGTGGTGTTGGTGAAAATCTTTGCCCAATCTGTAGGCTATCATTTTGTCTTATTGACAGTGTCCTTTGCCTTACAGAAGCTTTTCAGTTTCATGAGGTCCCATTTGTTAATCATCGATGTTAGTGCCTGAGCCGGCTGTGTTTGGTTCAGGAAGTTGTCTCCTGTGACAATGAACTCAAGGCTCTTCCCTGCTTTCTCTTCTATCAGTTTCAGTGTGTCTGGTTTTATGTCGAGGTCTTTGATCCACTTGGACTTGGGATTTTGTGTTGAGTAACAAATATGGATCCATTTTCATTCTTGTACATGCAGACATCCAGTTAGACCAGCACCACTTTTAAAGATGCTTTCTTGCTAGGCAGTGGTGGTGCACACCTTTAATCCCAGCACTTGGTAGGCAGATGTGGATGGATCTGTGTGAGTTTAAGGTCAGCCTGGTCTACAATGTGAGTTTTGGGACAGCCAGAGTTACAACAGGGAAACCATGTCTTGAAAAATCAAAAATACATGAATAAATGAATAAAGAAATAAATAGAATAAAAAATAAAGATGTTTTCTTTTTTCCATTGTATATTTCTGGCTTCTTCATTGAAGATCAGGTGTCCATAAGTGTGTATATTTATGTCTGAATCGTCTTATTACTATAGCTCTGGAGTACTGCTTGAGATCAGGGATGGTGATACCTCTGGAAGTTCTTTTATTCTTCAGGATATGAAGTTGAGTATTATCCTTTCAAGGTCCATAAAGAATTGTATTGGGATTTTGATAGGGATTGAGCTGAATCTGTAGATTGCTTTTAGTAAGATGGCCATTTTTAGTATGTTAATCCTACCAATTCATGAGTATAGGAGGTTGGGCCATCTTCTGAGGTCTTCAATTTCTTCTTCAAAGACTTAAAGTTTTTGTCATATAATTCTTTCACTTGCTTGGTCAGAGTCACCCCAAGATACTTTATGTTACTTGTGGCTATTGTGAAGAGTGTTGTTTCTCTGATTTCTTTCTCAGTCCATTTGTCATTAGTATATAGGAGGGCTAGGAGGGGTTCTTTTGAGAAAATCAACAAGATAGACAAACCCTTATCCAAACTAAAAGATGGGGAAAGAATATCCAAATCAACAAAATCAGAGATGAAAGGGAGACATAACTACAGACATTGAGGAAATCCAAAGAATCATTAGGTCATACTTAATACTTGCAAACTGAATCCAAGAACACATAAAAAAGATCATCCACCACAATCAAGTAGCTTCATCCCAGAGATGCAGTTATGATTCACATACGAAAGCCAGTCAATGTAATCCACTGTTTAAACAAACTGAAAGAAAAAAAACACATGATCATCTCACTAGATGCTTAGAAAGCTTTTGACAAAATCCAACACCCCTTCATGATAAAAGTATTGAATAGATTATAGGACAAGGGACACAGCTAAACATAATTAAAACAATTTTCAGCAAGCCCACACCCAACACAAATTAAGTGGAGAGAAACTCAAAACAATTCCACTAAAATAAGGAACAAGATACGGTTGTCCACTCTCTCCCTACTTATTCAATATAGTACTTGAAGTTCTAGCTAGAGCAATAAGACAACAGAAGGAGATTAAGGGGACACATTGGAAAGGAAGAAGTCAAAGTATCATTTGCAGATGATAAGATAGTATATATAAAAGCCACCCCAACTCTTCTACCAGGAAACTCCTAGAGAAAAGCAACGTCAGTGACATGGGTGGCTACAAGATGAACTTAAAAAAAAAACCAAACCGATCAGTAGTCCTTCTAAACACATTAAAAGAATGAGAATAGTGCAAAGTCAGAAGGATCTAAAGCCTGTTAACTGTGGTAACACGTGCCTCTCATCCCAGTACTTAGGAGACTAAGGAATGAAGGATCAGGGACTCAAGTCATCAACTTTCAATACATAAGAAGTTCAAAACTGTCCTTGGCTACAGGGACCTATCTAAGGAAGGTTCTTGGGTTAGGAGATGTCTTTAATCACAGCACTTACGAAGAGGATCTGGGAAGATCTTTGTGAATTCAAGGCCAGCCTGGGCTGCATAGTGAGTTCCAAGTCAGCCAGAGATACCCAGTGAGATAGATAGCCAGAGATATTTATCTATTTTGTGCAAAAAATAGATAGATAGATAGATAGATAGATGGATGATAGATAGATAGATAGATAGATAGATAGATAGATAGATGATACATAGATAAAGACCCAACATCTCATAGACTGGGGGTGGCTTGAGAATCTTTTACATTCCAAAATATCATTGCTAGTCAAACATCAAAGGTTTCTGTAAGGAAGATCCCATCCAGTGGTGGTGGTACATACTTCCAACCCCAGCACTTGAGAGGTAGAGGCAGGTGAATCTTTGTGAAATAGATGTCAGCCTGGGCTACATGAGTTCCAGGGAAGTCAAAACTACATAGTAAGATATAATGTTATTCTTTTGTTAGTTTATTCTTTTGTCTAATTAAATCACTGGTTCTTGCCTGGAGCCCTGGGGCCTTAGAGTGTTTTGGCCTCTTTCCAATCTAATCTTAATCCTTGAACTGGAAGACTTTAGCCTTCGTACAATCTAGAACATTTAAACTGCTAGCCTGGACCTAGAAGGCTTCAACCTTAGCCTCTCCACACCTACTGCTGACTGAGCCACTCTGACTAGCTCCTTCTGAACTCTTACTCTTCTGATTCAACTCACTCTTTGTTCTGGGCTTCTTTTTGCTGAGGTCTGCTGTATCTCTGTGCCTCTCCCTAAGCTCTCACTGCTCCATCCTGCCTTTGTAACTGACTGCTTCAACTGACTGCTCTGTAACTCACTCCAGCCTCAGCTTCTGCAACTTCTCTGTAACTGACTCTGTAACTAACTCTATAACTGATCCTCAAAGGACTCTTCAGCCTGCTTTTCAACTGACCCTTTAACTGGCTCTTTAACTGACTCTTCAGCTTGATTCTCAACTGACTCTCTTATTGATTGCTTTCAAATGACTGCTCTGTAACTCCTGTGTAACTCTCTTTAACCAAGCTGAGAGCCTGCCTTTTCTTGTAAGAGTTGGGCATGTCCTTACTCTGCTAACTCTTCCTCTGATTAGTTACTTTGTCTGCCATTCACTCTGACTCCTCTCAGAGGTCACTTCCTGTGTGGCACTGACTCCTTCTGAGTTCTGTTTCCTGTGCCTGTTTCCACTGTTTTTTTCTAGGGATTAAAGGCTTGAACCACCACTGCCTTCTGAATACTGGATTAAAGGTGTGTCTGCATTCCATCCAGACCACACAAGCCTCTGAATGTAGTTGCTGTAATGTAGACCTTAACTTTTACACAGGACTATTCCTCTATAGCAAGACCTTTTCTTAAAAATAAGAAAACCCCAAAATAAAACAACAACAACAAAAAGAACAGACCAATAAACCCTAGGATTCTCAGGACTTCATCTGAGTGTTTAACACTTTTTTTTTTTACACATTTGTCAAGCAGAATTCTTGCAGTTGCAGACCGTATTGCAGGAAGTATCATCTTGTAGTTATAGGGTTGTAGGTTGAACAAGCAACTATCAAATTTCTTTGGAGGGAGAGTTAGTTAGGAGGAACACAAATTCAAGGCCAGCTCTGGCTACTCATCTAACCTAGTAGTGGTGGTGAATGCTTTTAATCCCTGCACTCAGGAGGCAGAGGCTGGAGGATCTCTGTGAGTTAGAGGCCTGCCTGGTGTACAGAGTGAGTTCTAGGACAACCAAGATCATGCACAGAGAAACTCTATCTTAAAAACCAAACCAAAACAAAACAAAACAAAAAACCCTTCTTTCCAACTCATGTAGATACTGTTCCTAACGACACTCCAGGAAGCAGAGATGTCATCTGTTTGTTTGCTTCAGCTATCAGCAGGAGATCCCAAACTGGAAAATGAAAACCAAACCCAGGATGGCCATGTAAAAGAATAGTTACATCTGTCATTGCTTAACAGAGTTCACTGGTCCAGCCACTGTGAGAAGATACACACAGCAAAATGTGTATATTCTTCTAAAAATGTGAATGCTAGACACCAGACCCAGGATCTTGCCCCAGGCAGCCATTCCTGTGGGCAATAAGCCCACTAGTGGAAGTCTCCTTTCTCCCTGTAAATCCCGAGGAATTTCCTGCCAAATATAATGAAAACTATTTTAGTCAAATTTCTTTTGACTATTTTCTCTTCCTATGAAATCATTTTTCAACTACCAGTCTTAAATCTTCTTTTGTGCTTCAAAAATTATTTACGTATGCTTCTAATCCTTTTGTGGTTTTCCTCCTATATTTCTGTCCTTAACCTATTTGGATATATTGCTAAAAACATGAAGTCAGAACCTAGTAGAGCCAGTTATCTCACCGATCTACTGTTTTCCTCCACTGGAAATTAGACGCTAGAACTTATTTATTTATATCCGTGTATTTTTATTTACTTATTCCTAAGACATATTATTTTGCTAGCACCATACTGTTTTAAATGCTACAGCCTCATCACATTTAAAAATACCTGTAAGTGTGACCTGTGGTTGAAAATGATAACATATAAACTCCGTTCATCTTCAAATACCAGGGAAACAGCAAGAACTTGCTGGTTGTGGTGTTTCCCACTTCTTATCCCAGGACCTGGAAGGTTAAGGCCGCGAGTTTTGAGGTCAACTGAGTCTATAAAATAAGTTCCAAGTCAGCTTGGGCTATCTATCAAGCTCTTGTCTCAGAAAACTCAAACTCAGCCAACCAAACAAACAATAACAACATACTTCCCAAGAATGGTTTGTTCACGTTACAGCCTTAAAATTGGTATTTTGGTAAACAATCATGCTTGCCTGAAAGGCTCTGCTTCTTCTACACTTAGGCATAATGGTCATTGCACAGTAACAGGGAGGCAAGATGCTAGGAGAAAACTCACTGACCGGACAGCGTCTTGGTTTGAAACCTGACCTTGTCATTCATTAGCTGTGAGCTGCTGGGACAATGATGCTTTTTTCAGAGTCCTAGTTCAGCCACTGGTCAAGATAAAGATAATAACATCATGCCGGTCTCCCAGGTCAGTGAAAAGGATTAGATGGAAAAAACATGTTTACTAACACAGAGACTATCACTATTAGCAGAGGAGAAAAGAAAAAGAAAAGAAAAGAAAGAAATGTCAGGTTGCCTTCAGTTCTGGTCCAAAGTTTATTGTGGTATCATTTCTATACACATCATCTCATTTGACTCATAGAAGTCTTGAGTCACTGGTGATCATATGGCTTCTGGGGTATTGAATTATATGATGATTTAATAAGATATGATGATACAATGGATATTAAATGGTGAACTTAAACAACATTGATTTTTCTTTTTTACTAAACACATCATTAAAACTTTTGCTGTATTCTTAAGTATGAAATCATTTTCAATAATGGCTTGGAGAAGCAATATTTTTAAACTTCTGAACCTTTAACCTTTTAGTACATAGAAATAGGAATATGGGCGTTCTAAGTGCCTAGTCTATAAAACAAACCCTCCCAGTATGCGATACGTTTATATTCTGACTTAGTTTCAACTGAGTTAACAGAATTTGATTTCTATTACATTATGCATGACTTTTAATTGGAAAAAATTAATAAGAAGTTGACTTTCTTCTTGTTGAGTCAAGTCACAGACCAAAGCGGATATTAAACGAGTTTGTATTTATCATAACTCTAGAGAAAATAAATATGTAAGCCAGTATAATATACTATTAACACCAAAACTCTTTAAAGTCTTTTAGACTTGAATTTGAAGCTGGGAAAGTTCCCTAGCATCTTTCAGTCCCAGCCTCTCATGTGTAAAATGGAAGTGGTACTAGTGTCCATTAAGAAAACCATCATGAGAAACAATGAATTAGCCAAGCATTTAGCACGGCAAGCATTCACTAAATTATTGTTATTAATGAGGAGTGGCAATACCAGACAGTCATTTTGGAAGGATTTAAAACAATTTAAAGAAATAATAAAGTATCAAAGAGTAAACTCATGACAAATGTAACTTTATTCTAAGCAAATAGGTGATAGTTTTTTTTTTTAATTCAACTATATGTTTGGTAGAAAGGGAATATTATTTGAGAAGTATTTGTTTGGTTTGGGGATGTTGCTCAGTGCTAGAGCTCTTGCTTAGCACACACATGGCTTTGGTCCCCATCATTAAAAAATATATTTACAGAGATAGAACCACACAATGCTAGTTGTAAGGATGATGAAAAGCAAGTTTAAGAGCAAAATATCATATCAAATATTCACATATTCATTGACAGATAAGACTGAATCTGAGCTCAGAGGGCAGAGGTTTGGGATTTTGGAAGCCATGGAGCAAGATCATCTTTTGATTTACACGCAAAGACTTTGTACACAGATTCTTTTCAATGCTTTCAGAAGCTATCAGTGAAACTCATTTAAGATATTGAGTTTCCTGGATACTCTTCAAGCTTTTCATAAGCCTTATGTGAGCAGAGGATGTAGCTGAAGTTAAGAGGACTTTCTTGATTTTAAAGAGCAGATTTTAAAAATCTCTGGAGAATTTGGCAAGAGCTACACAGTGGTCTGGGTTCCAGTTTTTGGTGCCCAGTAGATGTTCAGCTAATTAGGCCTTAGAAAAGATGTATATGGAGATATTGAAATTATCCAACTCCACAACAAAGAATACTTTGTTTTTCTTATGTTATCTGCTTTGTGTCTCAAAAATCAGCAAATTTCTTTGGCCCTGTGAATATGCAATTCTTTTCTTGGATTAGAGATAGCTGCTTTGCTCGTGTGGTTTGGAAAGGCTCCTTTCCTTATTTGTTTTCAGAGTGGGAGGCACTCCATTCTGAAGGTCAGAGAAGCCATGACACATTACAGGGAAGCTCATCATCTCCTTATTTCCTAGTGACTTCAGAAGAGTATGATGCAGGCAGCAAAGTAAGCCGTGGTCATGGTGTTCTGTGGCAGAACATTTGGCTTTCCTTACAGGTGGCATCAGTATGAAGTGACTCATTAGTTATCACATTTTCTGGAAGAGTCAGAAGAGAAGAAGTTTAGAGTGAAATCGAATACAGGCTTATAATTCACTCCTGTCATTCACAGGGGAGGATGCTGTTCGCCAAAAAAGGCTCACCATGGCCTGGTTCTTCTGCTAAGTGACAATTAGAAAAGAACAGAAAGAGAACACATGGTTTTTGAAATCTTTATTGAATATTACTTACAGTAGGAATGTGTAAAGATGCTTTGTGCAAACACATCCTTTTTATATGATTGAAAAATCTGATGGAGAAGGGCAAAGAGACAGTGGTGGTAATGGCCATGTGGAGAGCTAAGTAGTTAAGGAAAGGGACACAGAAAAACTATTAGTGCTGTGAATGACTAGGTCAGGAGGAAAAGAGTAGAAATCTCCTTACCTGGGAAACTGAGCCCCACTTCACCGGTCTGCATAAAGGCACAGAAATTGGATTTTGAATGATGAAGATTCCCGTATAACAGATTCCCCAGGTGGAGATGATTCAAAGAGCAGGAATCTGGCTGACAGACAAGACCCTGCAAATGCTAATGGGAAACCACCTGCAAATTCAAACTCTCAGTAGGGGTCAAGTTTCAAAAGACCAAAACTTTTAATACAAAAATCTATTTCTTTGAAGCCTAATTTATTATTTGAATTGAGTGTTGACTCAAGGTTCAAGGCTCTCACATCAGAAATGCAGGTGTGTCAGGAGGAACAATCGAGGGATGTGTTGGTTTGATTTTTAGCTTGTTCATTGTTTTCCATTAAAACTTGCTTTCACATCTGGAGGGCTAATAGGATAAACAGGAGCTAATACATCAGGTATTTGAAATTAAGGGCTTTCCCTCATTTCCAATAAACATTTCTGAAGAGTTTTTTTTTTTTCCAGGTGAAGCTGGGGCTTGGACTCAGATTCTTTCAGTTTCTGCCCCTTGGGGGACAGTGGCGAGAGCTTGCATTCCAAAATTTCCTGCCTCTTCCATCTTTTCTATGACAATACAATCACAGCTAATATAACACCCCTGGATTTCATTGAGGTTGAAAAGGAAGGATTCTTTGTGTTATCTAAATAGAAAGTTCCACTACCCCCCCCCCATTTGTAATTATATATAGGGAACTTGAAAATGTCTCATGTTCTTTACAGAGTCACTGGTAGGAGGATATAAACATCCATTTGGGATAGAAATTGGGTAAAACACAAAATAAAACCAGAAGGCCCTTTCCTTCCACATTCTCCTCTCCTTCCCTTCTCCCTGTTCTTCCCAGGAACAGCTGTTTAGCTGAGGGTCCCTTGGATTTGTGCGCAGGCTCCTTCCTGAATCTTAGTCGGAGTTGCCACTTGCATTCCTAATTAAGAAGTGTATGTGGCTGGCTTTGGTTTCCTATCCAGTCTTCTTGGGCGCACTTGTAAATGTGGACAGTGTTGGGTGGGAAGCTCTCTTTCCTGTTTTTTCCTTTTTTTTTTTTTTTTTTTTTTGGCTGATGGTTGCTTACTGCATGTAGGTTGAAAACTCCACACTCAAAAACCACCTAGACACAGCAGTTTTAAGGCTACGCTGGAACATCCCTGAGATTATCAGCAAATACTCACTCTTGTGAGGAGTAGTTAGGAGGTCAACTTTGATCTTCTAGACATCACCCTCCATTTGAAGCAGAAAAGGGTCCAGTAGATGGCTTTGACCAAGTGGAATGCAGTCCCAAACTCACATAACCTCAACTCCCATTAGGCTTCAAATTTCTTCTCTCCCATAGCCTCCCTCACACCTCATCAATCAAGGGGTCAGCCTTCTTCCCTCCTCCCAATATTTCCAACCAGAGGGTCAGGCTACAAGTCTCATAGGAATGTTTCCCCTATTTCCAGAAGTCAAATTTGCCTAATTAAAGAGGGTCATTGGCTATGAAAACATCTGTGGAAGTGAGCCTGTCCAGGCTTGAGGGTTTGAGCCTTTGGGCCACTGAGGGACAGGGCTGGGTGGGTTTTAGAGAGTACCTAGAAAGATGAGGTCTCTGGAGTTCAACCACCACAAATCTCAAATTTCCTGCTGAGTTTTTCATTCCAGTGAGTGGGCTCGACCTCGATTCCTGTGATTTTGGGGTGTTGGACCCCTAGGAGCCTCTGAGGGTACCTAGACCTCATAAGCAAGAGTGGCACAACTCCAGTAAGCTGGAAGTAAGCTGGCACTCTTGAAGGCTGCTTATTTTTCCTGTTTTTACAGTCCTTGAAGTCAACAAAACTCCCCACACGGTGGCTCTCTTGACTAAAATTGGGCATTGATGGGTGAATTTTAAACAAGTAGTTCCAGAAATTTGAAAATATTTCTCCAGATTAAAGTCATTTCAGAATTCAAGTGGGAGGCAGAAGTGAGGATTTTAATGGGGTTCACCTTTGACTTGCAGAGAGGCAGAAGTCGGGAAAGCCACTGTAGGCAATAGCTTTGGGCAAGTTTGTTAAGGGGAAAAAAAGGCAGCTCTGCTGGATTGTGGATAGTCCTTCCTGTTCACTGCAGGCTCTTTGTGTGAGGACCAGGAGAAGTAGTCATCTAGCACATAGTTCAGGCATGTAGGAACTCCCACCTCAAGTAGCAGACAAATATAGCATAACCCAGAGAGAAACATCCCCCATGTAGATCCAGTTTGTTGAAAGCAGGCAAATCTAGAGCGAGGAGGAAACAGGCAGCTTTGGGTCATTCATAACCAGGAAATAAAGAAAATGTTTGATTCTTGGAGGAGGTTTTAAATCTCAAACAAAAAAGTGGAAATAGCATTAAAAAGGAGAAACACCATGTCTTGGAAAAATTATTGGGAACTAAGTTTATTTAAAGGCTAGCCCCAAATCACAGTAACAGGAAACACTTCCACTTAATTGTAATTTCCTCTAATTATTATTTTTTTGTGTATAAAATCCAAATAATTAAAATGCACACTAATGGTTTTTGATGCTTCTATTTCCTTTCAAAAAGAAAGACAATTGAGATCTCTCAGTGGATCAGAAATTTATGAATCTTCTGGAATTACTGAGAGGCTCAGAAGGTTCCCAGTGGATGTGGTCTTTCCTTATTGCTGCTTTCTTCTAAGTTTATTTTTTGTCACAAAATATTAACTATTCCCAGGGAAGGGTTCCCGGTAGCAGTCTTCACTGAGAAAACGTGTGCTGGGAATCCTTCTGCATTCCCAGTCTGTATTTCCCCAGAGTTCAAATGGTAAGAGAAGTGTAAGAGACACATTCCTCACCCTCACAGTTTTAACATTTCAATTCTTGAGAAAAACACGATGCCATGGTTTCGATTTTTAAAATCAGTAAGAGCCCCAGAAAGTGTGAAAGTGTTCAGACAAGGAAGGTAAAGATCCAAATACCAGTACTAACCAAGAAGAGAAGCTCTGCTCTGACATCTCAGACAGGGGTTAAGGAGGTTCCGAGCACAAATGGGGCATTTGTGGACACAGAATGCAAAGGGAGATGAATATGAACAACGAGGTGTTTTAGACAATGAATTGCCACAGTAAGGAGCACCACTGCCAAGCCTTCAGATTTAGAGGCTGAAAATTAAGCCAGTGGCAATTTTGAACGTTTGTTGCATCTGCGCCCAAACAGTTCAGCACCCAGAGCCTGGACAGCACCACAGGCTCCGCTTCCAAGGCCGCCTTCCCTATTCATCAATTAACTCGGAGACAGACTGTCAACACAGCCAGACTCATTAGATATTTGCTGAAAATCATCTAAGACTTCCCTTTAAAAAAAACAAAACGACTTCTACGCTTAATTGCCTATCTGGAAAAACATACGCAAGAAATTAGGAGATCTAAATTAAATTTACTAATAGGAGAACTTGATGGTGTTAAATCTAGAGTCCAGAGTTGTCCTTGGTGGGGCTTGAGGAAAAATTAAAAACAAGCAAGGACACATTAAAAGCATGACTTCACTATCCCCTAAATTCTACGAATTTTTCACTTGTCTTTGAGAGATGGGTGAAACTGAAAACCATCATAAATAACTGGACTTCTTAAAAATCGGATTGTATGAGTGAAGTGAGTGAAAGGTGTTTATGAGAAAGAAGCTGATGACTCCGGATCTTATCATCCTGGAGGACAGCACAGAATAGTTAATATGTTCCTTGAGGGACTGGGGTGCTGACGTCTTTTACTGATACCAGATCATTACGTGACTGAGGAAAAAAAAAAAAAGGAAGTCCTATCATGAATAAAAATCGAAGCGCAACAGTGCAACCAAAATATTCTGTACTTAAAAGGCAACTGCAGACAGATGTTGACAAAGGGGTGTCTCCTGAAACCACGTTTGGATAGCTTTTTTTGTTGTTGTTAACGGCATATATAAATGGGAGCAGAAGGCCGGTCACCTCTGTCAGCAGCAGCAGAAGCCGCATCTTCAGACGCAGCCTGAGATTTCAGAGCAGAGAAGGTGCCTCCGACTCTAGCAAGCTGCCAGATCGTCTCCCACAGAGGCCGGCAGCTCGGGCTAGCCCCTTCCCTTTCCATCCTCCTCTTCTTCCTGGACTTTCCTTCTTTTTCTTACCCACTAGCTTCTTTCTCCGGGTGGGCTTAAGACCACTCTGCTCCCCCTCCCTTTGGCTGCTCGCCTACCCCTGTCTTCTCTGTCTCTCTCCTCTGCCACTTCCTTCGGTGTCACGCTCCTTCCTAGTTCTGTGCGTCTACAAAGTTTTGAGCCTGAATTCTAGCCTTCTACAAACAAGTTCCCCCAGTGCCTCCAGCTAATTCCCGCGGCTTCTCTCCAGACACCAGCGCCAGACAGTGAGTGATGCTTCTCGGGTTGTGATTCCAGAGCAGAAACTGAAGGAGCTCTTTTCCCGCCGTCCTATTTGGCAGCCAACCCTTTCCTAGCCGCGGTAAGAGTCTAATAGTACGGGGCGGGGTGGGGGGAAGCTTACCATACTAACCGATTCATTGAATACAGGCTCTCTCCCCGCGCTGGCAGGAGCATCAGTATACCAGTTAGCCTTCTTTAGTTCAAGATCTGCCTAGTTACTGGGTGCTGGGCACACGCATAGCTATCTTTCCAAACTATACCAAGGGAGAAATGCAGGCGCGCCGGTGTGGCTAAGTGGTGGTTCAACACCGGGATCCGCAGTCTCCTGGCTCCCCTCAGCTCCCAGGAGTTTCTTGGGGTTAGAAGGCAGAAAACCGAGGGGCGATCTCACTCACCCAGTGCCCTCTTTCCCCTACTGCGCAGAATGACCATGTGTAGCGGAGCGAGGCTGGCCCTGCTGGTCTATGGTATAATAATGCATTGCAGCGTCTCCTGCTCACCTGCCGCCGCTGGACTCCGCTTCCCTGGGATCAGGTAGGTGCTGGCCTAGCTGAGCTAGAGCTTCCCTTAGACAGACACCTCCTCCCCGTCGCCTCCCTGTAGTTCTGGATCGCAGGCTGCTAAGCATCGCTTCCAGCGCCTCCAGGGCATTTCTACAGACTTTGGCTAGATACGGGGGTCCCTTAGCTAAGTCAGGGGGTCAGAGAGGCTCTCGTACAGCCAAACTTCCTCCCTCCTCACCAATAGAACCCCGGAACCCGGGTAAAAGGAGTAAGTTTGCGATCCTTGTAGAAACCTTCCCTCCTCCAACTTGTTTAAGGGAGGGGGGCAGAGTGCCCCCTGGGCTCCTTTTACCTATCCTTAGGATGAGTTGGAGAACTTCAGTTCCCAGAGCAAAGCCCGGGGCTGAGCATGAAGCTCCCTCCACTCCGCTTTGTTACTGCCTGTTCTGGACTATTGGGGCGGGGTCTCTCGCTCCTCCGCCCTTCCCGATGGTCTCATTCGAATTCTTTCTCTCCCGAAGAGCTCTCTTTCAAATGAATCCTGTTTCAACTGGAGTTTGAGCCCTAGAACATCTTGAGGTTGGAGGTACTGGCCAGCCACGGTTAAGGAAAAGCTACTTGAGAGACGAAATAACACAAGAAAGAGACGCGAGGGAGGGAGGGAGGGGAAGAAACGGATGCTGAGGGAGAGAAAGCCAGCCGGCAAAAGGGGCTGGGAGAACAGCCTAGCCCACTTGCGGATGCAGAAAACCTGGCTTTTGTCTTGGCCTCTGGTTCTAAATGTGTATCCCCACCCGGGTTCCCTACTGCAGCCTCAGAGCCACCCCCGCCCGCCTGCTAGCGGGACGGTGGAAATGCCTGGGGCCGCGTGGCGTGGGTGCGGGGTAGCGCTCCGGGCAGCCAGGAGCGCTAGGCGTTGAGCTGACTCTTGGAGCCGCGCCCAAGAACCTCTCTCTGCCTTAGGGGGCATCTGTCCACTGATAACACTGGCGGGCAGGATGCTTCTGCATCCGGATTCCAGCGTGTGGGCGCAGGGCAGAGCAGGGAGTGTCTAGAAAGATCCTGGTTCAGCATCTTGGGCCTGGGCTGGGGGCTTACGGGGTGGGGTAGCTAAGTGAGGTAGGTTCGCAGGAGCTCCTCTGCTTCTCCCCACCCCCACCCCCGGGAAGGGAGGAAAGGCAGTCGATCTGCCCAAGTAAGACTGGATCCTGCCTGGAGAATGTTATTTGTCCCGATTGTATTCCAGTATCTCAAGGGCCCAAAGCCACAAGGCTTTGCTTTCGCCCTCCTCTGCCGGTCCCCTGTCGGGGATAGAGGTGATAGGCAGGAGACTGTGAGATCTCTGGGCATCTATGGAATGTCAGTCCCCGGTTGACCCCTTTCCTTGAGCTCTGGAGTTGAGACGGGGATACAGCCTCCTCGCCATTGCTAACAGATCGGCAGGAACTCTTTGTTTAATGGGCTAGAAAGCTTTCTTCGGTTGCTTCCAGCTATTCACAAAGTTCCGTGTGCCTAGCACTTTTCCTGGGTGATAGGCACCAGAGCGCTTGGCCGCACCACAGAATGAGCCAAACTAGCTAAGTTTAGGGGCATCTATTATTCATGTTCCTAGCAGATTCTCTCCAGCCCAAAATAGAAGCTGGAGGTTCTCCGTGACCTACATCCGAGCAGGGAAGGGCTCCCCTGGGCTGTGCGGCTGGGATGGGGGTGGCTGCTGACGGAGCTGGTCTCCTGCATGCTACCTACCCACCCGTCCTTTCCACTCTGCTCCGGGTCTCCCCGTCTCGGCTCATATCATCTCTTAGGACCTTTCTCAAGCCTGCTAAATGCTACTTGGGAAAGCCTGGGGTACAAGGCAGAGAGAGGGCTGGCCTTTCCCTTAGCTAGGCATTGGGGTCTACAGGGTTCTCCGGTGCCCCTGCTGGCGGTCACTGATCCGCCGGAGGAGACTAGAGCGAATTTCCTTGCGGAGCAGGACCTGCTGTTGGGTGTACTTCCCTTACCTCGTCCCTAGGGCCGTTCTAGAAGAAAGGACAATTCTCCGTGGGAGACTATAACAGTCGCAGAGTTGGGGAGGGATTCTCAATGACCCTCCCCTCTGGCTATCCCGCAGACCAGAAGATGAGACTTACGACCAGGACGGAAACCCGCTGCAGGACTTCTACGACTGGGACCCTCCGGGAGTGGGGAGCCCCGCCTCCGTGCTGCGTGATGCCTACGCTCTCTATTACCCTGCGGACAGGAGGTACAACCCTTCCAGCTTCTGCTTGAGACTTGGGCCCCGATGTGGTCAGAGGGACTGGGTGGTGGTTTTAGGAGTAGGGCCCTTTCTTTGAAAGTCCTCAAGTTTCCCTTCTACCATGAGAGCCACAGACAATTAGCAGACAGAACTCCATGGACCCGAGGCCACATCACGGACTGAAAGCTCTGATGCTCCAGAGGTGTCAGTAAGCATGCGACTCGGTAGGTGGGGAATTCTCAGGCTACTGAGGCTACACCACCGGGCAGGGTAAAATCCCATCTTATCAACCCCCTGAACTTCCCAAAGTTACTCCCAGGTCCTGTGTCACTAGCGGTTGTCCGTTCATCCTCCTTAAAGGCCCAGCAGTGAGGGCCTTTGCTGTCATTTGAAGGGCTTTGACACAGTGAGTGACCCAGGTCGCATGTTTTGTCTCCTCCTTAGAGATGTCGCCCATGAGATCCTCAACGAAGCCTACCGCAAAGTCCTGGACCAGTTGTCCCCCAGGAAGTACCTGCAGTCGGTCGTGGCCAGGGGCGTGGGGTAAGAATTTGTGAAAGAGTTAAATTGTGCGCGATGCCTGTGCCAGGGTGGGTGACTGTGCAGAGCTCGCGCATGGGGAGGGCGGGGCAGCTTCTACGGTGATGCACGCCCTGGAGCCCAAGGGTGTGTCTGCGATCTGGCATTGAGGGGGATAGTACCAGCCTCACGGGTTCCAGAAGTTAGGCGTTTAAATTTACCCTAAGCGCCAGAGACCAGGCGAGAGAGAAAGAGAGTAGGAAAATTGGGGGGGGGGGGGCGGAGTGGGGTGGATCTTTGTTGAAGGAGAACCAAGTCAAATCAGATAACTCCCTTTCCAGTCATTCGGTACGCTGGAGGCTCGTGGGAGGGTGTGCTATAATTTGGGGGAGGGCGGGGGGAGGAGCATTGCATTTACTATAAAGGCAAACCAAAGGAACAAACCCGAAATTTGGATACTTAAAGAAACCGTTTTTTTTGCTCAGGCCAGACAAACCCAGAGCTAAGGTTTTGCGTGAAGCCTGTGTCAGCAGAAGGCAACATTTTAATAAAGCCCACGGGGGAGCGGATTAGATTTTAACCATGAATAATTTATGCGGCCTACGGCCTGTCGCTTTATATCATTATCACGTTTTTCAACTTAACGTGCGCCAAGGAGAGAGGTGTGCCCGTGGTTGCCTAGATTTGCAGAATCGGTAATCTGGCAGGAACCAGCGAGGCCTTTTGGGACCTTTGTATGTCGGGGTGGAGTGGGGGTAGGGGGGAAAAGTACAAGTCGGGGCAATTTAGCTAGAGGCGTGGATGGTCTAATCTTGAGAAGCAACGTTTGGAGAAAAGCTTAAAGAGCGTGCATTCTCCGCACGCCCCCCGGCTGCTTCTGAGAGATCTAGAAAGATCCGAAAGAGTCACTAGATTCTAGTGCCAGGAAACTGTGGGTGGGAAGGAGGGACCTCGGGTCTCCGGCACTGTATTCTCGCCAGCTGAGGCCCGGTAGAGAAGGGCTGTGCGGGATGCTAGGAGCCCCGCACGATCCCCGGCTGGCTCCTGCGGGGGGTTGGGGGTGCGGGGCACTTGTTTCCGGCACCTAATCAATGTGTATACCGCCCCGCCCCCTCTTCTTGCAGCGAGAACCTAGGCGGCGGCGTGGCTGATGACCGGGCACCCCTCACCAAACGCCACTCGGACGGCATCTTCACCGACAGCTACAGCCGCTACCGGAAACAAATGGCTGTCAAGAAATACTTGGCAGCCGTACTAGGGAAAAGGTATAAACAGAGGGTTAAAAACAAAGGACGCCGGATAGCGTACTTGTAGCGATGAGTTGCCAGCTACCGTGTGTATAAAATGAAAACTCGTTTTCCAAGTTGACTGACCAGTCATCGCTCATGTGTTCTTTTCAAACATGTATTTATGTATGAAGTAAAGCCATTAAATGACTATTTTGATAAATAATATTGTTTTTCTTTTTACAAAGCACTAGAGAATGCACAGATATACTTTGTGGACCAATTATTGATATATATTATAAGTATATATTAAGAATATATATAGCAGAGAGCAATTCATAAGCGTGCACAAGGATTGAAAATTCGCCTGAGCTGTTTATGTTTTTATATAAAATGAATAGAAAAAAATAGACAATCATTGTTTTGAATATTACTCCTATTTTTGTAAACTGGAATTAAAGGATAGTCTTTTTATCCACAACAGGCTTGAAGCTACCACTAATGGCCCTTTGCCACAGTAGAAAAAAAACAATGATGCCCTGCTCCAGGGGAATTCTGAGGTAATGACTTGGGGAATTGCTCAAGGGCTTTCTTTCCCTGTGAGTCTCCGGGGCAGGCTGCTTGAACCCCAGCCTAACTAACTTAAGTGGTCTTTGTCCCACTGGCTGCGGGGGAAATCCCAACACTTTTGCTTTCTTTGATTCTACTCTTATGTGTATTTGTCTCTCCTCAGACTCTCAGCCCAGAAGGAAATTCTAATTAAACAACAGCTCGATCCAAATTGTGCTTCTCCCCAGAATTCACTTCATTCCCTGAGAGAAGAGTTGAGGAATTGTACAGAGGAGACCGGCTTGGAGAGAAAGCTCTCTTTTCTGTACTTCCTGATTCTCCAGGGAACCAACTATCCCAAGGCTAGGGCAATTGGAACAAAGCAAGAAATAGAGGCGGATTGGAAGAGGCAGAGCACGGGGTGGCAGAGGAGGACCCTGCGGAGGGACTGGTTTGAGAACTGCCCCAGGTCTGAGAATCTCGGGGCAGATCCAACCCCTCTGCAGGTTCCACTGCCTGGCAGATTGGGTGCTGGGTGTTAGAAAATGGATGCAAAGTACACTGTGTTTTTCTCCAGTGCTGTCCACGCTTCTCATTTTGTGAAATGGCCAGGATCCCACCCCTCTACCCACTTTGAACCTTGCTCTGTAGAAGCAACCCCTGTTCCTTGTGTTTTTTTTTTCTGCAGACTCCTTCCTACTCTTACCTCCCCCTGCTTTGTTTAAGAGCCATTTGCCACTTTTCACTCGCTTAATCTTAAATTTGTGAATGCGACTCATGTTTTGTTGTTTGATGCAAGCAGTTACTGTGAAGTTTAGGAACCCCTGTGTAGCTACCACGAAATAATTATGCACTAAATATGAACCTTCTGTTTCTTGTTTATTGAGTTTGTAGGTAAAATGTATTTTTCTACATTATGGCTTACTGCTTAGTAAAATTTATTTCATAAAACCAATCTTTGTCATATTAGAATGTGTAGTGTTCCAGTGTTGCTCAGTTTGACTAACTGATAAATTATTTAAACTCCACCTTCATATCTATGAGTACTATATTATACTATCTTATATCTGTGGTCAAGAGTGGGGTAAGCAAGGCCCCCACATCCCACCCTTGTATCCTGTCTTGGCTAAAGAAAGCAAGTCTGTTTCTTGTCAATTTCTTGAACATATTATGTAGTAAGCTTTATAAACAAAAGAATCTTCACCTAGCAACCAGATCAAGCAGCAACACAAACCAGCCAGTTTCCCAAATTTTAGGCACAAATTTTCAAAAAACAAAAAAAAATCAAGAAAAAAAAAAGCATTAGTTTGTAAAGTTTAAAGGACTCTCTCCCTTTTTTCCTGTACAGATTTGGTTAGAATGAAGTCAGGCATCTAAGAAAACAGAACTGTCTTTGCATTCCCAGGCGGGTGGATGTAGGCTGCCCCAGATCACATTGCAAACAGAGAAAGCAGGCATTTCATCTCAGCCTGTGCTGGGGCTGCAGGATCCACCTTTAATCCTGCAGTCTTCTCAGGCAATGTGACCAGGGATGCAGTTTGCAGCTTTAGTGCCTTTCTTTGCCTTTTAAATCGCCATGAATCACGGATGGCTACTTAGTGGCCCTATGATGCTGCAGCACATTGGCTTGCATTTTAGTCTTAATTCTTTATTTCTTGGACAATGGGCAGAGTTTTCTGTGTTTGTGTCAGCTGTTAGTGGTGAAACAGGGCTCTAGTGAAACTTTTTTTATGAAGTCTACCTTAGTGTTCCCGTGGCTAGTGGCAAGCATTTTACAGTGATCACCCAGTTTAATCTTTTTGTATACTTTTTAGAACTGCCAAGAGCCTTACTACACTGGAACAGATTTATGATATAGTGATGATCTAGGTAGATGTTAGTCTTAAAGCTCTTATTTTGTGTGCAACTGATTATACAAACATATTAACCAAGCATTATTACACACATAATATCTATAACTAGGACTTTGATAACTGTTATATATAAAGCGTGTACAATTTGTATGAATAAATTTTTGTAAACAATCCACCTTGGTCTAATGTTTGGAGAAAAAAAAACACATTCAGGAAATAATCACTTTAAAATATTTTAAAGTATTATATTTCTTGAACAGTCATAAGATTTTTTTTTCATGTCTGGAATATATATCAACCTAACCTTTCATGCATTTCACAAACTGTACTCCAATATCTGCTTGAAGGGGTAGCGGACAACTAAAACTTTAAAGTAGCTGTTTGGATGGAGGAAGCTTGAGAAGACACTAAACCCATAAAGAGATAAGAATGTTATTTGTAAGCCACACGGTTAGATTAGTTTCTGTCTGCTGGTGTGTACATTCATGGCATAGTGCGCCGAAACTTACCAGGCAGTGGTGGCAGATCAGATTGCAGTGTTAGGCACAATTATAAAGTAACTATTTAACTTTTTAAAAAGTACCTGTATGCTAGCTAAGTCTTGACAAAATTTTCCATATAATGATTTAAATAATCTCTTTGGGAATTGTAGAATGTGTTTAGAGATATACAACGTTATTGCGCATTAAAACGTTTTCAGTAGAAGGATCAAAACCATGATCAATCAAAGAGTTAACAAGAGTTTAAAAAGAAACTATACCTTGAAGCCTAAGAAAAATATGGAAGCCTATTTGTGGATAGTACAAGTTATTAGTTCAAATTAGTAAGATTTAAAGGAAGCCTTCATATGAAAATCCCATGCACTCCCTGGTATATTTTTTGGTGTTCTTGTCTAGTTTTGGGTTAAAAAATGCTTTGAGAATCACTGACAATGATAGTTCATGCCATTTAATGTAAAATGCCAGACTTTCATCCTAAAATTAAGGGTCATGGGCTCAGGTAATAAATCAATAACTATGTCACAATGGTATTTAAAAACTAGTAAGAATTTAAAAATTATTCCTAGAGCACAGCTTAGCTCTTTAGAATCATATATGGAAGCATCCCAAATCTAAAAAGTAGATATATTAGAAAATAAAAAAAGCATCTAATACAGTTAGTTTATGTCAGATTTTATCAGGTAAGGAGATTACCACACACACACACACACACACACACACACACACACACACACACACATTTGTAATTTTTCTTCTACATCACAGTGTAGTAAATGAAAAAAAAAAAAAAGAAGAAAGAAGATTCATTTAGTTGAGGACTAATTTAATGACTTGTCAAAGAAATAAAGATAATCCCTAGCCTTGGCTGATGGCAAGTGAAATTCAGATATGTAATTTCACTTGGCATATTTTTTTTATATGGGATAATAAAGTAAGTTACAGGTATTATTTGGAAGACTTAAGATAGTTGAGTTTTCAAAGGTGTAAAATATGTGCCGATTGCTGTCAGGACTGGGAACACAGAGATTCAATGTAACACATATTAAATACCTGAAATGGGCAGACACGCTGGTCAAAGCCCCTGACTGATGTATATAGTTGTGCTTTTCTATAACAGAATCATTTGGGGGTCTTGTTAGCAATGCAGGTTCTAGGGTTACACCAGAACCAGTGAGCCTATGTTTTAAATAAAAATGCTACATTGATGTGCCCTAAGTTTGAGATCCCTTAGATTTAGAATTTGATGGCCTATATAGATAGGTACATATATATTTAAGTTAGTTATTTTTCACATTAAATAGGTTATGCTTGTTGCACACAGTAATCAATAAAAAAAAATTCCCCCAGAATGGGCCCTAGGCTCTTGGACAAATACATTATTTCCTTTAAGTCACTAAGCCACTAGTTAGTGTTATTTTACATGAATATTCTGGTTGTCCCCTCCCACCCCTCCAGTTACAGGTAATTTTGGAAGGAGAGTGATTTTCTAAATAGAATCCTAGAATATCCAATCACATGGTTAGAAAATCAGTGCTATACTAGAAAGCCAGTGTAGGTAGCTAGTAGTAATTATGGGGACCAAGAAGTCACCTTTCAATTGTATTACATCTCAGTTAGTTTTAAAAGTCTTAACCCTCTGAACTGTTTATGAGATGACTTGACCTGGAAGCTTCACCATGGCCTCAATTCACCCTGTGCATCAGTACAGCGTCAGAAACCACAATCCAGCTAGCGGTCTTCTCTTCTACTGTCACCCCCTAAGAAGAAGCATACCTGTTCCCCTTACTACAGCCCTTGCCTCAACACTTGATCCTGACATCAGCTTGTAGACAGTCCCCAGGGCCTTCATAATTCTCCCTCAATCAAACAGATCTTAGTTCTTTTGTGTCCTGTCCTTCCAATGAGCTGTTCCTGAATGGCCACCACTATCACAGAGTTCAAGGTTCTTCGAGTTAATTTTCTGTGACTCTTTCCTTTGTGACCCCTTTTCACATGAGGAAATTTTTATAATAACAAATAGCACATAAGTATACAAATAGGTAAACAAATCAAGCACTTATAACAAATCATTTATTTACCTAGAACAATTCTTTGGTATAATTATGATTTTACTATTTACTATTAGATGAAAGCAAATTTTCCAGACTAATGAGCTGGTTGTACTTATTTTTAGCTACAGAATTGAATCTTGACTATTTGATACTGCAGAATACCTTCAACCTTTATCAGAGTTGATTGATAATTTATAGTCATCAATACTGAGAATGCTGTTTGCATAAATAAATACTATAAAATGTCAGAAGTATATTTAGTGTCATTTCAGATATTTCTGGAAACTATGCTCTAGTATTGGGCCAAAATTTATTTACTGATTTTTATATAAATGAAACTCAAGTCAACAACTCAACGAACAATTTTAAAAATCAAACTCAATACAGTCCAAAGACTAATTTGATACCCGTTGAGGAATGACAGTAGGGAATGTTAAAATTATTTGTTTCCATGATTAAACCACTGTGCTTGTATAAAAACATAAAATCTTTTTACTTTTTGTTTTTTTGAGACAGGGTTCTCTGTTGTAACTCTGGCTGTCGTGGAACTCAGTCTGTAGACCAGGCTGGCCTCGAACTCACAGCCATCACATGCCTCTGCCTCCCAAGTACTGGAAATTAAAGGCATGCGCCACCGCTGCCCGCCATAAAACTTTTTATGTATAGTAACAACAGTGAGTTTATAACATAAAACGGTCTTGAGTCTGAGATGAGGTGTTTCTGACAGTATTTATAGGCATCGCATGGTGTGACAGTGCCCAGAGTACAGAGCGTGAATGTTGTGTGTTCAGAGCAAAGGTTGCCATGAAGTCCTGTGAAACGCTTCTGATTTGTTATGTATTTGAGTTTAAATTACTTTTAAATTATTTTTTTCTGCTTTGCAAAATCTTTTACTGTTTCTAGACCTTTTCCTGACACATTCGGTTACGTGACCCAACGTGGTGTTGTAACACGCGGTCTAGGAAGGGCGCGGTTCTTAGAAGCACAGCTTCACAGTCTTTGAAATGACAATTATAATTTTCTCCATCCCAGCAATCTCTCTTTGTCTGGAATATCTTCTCTACCCTTTCAACATCGATAACCTGTAAGGTCCAAGACTCAAGTCTTCTTCCTTCCTCTGTCCCTCCTTAATTTATCCCCACCTCTCTTGTTGGCCTTCCGCACAAAATCCCTGCCTCCACACCTCAAGTTCTAGAATTATAAGCACATGCCACCACACCAGCCCCTAAGTCTTCCTTTCTTAGGAAGCTCTATCAGCCTCCCAGAGTCACCGCCATCCTCATTTTGAGACAATTTACTCCTGCACTGTTTTCTTGTGTCCCTTTCTTTCTGTGATGCTGTTTCTGATCTTTGTTGCACTCTGTCTTCCCCCCTTCTTTAAAAAAAGGTATTTTGTAAGTTGTAAGCCTTGCTCTCATTAGACAGTCTCTCGGTGTGTGCGTGGATGGTATGTTATGCCTTTCAAGAGGTTATCTGGAATATTTCTGAGGACATAAAAAAATACCTTTCTTGAATGAACAAATTAACCTGGAGACTTGTAGAATTCTCCAGGACACTTCTTTCATATTCTAATACTTGAACTGAAAAGTATATTGAGGAAGTGAAATTAAGTTACTAATTTGGAATTCATCATAATTCTGACTCAACCTACCTTTAGGAAAAGCTACATAGAAAAGAAGGCAAACCAACTAGGAATGTTTCTGCCATAGGATAAACTGGTCTTTAAATTAACATAGAGGCATAAGGCTGAAATAGACACAAGCCACTTGGGCTTTTATCATTCTGATAAAGAGAAGAAGGCTTGCACTAAAGCAGATTCACTCAATGCCAAAGATAGTAATACATTCCCTAGATAATAGTGTTTCTCAACTTGTGGGTCAGGTACCCTTGAGGATTGAGTGAGCCTTTCCAAGGGGTCACCTAAGACCATCTGCATATCAGATATTTACATTACGATTCATAACAATAGCAAAATTACATTTGTGAAGTAGCAACGAAAATAATTTTATGGTTGTGGGTCACCACAATATGAGGAACTGTATTAAAGGGTCGCAACATTACAAAGGTTGAAAACCACTGTCTTAGAATAAAGGAAAAGAGGTATCTTGAGATGCAGACAGGGAACTAGATTGTCCTGAATTGATAGCAGAATAGTTATCTATGACTGCTAGAGAAACTTCCCGTCAACTGAAATGTAATTTAAAATATGAGTTGGTAGATAGGAAAATGGAGATTATCCAACAATATATATTTTCTTTACATTTTTTTTTCCTTCCAGCAGTTTAGCATTCTAGCAGGTGACACGATCTGGTTTAAGTTATATCCTTGCTGAGTGTTACAGAACTGTAACTCAGGAACGGGTTTTCTGTGTGCAGCACAAAGAAAACATCATGTATCTGTCATGATTCCTTTTTGCTTAAATACCCTGAATTTCAATTGGTTAACAACACCCCTTCATGCAGGGCAGAACATGGGTTTATGGGATGTTAACTGACTTCTACAGGCAGCCAATCAGGACAACTGTTTTCCCTAATAACAAGTCATACCTTGCTATGTGACTCATTCTAGGGTAGTGGGATTAGAGACTACTTTTTTCTGGATGCTTCCAGGGAAAACTTTCTTTCTTTTCCCTAAATAGTGTGGTATATAATGTCATACTCTACAGAAAGATGTCTCAGTGATTTTAGGGACACATACAGGAGACTCCCAGCTACAGATATTTTTTTTAACTAGGTTTACAGCACCAAGCTTGAATTTTCCTCTTGGAGCAGGTCTCAAAGCAACTAGAAAGCAATTGATTACCCACTAATAGTCATGCTACTGTTGCCCCGGCGTGCACATTTTCCCAGGTAGGTTGGTAGCACAGCAATCCACAGCTGAGATAAACCGCTGCTGATTCTCCTGAGCAGTCTGTGTTGCATCTTTGCAACCTATGACAGCTCACATGGGGGAAGCGTCCAGCTCAGTCTCAGCTCTATTTCTCTTTGTCCTCAATGGAAATTGTGTGGCATCTTCAGTAACAGGGTCTTGCCATCAGTAGGTAACCAAGAAAAATAGCAACAATCTCTACTGTTCAAATGCCTGATAGATGCCTTTGTGTGCACTGGACACCCCTAACCCAGTGTGTTCCTAAATGAAATCATTGATCACAAATTTCCTGGCTGTTGTCATTTACTCCCTATCATTCCGATCAATCTATGTACTTTAGAGTTTCTTCCTTTTCCTCCATTCATGTAGCAGGTCACTGAGCCTCGGGGATTTCCCAGCCCCATTCCTGCAAAACCTCAGAACCAACCTAATCATTTTGGCTAAAGTCAAATTTAGTTTTTCACCTATGTAGGCTAAACTCGATTGTTGTTGCATAGCTACCAAAGTCTTTGAAAGTTCTTCCATGCTTTTTTAGATGGCCCTGAAGAAACCTTCAGAGACTTGAGATGGGGGCTTGGTTAAATGGGCATCGGTCACCCACATGCTCTAGAAGTCTCTATGACCGCCATCAATATAGGATCATTTTTTAGCAACAGATTCCAGAAGACTTTAGGGTAGAAGAGCTTTGATAAGCATAGTTTTCCAGGTCCCTGCTGTTCCCTGAGGGGCAATGGGCTAGGCAGAGTAGCAATACTACTACTGTGCCTGCTCAGGTAAAGGGAAGATCAAACCTAAGGGATTTCTAATCCTTTTTTAAAATTTCCATCTACAGTGTCCTAAACACCTAGCTTAATCACTTTGTAGTTTATAGGATTACAAAACTTTTTTAGCAATCCATGTGTGTCTAACTTCCTGACTTTTTTTGTATTTTATATTTTGCTCTATTGTGCGTAGACTACCTGGTAATAGTCAGAGCGTACTGTTGTATAGCAGATCTCTAGAAAATTTCATCTTACATAACTGAAAGCTTATGGCCTTTGGACATTTTCCCAGCAGCCGTCATTCCATATCCTGCTTTGGTGAGTTTGACTACTTTGGACATTTTGTATAAGTGAAATCATATACTGTTTGTCCTTCTGCCACTGGCTTATTTCACTTAGCATGGTGTCTTCAAGGTTCATTCATGTTGCACTGTATGATGTCATTTTTACAGGTGTTCATCCTGTAGAACGTATTGACCACATATTTGTTCTTAACCCATCTGTCTGTTGATGGGCATCCCAATGAGTGAGTGTCTGTCTCTTGGCTGATGTCAAGGATGCTATAATGAGGATTGTGTCTTAGTAACCAATAATGCCACAGAAATAGATTTCAAGTATTAAATGAACAGAGTCAAACAATTTTAATGACTCTGAAAACCATCCTTTACTGAAATGCCCACTTTGGTACCTGATAATGTGAGCATTCAGCCTACATTCCAGAGAACTAAGCACATTTCTGGGAGCATCTGAGATGGCTCAGGGGCCTATGCTGGATGCTCTGTGAGTGAATAGTGCACGCAAGGCTACCTCACTAGCATGGATAAGGTTGCATTCCATCAGAAGAGTAAATAAAGCTGTCATCGTGGAGATGATGTTTTGTTACTAAGTAAATGTTTGCCAGCGTGGCCTCAGCTCCTCTAGGCAGAGGCCCCGGGGCAGTCAGCTGCAAGGGCTGTATTACCTGAGAGGGCTTCAGATACAGTGTGTGGGCGATGCCTCTAACAGCACCGCTAGGCTCTGGGCTCGTTCTAGAATCTGTTTTCTTATCCGTCCGAGACTCAGTTGCTGTGATATAGTTCTCATTCTTGAATATAGAACTTGGGGAGCTTTAACTTACAGTCTTCATTTTGCTTCAGGGGAAGAAAGGTGAAATTGAGGTTGCAATAGATTCAGGAGCCAAAAGTTCAAATTCATATGCCCACGAAAAGGGACAACCAGAGACCTGGCTAAGGTGTTAGGGGCCTGAGCGAGTCGTTTCCTTTTCCTTCCCAACCTTAACAATATCTTTTATCTAACTTAATGTATCTATAACATTATTGGTTTTATGTGCACTCAGCATAAATTATTCTTTATTTTTCTTTTTAAAATGATTTATTTTGTTTTTAATTCTATGTATATCTTTGTGTGTGTGTGTGTGTGTGAGTGAATGTGTGTGTATGTGAGTGTGTGTGTATATGTGTGAGTGTGCATGTGTGCGTGTATATGAGCGTGTGTATGTGTGTGTGTGTGTGTGTGCACATGAGTGCAGTTGCTCGTGGCATTGGCGTGGCTGCTGGAAATCAACTCCCTCAGGTACTCTCTAAGAGGAGAATGCGCTCTTAAATACTAACCCACATTTCCATATTTCCAGCTCCAATTTTTTAAAACGCAGGATATTTATTTTTAAAAACACTTCTATTAGAATACTGTACCAACTATGGGCTTCGTTGCGATACTTTCATATGGGCATATGGTGAACTTTGCTGATAATTCCCACTTAGCCTTACTCTCCCTGACTCCCTTTCATCTCCTTCCTCCTCTCCAGTCCTTTCTCTTGAAACTGCATGTTTTCCACATATGACAGAAAACATGGTATTTCTGGCTTGCTGTGCTTAGCACAGGATTTTGCACTTCTACCCATTGGATAAAATGGTTTGTAGAAAACACGATTTCATTCTTTATGGCTGAATAGGATTCAGAGTTTCTTTATTCGATGATCTGCTACTGGGTACCCTTGCTGATTGCATAGCTTGGTTGTTGTGAATGGTTTTGTGATAAGCACAGATACGTGGGAAGCCGTGTGCTGTGTTGACTTTGATTCGGGCTTCCTTCCAGGAGTACTATAACTGGATAATGCAGTAACTTTGAGATCAGGCTTCTGAGGAACCTCCAGTCTGATTTCTATATTAGCAGCAATAACTTATTTTTCACCACAGCAGTGTACAAAGATTCCCTTTCCCATATCCTTGCCAGTGTTTTTCATTTGTCTTCTTTTCTAACTTATTTTGTTTTTGCATATATTCACACGTTCCCCTGTGAGTTGGGATGGTTCTTATTTTTCTAAGACATTGAGATGCATCATAAAATTATTTGAGAGCCTAAAAGGATATGGGAATGACCTAGTCTTTTATTTCTCCTGACTTCAGTGTTCCCTGTTGTACTGTATCTCTCTCACTCTTTCTCTTTCTCTTCCTTCTCCCCTCTGTTACAGCCTTGAACCTCAATGGGGCTCAGCATTGGCAATTCCTTCTCTCAGTCTGTTCCAATAACTGGAGGCTTTGATCCTGTCTAAGTCTGTATGGGTCTGTAATGTTACACTTCAGTATGTCCCCCACATTGCTCTCAAGAGGAAGCTGCTTCCTGTTCATTTGCATTCCCAACCATGAGAAGCTGGGAGTCGCTGCTCAAATCAAATCCTGCCTTGTCTCCCACCCCATGGTCAGTTTCCCACCAAGATTATCTATTTTTGGCTTTCATAGTTTGGGTGTTTTTACTTATCAAATTTATGAGCTGATGAATGAAGATAATACTTACCTTTATAAGAATAGACCCAGTGTATAAATCATGTGCAAATGTCCTTAGGCTTTTGTGCCCACAACTGCCCCACCAATACATAAGGATATTGTGAATTCTTGCTTCTTATGTGTGGGTTAAGTGTTTCTTTTGTTTTAAGCTTCTGTGACTCTCCAGTCATCTGTGATAATGAGAAGTGGGTACTCTCACTATGTTTTAAACTTGTGAACTCCCATGGATCTTTCTTCTCCTGTTGGTACCGGTCCTGTTCAGGGAGGGTCAGGACAGGGTTATGTATGGCAGAACGCAACATAAACCACCAGAGACGCAACGGGGAGGCAGGCGGCAAGTGAAGCATATGTTGAATATCAGTTATGTGGTGCTGTTATGCATTAGTGATATTTTGACATGGACGTGACCCTAGATTTTATTGTATGATCTTCTCCCAGGAGCTAGGAAAGCAGTGTTTTATTGTTCTGCTCTTCAGAGTATCCATCCAGGGTATGGTGTTGGTCTTCACATCTTCAGGTGAATGTGGTAAAATTGGAAAGGGAGCATGGTGAGCAGTGGAATTGATTAAAGGCACAGAAACAAACGACTCCTGGTTTCAGCCATGTCAAAAGAGCTGGGGCTGCCTTAGCGGAGAGGGGAACTCGAAGGGGTTCTTAGTGGGCTTTAAAATATTAAATACGTTATTTAAGTGGTGCATCTTAAGTGATTTCCTTTTGAGTTATCCCTGTGAAAACTGATGGGCAAACATTTAAATTAGGCAGAAGAAAAAAAGAAGAAGAAACACTTTATTGGGCATAGGAATGATCATCTTTAGGAAAATAAGAGTCTTCTTTTCACTTTGTGTGGACAAATCACATAACACATGAGGTACGAAGTTGAGGCGCGGGCCTATTTAGAGGCTATGCACATCCATAACGACTTTTCTAGAACCGCGTTATGTAATCCAGATCTTCCTTTATTCACAGAAATCTGTAGGCCACAGACTTTATAATAATCTGTAATAATGCTAACATATTATACATTATACATAATATGATAATATAATATAAATAATATATAATAATAATCTGTAAAATCTGTAAGCCACAAGTGTTAGGCCTAGGCCTAGCCGTGCTTGCTAGTTTTATGTCAACTTGATACGAGATAGACTCAAATGGGAACCTCAACTGAGAAAATGCCTTCATTACTGTTAGGCTAGTCTGTGGGGGCATTTTCTTGATTGCTAAATGACAGAGGAGGGCACAGTCCACTATGAGCTCTGGTACCCCTGGGTCCTGGGTTCTATAAGAGAGCAGGGTGAGCCTGCCTTGAGTTTCTGCCCTGATTCTCTTCATGATGGGCTACAACTATAAGCTGGAATAAGCCCTTTCCTCCACAAGTTGCTTCGGTCATGGTGTTTATTTACCATGGGATTAAAAATATAACCAGGATAAATATTTTCCTTACCTATCTCAATGTTTCTTTCTCTTTAGTTTCTCCTTTATTTTCTCCGTGTTTCGGGATATACCAGCTCTCCTGATGCAATCAACCTGGCTGATCATCTTCCTTTGGTCAGCTTTGGGGCAGTCAGTGGAAACTCAGCCGTGGGGAATAACTGTGGCTTCTGTGTACTGGGGAGTCTAGAAATATAATTACTTCTTGGCTTGTCAACTGTAGACAGAAACATGTACCAAAAGGTACACATTACGGGATTTTGATGACTTTCATTTGCAGTTTGACTCTGGCTTTTACCAGCTGAATGACCCTGGGTCACTCAATGTTACAAAAAACAACACACTCTTCCTCCATAAACTGAGAATTTAAATTATAGTTCTTAGCTCACTGGATTCTCCAGAATTCTGATAGGATGGTAATATTCTCTGCAAACTGTAAATTCCTACGTGGTAAGTGGTAAGTTTTGGTCCTTGGACAGTTAGCCTCATGCACACAGTTGCCTTGTTTCTCAAATGTTATATGTTCCCTGGTACTCAGGACCCTTGCATGGATGCTGGGCTGTCCAGATATCTATCTTCTTCCACGGAAGATTCAGTTTGTTTTAAAAATCTTTCTGTAGGTAATAGTCCCCTGTCCTTCGGGATCTTAATCATATAATCATTAAAAAGTGAAGTAGGGAGTGGTG
This sequence comes from Cricetomys ansorgei, assembly GCA_026225945.1. NCBI lineage: Eukaryota > Metazoa > Chordata > Mammalia > Rodentia > Nesomyidae > Cricetomys > Cricetomys ansorgei. Next base: position 2,404,171 of record JAMJFZ010001232.1, on the reverse strand, counting down.
GGCTGATCAGATGAACTAACCTTTCCCAGGCACTTAGGTTTTCAATGGACATCCTTTGTTGGATAAGTGTTGTGACCCAGCTACTACACATGAGCTCAATAAGAAGACTCTGAAAGACAAGGTAATGCTAGCGATGAATGCAGCCTAAGGTTGAATGGAGATCATGTAGTTTTTCTGGTGGACAGACCCTATTACTCCTCAGGTCCCGCTGAACAGTGCCTGCATGCGTGTTTCCTCGTGAATAGCAACGTGTAGGGAGAAGTCAGAAGGCAAGAAAAGGCAAGACAAATGGACAGACAGACAGACACAGACACAGACACAGACACAGGCACACACACATCCTCTACAAGGATAGTCAATTCATAAAGGTTAGGCTTGGGGGCAAGTCAGAATCTGAACATTTTGGTAAAACAGTGCTGCTTCTTAAAATATCTCTAGGATATTTCTGTGCAACATGCTTTCTGTGGACATTTGCATATATATATTTATATATCTAAAGTTTATGTAGAAAGTGTATCTTTAGCTGCAGTATAGAGACAAACAAACTCTCACTCACATGCCCAAATATAAGTCATGAAACAAAATGGCCGAAGTCACAGAAGTTACAATATTTATGTCTCCAGGGTGGCTAAACTTAGCTGCAACATCTAATTTGTAGTGACGTCTTTCTTTAACAAGTTTTATAAGAGGGATGATTTAAGTCAAGGAACAGCAGTGACTCATTCACATGGTGCCCAGTGGCTGAGCTAAGTTTAGAACGCAAGGGATGCTAGCATCTTCTGGGGCTCAGATTTTTACTGTTAAGTCATTTTGTTCTTCCACATTGTTTTTGCATTTTTTTTTAAAAAAAAATCATTCACTTAGGTAAAACCAGAAACTTGTAATGCAATTGAAAATCTGTAATTTTCATTATTTAATTAGTTAACTTTTGTTAACTAATAGCTGTCTGTTTTAGTTTCTATTTTTGGGTTCCGTTCAGTTGGGGGCCTATTTTAGTTGTTATAAAATTCATGGCTTGAGGTTTTATCAAGTTCAGTTTTGCCTTTAAGTCACCATTATGGTAAAGGCTTTTAGGATTATATATGGGAATGCAGAACCAACTTTGAGAAGAAATTCTTTTGCCTATAAGGAAGGATTAATGAGATGAATAATAGCTGATTATTCAACATTCATTCCAAAAGCATTAATTAATACCCAAGCTAGGTAGGGAGTAGGGCTACCAGGAAGAAAAATATTACACCCCGGGAGCCCATATTTTTCTGGAAGGAAGATGGAAATGGAAACAGTTGATTATGAGACAGGGAGAGAAATTTAACAGGAAAGATGAGGTTATGAAAATGTCTGTAGCAAGCGGGAAGAGGGACTGATCAATTACATTCGGAAACCTAGCTAACTACTCACTCAGCTAGTGAAATCATGGCTATTAAAGAAGAATCTACAACCACTAATTTACAAAACCAGCGCAAGCCTTGACAACAGTCTATAAGCATTTGTCTTCATACCCACAGATAAGAGTAGTCTTCGCCCCTAATCAAAGAAACTTCTCTTTGCAACAGATGGAGATGACTCCAGAAAACAATTGATTTAAAATGGAGAGTTGTGGAACCCCGTCCCAGTGGATATCACTACAAAACAGACCTACTTCTAAGGCTCAGAGAGCATTGCCGAAGAGGGGTCAGAAAGATTGTAAGAGGCACAATATCAGCGAGTTTTCTGTGAGACTTTGTCTCCTAAGTAATATGAGAAGTTACACCCATAAAGTCTTACCAACATGACAGTCCAAACTTTAGCTGAAGAGGAAGACACTAATGAACATGCCAAAGTGAATGAGGAAAAGCCCATAAGGCCTCAACCCTACACAAAGAACTACAGGCAACCGAGGAAAGCTTGGAGTGGGAGAGGTGATCCTCCCCAGGAACCATCACATTGATTGGTTGTCCAGGGTCAAATGGTCAACCCTGAAAACACACATGCAAGTAACATCGCACGGACTGAGTAGGTTATAGTTAGAAATATATATGTACATATATATGAATATACACACAAACATAAATATATGAATGAACAAAAACAATTAATGCAAAAAAGACCGTGCATTGTTGTGGGAAAGCAGAGGAGGGGATATGGGAAGGTTAGGAGAAAGAAAGGGAAGGAAGGAATGTTGTAATTATATTATCAACTTAAAAATTAAAAATTAAATAAATAAAAAAATTAAAAATAGACAGAAAAGAGCAGAAGAGGCGGAGAGCTGTAGGTGATAGAGGGGACCATACTCGGGTTTTATGAGAGATGAGTTACGGGTGGGTGGTGGCTGGTTTACGCAGTCAACACGCATGTGTCAACACACATAAACAAGCCTTATGGAGAGCAGAGAGGACTGAGTCCCAGTACACCAATCCTCCAACTGGCTTGCTTAAAGGAAATCTGGGTAGAAATTGTAGGAAGACATCTAGAATACATGATTCTTTAAATTCCTCTCATCTGACTCTCAAGATTTCCCACAGTTAAAGACTGATGCATTCTTGTTAACTTACAAGGTGAAGGATATGTGAAGACTTAGGGCCGACATTTGTTTTCACATCTGATGCACTACAATTCAGGGCAATGGTTTTTAAGGTAATTCTGGAATTACCTGAAGGGGACTGAGAGAGTCTTATTGGACAGAGTGCACTTCAGACAGGATAATCAGATCATCCACATCGGGGAGGATTCTGGAAGCAGCACGTTAAAGCTCTCCAGGTGGCGCCTGCATATATGCAAGACTGAACATCGATGGTGTGGGGCAAATGTGATCCATGGGCAAGCATCAGATTTCCCTAAGAACCTGAAACACACATGTCTGGATTCTCTCTGATATCTATTTATCAGAAATCCTGGGGGAGGGGCTAGACCAATTGAATTTTAACAAGCTATCTAGATGCCAATACTGTTAGTTTGAGACTAGGTACCATTTATTTCAGAAACTTCACTTTCCCAAAGACTCAGCAACCCTGAGTTACACTGATTTTCTACCTATGACTATTGCTTCTCATGATAGGGGACAGGAGGAACAGACAGACATCTGTAAAGACACGTTTGTACTTCATATTGTAGAAAGGAATCTGCGTGTACACATCTTAAGTAGCCAAAATTAGATATCGTTCAAAAAGTGACTCAGGAGGAATGCAAGACTCAGTGGCCTTGTATGTGAAAACCCCTGCTATACATAGAGTTCTGATAATGAGGGAGACATGCAGGAGGAGATAAGGAGAGAAGCAGGGAGGGACCTCAGGGATCTCAGACAAGGAGGGCTGCTTAGTCAGAGGGACAAGACTAGATTTTGAAATGACTGTAACTGCCTTTGTTTCTACTTCCTGGGCAACCCGCTGGCTAAAGATGAAGTAGAAAACAGATCTCAAGGGTGTAGCTGCTGCCTTCTCAGGTTGTGGGTTCTTAGAATAAAGCCCAGTGTAGAGACTCAGTTCTTTTCTCTACCTGTTGGGTTTGTAGTGACAAGATGCGTGGACTGTTGTGTTTTAGTTACACTGTGAACTTGCAAGGCCACAGAAAGGGTATTTTATCCACATCTTTCTAGTCCAGGAAAGAATCGACAGTCGCTCCCTTGTTCTGCCTGATCCAACTGGAGTCTTCAAAAGGGCCTTTACTGAGGGGAAGTAAAAAGAACACAGTCCTTGTTCAAAAGTACAAAGCTGCCAATTATTTAGAACATTGACAGCTAAAAGTTATCTGAAGTTCTTCCATTGCTCATGTAACAAATAAATGCACACTCCACTCCAGAGACACAAAGGTGAATTAGAAGCATCTCTAATGGGAAGAAGCTCAGGGTTTCAGAGCAAGACAGATAAAAAAACAGTCCTGTATAATAAAACACTAAGAGAAGACATCAGAAATGTCTTCTACAAAGAACAGGAGTAGGGCCAGGTTTCATAGGAACTAAAACTTGTACTTGTTTTTTGTGGGACTCATTTAAAGAAAAGAATATAAAATTATTTTCTATAAAGGATCTTATTTTTGCTTATGTGTGTGTGCGCGTGTGTGTGTGTGAATACATGTCATGCATGTATTCACCTGTAAAGGCCAGAAAGGGCATCAGATCCCCTGGAGCTGGAGTTACAAATTGTGACTCTCCTCATGTAGGTATTGGAAGCTGAACTTGAGTCCTGTGCAAGAGCAACATGTTCCCTTTTAACTGTGAAGTCATCTCTCTAGCCTCAAGAATGCAAAATTATTAAAAAGTATTTTTAAGCGAAAACCTTGAAATGAAGTCTGAGCCGAAGCCACTAGCCTACTGGTGCCTGTGTTAGGTAGGTCCTTGAATGGTCCCAGCCTACTTTTGTTTCTCTCATTGCTATTTTCTCTGCATGTAGCACAGTGGCTGGCAGTTAGCAATGCTTTAGTCAATTTGGTGGAAGAAAGACTGTGTTAAGGAAGAAGCACAAATTAGCATTGGCCTTGTTCAGCCTGAGACACCCCCAAATTTAACTTTGGTTTGACATCGGTCCTGTGCAAGGTCTAGAAGGATCTCCTTTATAGCCCACCCTTTTCTGAGAGATAGTTGCCGGGAGCTGAAATGTCTATAATACTGGTATTCTTATTCTCTCATTCACTCTTAAAGATCTGGATTATTGGGTGGGAAGTTGCATCCATCCTAGCTTCAAGAACCCTATCTTGAGCCTTTTGGGGGAGAATGACACTGACTTATCTTTCGTTCTCTTGGGGAAGGCAAAATAAACCTATATAAACCAATACAAACCCACAGCACACATTTCTCATTTGACCGTCCACATCGATGCACACTATTTTCTCAGCAAGGACTCGCATGTATTCTTAGTCAGGTAGCCATTCATGTCTGTTTCTCCTATCTGTGATCACTGTTCTCCTTTCAGTGTTTACTTCAAGAAGTCTCTCCATTTAGAGATCATTCACTTTGTCATGGTGTATGGCCTTACCCGAATCCCTTTATGCTCAGTGCCTTGGCTGCTTTGAGTTTTTCCAAACGGTCCTAGTAAAGATGACTTACTACGAATTCCACAACTCTAGTAATGAGTGGTTCTTCCACTGGCAGGAAGGGTGTTCCCTTGAAAGTGTGTCACAATGGCTGTCTTAGTTACTTTTCTACTTCTGTGATGAAACCCCATGACCAAAGCAACTTATAAAAGAAAGCATTTGATCTGGGTCTCACCGTTCCAGAGGGCTAGAGTCCGTGACCGTTACAGGTGGGAGCATGGCGGCACAGAGGGAGATACGGTGCCGGAGCAGAAGCTGAGGACTTCTATCCGATCCAGAAGCACGAGACAGAGTGAGAGCTAACTGGTAATGGTGTGGGCTCACCTCCAGTGACATACTTTCTCCAACAAGGCCACACCCCCTGATCCTTCACAAATAGTTCCAACCAACTGGGGACCAGATATTTAAATGTATGAGTCTATGGGGGCCAGCCTCATTCAAACCACCCCAGTGGCTCACAGATATATTTTTATCTACTTTTTGCTGCCCTTGGGATTTCAAGTTGACTTTGCTTAAATAGCTTACATTTCATTGTTTATCTCATTTCACGTTTTTCTCTATTGTTGGACGTTAATTTGTTTTCACTTCAAAAAGCTCTTGTATCCTCAAGTGCTGGTACTATTTTGCTTTTATTGGGCAATGTTACATGGGTAGGTTTCGTTTGTTAAGAATTTATTGAACTTTATATACTGATGAGAGATGCAGGTTCATAAAAATATTCAGTACTTTGGTAAAAAGTGGAAAGCCTACTATTAAATATTATCAAGATGCATATATTTGTATACAAGGCTATTATTATTTTAATTTTACAGGAGCAGCACAACTGGGTTGTAAACTTTACTAAAGGCTCTTGATCAATTGCTTTCAAAGTAGTGATTGCTTTCTAGCCTTACCATCAGCACTAATCTGTACCACTTATAAAACTTGGAAAATATAGAAACAAAACGATTTAATTCTTCTGATTTAAATTTTGGTAAGTATTCAGGCAGTTAAACATGGCTCAATTTAGAAATTGTATGTTGTAAGATCAATCTGTCATTGTGTATTTATACACACCCGTATGTATTTACATATACACAAGAACCACGTATGGATATGTGTCTCCATATGTATAAATATATGTAAATATAGATGCTACAGATATTCACATGCGCATTGTAGAGAAACTGGAAATGTATAAACCTAGAACAAAAAAAAAATATTGGGCTAGATTATCTTTAAGCTGTAGGTACTATGACCGTAATGTCAAAAATTTCACATCTAACGCTATGTAGCCGAAGTTCTGAAAGAGGAGGCTAGTGTTAAAACAGTCTCTGATAAAAGTTAATTTTTTATTATTAAATAGAAACCTCAATACATTTTTAATCTAATAGAAATCCACTTGAAAGGGAAGGAAACCTATTTTTGTATGCACAAGTCCCATCTATAACCACAGCTCTAAGGGTAAAGGGACTTTTAGGTAGAATTTTATTAAACATTCCAATGATATTTCGCTCACACTCCGAGTTGTATTTTGTTTCATTTGGGAGCAAGCACGTCAAAAATCTGAGGATGCTAACTCAGGAGCGATTGTTGCCCGCAGATACATCTTGTCCTTAAATGTATCACTGTGTTTACACTTCTCGGCTCTGACAACCCTCCATCTTTCACACAGACGATAAAGTGCCCACAGCTACTCTTTCAAATTTTCAGAGAATACAAACACCGTGCGTACTGAACCTTCCTAAGTCTGAAACACTTCTTACCCAAGCGGTCCTTTCTAAGCATGCTTTTAAAGTAAGTTCTCAGACCACATATCATTGAAGTTATTTCCCAGCAGCAAATTCTAAAGATGGAATTCCCAGGAAAGCAGTTTATCTATGGAAAGCATCTCCTTATGGCCTCAGAAGGTATTGGGAAGTACGACTTCGAAAAGGAAGAGCCAGGCAAAGGTACAGCATGAAGTGTGAAGGCCAGCTCAGCGTAGGAGAACACTTGCAGTTGTTACCAAGAAGACACCATTTTGTTTGTTTTTGTACTTGTCAGTCATGGGTTAAGCACTGCCCTCTGCCAGGAGATAAAAGCTCCCGGAACCTTGTGACAGCCCATGCAGGCTGCAAAGTGGGTTTAGAACTTTGAAGAGCCACCCAACACAAGATGCAAGTGCTTGCACTTGGGGTTGAAAGTGCACTGGGAGGCAGCCAGCAAGCAAACTGCAGAGGAACTGGAGGACAGGGGTGTGTACAGTGTGTACAGCACATGCAAAGCAGCAGGGGAAACCCTGTTTTCATTCATCGGAGCAGATTCTCCATGACTTCAGTTCCACTATTTCTCATTGCCATCCTAGGCAAAGGGGGACTTTGGGGTGTGTGGGGGTGTGTGTGTGGGATAATGTCAGTGATAACCTAGACCCTTAGTCAGGGTAGGCTAAACAGTTTGCATGCATTTTTTTGCTTGCTTGCTTGCTTGCTTGCTTGCTTGCTTGCTTCAGGTCACTCTCTGAGCTACAAGCAGCTTTTCCAGGTCACTTGAAAGTTGCAGCACAGTCGGGTCTTCAATGGTGGATAGAGAGGGACTTCCTTTTCTTAGTCACTGTAAATCTGCCTCTAGGTGTATCCTCTGAGCCTTGAAGATGAAGCCTCAGACTTAGTTTTGCAAAGAAGAGGACTTGAAAGGGCCTAAGTTTTGATAAAGACAAGGGCACGTTCCTTTTTAGGGCATCATTTCCTGAACCAGGGATTTCCACGGATTGTTATTACCTGTGTGTTTTGTTTTTTGTTTTTTCTTGTTTATGGTCTTCGCTGCTTCAGAGTGTCAGCCACTAGAAGCTGTGTTCCGCCTGTCCGTCCGCCAGTGTGCTGTGAGCCAATTAGTGACTGGGTCAGGTTCTCTCCGCTTCCCAGACTGTGGTGGCCATTAACAACGGGCTGCTTTTTTTTTTTTTTTTTACCTTTGAGAATTTGAAGGATAGATTGTCTATACAGTGACTGGGTGAAAAAAGACACATTACTTAGCTTCTCTGAGTATCAATTTCCTAGCGAAAAGTGGGGATAACGGCACCTTCTGCAAAAAGGTATTGAGATACCTCACTGTGATAAGTACGGTTTCATAAAACAAGGCCACTTTGGGCAGCTGATCTCTTTTGTAAACAGTGTTTCTGTATACAAAACACTGCTTGTCCACCATGTTGTGATACAGACACACAAAAACCGATAGAGCCTCTTAGTCTTGGATATTCAGTCTCAAAAACTGAATTAAATAAACTTTGTTACAAAATGCCCCACCTCAGGAATTTCATCATAGCAACGGAATTTTTGTTACATTAACAGCCTGACACAAGGTTTCCCATGAGCTTTGTCTCCCATAATCCTTAACATGGCCATGCCTTTGCCTTATGCAGAGCCTCAAGTCTCGTGTAACTTAAGAGTTGACACTGGGTTCCTATGAGTCCCTTCCTGCTGCCATCGTAGGGTGGAAGAGATTTGTATGTGTTGTCTCTTAGCTCTGTAGTTTAGCTCTTGGAAAGAGTCAGTTTCCTGAAGGTACTTTCATTAACCACTTAATACACTTAGGAGCCAGCAACACTGGAGGCATCCTGTTATCAATGAGAAAGTATGTCTCAAGTAGGTTGAAACATATTTGTTTCCCTACTCTTCTGTCCATTCAGAGTAGATTCCTGTTGCTATGGTAACAGACAAGAGCAAGGAAGAGTTTTTGAGTGCCCTAGATGCTTTTGTACAAGGGGAGGAGTGAGGTTGAACTGAAATGTAGACTTAAAAATGAAATATCATTTTCATCTGTCTCCCTCTGTCGAGGGCAGATGTCATGATTGTGCTGGAATCTATTTTTCAAAGTAAGCATATTCAGTCCTTGGATTTGAAGATGAAAGGGAGAGAGGTGAAGAGAAAAGAGCTCTCTTGCTCCTTCCAGAAACATTCCATGCGTGTTTTTCTTCCAGGGACATTTTCTCTCTTGCTTGTGTCAGGGACTCAATACGCTCAGCAGTTTGGAGAAAGTTTAAAATTCACTCCGATTCCCTGTGCTTTCTCTCTTTCTCTCTCTCTCCTCTCTCTCTTCTCTCTCTCTTCTCTCTCTCTCTCTCTCTGTGTATATATATATATTATATATATAATATATTTATATATATATATTTAAATTTCCTCATTATTTTTTGTGTATGTGTGCTACTCTGTATATGTAGAGGTAAGAGGTCAATTTGTGGAAGTCAGCTTTTGCTGAAGACTTCCAGTCTGCTATGGAGTTAATGAGGCTGGATGGCTCATTGGTTTGCACAGCTCCAGTGAATGTATCTCAGAGAGGCAATGCCCTGAGAGATTTGTCTCCCAAACACCCCTTGATTCTGTAGCGTCTGATGGTGGTGGCCTCTGTCCTGCTTCCCTTGTTTATTTTGTGGAATGAAAGTTCTGTAGGGGTCTCCAACCCCTCACTGGGCAATGTTACGGGCACACATAACAACAGTGGTGATTTTCAAAAATGCAGTGTCACTCAGCTGAATTGGTGACTCTACTAAAACTCCAGAAGGAATAACTACTCTATAACATCAGATCAGGGTGTTTCACCAAGCTGCTTTGGAGTATGTAATCCAAGAAACTATACAAAGAAAACACATTCTTGGTAGCTGAAGACTTGGTCAGGGTCAGAGAACAAGAGCAAAGAAAGCCTCGTTGCTAGGGCCTACGAGTTTCACCTATGAGAGGCAGACCGAAGGATAACAAATGAGCTTCAGTGCCCGCTGCTAAGTTTGAACTTCCTTGGCCACAATTAATTTGATATTCCTAGTTTTCACAATTATAAATTACTGATGAATTTTTGGACATAGGGCTATGTGGCATGTAGACTGGACAGATTCTCCTTTGCCTAAGGAAAACAAAGACCCCTGACTTAAAGTTTCTAGTTAATAACAAACTTGTTTCACTGTGTTAACTAAATAAGAATTGTGTTGAGTTAGGATACTATGATATGTACCTGCCAGCTACAATAGAAGCTGGCTGCGAAAATACTTGGTCTGCTTAAACTCTGTTAATTGATAATAACAAAACTATTATTTTGGGGGTATAGATGCATTGTGAAGAAAAGTACATAGAAATCTGGGTGTCCATATGCAATCATGTGTGGGCATTGAAAGCAACCTTTTAAAAAATATGTAGCTTGTAATCATTCACTGGGAGAAATAGACTCATGATTATGAAGTGATTTCTTCTTACAGAGAGGGTATTGTTTAAAAGGTATATAGGTATATGGGAAAATAACAGGAAGAAATAATAGAATAATAGAAATCTTATAGAGGAGATAATAGAAAATAATAGGAAGCAAGAAGCTTATAGAATGTGTGTATTTTGGAGCTTTGGTTCTTCCAAAAGGAAGAAGAAGCTTAAAAAAGGAAGCTTGTAAGATGTATGAGTGAGATGTGTGTATGTTGGAGCTTGGCTTTCTCTACACAAAAAGAAAGAAGGAAGCTTGCAAGGCGTGTGGGTAAGATCTATATGTCTACTGGAGCTTTGCTTCTTCCATAAGGAAGAGGAAGCTTGCAAGAGGAAGCTTCCTTACAAGATGGGCATGAGTAAGGTTTGTGTGTGTTAAAGTTTACAAGATGTGTGTGTTATGAGATGTATGTGCATTGAAGCTTTGCTCCGTCCGCAACAAGTGAGTGAATGTATATATGTGTGATCTTATGGAGAGGACATAGGGGAAAGCTGGAATGGAGATGGGAGTTTGAAGGAAGAGAGAGGCTTGAATAAAGAGCATGTGTGTCCCATCCATGAGACATCTGGGTGCCGCCCCCCCCCAACTCTGCGTGACTGACTCTACACCTCCTCTTTGGAACCCTGACCTGTTGGACTTTGTTGATACCCAAGAATGCTTGTGTGTGTGATATATTTTCTCTCTCTCTCTCTCTCTCTCTCTCTCAATTACATTAGTTGTCTGACTCTACACTTCTCCTGGGACCCTCAACCGTCAAGCTGAAGCTGGTCTATGGTAAGCTCTACCTTTCTGCCATATGGGTGGTGGCGACTGAACTCAGGTTGGCAGGTTTAACAGCAGGTAACCCTACCAGCTGGGCCATCACATTGGTTCCTGGTCTCTATTCTTTTAAACACAAGATGGAAGAAGTTCCATTAAAAACAGACGATATTTGAATAATCAAGTAAAAAGAGTTGAATTTGACTTGGGGTTTGCTGGAGGGTTTTACTTCCATATCTAACTGCCTTACCTGCATGGCTGTACTTCGTTCACGCTGGGCTTCTTTGCCCCTACCTCAGCGCTGAGGATCATAGCTGCTCAGTTCTGCCACTTTCTGTTTCTTTTTCAAGGTATACACAACACACAACATCACTCAACATGCTGAGCTCCTGCCATGGTGTGCCCTTCATATGCTTAACATCAAGGGTTCAGTGCCTCTCATTTTATGTCTCCTGACTTAGCTTGTTCCTCTCAGCTCCAATAGGGGCAGAGAGATTTCCTGATTCTCAATTACTCCCTCATTCTGGGCTATAGTTTCTACCTTCTGGGAGAGAGAGAGAGGAGAGAGAGAGAGAGAGACAGAGACAGAGAGAGAGACAGAGATAGAGAGACAGAGACAGAGAGATATTTTTGGGGATAATAGAATGAGAGCTGCCACTACAAATTTGAAGCTGGGAGCTGGGAAGATGGTTCGGTAAAGTTGAGAGCTTGCCTCACAAACATGAAGACCCGAGTTCAACACCTAGAACTCACGGAAAAAGCCAAGCATGGTGGCATGCCCAGGGAAGGCAGATGCAGGCGCATCCCCGGGGCTTGTCGTTTGGCTATCCTATCCAAATCTACAAAGCCCCAAGTCCCAGGGGCAGAGCCTGTCTCATCGAACAAGTCGGCTCCTGATGAGCAATACCGAAGGTTGCCCTGCAGCCTCCGCCCACATGGGCACCCCGACATGTTTATGCTCACATGCTTACGCACCCCCATGTCTCCCCCGGGAACCTGAGGCTGGGAGCCCTGAGCCCCGGGTGGGGTTGAAAAAGGTTAGGGTGTGAGGATCTGAGGAGAGGAGAAGGAGACGGTTGACTCTGACGCCGAGGCAAGCAAGGAAAGAGACACGGTCAGAAAGGAAATCAGCGGAACTCGGCTGGCTCCGCGATACTCTTCTTTCTGGTTGTGGAAGCTTGGGCGCTTTACTGGACATTTAAACGTCAGTTTCCTCATCTGTAAAATAAAATTAGCCCCGCCTTACAGTAATCTTAAGTGTAGGAGAGAATGCTGTGTGTAGCATTGGTGCTGTCACCGGCCCGTGCTAGGGGCTGAATAAACTTTATTATAACTCGTCAACCTCATCAGCATCATAGAATAACTAGTTATACGCATAAGCTGCCTCTTCAGAGCAATTCTTCATCCAGGTCAAGCGCCTCCGTTGGGAGATTCTTTTTGGGAACACAAAGAAATTTCAAAACCTTAAATACATTTTTTTACTTGTGACATTTTATTAAATATTTAAGAGGTTGGGAGTTGTGAAGAAAACATGCAAAGCCAGGTACATGAATATAAACGGAAGTCCCAAGGGGAACGTCTAAACCCATCTACCAAGCTTCTCTTCCCCCGCCCCTCCTTCCTGCGTGAGTGGGTTCCTCTATCACCCCTCTCAGTTCTCAGTTCTTTTTAAAGACACAGGGTCTTTCACTGAGCCCGGAGCTCACTAGTTGCTAGACTAGCTGGACAGTGAGCCCTGCTCTCTCCCATCCCTTCTTCTCAGTGCTACAATTACATGTGCATGCCGCCTCACCTGACCTTTAAAAAAAAATGTGGGTGCTGAGGATTTGAATTCAGGTCCATCATTTGTACACGGCAAGCTCTTACGTACTGAGCCATACATAACTCTCTAGCTTAACTTTTCAGCATGACGTATGTACCTTCATGGTAACTTGGAAGTCAGCTTTGAGTTTAGACCGTTTGAATCGCTTGTTGGTGGCCTTTGTTTTGAGTGTAGAGGAACAAGGGAAGTTTGTCTTGATCTTTGGCCTCTGAGTCAAAAGTCTCCGTCTATGTAGGCATTCCTGTCTACGTTGTACACCACACCCAAGCCTGTGTTCCACCCTCTGAGGGAGGGATCCTGGGCAGTGCTGTTTCAAAGCTCCCGTAATCAGGCTTGGAGGTGGCGGTCCTGCGATCTCAGAGGCCCCAGACCCTCAGAACGCAGAATGGGGAGAGATGTGGGCTTCAGAAGTATACATCCTATTGCTTCTGAATACCTCTTCGTGGATAGATACAGCTGGACCAGCACCAGAGTGGGACCAGAACTAAAACTCGTTTTGCCTGAGCATGAGACGCACTTCCTACTACCAAGGAAAGGGAAATCTGGTAATATAAGCATGTACAAATTCTTGTACAAATTAACAAAGGGCTAATTAAAATGTATGAGTAGTTTTCATTTAATAAACCTAGCAATACATTATTACAATTATATTTTAGTAGCAGAATGGCTTTTGTAGTATCAGTATGTCATTGCTTGCTTATAATTCAATAAAATACTTTTAGAACCAGTACCATATGTTGCTGAATTAATTAAAACCATGTATGTGTGTGTGTACATGTGTGTGTGTATGTGTGTGTGTATGTGTGTGTGCATGTGTGTGTATATGTGTGTATATATGTGTGTGAGTGTATGTGTGTGTGTATGTGTGTGTATGTGTGAGTGTATGTGTATGTGTGTGTGTGTGTGTGTGTGTGTATGTGTGAGTGTGTGTGTGAGTGTGTGTGTGTATGTGTGTGTGTGTGTATGTGTGTGTGTGCCCTAAAATATGAGCCATAGATATCAAGAGTTCATTCACTCATGTGACAAATATTTATTAGCATCTCCTCAGTAGGTACTGTGAGGTCCTGTGCTGGGTACTCTTGGTACTGTTAATAACAACGGGAGAGTAACAAAGAGTGTCAATCTGCATTTTGTGAACACTGACTACGGGATGGAAATATCTAGAAGCTTTCTAAAAAGGATTCTGCTGAATATTGGGTGAGAACAATATTTATTGATTCATAAAATTCAAGAAATCAGTATTCCTTACGGCCTACTTACCTTGTATTAAGCCTGTCAAAAGATCTGTTACCTCTCGATGTTACCATGATAAAGACAAGTTTCCAACACACGGACCTTAAGAGACACACTTACGCCATAGGCGGACTTCACCATAGTGGGCTTCACCCAAGGCATTTAGGTGGACACCAGTATGTCTGTCCAGGGAGGAAGGAACTGGGTGATGGATGGACTCTGAAGACAGATCTTAGTGCCTATCATTTCCTGTCATTCATGCTCAGTGAAAGTTACCGGGTATTAAATATAAGATGTTCCCCACAGGCTCACAATTGCTCCTTAGCTGGTGGAGCTCTTTGGAGAGGTCATAGAACCTTTAGGAAGTGGGGCTTCATGGAAGGAAATAGGTCACTAGGGGTGGGACTTTGAAGGTTAGAGCCTGGTTCCTGTCTCACTATTTCCTGGTCTGGAAAATTACAAACATCTGTGTCTTCTGCTACCACGGACTAAGCTGCTCAGATATGCCTCTTTCCCAGGACGGACCAAAACTCTTGGAAATCATGGGCCCCTAAAGCCTTTCTTCTCTGAAATCCTTCTGGTCAGATATTTTGGATATTGCAATGGGAAAGTAACTCATTCAGATTCGAGACTGTGGCAGAGGCTTGTCATTGAGGATTAGCTTTCTGAAGCTATTGGCCACTAGTGTTCCAGAGGCCATTAATTCAGCTGTTTTACCTTTGCGTTATGGCTGTGTTTTCTCAGGTGAGACGCAATGGGAAAATGGAGGAAGGAGCACAAGGAAGTGAATTGTGGGGCTGAGAAGAGTTAACCAGAGAGCCCTCATTTAGGGAACAGGTTTGTATTTTAACAGGTTTGTTCTTTCATTGTTTATTTTCTGGTTAGTGTTTTGTTACGACACTCAAGATACTACTTGCGTGAACATACTCCTGTAATTTATCGAGATTTTGTTAATTTGCAAACAGAGGGGAAAATGCAAAAAGATCAGCTGATTCAGGGGTCACTGCCACCATCCTTTAAGCGTCTCCCAGAGCTGTGAGAGGTCAGACGAGCGAGCGAGGTGCTTGCCTTGCAGGCAACAGTCACCTTCTTCAGGAGGTGACGATAGCATCTCTTTTCTCCCCACCGTGCTGAAATTTAAAAACTTCCCTCAGGCATACAGATTCAAGTCCGTATTTTAGCTTTATACGTGGTTCAATAAATTCTATCTTTAAAATACGGCTACCCTGGGAAGTGGATCTTAGAACGCTTTCAAGTCAGCCCCTTTATTTTTAATATCTTGATGAAGTCAGCCACACTGAAAAATGGAAATTTTTCCATCGAGTAGTTGATGGGTACTGGCACTTGGAGAGTGGGGAGAAGGGACGCTGATAACATCTTCCCAGTTTTGTCATTTGGTCTTAGAGCAAAGCACGTGAATAGAGAAAAGTCATTTAATGTCCTCTTTCCTGGAAGAAGAAACACGAGTTAGACAGAAGAATAAAAGATAATCCCCTTTCTCTTTTTATGCGTGTTTGTGTGTGCATGCGTAGGTGTATGTGTGTGCATGCGTGTATGGATATTTTGTGTGTGCAGGTGTGGTTTCTCTTCTGATACCCATCTTGTGTTTTGAGACAGGTTTCTTCCTAACCTGTTTGGTTCCCTTGCCTGTTTGAGCTACGCTAGTTGGCCAGCAGGTTCCAGGGCTCTCCCCCTTTCTGCCTACCCCAGCACCAGGGTTACAAGCATGGCATTACTTTTTTCATGTGGGTTCTGGGAATTGAACTCAGTTCTTTATGCTTGCATGGTAATCAATTCACTGGCTGAGTTAACTCCGCAGCCCCCTTTTCCAAGTGCAGGTTATAGTGGCTATATTTCGATAAAGAGCAAAGTAAGCACACTGAGCTTCAGATCTTTGTTCTTGCTTGGCTTACCTTTCCTCTCCACCATCAAAGGGAGCAGAAACACTGTTTTCCACAAGAGTCATTGGGGTAAGCACCAGACTAAGGTCACTTAGGCTTGTCACAGTTTTCTTTGTTTCAGTACACTGTCTTGTGGTAGACAAGAGTCTTCTGAGTTATTGAGTTACTTTATCCCTTTTATTGAGTTAACTTTATCCTTTCTTTGAGAGGGGATGGTTCCTTGGAAGAAATTTACAATTTCTTTTTTTTTAAGTTGGGGGTCTTGCTATGTAGCACGGGCTGGCCTTGAACTCATGATCCTCCTGCCTCTGACTCCTGAATGCTAGGATTCTAGGTGAGCAAAGTTCATCCTGTGATGAATGAGATGGGTCAAGCACCTCCACCAGCTGCCTACTCATGTTACCTAAGTTTTAGGGTAAAAGCTCTGGCTATCAGAGCACAGCACAGTAGTTTTGGCCTCCTGTTCAGTATGACAGTCACAATGCGTTGTTGGGCTCGAAAGGCACTTCAAAGGGAAGACCAGATAAATGGGTTCGGTGATCCCAAGGTCTGTCTTCCAGAAGCTGACAGGAACTTTGAGATTTTTCAGAAAAGGAGAACAAAGGCTGTGGGTGAGGGGTCTCACATGGCTTGGGGGTTCATAGCTGACAGAGCAGGTAATCTTGACTAGATTATCTCAGGGCTGGGAGCCATTATTGCTCAAAGGGACAGCACTATTCCCACTGAGCCTATTGAAAGATGATCTCCTCAGGGGCCAGCCTGGGTTTCCATCATGGGATAATTGCTCCCTCTTGTGGGGGTGATGTCATCATGGGGTGACATTGTCTAGGAGGTTCTTAGCTGCTTGGGGGTTTGCAGCAGTCTTCGTCATGAAGACATTTACTGATCAGATCAGTCATTTTTAGAAACCTAGGTAACTGCAGAAGGGAGTGACTAAGCAGGAAAATAAGTGAGAGAGGTAAAATGGAGTGAGTTAGGCCAGTGACTGGCCTGCCTTCACTGAGGAAAAGACTTCCAGGGACCACTGCAAGTGCTGAGCCTTGCAGAAGGCTCCAGACATTGGGAAAGCCATATTTTAGTTTCCCTAATTTTTTTTTTTTTGTACATAAGGACTGAGGAATGAAGTCTTTTTTATTTTAAATAAATAAACTTGGAATGGCAGCAATTTGCAGCAATACACAATGAAAAGAATGTTACAAGCCTCCGCAGAAAGCAGTGAGCTGAAGGCATGGCTTCCTTCTCACTTGCTGTGTGAGCCTGGCTACATATCCTTACACATCAGCTTTCCCTCTGAGCGTGTGATGGCTGTTATTACGTGGCACCCGCACCGTGAGAGCAGTGGTAGGCGTTCGGTGTACATAGCATGGGCAGGGCCTCGCACTCAGGGAGTGTGGTGCAGCACTGGTGACCTTGCCTCCCTTCCCCTTCTGTCTCTATGCAGAGGCGACACAGCACAAAGGACAGTTTTCAGTTATCCATAAATGTGACACCGCAGTATGGAGCTGCACCTTACGTTGTCTCTTAACAGTGAAAGTGTGGAACTCTTATGGCGTGGAAAGGACAAGGGTGGGAATCACAGGCAGGGAACCTTACCTCTTTTGATTTTGAGCCTAAGCCTTAATGGCTGAGTCTCCTCTCCAGCCCAGGGACTTTAATTCCTCATTGTTATAAGAATAAGAATTAGAATCTAGACTCTGGAATTAGAATTTCAGCTCTTCTGTATCCTCAGGATAACTTTGGGCAGGTTATTTAGTTCCCTGTGCCTCAGTTTCCCCACTTATAAAATTCTGCAACCGTGTTGAAAGGATTGAGTAAAGTCCTTTATATAAAAATGCACGCCAGTGACTCCAACTCTTCCAGAACAGAGGAAAGGATCAACTTTTATTGGGCTCTAAAAGTACAACTTGATTTTCTTGACTTACACATTGTTGGTTGTGTTTTTCTTTAAGTCTAAAAGACTAGAAACATTCTACCAGAATAATGAAATGCAATTTTACCATAACAAAATAATACAGACGCCCTGGAGCTTCTTAACAAAAAAATTAACAAAAAAATTTTCTTAAAAAATTAGTTTTAACTAGGCATTGTGGCTCACACCTTTAGTCCCGGCACTTGGGAGGCAGAGGCAGGCAGTTCTCTGTGAGTTCAAGGCCAACCTGGTCTACAGAATACGTTTCAGGACAGCTAGAGCTACATAGTGAGACTCTTGTCTTGAAAGAAACAAAACAAACCAAACAAAATAACAAACAAAAGAAAATTAGCTTCGTCCTTTATTTGTATGTTTTATTCAAGAGCCACTTAGTCAGATGCGTGCTATTGGTCAGGTTACTTTACCCTTCTGAAAATTTCCTCATCTGTAGGGCAGCAGTGCTGATCTTTGTGGTGAAAGGTTATCATCAGAAATAAGCAAAGTGACACACACAAAGCACTTAGTTTAGTCTGGCCGTGAGGAATGTGCTTGCCAGACACCAGCTTTCCCATTTGGTTCTGAATACACGGGTAATGATTGTGTTTCTTACATACGTGTTAGTTGGGCTTCTGTTAGTTGGATCTTTGTGTTACTTTAAAGTTCTCTGTAACTGCACAGAGAACTCAGTTGCTGGGTACTTATTGAGATTATCCTATGAGCACAGGCTTGCCTAAGCAAAGATTTTACTGATAATATATATAATTATATAAATGTGTAGAGTTAACCAAAATGCGTGTGAGCAGACACGCCACAGAAGGCGTCTCTACTGTTCACACGCTCTGCTCATTTTCTAACTTGATGGATCCTTGTTTTTTAATGCAAAACCTTATTTTTCCACATGTGAATTGCAGCTTTATCAAGTGACCCCTTCAGGCATGCTTCTAGTAATTGGCCCAAGCTGTGGAGGGGACATTTTGTACTCAGTAGATTAGGAGAGGGGATAAGAGGCTATCGAGAGGGCAACCAAGGTTGTGGAGACAACTCTTGAAACAGCAATTCGGTATGTGCTGATGTCCCTGCATATCTGCAGAGCCTCCGTTTCTCTGTGTAAGGTAGCATAGCATTTTGTATACGTGAGTCACGTAATATGTAGATCGCTAGTACCTGGCACCATGTAAATGCTTTGCAAATAGCTAGGATTCTGTATCTCTAAGGGGCGACTGATAACACATGCGCTTATAACTGACTCAGATATTTCTTTATTTTTATTTTGGTTTTTTGAGACAGGGTTTCTCTGTTGTAACTCTGGCTGTCCTGGAACTCACTCTGTAGACCAGGCTGGCCTCGAACTCACAGAGATCCACCTGCCTCTGCCTCCCGAGTGCTGGGAGTGGTGGCTTGTGCCACCAGTGCCCAGTTTTTTTTTCTTCAGTTTTTTTTTTGTTGTTTTTTATCTGCAGCTGACTGAATTCACACATTTGAAATCTGCAGGCACAGAGAGCCAACTGTATACACACACTCAGTAGTTATATAACTGTTCAGAAGAATGAACACTCAGAATGGTTCTTTCCATCTGGAACCTACTTCGGGTATTTGAATGAGTCTAACTATTTTCCTGAGTTTTAATTCCCTACTCATAACCCAGGGACGAGGATAGAGCTGTGAGAATAAGTTGATAAGATATGCAGAACACTTAATGAACTCAAAGTGGGAAAAGTTGTAATGCTCTGAGCATTAAAAAATTTCCTGTAAGAATACATTGAAGGCTAGAAAATTCTAATTTAGGTTTTAGGTATCATCCTAAGAATTACCAAATCAGCAGTAGATGTACTTGATAAAATCAGTATTCTAGGCAACGGGACAGCAAATCACACACTGCTGTTTGTTTCCCAAGTGCGGATGGTTTAAGGAAAATCAATGACACTGATCCCAGTTTGTGGGTCTGTGCCAAAGCCATTGCACAGTCCCTGGAGGAAAAAAGTGGTGACAGGCTAGAAAGGGTAATAGCACAGATCCATCACCAAGGCAAAAAAAAAAAAAAAATTAGTAAAATCCTTAAATAACCTTCAGGGGAATGGTCCTGAGATTTCGTCCCCACCCCTTACCTGCCTGCTGTGGCCCCTGCCCCCCCAGACTCCCCTCACTTCAATGGGAGTCAAAAAGAGTCTTTTCAGAATTGGAGGGAGGAATGCTGAGCCTTTCTCTGTGCCCAACATTTGATTCTGCAGACAGGTATAAAGATGAACTGTGTAGCCACCACACACAATTTTGTGCATTTGTGGATGGTCCCAAGTTTTCTGTTTTATTGACAGTATCTCATCAGAAAGCACTTTTGATTTCAAGATTCGTTTTTTTAAACGTATTTTCTTTCCTATCAAAAGCAGCCTTGTCAATTCTGTTTTCACCCTACCGAAGGTGGGTATATCCAATTGTACGGTTACTGGGGGCTGGGAAGTGGCTTAGCCTGCCTGCTCTCTGCCGTCTGGCGGTGGAGGGTGTCTACTTCCCATACTTGAGTGTGGCATGCAGAAAAGTTCTCTGGCAAAGATCCATTTGGAAAGGTAAGTGTTGACAGGCTCTTTCATAGGAAGATCAGTAAGCACGTGGCTGGCTGAATTAATAGCGTATTTACCTAATATCAAAGTCACCTTTCTGGGCAAACAGAAGTTGTTGGGTTTTTTTTTAACTTTGTTATTTTATTTATTTATTTATGCCTTTCAAGACACGGTTTCTCTGTGGAGCCCTGGCTGTTCTGGAATTCACTCTGTAGACCAGGCTGGCTTCAGAGATCTGCCTGCCTCTGCCTCCTGAGCGCTGGAATTAAAGGTGTGCGCCATCACCACCTGATGAAGTTGTTGGTACTTGATAAACCTGAGGATTGTATCTAAAGGACACTGAGAATTCTTCTGTCATTTCAGGCAGAATTTCCAGGTGCAGGATGCTCTTGCCACAGGAGAAGGAATCAACAGGAGAAGGAATGGATCTCTACAGATGCCGGGACAAGCCGTGGTTGGCTTGGAAGTAGACAACACTTCAATTGAATCAAATAATTTCTCTAAACTAATTTGATGATTAAAAAAAAACATTAGTTTGTATATAAAACCTTCAGATGATTTCTGTGTGCCTAGACCTGTCTTAGGATATTTCTTAAGAATGGAAGAAAGAATTGGCAGAGGGATATGTCTCAGGGGAGAAGGGAAAGGGATTTGAAAGACTGTGCCCGTGCTTATAGGGACCTTCATAGCAATGGTCCTGTTCCCTTGGAGAGGCATAAATGGTCTTCTTGCCAAATCATACACGGGTTTCAGGATGCACTCGAGCTCTTACTGTTCCTTTGCTTCAGGGGAGGAATCAATAATCTCCGTTCTTACCCAAAGTTGGAGTTGAGTAGTGGACTTGGCTCTGAGAAAATGTCTGTAGTGACGTCACCAAGAGGATTCTGTTTGGTGGGTCACTGGAAGATGTGCAGCTGTGATGATTCAATACAGAGTTTATTACAAGGCAGAGTTAATAAAGGGGAAAGATGCTTGGGACAGAATCCCGAGAAGCCAGATTGAAGCTTGCAAGGACTGTTTCTTGGTTAAGTCACACAAACTGAGCTTTACTTCCTTCGGCACTGGCATTCAATTAGGGAGACAGTCTCTTCTTGGCACATACCAAGTTTAACTCCAGGAGGACAATAGGTGGTCAGCGTGAATCACATTGTTCCTGCAAACAATCCAAGCACAAGGAACCGTACTCTCAGGCATTCCCGAAGTGATATGACTTACCTGAAATCCAGGTTCTTAACTGTCAACCAAGTTGGCAGCCAACATTCTAAGTTGATCTCTTAATGGCGTATCTGTTGCTTTAGGATCAAAGGGGCCAGATGCAGCCCGTGATTTGGGGCAAAGGCTGCTTATTATTTGCCTAATTCAATCCCTGTCCTTCTTCTGGAGCCCTGGGACATTTCAGCCTCTTTACAACCTAATCCTAAGCCTAGAACTGGAAGGCTTCAGCCTCAGCCTCCATACAATCTAGAACATTGAAGCTTTTGAGACTTACTGCTGACTGAGTCACTTAGAACAGCTCCCTCTGAATTCAGAGCTGTATTGAACTCAATTGACTCTTCTGGTTCAACTCAACCACTCACTGTTCTCCATGACTGGTTCAAACTGATCTTCTGAGCTGGCTGTTTCTGACCGAACTCTTTTGACTCTGGCAGAGTCTGGCTGATTCCCTGACTGCCTCAGACTGAACAGCTCTGCTCGACTTCAAACTGCCTCACTCTTCCAGTCTGATACTGACTTCTGCTGATCTGCCTCTGTGTCTCTGCCTGACTCCTCAGACTGCTTCTGTGTCTCTGTGAGCTCTCACCACCACATCCTGCCTAAGTCAGCCTCTCTGCTTCTCTGCCTTATCCTGACTCAGTCTGATTGCTTCATTCTCTGTGTCTTGTTCTCTCTCTGCCTCTTTGAACTCCATCTCTCTGAGCCGAGAGCCTGTTTTTATATGGTGAGAACTGGGTGCATACTCACTCTGACTCATTCTGCTAATTCTTCCTCTGATTCATCACTTAGCTTGCCCTTCATGCTGAATCATCTCAGATGTCACTTCATGTTTGACACTGACTTCTTCTGAGCTCAGCTTCCTGTTTCCCAAGTGCTGGGATTAAAGGCATGCACCCCCACTACCTTCTGAATACTGGGATTAAAGGTGTGTGCCACCACTGGTTTCTGAATACTGGGATTAATGGTGTGTACCAAAATTCTTTCTACCGGAGAGCAGTGATGCTGCTGAATTAAAAGATTAAACATTCCTCTAAATAAGGGTGTGTTTGTTACTTTTTTTTTCAACTTGACACAAAAGCGGGAAGGAACCTCAATTGAGGAAATGCCTCCATCAGATTAACCCGTAAACATTTCTATGTAGCATTTTCTTGGTTGTTGATTGAATTGGGAGGCCAAGTCCACTGTGGGCAGTGCTGTCTCTGGGCGGGTGGTCCTAGGCAGTAAAAGAGAGGTAGCTGAATATATGCCTGAGAGCGTAAGCAGCTTTCCTCCCTGGTTTCTGTCTCTGCTCCTGCTTGATTTCCTACTCTGTCTTTCCTCAGTTGATGGACTGCGACTGGATGTATAATCCAGGTAATCTCTTTTCTCCCCAGGTTGCTGTAGGTCATAGTGTTTATTACAGCAACAGAGAAGTAAACTAGGCCAGGTTAGTGATCAGGTCTGCACTGTGAACTCTTTTCAGCACAATATTCCACAGGTTTCTAGAATATGAGATGGTAATTCCCCCCACAGAGTTCATAGGCTCTCCACTATGGTTGTGCACATCAAAATATCAACTTCTTATTCATTTAACACTGTCTCCTAATGTATACTTGAGGGCTTGTATAAGACAGAGTCATTTTTCCATTTGTATTGAGTCTGAGTTCTGCATTGTTTGACATAAACAGGATGGGGGCTAGTCTAATTAACTCAGTGGTCGAAGATGAATATCATAAGTTACCACTTATCATAAGATACCACTTTTGCTGCACAGGGGTAGAGAGACCATTAACTAGTGGCTAAAGGTAGTCATGGCTAGACTGAGCCACTGGGCCATGTGAGGGGTGGGGGTGGGGTGAGGAGGAGAAAGAAGAGAACCTGGAGACCAAGAGTCCAGGGAGGCCAAAAGAGAAGCAGGTAACCAAAATGGCTGAATTATATAGGAAAAAGCAGCCCAGGCCCATGGGCTGGAGTGTTCAGGGTAGGGAGTGGGGCATGTCAACCAGGAAGACTCTGTAACAGGTAGGGACTGAGGGATGCTGGGAGAACCTCCACTTTGATATGTTAAATAGGTATCTCAGCCAGAAGTTTGTCCTGAGTCTGAGACCTAACAAGTTTCCTCTCACACTCTCTTCCCCTCAAGCAGAGGCTGAAAACAGGAGTAGCAAAAGAACGGCATGTTTGGGTTCCTTCCTTTCTTTTCAAGGTAAAATCTGGGGCCATGATAGCTGTTTCTGAGGTTTTGACGCTGCCTACATCTGTAAGAAAGACACTCATTCTTTGTAGTTTTACCCTTCTCCTCTGGAGCCTCAAGTTGAGGAAGTGATCCTCGGAGGCTGAGCTGCCGATTTGAAAGCTAAGTACGAAGGTCTGAGATAAGCTTGCTACACTCTTTGTCTTGTAGTCTGGAGATTCACATACAAGATTATTCTTTTTCTTTTCTTTTCCTAGAGAGTATTTCTTTAAAATCTATTTTATTATTTTGTCAATATTGTTACAGCATTAACAATAACGCGTCCCATGATCCACTATGTGTAATTGAGTTTAAAAGTCTGTTAAATCTTTGATGAATAATACAACAGCCACTCACACTTATACATATTTCAAAGCCAGTTAAATCCCCAGAGCTGGCAGCAAGAGGAGGGTTGAGTACACATTGTGCTATTCTTTCCTCAGTCCCACATCATGCACTTTCTAAAGGGAAAGTCTCCTTGTCATCATCAGCCAGAGACGAGGAGGGAAGAGGAGCTGGGTTATCGTTTAGAATACAGGCTTCGTACGAAATTTCTTCTCTGTCTACATATCTGACAGGATCGGGGCTTGGAAAGTGGCCTCAGATTGGATCAGAGATACTTTTGGCTTTGAGTTATGCAAAAAAATGTATGGCAAGAGTTTGGCTGAAAAAGAATCCTTAAGAGAATACTGTTATGGGTTGTTCGCTTCCGAAGACACCAACCAGTGTCTGCTTCCTGTGTGCTTCTGTGCGAAGACAGAAGGCTAATTTTTCAATTAGGAAGTTTTGTATGGATTTAAATGTCTTTTTCATTAAAATTTCATGGCTCTGTTTCTAGTTCAAATGTGTCTTGAACATAACCATGCTACTGTTCAGCATTAGAGAAGTTCCCTGGGTATACTGTTTGCTGTGCATTGTCTCAAGAGGAGTTAATGTTCACTGAGACAGCGACAAATTGAGAGCTGCTTTCTTTGCTACTTTAAAGTGGAGTGATGATTCCTGGGTGACCAAGAAGGCCCATTGATCTTGTGTTACCTCGCTTCTAAGAGATGTCTGGTTTACCCTCCATGGCCCTCATTCCGATCGATGTTAAAGTATTTTTGGGTGTGCTTTCTGGAGCTGGGGTGAGAACTGATCTCTGCTGGTGAAATCTTAGACTCTGATCCCTCAGGTTTGTGAAGGGGCTTAGGGCATCACCATTGGCCTTGCCCTTTCTCTGCTAAGTTCCCTTCCTTCCCTTACTAGACTCTTGGGAGTCTGAAATGGTTTGTGACAGGGAGTGTGAAGACAGGAATGTTGATTCCCGTGTGTGTGTAAAAGTATGTGTTGACCTTCATATTATTATTATTTTATGTATATAGGTGTTTTGTCTCTATGTATGTGTACCATGTTTGTTCCTGGTACTGCTGGTTGTGAGCATTCATGTGGGCGCTGGGAATTGAACCAGGTCCTCTGGAAGAGCAGAGGACCACTCTTAACCTCTGAGCCATCTCTCTAGCCCAGGTGTGGACCTTGGAAATCAATACACATACTTCACTGGATGGAATGAAATAAAAGGATTTGGTAAAGTCCCCAGTGTAGTGCTGAGCACATATTTTCTTTTTCACGTCCACTTATCCACAATGTCCACAATCTTTTATCATGTCCACATGCTCTGATATCCCTATAAGAACCAGAATCACCTGTCTGGTGACTTGTAGTTTGCTGCTGCCAGCACAAGATACAACCTCAGCCAGTTCTGGTAGACAGCTTCTGTGTGCTACCCTTAAGGAAACACTTTCCAGATTTTAAGACAGAGTCTGGTTTACAGGAAAACTAACAGGTCACCTTGATTGCAAGAAGGGTTCCCTCATGGGGTGGAGTTCTCTTCATCATAGCAGATGTGTCTTGTCAGGACCGCCTCACCTCACCAGTATCTGGACAGGCTTGTACAAAGTCACCATAATTCAGAAATGACACGTCTCAGTTCCCATAACAAGTACCTGACAATCATTTTGTTTTGTCTTTATTGTTGGGTTTTGAAGGATAGGGCTTTTCTCGTTTTCCTGGGAACCTGAACGTTGTCTCTGTTTTAAGATGGATTTTGCAGTTTAAGATGGCATTGGTTCTGTCTTTTATACCATTTCACATGTCTGTGTGTGTGTGTGTGTGTGTGTGTGTGTGTGTGTGTGTGTGTTTAATATATTATAAAAACCAAGAATGAGGTTTAGGTCAAGTATTAAGGCTGTGAAATTGTAGTAGTTCCCTAGTACATAGGTTCAACAGAGATGACACAGGGGCATAGTCATAGGTGCCAACCCTGCCAGACCTCAGCAGAGGGAACCACTGTCATGGCCAGTGCCATACTGGACAGTGGAGCCCTGAGCATCTCATCTCAGGGGTTTTTATTGATACCTAAGCTCCTCAGGTGTTCTACTGATAACATGTGCAGATCATGAGCAATCAAACATCGTTGACATAAAGCCAACACGTGAAGACAATACAAAATGCCAAGACCTAGGCGGCCCCCAGCACTGCACAAAACAACCGTTTCACAGGTAACTAAAAAGAAACTTCTACAACATGAAATAATTAGAAGTTCTTTGGAACTCATTTGATCTTTTTCTATTAAAAATGATTAAAAGACATGGATTTTGACATGTGATCCCTTAGATATAGCATTTCTGTTAATCTTCGAATCTACATTAGCTATAACTGCACGGAATGAAACATCCTGGTGTTAACTCAGCCTTCCCAAACTGCACACCAACTGTTTAGGTAGCTCTAGTTGGGAATGCAGCCACCTTTCCTCCTCTCCATTAGATCTGCCTTCCAATAAAATTTTGCTTGGATTCAAAATAAGAATTACATTTTTACGCTATGAACACACACACACACACACACACACACACACACACACACACACACCCCCACCATGATTTGGATTAGTGACCCCCAAAGGTCTGTGTGGTAAGGTATAGACCTATAACTGCTATTGGCAAATGGGATGTCTTTAGATTACGGAAGGCATGTTTTTAAGGAGATTATAGATCGCTAGCCTCTCCAGTTCTTTGCTTACTGGCTCATGTTGAAGTGGGCAGGTTTACTGTGTGTTCCCACCATGACACAGGTCCAAAGCAACAGGGTCAACTGGTCATGGAATAAAACTCCAGAATTCCAAGCAAACAATCTATCTATCTATCTATCTATCTATCTATCTATCTATCTATCTATCTATCTGCCTTCCTATCTATCTACCGATCTATCTATCTACCTACCTATGTTTTTTCATTTGAGACAGGGTTTCCCTGTGTAGCACTGGGAATCCTGAAATTCACCAGGCTAGCCTTGAACTAAGAGATGCACCTGCCTCTGCCTCCTAAATTCTGGAATTAAAGGCATGCAAAACCATACCCCAAAACTCTTTTATTTTCATAAGCTGATGATCTCTGGTGTTTAGTTAAGGTAATAGAATCACACTGCTACAGATAGGCACACATGCAATTCAAGCACGACCCTGTGATTAATTGGAATGCATACTGATACTTTCTGTTCTATTTTATATTCTATTTTATAAAAGCTTTTGTCTTTTGATACCAACTCAGTTTCATTTCTCATTAGTAGTCAGTACTCACCTTTTTAAAGAAAAAAAAATAGTTCTTTTATTGGGTAACTTTTGCAGTTCTTTAGAAATACTTTGCATAGCATTAAACATTTCAGCATTTCTGAAGAGGATTTTCATGTTGTAAGAGCCAAGGTGTAATCAACATTAGAGGTTCTTGGAGAGGGTGGTACTTTCTTCAAGAGAACGTAACTATAAATCTGGCTTATTTTGGAATGCTGAGAACTTTAACCTTAGAACCAGAGTTCCAGCAGAATGATATCTATCTTGGCCCCAAATCCAGTTAGCCCGTGAATAAAGCTCAAAAGCTTGATCTACTCAGGACAAGGGTTCTTCATGAACCTTCAAGGACACATACAATCTCCGAGTTTTAAAAATAGTTCCTTTAGCTGAGACTCACCTTTTCCCTGTAACCGCACAGTGAAGATTCAAGTGGCTCATGAGATTCACCAGAGCAGATTCAGCTGTTGAGAAACGTTGCCGTTGTCGGCTGGCTGGTAGTCATGGTATCATGGGACCAGCTGCCACTTAGCGAGCACGAGGAAAGTGAAGATTCAAGGTGAAAGTTAGAGGGGGAAAAATACAAGTTAGGTGTGGACTACTTTTGATAGTCTCAGGCATTGGTTGTTTTACTGCTTAAAAATGGTCTTACTTTATTTTATGTGTGTGTGGGTTTTCTCTGCATGTTAGTACTGTGTACCATGTATACGCCTAATGCTCATGGATCCAAGAAAGCTTGGATCGCCTGGAACTAGAGTTAAAGATGGTTGTGAGCTGCCATGTGGGTACTGAGAGTTGAACCTGGGTCTTGTGGAAGAGCAGCAATGCTTTTAACCACTGAGCCATCCCCACAGCCCCTTATTTTATTTCCTATTCTTTTATTTTGGTGGAACTGGTAGAAAGGGCTTCCTACTTCCTAATGTTAATTTCCTACTTAACATTTATGCAGTGTCAGCTGTAGCTTCTATCCTTGCTCCGTGGTTTCTGTGGACTGCATTAGTTACTCCTCATAAAAAAGAACGGGTTAGATAAGCAGTTACTTTCCCACTTTTAACCAACGTGAACACGGATAGGCTGAGTGACTATCTCCAGATACATGGAGATTACATGGCTAGTAGGTGGTAGAGATAGGTTGGAACTAAAGCTATCTGAACCTAAAGTTGATTACCATGGGCCCAACTTCAGTCTGATGATCCATCTTCTTCCATTGCCCAGCTGAACGCAAGTTTCAGAGAGAGGGTACAAATGAAAAAGAAATTTACTTGAGACGGTGGAGACTCGGATGCTTTAGTGTAGAGAATAACTTTTTTAGATTTCTTTTTTTAGTGGGAGGGGCAGTCCTTTATCCATCACAAGGAGATCAGCAAACATCAGAAGAGATTTCTATCCTCAAAGTGGAGCATCTTGAGCAAAATATAGTTGTTTCCCTTTCCTTGGAGTGTGATTGCCCTTTGTGCTAGGTTAAAGAAGTTTGTTTCCTCTTGGTTATTACAAAGACATCACAGACAGGTCCTTAGGACTTTTTGGATCGTGGACTTTATACTCTTTTCTCCCTAAAGCACAAGCGACCGGAGTAGTTAATATCTGTCTTCTAAGTGTCATGAGTCATAAAATTTCTTATTTTTTTTTTTTATCTGATGAGGACAAGGGAATATATTGAACCTATTAGCCATAGCTTCTCCAAGAGGTACAGCTCTTTCTCTGTTTCTGTATAAAATGGATTCAGACTGAATTTTGGGGAAGAGGTTTCAGAGGCATGTCTGTAGCATTAGGTAAACGGTTACCATTTGATACAGAATCTTTTAATCAGGATTTTATAAGCATTTTTTTTGAGGGGGGGATTTGGAATTTCCCTAACACTGGTTGCATATAAATTTAAAAAGGGGGTATTTGGTTATCAACTAAAACCAAGATCGAAGCTCTTATATTGGAAGATTAATGTTTGCATCTGTCTTGTCACGTGATCGGAGGTGCCTAGACAGCTGTGGGCAGTTTCTATACTGGGAGAATCTTGAGAAGTATTAGTCTTTAAGGTAGTCATGATTGAAGCTGAAGACCCATCCACTCTTAGAAGATGTGACGTCATCCCTCACCCTGGTTTCCTCTGACTTTTGTCTTTCTAGAACCTTCTTGATAACTGTTCTGTTATAGTGGCTTGGTTTCCCATAGCAGTGGGTGAGCAGCATCGAATCTTAAAATACACTCTTCAGCTTGGGGTCTCTCCTCGGAGGGCAGGCCCCTGTCGGTCCAGGGAAATACATCCTTCTCTAGGTCCAAAAAGATTATATTAATTGTACTCGTCTCTTTGCCTCTATCTCTTTCCTCAGGCTTTTGGACTGCCTGTATTTTATCTCTATTGTTAAGAACTTAAAGCCAAACTTAAAAGTTCAGTTGGAGTGTTTTGGCCCCACTGCCCGCTTCTGCAGCTCCTGCTTAGTGACTGGAGCATACTGACTGACGGAATAGCATCCAGCAGTATCTTACTGAAGGGACTTTTTGTTTTGAGACAGGGTTTCTCTGTTGTAGCTCTGGCTGTTCTGGAACTCACTCTGGAGACCAGGCTGGCCTCGAACTCACAGAGATTCTTTTATTTTTAAGGTTTTACTTCTTCAAACCTTTTGGTAACTTGTTCAGAGTTTTTATGATTTGCTTAAGTATTTTGTTTTTAGCTTCATTCCCCCACTTTCATTCTGGAACAATCCTTTACAATGAAAACATCACCTAAAATCTGTTCTTACCTGAAAGCATTTCTTTTTCACTTTAACAAAAAATATATTTTATAATTTATTTATATTTTTAATGTATTCATGTATTTTATTTCTTCCTTTTTCTTTCTTTCCTTCTTTCCTCTTTCTTTCTTCCTTCCTTCCTTCCTTCCTTCCTTCCTTCCTTCCTTTTCTTCCTTCCTTCTTTTCTTTCTTTCTTTCTTTCTTTCTTTCTTTCTTTCTTTCTTTCTTTCTTTCTTTCTTTCTTTCTTTCTTTCTTTCTCCCCTTCCTTCCTTCCTTCCTTCCTTCCTTCCTTCCTTCCTTCCTTCCTTCCTTCCTTCCTCTCTCTCTCTCTCTCTTTCTCTTTCTTCCTCTTTCTTTCTTTCTTTCTTTCTTTTCTTTCTTTCTTTCTTTCTTTCTTTCTTTCTTTCTTTCTTTCTTTCGAGACAGGCTTTCCCTGTTGTAATTCTGACTGCCCTGGAACTCACTCTGTAGACCAGGCTGGCCTCGAACTCTGCCTCCTGAGTGCTGGGATTAAAGGCACGCACCACCACCGATTGGTGATTTCTACCTGTTTTATTGTTTTATTTTTCTTTACAAAATATAGTAAAGTTTTTTTGTTTTTTGTTTTTATTTTGAGACAGGATCTTATATAGTTTTCTCTGGCGTAGAACTCACTACGTAGACCAGGCTGACCTCAGACTAAGAGATCTGCTTGTCTCTATCTCTGAGTGCTGGGATTAAAGGCATGGGCCACTACACCTGGCATATTTACTTTTAATAAAACATATTTATTCTAATTGCAACACAGGAGGCTGTTTCTAAAACACGAGCAAAACTTAACAGTCACAGGGTTTTTTTTTTTTGTTGTTTTTGTTTTTTTAAAAAAACAGCACTTAAATTAACCATTTTGTTAGCGATTTTAATTTTGTTACGACAATGTCAATGACTCACATTGTTTGGGTGGCTTCTGGGACTTCCCTGACCAATACTCTGGGGAGGTATCTTACAAGGCACAGGATTTTCATTTAAGAGTCTTTGGTTTCTGAGAATGCTGTTATCTGTTTATGCAGCAAACTTCTGTTCAAACTTCATAAAAATGTTTTAAATCTTTTTAAAAAATGAATTCCATATCCTAGTTAGCTTGTAAAGTAGTTTCTTTGTTTTAACTCTGGCTCTTCTGGAACTCACTCTGTAGATCAGGTTGGCCTTGAACTCACAGAGATCTGCCTGCCTCTGCCTCCTGAGTGCTGGGATTAACAGAGTGCACTGCCCAGCTTGAATTCTCATCCTAAGAGAGGCTGATTTCTCCTGAGCAAGCCATGTGCTGTTCTATTTGACAAGGAACTGGTACAGGTTTCTGTAGGGAATTTCTGTATTTGGTACCACCGCTACTCATTAATGAGAAAGCGGAAACAGAGAAACCAAGGTGATATGTAAGCCAAGAGCAGAGGAGAGCAGGTGGAAGCGAGTGAGGAAAAGTCACCCACGATGCTTCAGAAGAACCCTGGAGGAGCCTCCAAAGAGATGTGAGCAATGACAGGGACCCAGGCACAGCTCTGCACTGCCACCCTCAGCAGCCCGAGAAATTCCTTTTATCTTCTAGTGTATTGACCTCAGCAATCCCAGAAATTGTGGCTTCACTGGAGAAAAAAAATTTCAGAATTGGCTGGTATAAAGAACTGGAATTTTAATAAAGATATTTCAATACAGCCCTTGAGCATGAGGTCTGTCGGAGCCCGGGTGTGAGCTCCTCAGAGAAAAGTCACAGTGTGCCTTTCAGTAGCTCTGGAGCATGCTGGGTGGAATTAGCAAACTTGGGTTATACTGACTTACTGTCTTGGGTATAAAATTTGTCTGTGAAGCTGAAACCCCGAACATCAAGAACAAAGTATTAGTAAATATTTATATACAGCAGTCAACATTCTTAACCCTTCCTGGCATTAAAGTCCTAAGCCAGTGTTTGCCACACAGCATTTATAGTTTATTTTTACCATTTATTAGGATGCAGTTTATGAGAAACTCAGAGGTAGCCAACGAAATAGAGTGTCCAAGTAAAATAAAGGGATATGAGACTGAACAAATAAAACAAGAAATCTTTACTTTTGTGTGTTGTGCTAACCCAAAGAAGGACCCTGTTTTTAAACTTTCTAAATGCCTTTTAGGAACACAGTCAAGAAAAACTGGGACGAGCTGCAAATAAATGTAAATAAACCCACGCTTCAACATGACTGCTCAGTTTTGAGTTGCTTAAGTATTCTCAGTGATTAGTAATAATGAGGTTAAATTATTTGGCCACTTTTGCATTCTCATTAAGTTATGACAACTCCTACACCTAAGGCTCAGGGATCTTGGAAAAGGGGATGGAAAGTCTGGAGGACCAGGGTGGCTGCCGAGAGACTGAAACTTCTATAGAGACCAGGAAGTTGTTCCCACGAGGTTTCAATAATATGGTTGCCTAAACAAGAGCTGAGCAATGACAAAGCTAGTTAACATGCCCATGGGTGGGGCATTCTCATAAGGCCCTACCTCAAGGTAAAGAGCTATAGGCAATCAGTGATGGCTGAGACAGAGAGAAGTCTCCCCAGGGATGAGCCCTCCAACTGATTATCCAATTGCAAATGGTCAACCCTTGAACATATACATATTAGCAAAATTGAATGAACTAGCAGGTTGTATTTATATATTTATACAGGTAAACATAATAATCAAAGAGGTAAGAGAAAGCACTAGTAAGAATACATGAAAGTAGGAGAGCTTGGAGAGAGAGGAAGGGAGACAAATTGATGAAAGGAATATGATAATTGCTGTAGAAGTTTATTTTTAATTATGTTTAAAATAATTGTTTTGTGCACTGTTGGGTGAGGGGCTGCCCAGGTCTTGGTGTTTTGTAATGTCTGCAGGTGCTGGATTTATGTAGGGGATGTTGGATTGGTCATGATCTGCATGTGCTATCAGTAGAACACCTGAATCAATCAAAACACCTGAGATCGGATGCTCGGGGTTCCACTGTCCAGTATGGTGTTTGCCATGATAGTGGTTTCCTCTGCTGAAGTCTGGAAGCATTTGCCCCTATGATCATGCTTCCTTGTCCTTGGTGAGCCTCCACAGTGTCCTAACACCTACAGATAAGAGTGGATTGGAAATGGTCAGAGTCAGCAGGGTGGTGGCGGCACATGCCTTTAATCCCAGAACTCGGGAGGCAGAAGCAGGCAGATCTCTGTGAGTTCGAGGCCAGCTTGGTCTACAGAGTGAGTTCCAGGACAGCCAGAGTTACAACAGAGAAACCACATCTCAAAAAAGAAAAAAGAAAAAAGAAAAAAAAAAAACAGAAAATGCTCAAAGTCTAATATATACATGTATGAAATGTCATAATGAAATCAAACATTTTGTGTACTCAATAAATACTAATAAAAATGAAAAAATACTATCCTTTGTAGAAGATTTGATAGGCCATCTACTCATGCACATATATGACCACATAATATAGGATTCTGTTCTTACGCGCATGAATGTCCTATTATAGTCATGTACATATACGAACAAAACATAATACTTTTGTAGTGTCTTTGGAGACTTCTTTCTGCTCGTGTCTGGTATCCCTTTTCCTTTTCTCTTTCTATACAAAAAAGAGAAATAGATGATTTTAAAAACAGTAAGTATCATAAATGATTGCTGTTTTCAAGTGTTCAGATTCCTGACTCCGAGTGCTCAATCACTTTTCGTTTATTGAAATTAAAATAAAATTGTGTAAAAGGCCATAATGGAGGGAGGTGGTTAAAAATAGAGTTTTCCAATGGATATTAGCTCCCTAAAGTATCCTATTAATAATTATTGTCTATATTTGGAAAGTATTATGAAAGTTCTGGCTAAAGAATAATTAATATATATGTATGTAATTAACTTGAATATACATCAATCCCTATGTATATTTTGAGGTAAGAATCTAATTTCATTGGTATTATATGGTGTCATCTTTTGTGAACCGATACTAATGACTTATTGAACAGTGACTCCCCACTCTGCGTGTCTGTGTAGTATCATACATTTTGTTCCCGTGTAAGAGTAAGTGTGTTTCTGTGGCCCCATTCTATTCTTCCAGATCAATTGATCTCTTTACCAATACTATTCTGTGGTAATTGCTATTATTTTATACCAAACTTTGGCATATATGAAGGCAGGTCTCTGTCTTACTCTGTAGAATTAGAATTCTCTTATTATTATTATTATTTAACTTGGCTAAGTAGTCACAGACATTTGACAGTGACCCTTGGAGGCTAGATTTTGAACTGTCACGAGCATAATTTCATTAGTGTTTTAAAGTAAAGCAAGCATTCTTTTGTCTTTTGTTCTCTTTTCTCTGGGCCCCCTCCTATTGTTCGCTGCCTATGAAGGGGTCCTGTCATTCTGTGTTTCCATTGCATCTTCTTAGAAAACCAGAGACCCACAAATGGTTCTGTTTGAGGGTTGCCTTGCTGCAGTCCTAAGGTTGCTTAGGGATTGTTTTGAATAGAACGAGAAAGCTCTTTCTTCCAAATAAACACCGTTTGTCTAATGAGAAAGCGATCCACATTTGAAATGTCTCCCAGGGGATGACTTGGCAAGAACAAGTTTCTTCCTCTGGAGTCTTGTGTTTTACCCAGCAGGAAGGTACAATGGTGGAGAGTATGAACAGACACACAGAGATTTTACCAGCCATGTCTGAAGGCTTCTAGAGCAGCATTTCTTCATGGCGTGTTTTGTGCTGATTAAGGTTGAGATTATGAGTTGAGAGATGGATTTCAGAAGAGCCATAGCTGGTCACACACAGAACCCTTGATGAAAATTAATTGTTGTTTCTGGAAGCATTTGGCATGTATATTCAAAGGAGATAAATATTGTTTTCTCACTCAACATCATGTTTGTTGATTAAAGGCAAATGTTACACATTCACCAAAGAATACGAAGCAAGAAGCAATCAAAGCTTTAAACGTAATTGGTTTTTGTTGCTTGTTTGGCTGCTCTGTTCTTGGAGTGGATCAAGGAGAATGAAAGCCTGCTTAAAAATGTCAACTGATAATCAACATAAACATTCAGAATGACAGTAAGGCTCCACCCACATGGAGGTCCTATTGGTATCGTTTTTTTCTGATACTTTGTGTAGAGTGGAAACTGACTTGATTTCAGTTGTCTTTGGCAGCAGTGGATAAGAGGACAGATGGACCTGTGGATATGCACGTAGGTTATCTGGGAACTGTGACCAGGGTGTGTCCATTTTGTTATTGAAGAAGAAACAGATCACAGGGAACTAGAGGAATATTTTAAAGACCCTTGAGCCCACATTCTTTTGAGATGTACTTACGGTCAACATTAGAACTCACGTGTAAGTGTTTGTTACTGACAGGAATTGGTTTTAAGCTGAGTTTGCCTTGGGGATTGATGGGGCTTGATTGGCCAGGGACTGTCAAGGTGCACTGCGGAACAGCCAGGAGTCTGTAGGGCTTGTGGTGGGTCCTTCCTTTACTTCCTTAGTGGGAGGCTGGAGTGACTCAAACCTGTTTACACGGCAACAGTTGTGTGCAGCACAGAGCACACGGGGTTAACCGAACAAGTAAGGGAAAGGAGATGCAGAAAACAAAGCAACACGAAACCGGACAGATGACAACAGCCATCAGATTCCATTGTCTATCTTAAATGCTGATATTGCTTAAAAGTGAGATACGGTTTATAGCTAGCTGTTGGCTGAGCAGTAGTTTAATCCGATTTGGTAAGAAATAAGTAGTTCTGTAGTAGCCGATTCTTCCTTGTCCAGCAAGGGATCCATCTTTGTCCAGTTTACACAGGCCTTGTGCTATTGGAAGTGTGAGGGCTTGATACAGCTCTTAGTATATATTAAGCATGTTCTCATAAGCTGTATCAGTCTTGTGAACAGACATCCTCATTAGTATGAGTAGCTCCAACTAGAAAGACAAAGAATGACTGAGTAGCCAGTATCTCTGACCCCATATCTCTCTTTCCTGCCTCTCTCTGCTCATCAGTCTCATTCTTTCCTTTCAATTGCTTCTCCACGCAGTCGGGGATGTGGCAACAGGCAGCTCTGTCCTGTCCTTTTAGAAGTTTGGGACAAATAGACAAAGATGTATCTCCATGAGCTCAATGAAATAATTTTCAGGCAGTGGAGGACCTTCGCTGGTGGATGTAGACCATGTGTACACATTTTGGACCAATCGGTAGAAATATGGTCCATGTACCTAGACAGAGAAATATCATTTGTATAGTCCGCACTGAGCACTGCTCAGTGATAAAGTTTTGAAGTACTTGTAATGTTTTATAAAGTGGAAGAGGCACTGGATTTGAGACTACCGGGTGAAGCATGCCCTCGGAGCTGTCGTGATTGTGATGAGTCCTTTTGGAATGAATGGTGTCAGCTGCAGAGCAGGCAGGCCTTGTTTGGTGTTGGGAAATAGCCTGGATCCTAGTTCTGCTGTTTTAAACATAATCGGCCACCCACCCCGTCTGTTACACAGCTCACTCATTTCCCTGGCTTTGCTGTGTCATCCACAGATCGCGAAGGGCTCATCTTGGTGAATGTTTGTGGCAGAGGTCTTAGCACCCGCGAGTGGGTATTCTAATTAACTAGTGTGACTCTGCAGGCTGGTTCTCGCGGTATCATGCTGCAATCCCTCAGGCGTCTGGAGGGGATCATGGAATTTAGGATTTTCCTCTGAAGATGTGGCTTAATCAGCTGTGCTATCAGCAGTGACAAACTTCTCTTTGGGAAGCCTTTTGCCTCTGCTGGGTGTTGCAAGAGATGAAAACTGCCAGGACCAATCCGGACTTCCACTCCCAAGTACGCCATGGAAACCAGCAACCGCACTTCACACTTCTCCAGACTCAGGAAGCAGTTCACCAAGAAGTTGGCCCACAGAAAACTCCCGGGAACCCCCAGCTGGTCCGTCATTTGTGTATGCAACTGAATGAAAACCAGAACGGTTCATAGTTCCTATCCTCTTGCAGCCCATTCTCCCTGGCTCCTGCAGATCTGTTTTCTCTCCCTCACGTTGTTGATGCCACAACACCTGGGCCTTTTTATTGCGTCGGATCTCTTTACCACGGGTCACCTGGAATCTGGAGGCAGTGGCTGCTGACAGAAAGCAGTCTATTACATCTTCTGTTCTCCTGCTACCAGGTGTGAAGGTGGACCAGAAGTTCAAGGTCATTCTTAGCCCCCTTGTTTCATGCTTTTGCAGACACAGTAAAAGCCAAGTGGGCTCAGGCCCTGCATGCTCCCAGGGCTCAGTCTTCCTTACCCTCTTGTTCGTGAGCTTCTTTACCCACAACTGAGATTATAACAATAGTGCTAAGGAGGGCACTGTGTAAACTAATTTTAGTTCTCATTTTGCTTTGTTGTGACACTCGGCATTCATCAATTATTATGAAATACATTTCATTGTGCATGTTTGAGGCTTAATGAGCACTGTATAGTAAAACAGTTACCACAGTGAAGCCAGTTAGTACATCTGTCATCTCACACAGTTGCTCTTTTTGGTGATAGGAGTACCTAAAATCTGTTTAATTAATAAAAAAAAAAATCCCTAATA
Source organism: Cricetomys ansorgei (assembly GCA_026225945.1). Taxonomy (NCBI): domain Eukaryota; kingdom Metazoa; phylum Chordata; class Mammalia; order Rodentia; family Nesomyidae; genus Cricetomys; species Cricetomys ansorgei. The sequence goes on along the minus strand of JAMJFZ010001232.1, from coordinate 2,366,469 downwards.
TAATTTTTTAATTGTTTGTTAGTCCCGAGGTTGCACAGTAGATCTCTAAACTTGTCCAATTTACACATTTTGCTATTTTATTTTCCCCGACTGCATATTTCATCTCTCCTCATCCACCTCTGGTGGCATCCAAGGTATTCCTCCCTCCCTCCTTTCCTTCCTTCTTAAAACAAACAAAAATGTTTTAAATTAAAAATTTACATGTGTGTGTGTGTGTGTGTGTGTGTGTGTGTGTGTGTTGTGTTTATGGCTTTGCATAGGTGACAGTTGCTTACGGAGGTCAGAGGACAACTTTGAGAAGTCAGTTCTCTGCTTCTGTCATGTAGGTCCCAGGGATTGAACTCAGGTCAGTAGGCTTGGTGGCAAGTACCTTTTATTCACTAAGCCATTTTATCAGCCCCTCTCTCTCTCTCTCTCTCTCTCTCGCCCCCCCCCCCAGCTTTTTGGGCAGAGTTTTATGTAGTCCAGGGCTTTAAACATACTATGTGACTAAGAATGGGCATGGATGTCTGATCCTCCTGCCTCTGCTTCTCATACCATGAAGACAGTTGTGCTACGACAGTTGGTTTTCTCTTTACTTGGTTTAGGGACCTCTGTGTTGTTTTCCATAATGGCTGCACCAATCTACATTCACACCGGCAAGGCACTAGGCTTCCTCTTCTGCATACTTTTGCCGCCATCATTCCTGTATCGCCGAGCTGCTTTCTCCTCCTCGATTCTCCAGCACCGAGCACACTGCATTCCACACTCCACACATCCCATTGGACTTTCCTTTCCATTCCCCTCGACCTGCTTGGCAAAGCAGGAGTAGTTCTCTGCTACTCTTCTTTTACATGTCTTCATCATTCTTCAGGTTGTAGTTACTGTTCACGATTGCTCGTGATTTCATCTGTTTGTGGTTTGTTTTGAACTTTAGACACTGTAGTGGTGACAACCAAAATTCGTCTGACATTAAACTCGTTACCACTGTTTCCTTCCCTTCTTAGTCTGTTGTAACTTTGGTATACATCATTCAGGAGATGCTACCACTGTCTCTCTACCCTGGTACCCAGGACAGACCATTTGAATTCAAGATTTATCAATGCTACTTCCAAAATACATCTTAGTCAAAACCAACATTGTTTCCTATTAGTATTGCTATAATTGTGTGTGTGTGTGTGTGTGTGTGTGTGTGTGTGTGTGTAAGAGAGAGATAGAGGGAAGAAGGAAGAGAGAGACACAGAGAGAGAGAGACAGAGAGAGAAAGATGGAGACACAGAGAGAAAGAGAGAGAGCAAGAGAGAACGAACATGTAGCTCAGACTGGTTTCAAACTTGCGATTCTCTTGCCCCAGGTCTTGAGTGCTAGAATAACAGGTGTGGGCTACCATACCCAACTTGCAGCTTATTTAAAAAATAGATTTATTTTGTTTTATGTGTATATGTGAGTGCCTTCATAACACACACACACACACACACACACACACACACACACACACACATGTGTGTGTACCTGATGCCAAAGGAGGTAAGAAGAGGGCATTGGATTCCCTGAAATAGGAGTTGTAAGCTGTGAATTACCACGTCAGTGCCGGAAACTGAACCTGGGTCTTTTGCAACAGCAGTAATGCTCTTAATCAACCACCTTTCCAACTTCTACAACTTTAAAATATGCTTTTAAAACATATTTTTTTATGCTTTGAAATCATTACATTTCTTTTCCTTTCCTCCTTCCAACCCCTCCCCACCCATCTCCCCTCCCCTTGCTCTCTCTAAAATTCATGGTCTCTTATTCTTTAATTGTTGTTTTACACCCACATCCACCCACCCATACACCCATATATTCATAAATAGATAAATAAATACAACCTATCAGTCCATATAATGTTACTTTGTACACATATGATTTCAGAGCGGATCACTTGGTACTTCTGCAATTGTCTTCTTTCTTTCTTTCTTTTTTTTTTTTAAAATAACATTCTCACATATACTGTTTTATTACTCTGGTTCATTCAGTGCAATTTAGTCAGAATAATATTTAAAAGGCAAAACATTTGAGCAAGTCCTCGTGTCTTATTATATTTAGGATAAAATACAAAGTAGATCACAGCCATCAAGGCTGCCCAGCCTAGTGTGTAACTGAAAGCCTGCTCTCACGCCCCCACTGCTACTGCGACAGATTCCTATCTTGTAACTGTTTCCTAACCTGTAACAGATTCCCACTGTGGCTTTTTTTACCCTCTAGCTCTAAAAAAAGGTAGAAAGGTAAGAGATAAATCTTCACCACTCTTGCAGGAAGCCTTTAAAGACAGAAAGAGAGAAAGCAATTCACTGCCCTCTTTGGCTGTCCTTAGTTTGGATAACAGGAACTGTAGAGAGCTAGCTGAACTAAACTCACATCTTCCAAACCACCCCACCAACTGTCAACTCCAACTGTCAACACTCCCCTTTATAATCTAAGCAAGGTTCCCAGAAGTCCAAGTGGTATGTAACCATAAGGAGAGCTGCACAGGAGAAAAAAACTTCTTGGCAAAGGGTCCCGCTAACGTGGTGCCTGACAAGTTTTACTGCTTCTTCTTTGTTTGTGATATTCCATGTGCTGAAGCCTCTTTCCCTTCTGAGAATGCCTCTCACTCTCTAATTCCACTCCTTCTGCATCCCTCAGATCTCAGGAATGAGACATATGCACATTCTTATAACACTCTTGACTCTTTCATTTTAGTACTTTATCTATTGCTCTACTAGACTGTGAACTCTGGGATGGTCAGGGTGAAGTCTGCCTTCCAACTCTTGGATCTTTAGTGCCCAGAACATTCTGTCATGCGATCTGGGCCCATTAATCTATTTTGCGTGTATAAAAATTTCATAAATATTCTCTGAGCCTAGAGGTGATGGGCTCAGGATGTGTTTGCTCACTACTTTCTTTGTTCACCTATTTATTTGTTCTGTACAACTTCTAGAGACTTTAAAATCTGATGCAAGAATAAATTATTCTCTTTGTGCGTGTATATGTGTGTGCGTGTGTTATGTACACACATGTGCCCAAATACACCAGGCCAAAGGTGGATGTCAAGCGTCTTCTTCTGTTGCTTTTGTCTTACTGTTTTTGAACTCAGGCTCTCTTGCTCTCTCAGCAAGCCCTCTTGGGGCATCATCCCTAATCCTCAAATATTTTTAATACCTCTTAACTCTTTCATATCTTAATACTCATCAGCAAGTCTTATTGAGCTCCCCAGGGGAGCAGATGATAAAGATCATCCTTCTGGCTACTTGGATAGAATAGGCTTGAGGGACAGTCTCTTTTCTCTGTGCCCCCGCTCTGTTCTCCCCGCTTGCAATTCCTTCCCACATAATATGAGCCTGTCTGCCCACGTCCAGAGGAAGTGGCTTTTGGGGTGATCTCTATCATCTGTGAGTGTCTGGTCAAACAAACAGTTCTCAGACAACTGTGGACTAAGCGCTTAAGAGGCATGTTCTGTCTCTTAAGATGTTTTTTTTTAACACCGTGGCTTATCACATAGTCCAAGTTGGTCTTGAATGCATGAGTTCTTGTTTTAGCCTCCTGGGGTTGTAGGTATGGTATCATACCCAGCTCTTTCTCACTGATTCCTTGTAACAACTTCTGATAGTGGATTTTATCATTCTCATAAGAAAATGAAGAATTAAATGGCTCTCAATCACGGAGCTGAAACCTCTCTCTTTTTGTTCTGGCATGATATTTACATTTTCTAAAATAATAAAAAAAATGCGCGTTTAAAAGCGAACACATGGCCATGTTGAATGACGCCTGGTAAATTCTTCTTTTGGAAGACAGGATTGAAAGGTATTTCCATCTCATGAGAGTAAGATGCTCACGATCCATAGACCCTGCAGACTGTCCGGAATTCAGCTGTGCCGTTTGCTTTGGATAATTCACTCCTAACCCAGCCAGGCAGAAACAAGGCTTCACCCTTTGAGACAGACATCTGTTCAAATATAAATTTCCTGTTTGGTGAGGCTTCTGTTCTATTGAAGTAAAGGTCTCGATACGGCCGAACAAGTCAATCATTATAAACCTTGTTAGTGTGACAGCCCCCTGTGTATTGTTTAACTGGAAATGAAACACAAACACACCGAACCCCTGCCGTATCCCCTTCGCGGCGCATAAATCTACCGTGCATCATGTCACTTGAAATTTGATGGCAATCTACCAAACGGCAGAAAAGGCTTCATTCTCAGAGGCCTATGCAAATGAGCGCAGGCTCAGAACAATAAGGTGAGGGGACACAGCCTAGCCTTTGCTCTCCTTCCCCCCACATCCTTCCCAGAGAGCATTCCCCAGGGTAATTTCTTAGTGGCAACTGGTGAATTATCCAAATACAAATGACCAGTGTTCAGTTCCACAGGCGTATCTGGCTAAACAGGATGGAGGCAGTCTTCCTGCTCTCGCCTTCCACACTGGAAGAGCACTTGCAGTGAAACCTTCTCAGACCCTCATTAAGCCTTCTTAATTGCTTTCGGCAGCCTTTCTCTTTTATTTAAACCTCAGAGGTGAGGGATAATCTGCTGTTAGTTATGCTAAGATAAGATGCTTATGTAGTCTCTCTCTCCCCCTTCTTCCCAATTTATCACAAGTCTATAGGAAAGCCTGCTTTTTAATTTTACATCTGAACTAGCTCTTTAGGCTGCTGCTAATTGTCTGGACTGAGGCTAAATTAGCACCAGTTATTTTGTGGGTAGACACGGCATCTCTCCCTCTCTCTCTCTCTCTCTCTCTCTCTCTCTGGCTCTGGCTCTCCTGGGAAGATTTGTAAACTGTTAGAATCATAAGGAATCATCCATGCCAGTTGCTTGTGGATTAAATCATCAGGCAGTTGGCCTTCTGAAACTGTTCTTCTGGGTCATGGCCCATCCTTGTCAGGGCTGCCCCTGCAGGGAGCTGGGACAAGCCAGTACAGTCATTAGCAGTTCCTGGGAGGAAGAAGTTGGCTGAAGTCTGAGGAGATTGGACTCTTTGAGTACATAAATGGGCACACCAAGCAGAACAAGCAGAAGTCTGGCAAATGAGGCAGTCACTTGGAATGATGGCTAGACTATACAGGGAATGTTTCCAGCAAAGATCTCGGCCCACCCCGTCAAGTTTTTTTTTAAAGCATCCAGAGGAAATGTGGCTTGCTTTCTTCTTTGTTTCTTCTCTGTCGCTCATATGTATAGAGGAAAAGCCCCATGTAAACATTATTTTCAAAGCACAATTTATATGTTGAACATAAAGAGGGAATATGTAGAGGAGTAGCCCATGTGAAAGCTAAGGTCTGGGCTAGGTATTCCAGGGGTCTACATTCAGAGGCCTGTGTGGTCTGGATGGAATGTAGACACACCTTTAATCCAGTATTCAGAAGGCAGTGGTGGTCCACGCCTTTAATCCCTAGAAGAAACAGTGGAAGCAGGCACAGGAAGCAGAACTCAGAAGGAGTCAGTGTCACACAGGAAGTGACATCTAAGAGGAGTCAGAGTGAATGGCAGACAAAGTGACTAATCAGAGGAAGGAGTTAGCAGAGTAAGGACATGCCCAAGTCTCACAAGAAAAGGCAGGCTCTCAGCTCAGTAAAAGAGAGTTACCTAGGAGTTACAGAGTCAGTTGAGAAACAGGTTGAAGAGTCAGTTGAGAAACAGGTTGAAGAGTCAGTTGAGAAGCAGTTACCAGAGTCAGTTAAGAAGACTCAGTTACTGAGGACAGAGAAGTCAGTTACACAGGCAGTATGAGGGAACAGTCTGAAGCAGGCAGACAGGGGACAAGACACAGATGATGAAGCAGTCTGACTGAGGATAAGGCAGAGAGGCTGACTGAGATAGCTCAAGGACGAGTTTAAATCTGAACTAGAAGAGTCAGAATTAAGAAGAGCCAGAGAAACAGTAGGTCTCAGAAGGCTAAGGTTGAAATGTTCTAGGTCCAGACTTGGATCTTTAAGAGTAGATTGTATGGAGACTGAAATATTCTAGGGCTCCAGGTTAGAACCAATGTTTTAATTAGACGAAAGAACAAGCTGTCCTCTGCCCTGAACCAGTGTCTACACCTGGTGAATATACATCTACATCCACATCTACATCAACACATATGTGTATGTAAGCGTGTGCATATGTGCTATGTATGTGCCTGTGAAGGTGTCTATGTGCATATGCAAGTGTGTGTGTGTGTGTGTGTGCATGTCTGTGTGCATGTCTGTGTGTGTGTGTGTGTATGTCTGTATGTGTATGTGTGTGTGTGTGTATGTCTGTATGTGTATGTGTGTGTGTGTATGTCTGTATGTGTATGAGTGTGTATGTATGTATGTCTGTATGTGTGTGTGTGTGCATGTCTGTGTGTGTGTGCATGTCTGTATGTGTACATATGTATGTGTATATGTGTGTGTATGTGTGTGTGTGTGTGTGTGTGCGTGTGCGCACGTGCTTGCATGCACGCATGTTCTCACACACTTGTGGAGGCCAGAGGTCAGCATCAGGAGCCTTCCTTAATTGCTCTCTACCTTGTTCTTTTTATTTTTAATTTTTCTTCTCTCATACAACTTATAGAATACATCCCAGTCCCCTACTCCCCTACCTTCCCCTCATTCTCTCCCATCTCCCCCAGATCTACCCCTATCACCATCCACTAACATCCCCCCTTCTCCCCAGAAAAGGACTGTTCCCCTAGGGTTACAGCACAACCGGGGCATGGCATAGCAGGATGGAATGAGGCCAGATATCAGTCAAGGGTCAGCCAGGCAACCCATCAGGAGAAAACACATCTCAAAGGTTGGTAAAATGGTCAGGGACACCCCAACTCCAGCCTGTAGGAGTTTTTCTAGGACACCAATCTAGAGCCCTGTGATGTATTTAGGGGATCCTACAGGTTCTGTGTCTATGGCTTCAGTCTCCGTGGGTCCCTAGAAGTGCTGGTCAGTTGACACTGCGGGGCTTGCCCTCCTGGAGTCCTCAACCCCTCTGGTCACCCCCATCCCTCCTCCCCCTCTTCCATGGTGTTCCCCTATCTCTGTAGGATGTTTGGTCCTAGTCTTCTCCAGATGCTCCTCTCAGGTGCTGAGGGGGGCCTCTCTGGCGAGGACTGGGCTAGGTACCCATCTATGAGCAGAGCATGACATCATTAGAAATTGTCTCCGGGTTATCCAGTCTCTAGTTCCTGGCCTGCCCTGCAGTTTCAGGCATGAATTTCCTCCTTTGGAGTGGAGTTCTGCCTTTCCATTGTTAATAAGGATCATAGATTCTTATTTTTTGTTTATTTACTCTTATTTATATGTAATTGTTCTCTTTGTTTCTATTTTTTTTTTATTTCAGGCCTCAGTTTGATTATTTTTTGCTGTCTATTTCTCTTGGGCGTGCTTGCTTCTTTTTGTTCGAGGGCTTTCAGATGTGCTCTTAATTTGTTGGCATGTGATCCCTCCACTCTTTTTTGATAGGCATTTTGTGCTATGAATTTTCCTCTTAACGCTACTTTCATTGAGTCCCATAGTTTTGAGTATGTTGTGGAGTCATTTCCATTGAATTCTTTAATTTCTTTCTTTATTCTGTCTTGACTCAATTGCTACTTAGTGGGCCTTTTGCTGTCGCTGTTGTTAAAATGCAGCTTTAATGCATGGTGGCTTGATGGGATGCGTGGGTTATTTCAATTTTTTTTTGTATTTATTGAGGCTTATTCTGTGGCTAAGGATGTGGTGAATTTTGGAGAAATTTCCATGGGGTGATGAGAAAAAGGTATATTCTTTTGTGTGTGGGTGAAATGTTCTGTAGGTATCTGTTAGGTCCATTTGGTTTATATCATCTGTTAGCTCAAGCATTTCTCTGTTTAGTTTTTGTCTGGATGACCTGTCAGTTGGTGAGAGTGGGGTGTTGAAATCTCCCACTATTAGTATATAAGGGTCAATGTGTATTTTTTGCTTTAGTAATGTTTCTTTTATAAATGTGGGAGCCCTTGAGCTAGGTGCATAGATGTTAATAGTTGAAATAGTCATCTTGGTGGATTTTTCCTTTAATGAGTACGAAATATCCTTCCCTATCTCTTTTGATTAAATTAGACTTGAAGTCTATTTTGCTGGGTATTAGAATGGCTACACTGTCTTTTTTTTTTTTTTTTTAGGTCCATTTGCTTGGTAGATCTTTTCCCAACCCTTTACTCTGAGGTAATGTTTATCTTTGAGCTTGAGGTGTGTTTCTTGTATGCAGCAAGATTCTGTTTCTGAATCTATTTGGTTAGTCTGTGTCTTTTTAATGGGGAATTTAGACCATTAATGTGGAGGGATATCGATGACCAATGATTGGTCCTGTTATTTTGTGGTTGTTGATTGTAGTGTGTGTGTGTCCCCTCTATTGATTATGATGGTGTGAGATTATTTATTTCCTGTGCTTTCCTGATTGTAGTTCCTCCTTGGGTTGGAGTTTTCCTTCTAATACCTTCTGTAGGGCAGGATTTGTAGATAGGCGTTGTTTGAATTTAGATTATCATGAAGTATTTTGTTTTCTCCATATATGATAATTGAGAATTTTGCTGGGTGCAGTAGTATGGACTGGAAATTGTGTTCCCTTAGAGTCTGTAGCATATCTGTCCAGACTCTTCTGGCTTTTAGGGTCCCCATTGAGAAGTTGGGTGTAATTCTAATAGGTTTGCCTTCATGTGTTGCTTGTTTTTCTCTTGCAGCTTTTAGCATTCTTTCTTTGTTCTGTATGTTTGGTGTTTTGATTATTATGTGGTGAGGGGACTTTCTTTGCCGGTCCTGTCTATTTGGTGTTCTATAAGCTTCCTGTACTTTTATAGACATTTCTTTCTTTAGGTTTGGAAATTTTTCTTTGATAATTTTGTTGAAAATATTTTCTGGGTCTTTGAGCTGGGAATCCTCTTCTTCCTCTATTCTTACTATTCTTAGGTTTGGTCTCTTCACGGTGTCCCAGATTTCCTGGATGTTTTGTGTCAGTAATTTTTTGGATTTCGTATTTTCCTTTACAGATGTATGTATTTCATCTATAGTGTCTTCAACTCCTGAGACTCTTCCATCTCTTGTATTCTGTTGCTGTAACTTGCTTCTGAAGTTCCTGATTGCTTTTCTTGATTTTTTTCATTTCCAAGATTTTTCCAGTTTGTGTTTTCTTTATGCCTTCTATTTCTATTTTCAAGTCTTGGACAGTTTTGTTGGTTTCCTTCCTTTTTTTTTTTTTTTTTTTTTTTTTTTTTGCTTTTTCTTGGCTTTCTTTCAGGGACTTATCCATTCCTTCTAATTGTGTTTTCCTGTGTTTCTTTGATGAATTTATTCAGTTCCTCCAATTGTTTGTTTTTCTTTTCATTGATTTCTTTGAGGGATTTATTCATTTCCTTTTTAAAGACCTCTATTATCTTCATAAAGTTGGTTGTAAAGTCTTTCTCACATGCTTCCCCTGTGTCAGTGTGTTCGGCGGTTTTTGCAAAAAGACAGTTGGGCTCTAGTGGTGCTATTTTGCTGTGGTTGTTGATTGTCTTCTTGAGCTGGCCTTTTGGCATTTGGGCTTTGGGTGATTCAAGGTTTAGGTGCCAAAATTCAGAGTTTTTCTTTTACTGGATGAGTATCTTGTTCCTCAGTTTCTTTTCTTTCTCCTCTATTCTTTGTGGCCCCTTGTCAAGCAGGGTATGTTTGCCCAGATTAGTGGTTGAGATACAGAGTTTGCAGGCTTTCTACCTGTTCTTCTGGTTGGCTGTCTTGTCTCCTTCTGGTGTGGGGGGTATCTGGCCTCGTTGGTATCTGGGACACTGGTGGGTGGCAGTGGTGGAGATGTTTGCTATGGTGATTGGAAGACGGTGGTGGGTTGAGTTTTGGGGGGCAGAGCTTGTTCTAGTGGGAAGGCTGAGTGAGCAGATTTCCTACCTGTTCTGCTGGTTGCCCTGTTGAGCTATAGTGTGGGAGATGTCTGTATAAGTTGGTATGTGAGACTCAGGAGGGTAGAGACTGGGAGGGGTGGAAGGGAGCAGCTCTGGGGAGATCACAGTGGATTGGGGTTTGGGGAAATGGGGTGATCTGGTGGGAGGGTTAGGCAAGAAGTTTGCCTACCTTCTCTTCTGGTGGCTTGGTAGTCACATGCAGTCTGGGTCAGAAGATGTCTGCCCTAGTTGGTGTATGGGACTCGGGCAGTCTACCTTGTTCTTTTAAGATAGAATTTCTCAGTGAACCTAGAACTCATCTATTGGGCTCTGCAGGATGGCCTGCACACTCTGGGGATCTGCCTTTTTCTACCGCCCAGGGTTGGGATTATAGACATATGCTACTGTGCCCAACTCTTTACATGGGTGCTAGAGATCCGAACTCAGGTCCTCATGTCTGGGGGACGCGTACTTCACTGAGTCACCTCTCCAGCTTCAGCTGTGGATTTCTATGGCCTGGAAGTTAAAAGGGCTGTAAGAATATGACAATACCAGTCCAACAGCTCTCATCTTTTGGTGGTGGTTGTTGAGAAAGGATCTCAATCTACATCTCAGACTGACCTGAAACTCACCATATATCTCAAGTTAGCCTTCAATCAGTAGCCATTTTGCTGTCTCAGCCTCCCCAGTGTTAGAGATTACAGCAATGCATCACAGTGCCCTGCTTCAACATCTATCTACCTATCTATCTATCATCTCTCTATCTATCTATCTATCTATCTATCTATCTATCTATCTATCTATCTATCCATCCATCCATCCATCCATCCATCTATCTATCTATCTATCTATCTATCTATCTATCTATCTATCTTTATCTATCTATCTATCTATCTATCTATCTATCTATCTATCTATCTACTATCTATCTATCTATCTATCATCTATCTATCTATCTATCTATCTATCTATCTATCTATCTATCTATTATCTATCTATCTATCTATCTATCTATCCATCCATCTATCTATCTATCTATCATCTATCTCTATCTACTTATCTATCTATCTATCATCTATCTACTTATCTATCTATCTATCATCTATCTACTTATCTATCTACTTATCTATCTATCTATCTATCCATCCATCCATCCATCTATCTATCTATCTATCTATCTATCTATCATCTATCTACTTATCTATCTATTATCTATCTATCTATCTATCTATCTATCTATCTATCTATCTATCTATTCTCATCATCATCTAACTATATTTTTGAAACAGAAACATAGCCAGGACTGGCCTTGTTATATAGATGAGGCTGGCCTTGAACTCCCAATCATTCTTGCCTTCATTTCCCAAGCGCTGAGATTGCATATGTGTGCCACAATCAATACTTCCTAGAAAAAAAAAATTATTTATTTAATTTTGAGACAACGTGACCTGGCGCTTCCTAGACAGACTAGGCTGGTCTTGAACTTATGCTATCTTCCTGCCTATGTCTGCTGACTGTAGGTATTACAAACATCTGCCACCAGGCCTTAAAAACACTTAATACCTTTTTTTTTCCCCCTGTTGCCAGATATAACCTTCCCTTCATGGTTAAATGCTGAGTGTTTGAGGAGAAGAACTTATTGAATTTATTCCTGTTCATCTTTAATAAGACATCTCTATTTTATAATACCTTTATTAATAATTTGAGTTTTATACAATGTATCTTGATAATGCCCTCTTCCTATTTCTCCCTGTGCCTTCAAGAAAAGAAAGAAAGAAAATTAAGCCCAGTTTGTGTGGTAGGAACATGGGTCAAAGGCATCACCAAGTTCTTTGCGGGCAGCAGGCTGTCCAAGACCAAGCATGATGTTGTTCGACCTGAAGCTGGGCCTCACTGCCCAAACCACAGGTAGTCACCTGAACATCACTCAGGTACCTGGACACTAAGCTGGCGCCCTGGTACCCTGTAATCACCAGGGCATCCCTCATGATACCCAGACTTCCCCAAAGCACCAAAACCTCCCGAGACATCTCTAGTTTTTTGAGAGAAAGTGTGGAAAGATCTATATTCCATCCAACAATCCGACTCTATTTGAAATCTGTTTTATAATAAACTTGAAATATCCACCCAGTGGATGAAGACTTTAAGTCTTCTAGCTTCATTGTACCTTAGGATCAACACCCAGTAGATTCTAGCTCTTGTTGATAAATGGAAAGGGCAGTCTCTCTTTGGAAAGCAATGACTTTTTTTTTTTGTCCTGAAGAACATTTGACTTTGTAGGAAAGCTGTTGGAAAGTTTATTTTTTCAGGATGAGAGAATCCCTCCATTATATATATGTTCACGTGACTCAGGAATGATTATACGTCTCTAGATTTCAGAACATACATATGTTATGTAAGTTTCTAGAAGGCAGATGCATTCTATAGGTTTCATAAACTTTTGATTGCTTCTGGGAGCCAAGAAGGTATTACTCCAAGTTCTAGTATGCTTTTTTTACCAGATTGGAAAAAGGATGACATATCAAACATTTTGTTTTGAGAATGGAGCAAGTTACCTAACCATTGTTAGTCATTGAATAAAAATGTATTTGTATTCTATAAAATTTTGTGTGTATGTGTGTGTAGGAGGTTACAGACAGAAGAGGGTATCTGATCTCCCACAGCCAGATTTAGAGATGGCTGTGAACTCCTAACACATAACATTGGCTACCATTTTCTGGGGGTTCCTATGTGACTTCTAATGCACAGGGTGCTACCATCTCTGTTTGGCAGTTGAGGAAGCTGATGTTCAAACAAGTCACGTGACCTCCCCATGATTTCCTCACTAAGAAATGACACAATCAAGATGTAGCCTGGCTGGGTCTGATTTCCAAGCCTGAACGTTTTGACCATTGCTCTGTCTCCTCGGCAATGGCTGTGCCTATCTGGATCATGACCTTAACCTAGCACTTCGTACACTTGGCACAAAGTAGGCTCTGAGGGAAGAACTGGCAGATCGACAGAGCCTTGCTAGAGCGCGTAAAAGAAGTTCCTGGAAGAAACTGGTCAATAGGTCAGTGGGTTAAATTTATTTTCTTTGAAATAGCCTTTATGTGGTTAGATGTAGGACTCTTCCTCTCCAGGACATATAGTTCAGTTTCCTTTATTTAATTTCTTTATCGGAACTTGCCTTTGGCAAACTGAGGTCAATTTTGAGTTTAAGGAGAATAGTGTTGGCATAACATTGATAGGAACATTCCCAGCTCTGAAGACCCTCAGTGGCTGGCTCTGTGACTGCCATTGGTCCCTAGCCATTTTTCTTTCTTAAAGGCTTAAGTAGGAGGGAAAAAGCAAGGGCAGGCCTTCATCACAAAGCCAGCGTTTGCTCAGACTGTGCCTTCCTAAGTGCGGGCTGGGAAATGCGACTTATTATCTCTCATTAGAAGATCGCTCTAATTTACAGGCCTTAGAATGAAGTTATGCGCATGCTGCACTTTTGAACTCATCACTGAGCATATTAAATCACATGCAAACATTGCCTGTGCAGCAGGTGTACTGGTGACTTGAGCTCAGACAGGGCCTTCGGTATGAAATGTCAGCGTGGCGACATTATTCCCTCCTCTTCCAGGCTTGTATGTCTTCCCCAATTTGTAACATCTGTTCGTGTTTGTTTATTGAACCCTTGGGGATCACTTGCCCCAAATCATGCTTCACTTCACGAAACTGCCATTCTGAGGATGGGTCCCTGCCGTGAGGCTAGAGATGAATTGCGTGGCTGGAGAAAGCACAAGGGTCGGAAGGGTCGTGACATTTTAGCCCTTTCAGTTTGCTGATGACGATTCGAGGGTGAAGGCGCTCCTCAAGAGGGAGAATGATCTAGGTGCTTGTGGGCTCCAGAGTTCCCTGTTGACTGGTTGCTCTTCTAATATTGACTTCAACTTAGCCTTTAGGACAAGGAAATCAGACTGGAAAATGGCAATGACTCTGTTCCTAGCTTCTAGTGGAGAATTGTTATGGAAGTTTATTTTTAGTTGTGTTTAAAACAATGTGTTTTTGTACAGTGTTGGGAAAAGGGATGCCTAGGCCTTGGCATTTTGTATTTTCTGCAGGTGCTGGATTTCTGTGGGGGGATGCTTGATTGCTTATGATCTACCCCTGAGGAGTTCTGAATAAATAAAAACACCTGAGCTCAGATGCTTGGGGTTCCATTGTCCGGTATAGTGCTTGCGGCGATGGTGGTTCCCCCTGCTGAGGTCTGGTAGGGTTTGCATGTATGAAAATGCCTCCTTGTCTTCTTTGATGAGCTGCCACAGTAGCGTACTATTACAGAGAATATTTGGAAGTTCTTGGCTGATAGTGCTTTGCCTTAGTCTTCATTTGCATCTTCTTCGGACATTTTTTCTGTGTTCAAGTTTACCCTTCTCCAGACACCTGCCCTGTTGGAGTTCTGGTGACCTCATTAACTTGATCATATGCAAAGAACTTCTCCAAATTTGGCTACTATCTGAAGTTTGGGGGTCAGAGAATCCAACACATCTTTTAAAAGATAATTAATTAATTTGTTAATGTGCATTTGTGTAAACGTAAGCTATGTATGTGCAGATGTTGAAGAATAAAAATGTGGGCATCAGATCCCTTAGAACTGGAGTTAACAGGTGTGTGAGCTACCCAATGTGGGTGCTGAGAACTGAACTCAGGTCCTATGAGCCGGGAATGCTTTTAACTTCTGAGCCATCTCTCCAACTCCTGGAATGTTATTTAAAGGTTCAGCTATGTTATGATATGGATCATTTCACATATGTTTCATTTTTTCAGTATAATGTACCTTGTTTATTTAATGGATGAATACTGTGCCATCATATAGATTTAGCTCACTGTATTTATCCTCATCAGGTAATGAGTATTTGGCTATTTCCACATTTTAGCTTGTGTGAACAGCACTCTTAGCTTGTGTACCATAAGCTTTTGCTTGAATGTACATATTCAATTCTTAAGGAGTTGAATTGCTGGGTTTTCACTAGGATGTGAATGTGAAATTAATACTATCTCATTTTGCGGAGTTATAATTTTTTGGCAGAGCTTTCTTATGTAGCCCAGACTGGCCTCAATTTGTTTTCTGAGACAGGGTTTCTCTGTTGTAACCCTGGCTGTCCTGGAACTCACTCTATAGACCAGGTTGGCTTTAACTCATAGAGACCCTCCTGTCTCTGTCTCCTGAGTGCTGGGATTAAAGGTGCGTGCCACTGCTTCGGGCATGGCCTCAAATTTTTGGTCTTTCTGCCTCAGCCTCCCAAGTGTTAGATTAAAAGTGTGTCTGGCTACAACCTATTTTTTCACCGTTGTTTAGATTTGTGTTTCCTTCATGAATAAGCTCTTGAGCATCTTCTCAAGAGCATAGTGACTGCATATATTATTTTAGGAGTAATGCAATTGTCTTACATTTAAATTTTGAAGACCTGTTCTTGTTTACCCAGTAAACATTTACGGACCACCCCTCTATGAGTTAGACGTGGAAAGATGGATGAAGATTCAGACCAGAAGTACCTTAGCGTGTACTTTCAGGAAGATTTGACCCTAAAGGCAGATTGTCAAGGGCCGTGAAGCTTTGGGTGAGAATGACAGTGTTAAGGGTGAGGTAGAGCAGGAGGGTAACTGAAAGTTAAATAACTTTAGCCCTCTACAGATTTGGGTTCTCACTCAGGAGGTATAAATCCACAAATAAGACTTAGAATGACATAGCAAGAATTTCAGTGATGACACAGAGAAATACCATCTCTGTGAAGACTGAGGTATAGGAATTTGACCTTCATTTTCTTCTTCTTCTTCTTCTTTTTTTTTTTTTTTTTTTAAACTGGGCTGATTCACAGACAGGGGTGTGCACAATGGCTCCTGTCATGGATTATGAATGTTTTAGAGGTTATCTGTGTGGTAGCTTTAGGTAAAAATACTGATTCCGTCCATGGCACTGGGTGATCTTTCCAGACACAGAAGGTATTATACCAGGGCTGGGTCAGGATCACAGCAGAGCAAACATGATGGCTGACACACGATGATCTAGAAAATCATCTGAATGCCCCAGGGGACTCCCAAGTTGGGCAGATTTTGAACGTATTTGAAGAATCCTGATCAAGACAGAGAAATTCTCGCTTTGTTATTAGTTTTACTCTTCTTTTACTCCTTTACTATCGTACTTTGTGGAAGGATAGGTTTATAGATAAATAAGATACGGCTTTCCTCTAGAGAGCCATATGGAAGAGATGGGACACAAACATAATGAGGTCATTACTAAGAAAAGTCGAAAGTATTTAGCAGTGGGTTCGGCGAACAGGTTCCTCACTCTACAGGTCAGAATTCACAATCACTCCTGAAACTGGATCGGTGAACTTATCCAAATTCTTAGATTACTCTTCAGTTCTGACGTCTGTCCCTCTCTCTTTTGAATTTGTGTTTTGTTAAAACTGTTTTCTCAATTTCTATCTTTCTGCCTTTTTCCATAAGAATGAAGTATTTACTTAACATGTGAGACTTTTTGGATTGGGTGGTTGTCTGTTCTGCAGATGGGACATCCCTTGTTCTCCTGTCTGGCCAGGGGCTTTGCAAATACTTCACATTTTTGTCAGTATGCTTATGTTCACAGGGAACGTTGAGGTTCTCCTTGAAGATGTACCATGAAGAGATAGACAACTAATCTGGATTGTTTAATACGTTTTTAAGAACTTTCAAATAGTTTGGGGTAAACAGAATACCATGAAGAGTAGATAAGGACCAACTTATGAAAGATTAAAAATACTGGATTTTATACTGAAGGCAAGCAATGGGAAAACTTGTTTTCTGTGAGGACTCATTTCAGAGATGCTGAAATCACTATCCTAGAGACCCTGAGGCAGGAGAAAGGCTATTAACAGCATTCCACATGAAAGGTGACTGTGTTCAAAGATGTGGCAATAGACATGGGGAGAAG
Source organism: Cricetomys ansorgei (assembly GCA_026225945.1). Classification (NCBI taxonomy): domain Eukaryota; kingdom Metazoa; phylum Chordata; class Mammalia; order Rodentia; family Nesomyidae; genus Cricetomys; species Cricetomys ansorgei. Next base: position 2,349,695 of record JAMJFZ010001232.1, on the reverse strand, counting down.
TATAGTTGTTAACTATAATCTTTTACTCTCAGTTTAGGGAAAGAGAAAGGAAGGATAGAAAAAAAAATTTCATTGCTTTTGCAGGCAGCCTTGATATAGAATGGGAGAAAGGTAGAAATCTTCGCGTCCTCTTTTAGGCTGTCCTAAGCTTGGAGAAGACTCACTGACAGTGAGTCAAATTCACGTCTCAGCCCACTATCTGCAAACTCAATCTCTCCAGCTTTTGTTCTTTTAAGTAAGAACTAACACACTAATGACAGACAAACCAACCAATGAGCCACCTGTTGCAGAATATTTATTTTTAGTTATATATAAAATAATTGGTTTATGCACTGTTGGGTGAGGGGCTGTCTAGGGCGTTTTGTATTGTTTGCAGGTGTTGGATTTCTGTGGGGGTTGTTTAATTGCTAATGATCTGCATGTGCTGTCAGTAGAATACCTGAGGAGTCCTGAATCAATGAAACACCTGAGCGCAGACGTTTGGGGTTCCACTGTCGAGTACAGGTGGTTGCCTGTACTTGCAAGTACTTGCCATATGGTGGTTCCCTCTGCTGAGGTGCGGCAGGGTTTGCAATTATGAAAAATGACTCCTTCTCTTGTGCAGCTGCCCTGGCAGTAGGCTTACAACTACAAATAGCGCCCTCATTGGGTGTCTCTTGTAGTAGTTACGCTACAATCTTTTACCTTCTATTTAGGGAACGAGAAAGGAAAGATGGAAAGACATCTTTACCACATTTACAATCAGCCTTGATACAGAATGAGAGAACGGTAGAAATCTCCACAGCCTCTTTTTAGGTTGTCCTAAGCTCGAAAAGGGCTACCTGACAGTGAGTCAGACTAGCGTCTCAGCTCACAGTCTGTAAACTCAATCTCTCCAACCTTTGTTCTTTTAGGAACTATCACACTAACCAATGAACCACCAACTAACACCCATCCCGACTCTCAGGGCTTCAGAAAAACGTTCCCATATACCTATTCAGCACCCAATCTCCAAAACAAGTTACAGGTGCCTGAATGACCGCACCTAACCAGATTATAGCCACCTGCATCAAGCATTCCAAATCAAAGGCGTAAACAACTGTACCACAGCTGGGGTGGGAATGCAAACCTAATCCAAATGCCATTTTGCGTTTCTACAGAAACCAAAATAACAAAAACTTCTAAGGTGTTCCTCTACAGAGGAGTATAGAGGTTTGAGAATCCCTCAGAGAACAACTGCAAATGGTTGTAATTTATGAGTTGCAGAGGCGAGGTGAGAGCAGGGAATGGCCACAATAAATGGCTCCGTTTTCTAACCTTGGCAGTTGGGTGAGTGACGGAACTATAAAGATGGAGCATGCAGAAGGAGGATTTCCCGACAAAGCGGGCAGAGCATCCTGTTCTCTCCGTCTGTATTGCTTTGGAGATCTTCATGTTTGAATGAGGCATTGCGATTGCTTCTGTGTTTTATTACACAGCCCAAAGCAATTCATCTGGTTCCTTCAAATAATACGTTTTGCTTATTATGATGGCTAATCTTGGTTGTCAACTCGATGGGGTTTAGAATCACCTAGGAGACACACCCCTGGGAATGTCTGCGAGGGTGCTTCCGGAGGAGTCGGAAGAGGGAAAACACAGCCCAGATACGGGCAGCGCCATCCCACGAAATGGTTAGGTTCGTTTTTCATTTCTTTAGTGTTGACAAGTTTATTACCTGAGATATTTTTAGAAAAACTTGAAGAAAATGTATCATTTTACTAAGTCCATATGAATACAATGTCAGATGTGTGTGTGTGTGTGTGTGTGTGTGTGTGTGGTGTGTTTGCTAGTGATTTTTTTTAATAAAAAGGATCTTGCTTCTTTCCTCCTTTATTCTGTTACCCACCTTGTTCATTTCATCTTCCTGTCTGAGTCCTCATGGGTTCGAGGGGCTTCCAGAGCTCCCGGGACCAGGGTCTCACACTAAAATATCTGCTGCTGTGTGCATGTGCCCAGCAAATTTCTCCTTTTTGTGTTTTATTGATCAACCCCTGGGTCAAATGGATTAAGATTATTGGCATAGATCAATGAAGAGTCATGGCCCAGGAAATGGAATATTTTGGCCCAAAGGAAACCATTGTTTTCTTAACCAAAGGGAAAAAATATAAGGAAAAAAGATTGACCAAATGATCAATCGGATGTGAGAGGAGAACTAGTTAATTAATCATTCAGTCTGACTAATATCTGTTATTTATATGCCTAACCTATCTATGCTTTATATATCCACCGACCGTCTGTCCATCCATCCATCGGTCCGTCCGTCCATCCATCTGTCCATCCATCCATCCATCCATCCATCCATCCATTCATCCATCCACTCTCTATCTGCCTATCATGAGTTTAGGTACCTGCATTCTAATTTCACTAGCTTCAATCCAGAATAATGTATAATACTTAAATTTATTTTTTTTGTACAGAAATATAATGTGAGAACTTACCAATCTTTATTTATCTTTATTTAAAAAGATAATGAAAGTAATTTATCTCCATATGAGCAGCGAGCCAACAATGTCTTAAGGGTACATTATTTTCTGTATGTGCATGAATCTAATGTAACAAACTGCTCTTAATTATCTCTGATGTTTCTGGTATATATAGCCTTTCACCATTTTTGGTAAATTGGGGCAATGGTCACTTTAAAAAATCCACAAAAGATATTTATAACTGTTCACAGATAAAATCTAGATAACATGCCACTGTCTTGGGCTAGAATCTGGTTTAAGCCTTGAACTTGTGTTCTCCTCCTGACATACAGCAGCTAGGAATGTGTATTGTAGCTGTTTTATGCCACCTTTTAAGAGTCACCATTCCTTTCTGAGATAAGACCTGTGTTTGCCTTGTTCCCCTGGCCTCAACAGAATATATTTTAAGCTCTAGTCTCTGCGAATCTGTCTTTACCCCTTGATTCCCATAGTCTATATCGTAACGGATACAGTGTGAAAAGGCCACCCAATCCACATCAGGACTGTGGTATCTGATATTGTGGGTGGAACAGGTACCAAGTTAGGAAGTTTCATTTGATGTTCACTGGCCAATCTTTACAGCTCTGTGTGTATTTAATATCACATAATCAAACAAAGTTACTTCTATGAACACGAAGTCTTAAAATAAAAGGGACATGATTTAATAGTCTTACTTATGACATTAAAAAGGGAATCTCCCAACTGATACCCATATTTTCCTTTGTGTGCATTTGTATGTGTAGGCGCAGTTCTGTTTCCATGCATGCTGATGTCAGAGAGAGGACAGTCTTGGATGTTGGGTGTTTTAGCTATTCATCTTATTTTTTGAGACATAGTTTTTTTCTTGGTCAAGCTCACTGATTAAGCTAAATTGGGTGGTCATTAAGCACCAGGGAAACTACCTGTCTCAGCATCTCTAGTGCTGGGAATTATAAGCACGTGCCAATATTCCCAGTTTTTAAAACATGGGCTTTAGTGATCAAACTCAGGCCTCCAGGCTGCACAGCGAGCACTTTACTGAGCTGTCTATCCAGTCTCGGTTTCCACATTTAAAAATTTCACCTATTCAGTCAACGAACGTTGACTTCACTGTATGATGGAGCTATGAAGGTGAATGATGAATCTTTAGGCCACACTCAGCCTGTCTCTTACTTAGTACATGACAGTAAATAAAATGTGAAGAGATAATCATATAATACTTTGACCAGTAATACCATAGAATTACTAAAAAGGTGGGGGGGGCTGCTATCAAGATGTGTGTGTGTGTTTGTGTGTGTGTGTGTGTGTCTGTTTATATGTATGATGTTGGGACAGTTATAAAGCCACACAAAAAGATTCTCTAGGGTTCAGTGGTGGTAAATTTCATCACTAATTTGGATTAGGAAAAAACCTGGGGCATTAGAGAGGCAGGCCTTTGAGTGTGCACCATTCCTCTGGCTGGTGTTCTAGACTGAAATAAACAGGGAAAGGAAAAAGTCAGATGAGCTCTAGAAGTCCACTGATCACCTGAGATGAGAGCAAGCTGGACCCCTAGCCTTCACCATCATGATGGACTGCTTCCCTGAACCATGAGCCAAAATAAGACTTTTCTTCCTTAAGTTACTTTTTGTTGGGTGTTTATTCACAGTCATAAAAAAAAGTAACTAATGCAGCTTTTCTTTGCTTTAATAGTGTGAAAAGCAACCCTGTCAGCCTCACTTTTATCACTGGGAGCTGTGGGAAGTATCTATCCTGAGATCCACGAGGTTGATGGAAAACCAGTTCACAACCAGCACTGGTCTTGCTTTCATGCACCTGAATGTGTGCCTCTGAGGCATGTTTTACAAATTCCTCCAAGAACAATGGACACTTTGCCTTAATGAGGAGAGCTCTGTTCCAGTCACATTGGAAAACTGTGTGAGGACAGTAACTGGTGGTCTGACTAGATGAAGAGTGAATCTGGGCCCCTGTGATGGATTCTTGCCTTGCTTTGTTTCTGCGTTTCCCCCCTTAGTTCAGAAATGCAAGAAAGTGGAGCGGGAAAACAGCATGAGAAATAAATCCAAGGATTTAGTTAGATGCATTGTGTGATCTGGACCCGACTTGTCTTCAGAACCTCACCTGGACCGTTTGCATTGAGAGGGCAACACTGGGGTTTTGCTGATTGAATTCGATGCTTATGCAAGACTGACTTAGAAGTTTGGTATTGGGTTTGAGCTGTCCAACAGGCAGCAGAGGAATTTGATAGGTGGAGTGGGAAAGGTCCCCGGGGCCGAGAAAGAGTATGATGAATGTCCTCTGCATGTTCCTAGTTGGGGATTGCACAACCGAGTTCATTGACAAGGAGATGAGTATGGGGAGGTGAGGTAATCAAAGCTTGAATTGGAAAATATCTCTCTCATTCCCCCAACAGTATTTCTGTGTTTTCTCTGATCTTCATCAGGCTGAAGTATTTGTCTGCATGTGTCTCACCCATTCCTTGTGGTCCATCTCCAGCATAGGCAATGGTTTGGGGACTTCATTAAGAGGCTAAGATTTAAGAGTATAGATTCAAGACACTTGAATGAATAGTTTTGAAAAAGCAAAGCTGATGATAATTCCAAACTCCTCGACTGCATAATACTCGTGACCGATGCCTTATTTCTGGAGAACATTTAAATATTCCTTAGCTTCTGTTTCTCTTGACCCACTAACAATTTCCCTGGAAAGACTATGATGACTGATAGTTCAACTCCACATTGTATATAGCCGTTGTGGAAACACCAAGCGATCGTTGTTAACGTTACTTGATATGCGCGTAACTACTTCCCTCTAAACGTCACGAAATTCGAGCAGTAGTCCCAAATTATACCTTCACCTGCCTCTTACTCCTGAGGGCTGGCACTACAGAGATGTGCCACCACACCTAACTAGCTGACTTTGTCCTTCTTGATCCTCAGGACAAGGCAGGGTGCTTTCCATAGTGCCTACGGATGTGAGTCTTGGAACTCTGCTCACAGATCACAGTTGCTGTTCACATCTGTGTCTCCCTTGCTACACTTTGAGGTGACAGATTCTATGCTGTTCAACGTTTTGTCTTCAGGATACAGAATAGTTTGTGTCATTGTGTGAGATGGCCGTTCAGTGTTGGCTTATCGGTCGAAATGGGATTGATTCTGTAGTCTTGATCAAACTTCTCAAGAGGATCATATTCTCTTCTTTTTGAGATCTGAGCTTTTGAAGGAACTTCATACAGAACCACTTTCTGATATAACAACTTGCTTCCCAGCTTCTTGACGGCAGGGGTGAAGATGCTCTCAGAGAAAAGAAACTGGTGTTTTTTGTAACAGAGGACATGTTTCCAGTGTGATAGAACAAACCAGCATTCTAGCTTGTAAATCTAACTTTTCAGGATGTTTCCGCCAGAGTCAGCCCCCCCCAGCTCTGGAATACTTTTAAGTCTATTCCTGAGACTGAACTGAAGAAGTTTTAAGAAGCCTTGTGGAACCTGGACTCTACATGGTAAATTACCAATCAGCATCTCAACAGATGTTTTTGTTGCAAGAATTGGTTCATCCTGCTTATCATGGTTTATAAATTCAATATCAGTCTATCTTCATCATCTTTGTTTTGTAAACAGTATACTATCCAAGGTGTTCAGCCTTGTAGCTTGTAAGTAGTTTTCTCGCGGTTGTTTGATTTTTGCAATTCATTAAGTCCTAGTAAATTTGTCATGTTTATTAACTATTTGTATTTCTTAGCCTAGAGATACGTGATTTCAAAAATTCCTAGAAGCGTTCCTCCGAATTCTAACTTTTAAAAGCTCTTCTCCATGCATATTTATGAACACTTAGAGATACTATCTTTAAGCCAAAAAGAAAAAAATCTAGGCTGAATGAACAGAAGCAAGAGAAACTTTAATATAGTTTGTTTGGAACTGACAAGAGTTTCTTAGTAGGACCGTGAGCCAAGCTGATGGGTTGTATATAAATAGAAGAAAAGAAAAACAAAAATCTTAATGAAAGTTATTCATTTGTTTTAATGAGTTTTTAATCCAGTGGATTAAGAGAAAATTCATCTGATTTAATTGAGTGACGCTAATTGGCGAGGAGAAGGAAATCAATAGGCTGTGCTGTGCAGTTATTCAAAGTTCATATTTTCTTCTAATTTACTTCTGACAGTTTAACCTTCTTCCTTTGTGCTCTGTGAGCAGATTCTAAAAATAGTTCTGTAGTTATTGAGATACTCCAGAGCAGATTAGAAGACGCTCTGCGTATTGAGTTTGTTTTCGCGTTCTAAATCAGAGGTTATGGTTTTGTGTTCTTTGACTTGCTTTCTTGAACATATGACTCCGTCATATGATAAGTCATGCTTATCGGTAAAGTTCTTAAGAGGATGATGTGATTTGCAGGGGTCAGAGGTGGGAGAAAGAGGGTTTGTGGGAAGTCCAAGACTGGCTTGGAAGAAACAGGAAGGAAAAGCAATTGGCCTTTGGTGTCTGGTGCTCTGTACCTATTGACTCAAATGACAGAAAACATTAGCAAATATATTTGTAGTAAACATTTTCAGAATTCTAGTTTCTGTTCCCCTTCAAACACAGCAGAAAGCCATTCATATGTCATTTGTATTTAATTTTTTCTTTTGCTTTGTCTTTTAAATTTCTTACATTTATTTATTCATCTACTTACTTATTTATGGCTGTGTGTGCACGTGTGCGTGTGCCAGTGTAGGCGAGAGGACAGTTTCCTCTTTATACCGTTTGGACCCTGGGTTAGAACTCGGGTCATCAGACTTTGTGGCAAGTTCCTTTACCCATCTCTATCGGAACCATATTGCAGGCCCCATAATTTATACTGTATCAGGTAATGTCTAGAGATGAAAGGACAGAAAAGCTCATACAAATACCACTTCATTTCACATAAGGAACTTGACCAGCCTAGCTTTTGCTACTTCTAGGAGTGCTGGAATTTATCCCTTATGAGATGCCGAAGGACAGTTCCATCAAGTTTTATTAGGCTGAAGACGAGATTCTCCCAGGTGAATCCTGTGGTCCAGAATCCCAGCAAGTGGAAAACAGGAAGATGATCATGATCCACTTTGTAAGACACCAAGATCCCAAAGAGACATGCTGCATAGTGCACACGAGATAGTCTTTTTGCAGTTCAGGACCTCCAGCCTGAATTGTGTCTCTTCACTGGGGCAGAGCGTAGAATCTTCTAGACCTGAAAAGACCATATAAATATGGGATAGTGGGTATCTCAGGAATAAATTATGAAGACAGATGACCTCCGCATGACCCTGGAGAGAGGACCATCCCCCACCCAACTGAAGAACGGAGACTGAGACAGAAATTAAGTTTATTAAAACTTGGATCACTGTGCACACCTGAGTCAGCGGACAGAGATGAATGTGCACTCTAACCGCATTTCCTGGGGCCAAATATCTCAGATCATTATGTGCTCATGAGGAGACATAGCTTTTATTTGATTGCATTTGTTCATTTACTATAATTCGATAATATTTCCTATGAGCACACATTTAAATAATTATTCAACTAAAATGATGTTTTCAGAGTTAGCCTGGCAGAGAGGGCTTAGAATCAGAAGACTCTACTCATGTCTAATACTTGACTTAGCACAAATCAGAGCAGACTTGCTATTTAAATGTGGGTGGAGTTATCTGTAGTAAATGTTTCTTAAAATCATGAGCATAGTACAAAATGCTGATAACATCTGTCATGGACATCTGGTTCTAGATTTTTAGGAGTCCTTAGAGTTTCCCCTTGAATCATTGCTTAGGAGTATATGAGATTTTAGTGGTTGTTGTAAGTTTTGAGTTAGAGGTATAACTCTGGGGTTGGTATGCATACTGGACCTGGCCGTAGGGCCACCAAACACTTGATTCTAGAAGGCTGAAGTGCTTGTATTGTGAACATGGACCTCCTTGCTAGGTCATCACTCTGTCAGCTTGACATGAGGCCTCAGGAACACCCAGACTACAGCTTGGCTCCCACACTGGTATCTGAGTTACTGCCTTTGTATAGCTAGTCCCTCCAACACAGATGACAGCTGAGCAGTACAAATCAATCCCTGATTTGTTCCCTACTAACAACCCAGGGCATTTTCAGAGTCATGGTTGGTGCTGATGTCCTTTGTGAATGAGCATGACTAGAAAACTAGGCTTGTGCCTGGTCTACAGAGGGACTTCCAGGAGAGCCAGAGGTACAACAGAGAAACCCTGTCTCGAAAAACCAAAAAAAAAAAAAAAAAAAAATCACAATGGACTTTTTTGTTTGACATTATGACACAAATAGCTATTATTTGGGATACTTTCTTTGCCAAAATAACTGGCAACAACCTTTGGATTTACCTCTTACCAGTTTATGGTTGAACTGCTGGTATGCTTCTGTATTGAGACCTATTCTAGCACGATTAGGTTCACCACGTGGAAAACACAAATACCAGCTCAACCTAGGAAATAATCAATTTTTCATGCTCATTATCATTTAGATAGGTCATATAAAGTGAGGGCTGCAGCATGACACATGGTGACGCTGAGAATCACCCCCTTCCTCTCAGGGTGGCCCTATGTACTTGTAGTAGTCTTCTTCTGTGTCCTATGTAAAACTGTTAAGATCTCAAATTACAGAGTAAGGAGAAAGTAAAAAAGAAACCTGTAAAATCAAAATAAGAGCTGGAAAATGATGAAAACCATCAGAAAACTCTCCAGTTTCTCCAGCGATTTTTTTTTTTTTTTTTTTTTAGTTCTAGCTGTTTGGCTTCAGACTGTACTAGAAGATAATGAAGAACATAGTTATTTTATTAAAACTTTTATATCTCAACACCATTTGGAACCATTTTAATTCCTTCTACTGAAAACAGAAAGACATCATTATTTCTGGAAAATGCAAATAAACACATGCAGCTACAGAGGTTGCAGCTGTCAGGGCCCAAAGGCTACATACCCAGCAGGCTCAGGATAGGGCTTTCCCTGGGTATCTCAGAGACTCCCTTATTCCTGCATACTAACTAATCAAACTGTAATTTTTGGGAGCCGATTAGATCTCACATTTTACAGGGATATAGGAATATCCTGAGAAACTTCCCCTTTATTGTGACAACTGGGAAAGGTGCTAATGGACTCATTCTTTAAGGAATAGATTCGCAAAGCTCCCAGGTTGTGCTTTACTCCGATTAAAAATAGCTTTGACCTTTGGCTCTTGCTATGAGGCCTACGAGTTTAAATTCATATTGTCTCTCTCACTGTGAACTCGCACTGTCCCTCTCCCTGGGGATTACCCAGCAGAATATGGACATGTAGCTTGTAGCATATGCCCTGATGTCAGATGGCTATGTCCATACAATGGAAGATGGGACAGAAGAAATAATTATTTAGATCTGTGAAGTCTGAACTTGAGGACTAAGAAATATCATCACCTTCCACAAATATCAGGTCAGATTATTTTTAGTATAGAAAGTCTTCTTTTCACCATAGAAGCCTCTGGCAGTGATAATTTCTAAGTTTGTACACAGCAGAAGAGGAGCACAGCTAATGTGCCCGGTTTCCATCTCAGCTCAGCTCATTAGAAAGACAATGCAAACCAGCTGTCCCCCGGTGGTTCGAGGAAGAAAGATCCAATTAACTGGCCATCCTCCACCTGGTTCCAGATTTAACCAGCTCCTTATGAGCCTGTAAGAGCAGCCAGTGTGCATGAATTTTTGTCATTAAATGCAAGCTAGGAGTTGAGGGGAGGTGAGCTGGACCAACATTCTCTGAAATATCTTGGACAGTAACAAATCACGTATCCTCTGAGCTTGGCTGTTTGAAAAGGCAGCCGTTTCACCAGATACCGATTTCAAACCGACTTAACCCTGAGTCTTGTGAATATGTGAAGCCAGATATACAATGTGTTTCTAGGAATGTAGGCACAGGACCATCGTGAGACGCAGTGCACTCAGCTAGTCTTTTTCTCTGGTAAGAGTGAAATTTAAAATGCGAAGCACTCTCTTGTAACTGACCGTACACCTGTATTGGAACATTCAGATTTCCCAGGAACTCATTATTCAGGCTTTCCTTTGTGAATTTGTCAAAAATATCATGAATAACTCAGAAATAAAAGGCAGTAACTAGAGCCCTCCAGTCGTCGATCTTTCATCTTTTAGAAGTCAAGCACATATTTAGTTCCTGACCACTGAGGCCCAGGAATAAAGCATTTAGTAATGCGACTCCTGGAAATGCTCCCGGTCTGTGAGTTCCTGGAGGAACACCCCATTCTCAATAGAGCCATCAATAAAGCAATCATTTCTCGGCAGCAAAGGCTGAGAAATCTGCTGTATTACACTTTCCAATCTCTTCAAAATCACATTTGAAAAAATCTATTTTGTTGCAAGATGACCAATCTCATCTGATTTATAAGCTGCGGCCTCAGAGGAAATATCGGAGGCTTGGCGTCAAAACCAAGGCGCAGACGTGCCAGCCAGAAGCAGACGCTTCTTGCATTTTGAGTTTGCAGCTTCCAGGGCCTGCTTTACAAGGTGCCAGTTTGCAATTTGTTAAGTTGGGTTGCAAAGGACCATTTATTTGTCAGTGAGTGTGGTGTCTAGCCTACCCCAGGCATCTGTGTGGGGTTTATGTGCATCTCTACTTTTGGTCTACTTAAGAAAACCTGGAAAGCTCTTTACTTACCACTTCTAATTTCGAAATATTTTTAAATGAATTTTAAGTGTCAGGTGCCAGTAAAGAGATCCCTTCCCTGCTAGGTTTTTAGCTGCCATCTTTCTCCTCTCTGAGTGATACCATTATGTCTTCAGAAAGCAAGAACAACAACAAAAAAATAGATTTTTTTTTTTAATGGCGAATCAGAAAAAGGCTTTTCGTGTAATATCCCCAAGGAAATTGCTTAAGATCCCTTGAGGGTTATATATCTTAAGCCATGAAAATTTCTAAGTTAGTTATATCCTACTCATGCTTAGAAACCAAACACCTTATTGAACTTGGATATTTAGGGCTTTAAAAAAAAAAAAAAACACGCACACACCGAACACTGGCACACCCATGTCCGTAACACAAATACTATTGGATGTGGAGGCTCAGACTGCTCATGATACAGTAGTGCTGGGTGATTCGACACTCCACTCACGACAGAAGACAGATCAACCAGTCACAAAATCAATGAAGCGACACAGATGCTTATTAATATTCCAGCTCAAACAAATTTGAAAGACGTCTGCAGCATACTCCACCCAAAAAACTACAGAAGATATGTTCTTGTCAGGAGCTTGTGAAACTATCTTGAAAAACAGTCCATAGCTTCCTACACAAAATTATGTCATTATATATTATATATATTATTAACATATAATCTGCTATATATATAACATATAGCCTGCTATAAATAACAATATATATATAACATATAATATATAATTAACATATAACAGAGATATCACATATATTAACAAATGAACAAAAATTCGAACAACTTTACATATTCTGTTTGATGGCAATAGACTAAAACTATAAGTCAGTAGCAAGGGAGACTATAGAGACCGTACAAACCCATGGAGATTGAAAAAGTTCTTTTTGAATAATGAATGTGTCCTCCAAGAAATCAGAAGGGAAGGTGAAAGAAAACCCCAGAATAGAATAAAAATGAAAACACTAAAAATGTACTACGGAGTACAATGAAAACTAAGAGGGCAAATTTATAGTTATAAACATATTACCTATAGGAGAGATAAATGACTTAACGACTTAATAAATTTATCTAGAAAAATTAGGAGAAAGAGAACCAGTCATAGTACCTTAAAACAACAACAACAATAAGAACCAACAACAACAACAAAAAAATCAACCAACCAACTAACCAATTAAACCAAAGCAACCAACCAACCAACCAAACAAAATTCATAGCCTAACAAATTGGATTCAAACATATTTGGATGAAATGAAAATTCTTCAAAATGATATCATGTTTTCAAAGCTGTCAAGAGGAAAAGGAAATGTCTGAATGGGATGATATTCATTCGCCAAGCTTATTGCATTATTTAAATTTTCATGAACACACATACAACACTTAGGCTCAAGGGGTTTAAAACATAGAAGAATAGAAGCCTTCCTTTCTGAAGAATAGGCCATACTTTCTGACTCGTGTATAACCAGCAAAGTATCCTTTCAAAATTTGAAAAGATGACTCAGTCGTTGAAAGCATGCAGTGCTCTTGCTAAGAACACAAGTTCTGTTCCCAGCATTCACACTGATTCACCACTTCCTGTAACTACAGTTCTTAACCACTCCCTCTTCTGGCCTCAGGGGGTTTCCACACACATGTGAAATGCACCTTCACAGATACACACACGTACGCATAACTAAAAATACAAAAAGAAAACAAAGAATTTTATATTTTTGATGTTTTATTGCTTTGTAAAAAATATGCATGCTGCATCCCAAGTATATCTCCATCTTATCCTGCCTCCCTCTCTTCTTTTTTCTCTCCAGACTTGGTGACAATGAATTTTTTTTTTTTTTTTTTTTTTTTTACAGCTAATAGGCCCAGCTTCTGTTCAAAACAGTACACAGGAGATCTTTAGACTTAACAATATGACAATCTCAAAGCCTGCTTGTGGTGTGTCTTATGCAGGAGAGCTGTCATCTTTACACTAGACAGCGTGGAGAGCCAGTGCACTGCAGTCTGTGCAAAGAGTTCTGGTCAAGAACGTGAGCCTCTGGTCAGACATGCTCTAGTACATGGCTGTGTCTTTAACCCAAGTGCCTCTGTTGAGAAATCCCCTTATAGCTGAGACCTTCTGTAGAGATATGAGGAGGAAACCACAGGGCAGATGCCTTTTGTCTGGCTCAGCACTTGATGCTTGTCCACTCTGAGCAGAATGCTCTGCTACCATTCTTCCTATTTTTCGTGTCTTTCTGTTTTGCAGGAACGTATTGTTAGGGGCTCCCTTTGGCAGGGCAACAACCCGCGTATCTGTACCTATCTGTACTCGATCCTAGACTGGTGCTTCCGTTGTGGGAAGTAAAGCAGAAGGGAGTTGACATTTTCTGCCTTAGCTTTCTTGCTCAGATTATTGCAGAACGTGACAAATGGCTTTCCTGTAGCTTTTATTTGGATTTGCTGTCTGAGTCAGCTGTGCTGACACCTGACAACTCAGCCTTCTGCAGCCCAGGTTGGTGCCACTACACCAATCATCTTGTGATTTTTTTTTTTTTTTCCGGGCAGATAATCTAAGCTCACGCTCTGCCAGCTGAAGAGGAAGAGGCCGAACGCAGCATCATTTGGTAGACATTGACCATATTCATCTCGTTTCTGTGTTGCAAATAACAAACTTCCCTCCACAGGATTTTTCCCTCTCAAATGAAATAGCTTGAAAACCTTTTCCTATGCAGGCAAAGAATTAAGAATTTTCATTAACTTCTCTCTTCCTCCGAGGAATGGGATAATTTTTAATTTTTTTAAAATTCTGCATATTGAGTTAGAGTTTTGCTTATAAGGAGAAACATCCTAGTTTTCTAAGTAAAAGCTCGGCAAGAGAAATCCGAGGCCAAAGAGTACTATTGCAATGGTATTGTTCTAGTGAGATGATAGAACACCATCACCAAAAGCAACAGAAAAAAGGCGGTGTTTATTTTAGGCTTCAGAGGGAAGAAGTCTACGACAAGAGAGAAGGGCGTGGCAGCAAGAGCAGGAAGTTGGCTCATCACAGTTTCCTCCCGAGGAAGGGTGGGGAGGGGAGAGGTGAGAGACGGGAGAGTGAAAACAAGATCTTCTCCTTGGCATGCTTCTTCCAGCAAGGCTGAACCTCTTAAAGGTTCCATAATGTCCCAACAGCATCATCAACGGGGTACTAAGTTTTCAAACGCATGAGCCTGTGAGGGAACATTCTTATTCAAACTGTAACAAGGCAGCAATATGAAGTATGAAGGAGGGAATTATTGATTTGTTCCTAATGGCAATGATCTTATTTTCTCTTAATTATTTCTCTTATTTTTATAGGGCTTGATGATCTTAGGCTTCAAGTTATATATATATATATATATATATATATATATATATATATATATGTATAGTGTGTGTGTGTATACTAGTTTGGGTTTGAAGTGTCTACCAAATGCTAGTGTATTATGTGCTTGATCCTCATCCCATGAAACTGTTGGGAGGTTGACACTGGGGATACATTTAATGGAAAGCCAGCCACTTCCTTTTTTTTCCTTGCACCCGGTTATGAAGCAAACATGCTTCCTGCGCTTCTGTCATGATGCTTGTCATTGCAGTCCCAGTGGAACTGAAGCCATTAGGGTCACCCACTGAAACCTCTAAAACTGAGTCAAGGGACCAAATAAATGACTCAGTGGTAAGAGCACTGGCTGCTTCTCCAGGAGACCTGGGTTTGATTCCCAGCAGCCATATGGTGGCTCACAACCATCTGTAACTCTAGTCTCAGAAGATCTGATGCTCTCTTCTGGCCCCTGCGGGCAGCAGGCATACATATGTACAGCTACACATGCAGGCTGTTGGTAGCAACTGGATCTTGATGGCAGGAGAGAGAGGCAGGCATTTGCCTGCACTAGGCCAGTAACCTGACCAGTGTCAAATCGTGCGCCCTTTAAAATGGCAGTTCCCAGCACACAGGTTGAGCCCTGCCAGGGCAGTGCCCATTTCCTCTGTCTTTATGGAAACCTTGATCACCAACATTGACAATACAGATAGACTGAGGGCCTTTACTGACCTTACCCATCTTTCTCTGATTAGCAAGCTTTAGATAAGCTGATTGAAGTGTCTAGTAAGCACAGACCACAGCTATTGGATCTCAAGTCTGCCACCACCCTATTTTCTCCATAAAAGCCCGTTCCCCCAAAATAAACTAGATCTGCACCATGGAGACGTTTCCCCAGAGTCTGTTTTTGCACCCACAAAAAACACACAGCAGGCAAAACAGTCATACACACAACAACAACAATCCTGCCCCCCCCAAAAAAAACAACTAACCAAACAACCAAAAAAAAAAAAACCATGAGTCAAAATTAAGTACTTAAATTTAGGCACGAGAGTGAATGTTTATTTACAATGACAAAAGAAATCTCAGCAAGTTACAAAATTAAACAGCTGCTTGACACAAACATCAGACAATTCAGAGAGCTCTACTAATATGCATTATTATTCAATATGCATTGGCATATCTGTATAATCATTGTTTACATTTGCAGTTGTATACTCTTTGGTAATCTCAGCGGATAGCTACTTTGTAGTATCTTCTGGCTGAAAATTAAAAAGCCAATTTAGCTTCTCTTCTTTCGCAGAATTGGAAGCTTCTTTGGAAATTTTTTTTTATAAAGTTTATCAGGAGTTTCTTAAACGAATGGAAAGCTGACTAATATAATCCCTAAATAAGTTCTTAGTAACATCATATGCTTTTTATGGCCAGTTTTTAGTTTGTTTCCCCCTTGCTTCATTTTCGATGCAGAATCTCAGAATGGCGTCTCAGTGAAAAGGGGTCTATTCTGCTCATCGTGTAGAATTTTCTGTCATGTGATACATATCTATCATATCGTATCAATGGAACACAGCATTCCTTTTGACCATTCACCTCTGCAGCTTGACCTCAGTCCGAAGACTGAGTCCTTTTCTTGTTGAACTGAAGTGTTTCTGATCCTCAGTGTTTACTAGCTTCGCTGTGAAGGAGCTGGGGAAGCGTTAAGGTTAAACAGACAGTTTGGGAAAATGGCAACATTGGCGACTCCCTCAGTGAAAAGGCTAAATAAAGGGGCAGCAGGGTGGAGGAAAGATCGCAGTGAGGGTTTGTAAAGGGGCTAGGGTCATATCATTTCTTTCCTTTTCTCTTTTTCCCTCTCTCTTCTCCTTCATAGAGACTTTCAGTTGGGTCATATTTAATTGTTTCAGAAGTGTTTTTAAAAGTTCCTTGTAAGTTGTTGTCTGCTTTCCAGTCAGTGCCATCAATGGAGGGAAAGAGGTAGGATTTTGGGGCAGACAGGACCCATGCCTGTTACTGACTATATATGTGGCTTGTGTGTTCTTTGCTCCACAGGGTACCACGAGCAGCTACGTAAAAGTGCGTCGACAGAATATAGCAAACACGTATGACTGTTTTTCTTTAATAAGCTACCAGAAGTTTTCCTTAAAATTCAAATATAGAATACGGTAGTAAGTGACCACCTTGTTTGAAGACGGGGTCACAGGTAGTCTGCTTGGCTCCACCTTCTAAGTCTTGAAATTAGAAATATGAACCAACATGTTTGCTTCCAGACACAGATTTTTAAGAGTATATCTCAATTAATTTTTATGATATCTATCTATGGTATTAATCTATCTATCTATTTTCCATCTTTCTTTCCTTCTTCCTCCCTTCCTTCCTTCCTTCCTTCCTTCCTTCCTTCCTTCCTTCCTTCTTCCTTCCTTCCTTCCTTCCTTCCTTCCTTCCTTCCTTTCTTTCTTTCTTTCTTTCTTTCTTTCACCTTGAACTCACAGAGATCCGCCTGCCTCTGCCTCCCATGTACTGGGATTAAAGGCGTGTGCCACCACGGCCCAGCATAGTTTTTAAGGACTCTAAAATAAGTCGTAAGACACCCATAAGCTCCATCCTAGTTTTCTTCAATATGCACGACATCTTTTAGTTTAGTTATGGTTTCTGAAAAGTGGGTGACTGTGTTAAGAGAATCAGTGTGTTTTCCTGAGCCAAAAGTCAAAGCAAGCAACCAACCAACCAAACAGCAACAGTAACAACAAAACAAAAAGAAAAAGCAAATATTAAAACCCAAAGA
This sequence comes from Cricetomys ansorgei, assembly GCA_026225945.1. Classification (NCBI taxonomy): domain Eukaryota; kingdom Metazoa; phylum Chordata; class Mammalia; order Rodentia; family Nesomyidae; genus Cricetomys; species Cricetomys ansorgei. Next base: position 2,332,467 of record JAMJFZ010001232.1, on the reverse strand, counting down.
AACATTGGTGATGGAGTCAGGGTTTCTGGTCCTAACATTTCCCAGGTTGGGTTTCATTCAACATTTTGTCCACCAAGGTAGAAGATGAGGTAGGAAGCGGTCTCTTTTTGTAGCTTGTTTTCCTTTTTCTTCTTCTTCTTTTTTTTTGTTGGGAGGAGGCTATTTTAGATCTCATAGGGAGGCAGTACAAGAGCTTCGGAACTCCTACCTGAAGAGGATGCGATTGAACCACATGAGGACCGAGAAATGAGCTCCGAGTTGTAGGGTCTGGTTTCTGGAAGGAGAAGCCAGGAAGCTGTTGCGTTCAGTTCACCCTCAAGCCTCCTCTAGCTACTCGTCTTTTTATTTATTTAAAGCAAACGGTTGAACACTGCAGTCATCTAGTAAAAACGTTTAGGGTGTGGCTGTAGACTGAGAATGGAATTGTTTTTCTCAGGTTTTTATTTTTAAGATGTGTAGACAAGGTTGGGAAATCTGATTTCAAGGGAGAGCGGAGAGAAAATACAATGTGTTCCTGAGACGAAGAAAGGGAGTGGAAAGGACCCTGGGGTCCTGCTAGTCTCGGTTCATCTCAATACTCTTTAGGGAGCTTTGAGACTCTGATCTGCCTAGTACAGGGGAGCTGGGATGCTGGCGTTTGTTAAAATTCTCCAGGTGATTGCACCTGTGGCTGACACAAGAATTTTTGAGTTTATTTACAGTATTGGACTCTACCTTTACAAAGAGTTTTGAGTTAAGATGTGATGCTTGATACACCAATCTCTGCTTACCTCTGCACAATTAAGCACAAAGAGGGAAAGAAAAGAGCAAGTCTCAAACCACCAGAAGAGGAAACTCTCCATAAGTATTCTGGACTCAGAGGAATTCTTTGTATAAATAGAGTGCTTTTCTGATGTCACCAAACAACAGATTTGAAATTTCTTTACCGTGTGAATTGACACGATTTTACACAGACTCCTTGGGAGCAGGTTATGGGGAACGCTGTAATAGATGAAAAAGACCGTGTTCTTGCATTTGAGCTGCTATCTGTGGTAGTGCCATAAGAGACAGAAACGCTACATACTAGTGAGCTGATGGATGTCGACTGCCTCTTTTAAGAGATTTTAGCTCAGTAAAACTATGCAGTCAGCCACATGGATCACTTGAGGGGCCTTTGAAATAAATTCTGTGTAGGACAGGAAAGTGACAGTTAACAAATATGTTATTTTACATTTGCATTTCAATTCCCAGACTGGTTGCAAGTCTGAGCTATGAACTGGGTTGGCTTGAATCATACTTCTATAATGAAGACTTCAGTTTTTCCCAGCTAATAGAGAGATATTGTCTGGTGATCTCTTTAGTCATAGGAACGAGGTAGAGTGAGGAATAATAACATATGAGGAACGGTGACAAAAGTGAGGTGCTGATGAAGAGTTCCATCACCATGTGAGAATTATCCTGTGTTTTCCCTTAAAGCCAAACTAAAGTGACGAGACCAGTAAGTACCAGTTAGAGCAAAACTAACTTTGACTCTTAGCAATTATTATTGCTAATATTTGTGCTCCATATGTATCGCTGCTGAGCACTTTGTTCTATTTCCTTAAATTCTCACTGTAAATCCACTAGATGGGTAATTTATTTTATAGATTGAGGAGAGGGGGCGACTGAGGTTTTGAGTGACATGTGCTAAGATACCACATCGTTAGAGCTGAGACTCATCTTGGGCCACTTTATTACACTTGACATCCTCGCCGCTACCTTCCAGTCAAACCCTCTACCACATTCTGTTGACTGCCTGAAGTTATAACAGGACTCTTTGTTCTCTACCTCAGGTTGGACGAACAGGTGGAGCTCATGGTACTGAAACACCAAGAAGGGTCTGAACTGCAAGGTCAAAATTGCATGGGAATCCGGTGGAGGGCAGGTGAGGTTGACGGCATCACCGTGAGGGGAATCGGGACTCGGCTTCAATCTCCAGCTCCAGTGCCTCCTCGTGGCATATCTTGGGACAACATAGTAACTTCAGAGGTTCTCCTACCTTTTCTGTGACTACAAATACAAAAAAAATCCCAGCACTCGGGAGGCAAAGGCAGGTGGATCTCTGTGAGTTCAAGGCCAGCCTGGTCTATGGCGTCAGTTCCAGAATAGCCAGAGTTACAACAGGGAAACCCTGTCTTGAATAAAGGAAAGAAAGGAAAGGAAGGAAGGAAGGAAGGAAGGAAGGAAGAAAAGAAGGAATTTGACTTTCAGTTGGGTTTTGACTTAACTGAGGCTCTTATGAAATTGAACTAAATTTTCATATACATATGTAAATATGAATGTTTGCACTAGGTTGGGAAAACCAATAAACAATCAGGTTCCTTAAAAAGAAAGTATCCTTGTTTTGTCAAAGGGTGAATATATGGCTTGTCATTATCTGTAACTAGAAGTCTTACCGTCTCAGAAAGGACCCATTGTTCTGCAGAGTTCATGCTTTAAAATTTCTATGTGAGTCACGAAGCTTGTTCATAAGAACCCATTATTTTGGCCTTGTTTAGGAAAAATAAAAATCTCTTGTGTTTCTTAGTTTAGATTATAGAGACTTGACAACTTGCTTAAACATCTTCTGTACAATCAGAAAGACAAATGTTAAGGGTTTTCATTTATGTGAAAAGTTACAAAGTACAGCATAGATTAGTAGCTTCCAAAGCCTGGAGAGAGTGTGGGAAGGGGAGGAGAGAGCTTGGCGACAGGTTGCAGGGGTGCAGTTGGATACGTGTTCTATTGCTCAGAAGAAAGATGGTTGACAATTATTTCAAAACTATCCAGTAGAGGATTTTTATTGTTCCAACCCCAATACCTGATAAATATTTGAGGTGACAGCCAGTTTACCCTGATCAGATCAGTAAGCACTGAATACATGGATAAAAAGTCACATTTTATTTCATAAATATGTAAAATTTCTATGTGCCCATTAATAATAAAAATATGGTAAAAAGAAATAAGACAAAAATCTTCTGTACATAGACAGGGGCTAGCCTCTTGGTAGTTGTAAATAAAGAGTTTCCCAATTATCCCAGAGAAAAGAGGTTACTTGAAGGATAATTAGTATATTTTATATCACTATATTTTAGAATTTTAATGTGAATTTTAAATAATAAGGTTAGAGTAAGTTAGATAATTTTTTTCATGCTCTATACTTACAGAATTCTGAAACTGCAGCTCATCTTTTGACCCAGGTTGATCTATTTCTTTTAAAGGAATTCTTTTTCTGTTGAGTAGTCATGATTCTAGAGGAAAAAAAAAATCATTCGAGAAGCTTTTAAGTAAAAGAAAGTTCTTTACTGGGTTTTCGAAAAGAGATTAAAGGCTCAACTCACCTGCTCTAGAAGATATTAGTTAAAGCTTTCTTGACAAAAATAAAGCTTCCTTGTGAAATAGAGAGAAATAAAGACAGGTTAGAGTCGAGAATGAGGGATGGAATAGAGACAGGAAGAGAATATTCTTAAGAAAAAGTGACCAGGTACAGAAGAAGGAAAAGAGACAAATCAATGGTGGGAACACGGTGGTGGTGGTGGTGGTAATGGTTGTGTGTGTGTGTGTGTGTGTGTGTGTGTGTGTGTGTGTGTGTGTGTAAGACTTGATAAGTGTTTAATTCCACCATAAAGAGCATTTCAGGCTGGGGAGAAATTGTGCTCCCAGCTGGGGTAATAAATGCTAATGTCTCCAGACCTGTAATTTAGGGCCTTGCCCCCCCCCAAATTAGCACTGATGAATTCATAAGCCACTAAAAAGATAAATAAAAAACAAAGCCAAAACAAAACTACTTCCTACTCACTTATTTTCCCCTCTGTTTTCTTGATCTCACTGCCTCCACTGTCCAAAAGATGCAGCTAGGCCTTCCTTCTGCCCAGCTCTGTTGGCTTGGAAGGGGATTTGGGAGTGTGGTGATTCTAGTGACAATGGTCCCATGGGCTCATACATCTTCATTCTGTCTCCAGTTGAAGAACTGCTTGGAGAAGATTAGGAGGTGTGGTCTTGTTGGAGGAGGTGTGGTCTTGTTGGAGGAGGTGTGGTCTTATTGGAGATGTGTCAATGGAAATGGGTCTTGAGGTTTCAAAAGTCCACACTAGGCCCTGTCTCTCTCCCCTCACCCCTGCCTGCTTCCTATGGGTCAGGATGTAGCTCTCACCAACTTCTCCAGTACTATGCCTGCCTGTATGCTGCCAAGCTTTCTGCCATGACGATGATGGACTAACTTGCTGAAATTGAAGGTAAGTCTCTAATTACATTCTCTCTTTTGTAAGAGATGCCTTGGTCATGGCGTCTCTTCACAGCAGCAGAACAGTAGCTAAGATAGGGGAGAAGCATGACCAGAGGAAGGAACAACCCCAGAAGGATGTCTACTCTTTTTGGAAGCTGGATTTCTTATCAGAGAGTTGTTTTTCTTTTAAACTTGAATTAAGCATTGATATTTAAATAATAATTATTATTGTTTGAACAATAAGATAAAAAAAATCCCTTAGGATTTATGTGGAAGAGGAGGTAGAAGACTGTAAGAGCCAGGGGTGATGGATAACTCCAAGGAAATAGTGTTTTCCAGACACAGGAGGACAGATGCACATAAGAAATCACTGTGATAGCATGCACAGGGTCTGCCCAGTTTAAAGTCAGACAGGGTCGGTTTTCTAGAGGAAGATAATTTATAGAATGAAAATGTCTTTCTATCTATTCTATCAATTATCTATCTATCTATCTATTCTACCAATTATCTATCTATCTATCTATCCTACCAATTATCTATCTATCTATCTATCTATCTATCTATCTATCTATCTATCTATCCTACCAATTATCTATCTATCTATCTATCTATCTATCTATCTATCTATCTATCTATCCTACCAATTATCTATCTATCTATCTATCTATCTATCTATCTATCTATCTATCTATCCTACCAATTATCTATCTATCTATCTATCTATCTATCTATCTATCTATCTATCTATCTATCCTACCAATTATCTATCTATCTATCTATCTATCTATCTATCTATCTATCTATCTATCTATCCTACCAATTATCTATCTATCTATCTATCTATCTATCTATCTATCTATCTATCTATCTATCTATCTCAGGATTTATTAGAATGGAATAATGGCTTATAGGCTGCGGTCCAGTTATTCCAACAATGGCCATCTAACAACAGAGACTCCAAGAATCCATTAGTTATTCAGTCCATGAGGCTGGATGTCTCAGTTGGTCTTCAGTATACACCAGAATCCCAAAGAAATAGACTCTGATTTCAACAAAGGAAAGGACTTGTTAGTGAGGGTGAGAACAAGCAGGCAAAGAGCGAAAACTTCCTTCTTCCATGTCTTTTATATAGGCTGCCAGCAGAAGGTGTGGCCCAGATTAAAGGTGGATCTCACCACCTCAAAAGATCTGGATTTAAAGCGGGTCTTCCCACTTAAATGATTTAATTGAGAAAAATCCCTCAAAAGTTTACCCAGATGCTTGGGTTTTAGTTAATTCTAGATTGTTTCTTTCCAGTTCCTAGGCCTGATGCATGACCAGTGAGACCACTCTAGAAAGAGTGACCTGGCGTTTCTAGGTGTTTCTAGGAAGAGGTGACGTTGGAACTTGTCTTCAAAGATTGATATGTGTGGTTAACAAGAGGAGAGTGTGTGGATGCAGAACTGTGGGGTTAAGTGAATAATCTGGGGCTTGGGGATGTACATCAGTTAGTAGTGAACTTGCCCAGAATGCACAAATCTCTGGACGTGATCCCTAACAACTCGAGAATCAAGTGTGATGGTGCCCACCTGTAATCTCAGTGCTTAGGAGATAGAGGTAGGGTTATCAGAAGTTTGGGGTCATTCTAAGCAACATGGTCCTTTCAAGACCAGCCAGGATACAAAAGACTCTGTCATAAAACCCCAAACCAAACAAACAAAGCTAAAACAATACAAAAGCAAAAATGAATAAGGAAAAGAAAACATGGGGGCATAAAAGTATACATCCCATACTTTAGTAGCTGATTCAGGCCAGAGGACAGTTTATTCTTTTACTAATTAAATCACTGGTTCTTGCTGGGAGCCCTGGAGCCTTAGAGCATTTTGAACTCTTTACAATCTACACTTAATCCTTGAACTGGAAGGCTCCAGCCTTTGTACAATCTAGCACATTTAAACTGCTAGCCCCAACCTAAAAGGCTTCAGCCTCAGCCTTCAGAATCTTACTGCTGACTGAGCCACTCTGACTAGCTCCTTCTGAACTCTTACTCTTCTGATTCAACTCCCTCTTTGTTCTGGGCTTCTTTTGCTGAGTTCTGCAGTGTCTCTGTGTCTCTCCTTGATATCTCACTGCTCCATCCTGACTCTGTAACTGACTATTTCAACTTACTCTGTTCTGCTACTCAACTGAGTCCTCTGTCAGTTGCTTCTGTTAACTGACTCTAATTCCTATGTAACTCTCTTTAACTGAGCAGAGAGCCTGCCTTTTCTCGTGAAAGGTAGGCAAGTCCTTACTCTGCTAACTCTTACTCTGATTAGTCAATTTGCCTGCCATTCACTCTGACTCTTCTCATCTTCTGTGTGACACTGAGTTCTGCTTTCAGTGTCTGCTTCCACTGTTCCCCCCACACACCCCCAGGAACTTAAAGGCGTGAACTACCATTGCCTTCTGAATACTGAGATTAAAGCTGTGTCTACATTCCATCCAGACCGCACAGGCCTCTGAATGTAGCCTCTGGAATATAGACCCTTGCTTTCACAAAAGGCTGTTCCTCTACACTCTACAGAAAAAGTCATGCCTGAAAGACTAAAAATGTATTTTGACAGTTTGCTTATAGCCTGAATTCTTCCAATCTATATCTTAACATAAAATACTTCTTTGTGAGAATAATATTTTTAAAGTAAGTCTGGGATCCCTCAATCCTATTTTTAGTTTTGACTAAAATGAAATTGGGTTTAAGGACATTAATTGTTTCGGTTTAAAAATAAGTGTAAGTGGTGGTGTCCTCTTGTGAATCAAGGCCTCAGAGTAGAAATGAGAATTTGTGGGTGGTGGCAAAATGAAATTTTTACTGGGGAGAATTACGACTAATGAAATATATTTAATTTTAACGATGTCTTAAATCTTCATGTGCCAAATAAAACTTCTAGGCTAAGAAATTAATTTCAACTCCTGATGATTTCTCCAAAGTATCAATCATTACACAGGGATTCTCTTACATCTTAGCAACAGCAAGACACAAGTCACCTGAATTCTACATATTAGAATCTGATTTTTTTTTGCTGTCTTTTATAGCATCTCATAGTTCTATCTTCACTGCTAATGAAATGAAATATATGTGTAGATGAATAGACACACTTCTTTTATAGATCATGGACAGACCATTCAACATGCTGTGAACAACTAACTTGTTGCAACCCTTTGCTAGGTTTGGGGACAGCTGACAATGCCCTCCACTGGCCTGTTGTTTGATAATAGTATCCTAAAGAAATGTATGCAAAATCCAAGCCATCATGTTCATTGGTCCCATGTCTTATGTCTATCACATGGCAACAAGGGACATTTCTTAGGCCCTCAACCTCATAACTGAACTCTTATTAAACTGTATCATTTTAAGTTTTATATTAAAGGCCTAATTTGTCAAATATTTGGAGGTGGTCTTAGACCACCATTAGGTCCAAACATGGGAGAAGTTTAGTGAGCACAAAGGAAATTCAGAGTGCAGACAGAGCAATAAACTTAAGAGAAGGAATAATGCATAGAAATCAGGAAATCTAATTCTGGGAATGTAGCATAGCTGTTTCTTCTCTGCTGTAGCTCTGGCTGTCCTGGAACTCACTCTGTAGACCAGGCTGGCCTTGACCTCACAGAGATCCACCTGCCTCTGCCTCCCAAGTGCTGGGATTAAAGGTGTGTGCCACCACCGCCCGGCTAAGGCTTAAATCGGAAAAAGTAAAAAAGAGCAGCAAGGAGACCTAAAGGCTGAGGAAGTCTAAGGAAATATATCACAGCTGGCAAATGAAAAATTTCAATTCAGAGCATAGCCTTTCAAGTGTCAGACTATTCAAGTGTCATATTCTAATACGAACAGCTCCAAGGGATGGCTGAGGGCAATAATAGCCACTGTAAATGCAGTCTTCAGCAATATTTATCTTTCCTATGAATCCACCTAAAAGGTAAGAATTACCTGGGGCTTGTTGGCCACCCAGTCTAGCCAAAGCAGTGTGTCCAGGTTCAATGAGAGATTCTATCTCAAAAATAAGACAAAAGAAGCAGTTAAAGAAGACATCTAACGCTGACTTCTGGAAGTGAGTTACTTTTCAGCACTTGTTGGTACACATATGGATTTGACTCTTGGACACATTCTTTACTGATAGGCACAACTAACTGCTTCAAGCTAAGCACATCCAGAGATAGTTTACAGGATTATTTCAGAATCTGCTATAGGACTGAGGTTATGATTCACAAGTCAGTACAATTGCCATGAGATCCCTAAGAGAGTATGATATCTTTCAGACCAAACCTGAGAAGGGCTCCAGCCAAGTCATTAGGGCTGCTTATATTGCTGGGACTAAGGTCCACAATGGTATTAATGAAAGTACATTTGAGCTCTCCCTTTGGGTGCCTTGCCAGATGGTTCTAGAGGTGGAACTAAGTCCAAAGAGGCTGCAGCTTGATTTGTGGGGAGATAAGACTGTTGCTGTGTCTATTGGCTATATTGCAAGTAGAAACACTGACTCTTATGAGTGGGCCTGCCTTTTCAAAACAGCTCTTTTAAGTCTTGGGTTCTATCAGGCTTTCTAATCCTTATCATGAATCCCAAGTTCTTTAAATGACATATTTGTTCTGGGTGCTTGCCAAATGCAAAAAGAATAGCAACAAGCTGTTCTTCCATCCTGCTGATGAACCTCTCAATCCATTTAATTTAGGCTTTTCTAATCTAGAGCAATACAAACTTTCCATAAAATAGAAGGTATATACTCTCTTAGTTACTATTTTATTTCTGTGATGAAACATCATGACCATGACAATTTGTAGTTCTACACCTACTGTGGTAGCTCACAAAGGAAAACAGGGAGGCACTTTCATAGGTTGGAAACCCTTTTCAGACCTCAGCAGAGGGAACCACTGTAATGGCCAGTGCCATACTGGACAATGGAACCCCGAGCATCTGAGCTCAGGTCTTTTTATTGATTCGGAACTCCTCAGGTATTCTGCTGATAGCACATGCAGATCATAGACAATCAAACATCCCCCATATGAATCCAACACCTGCAGACAATACAAAACGCCAAGACCTAGGTAGCCCTTTACCCAACAGTTCATAAAACAATTATCTTCTATATAATTAAAAATAAAGGTCTACACCAGCAACTGTTATAGAAGAAGGCATTTAATTGGGTCTGTCTTACAGTTTCAGAGGTTTAGTCTATTGTTGTCGTGGCAGGGAGCATGGTGGCATGCCGACAGACATGGTGCTGAAGAAATACTTGGGAGTTCTATACCCATATCTGCAGGCAAAAGGAAAGAAAAAGCCTAGCTTGGGCTTTTTTGAAACCCTCAAAACCCATCCCAATGACACACTTCCTCCAACAAGGCCACACCTTTCAATCCTTCTCAAGTAGTGTCACTCTCTGATGACCAAACATTCAAATCTATGAGTCTGTGGGGATCATTTTTATTCACACCACCATATTGACTGTCTTTTAAAAATTTGTGTGCTAGCATTATCATTTCCTTAGTAGTGAGTTTTTGCTGGGAGAGTCTACCAATCACAGATTCACACAGGGGGGACTTTTCTAAGTGAAGAGTTGAACTTTATCCAGGCTTTTTGTGTTCTGCTTCAGAATATTATGTCTAAAAATTTAATCACTCTTTGATCTGATCTCAGATGAGACAGATCCTTCCAGTTACAACACCCTGTACTCCCTCTACAAATAGAAAAGGTATAAAGTGTCTCAAGAAACAAAATTAATGGTCTGCATCAAGTTGCATTGCTAGCTAAAGCCAGTTTGTCTCTGACTGTATTCTCAACTGAAACTTTGAGGCATATTTCATCTTATGATTGTGGAATGTCTACTTCTGTTTGTTAGTTTAAAGTGCATTTCCCATTTGTGTGTGTGTGTGTGTGTGTGTGTGTGTGAGTGTGTGTGTGTGAGAGAGAGAGAGAGAGGAGATTTGTTCTTTATAGTATTTCTAACTTTTATTATTATTATTATTAGATTGACTTATATTATTTTTAACAGAAGACTTCTTACGTAATGCTTCAAATTTTAGCAGTGCTATAATGATATGACTAATTCTACTGATTGTTTTGAAAACTCATTGCATGTTATTGTTGCAAATTTGGTGCCTTAAACAAGATGAGTACTGTAGTCGATTCAGAAAAAAATTTTCTGGAATCATAATTTTAATTGGACTGTTTAATTCCTCTTCAGATCACACTTGCTCTGATCTTTAGCAAATTATGTCAATCAATTAAGAGAACATAAGCACATTCCAAGTTCACAGTGGCTGCACTTCCCAATATAGATTTTCAGTTTAAAAAGGGAGAATGCTATGTTTCTTGCATGTGTCTGTTCTCCATTTGCCTCTAGGCTCTGCAGAGATTCTGTTTCGTCCACATGGCTGTTGTGAGTGAAATATGTTTTGTTTTGAGAATCTCTCAAAGTAATTACAAATGATGACTCCTTAGCTAATACTTAGTGAACAGGACCTGCAGAACTTTGAGTAAATTTAAAATTCAGAACTGGGGACTGCTGTTTGGCTAGTCCAGGGAATGTGACTTTCTGAAGGGATTTTAGGTCACGAGGAAAGCTTGAATCATATTTACGATGTAATTATTGAAATGATTTTCATTTAGAATATTCTGTCCTCTATTAGCATCAAGATTTGTTTAAACTTATAGAGTTACCAAGCCTCTTCGCAGTAGAGATTTTATAAAGTTTGTAAGGCTGTAGAACTGTATCTTCGGGATGTAATAAAGTTCCCGGGAAGGTCAGTTTTTGCCTCTGTTAGTTCATCCCCTACCCAGTGGGATGCTGATGCTTTTTAAATAAGTAGTTCTCCAAAATGAGAGAATGAAATATAAACTTCGTTTTGTAGTATTCGCTGACTTCCATAGGAATATGGTTTTTGTTTTGTTTTGTTTTTTTTTTGTAGCCCATTTTAATGTCTCAAAGTTTAGCTTGATTTATTTCAGAAGTTTGGAACGTTGGTACTTCGCTGTTGTGAGCTAGTGCTGTGGTTTGAATGATTCCATTGTTTCTGTGTCTTCCCAGGATTCCCTGTGTTATTTACTTTCTGCTTCAAGGAGTCACTAACATTTTTGTATTGTACACCCATTGTTGGCAATTAATTCTTTCATGTCATGAAAACTCTTTTTTTTTTAAAAAAAGAATTTTGGAATGATTTTATAAATACAGAAGAGTTTTAAAGAGAGTAAAAAGACTTCCCAGGCATATGCTTTTCCATCTTGTTACTTTATGCTGCTGTGGTTCATCTGTCAAAACTACAGAACCAATGCTGATATGCTCCTGCCTGCACTGTTTGAATTGAATCATTTTTCCATTCATGTTCTCTTGTGTGACAGGGTTTGATTCAAGTTATGACAATGCATTTGTCATGTCTCCTCAGTTCTGCTCTTGTCTGGGACAGTTTCTTAGTTTCTTATGTTTTTATGGTCTTGATGCTTTTGGAGGTTATCAATCAAGTACTTTTAAGATGCTCCTCAAGTGGGTTTTGTATGACATGTTTTCTTTTAATTCAGTTGAGATATGTTTTTTTTGAAAGACAATCATAGAAGCCTTCATATCATCAGATCATATCAGAGTGTACACGACAGCCACCTTCTGTCACTGGAGATGTTAAATTTTTCTCATCTTATTTGGCTAACAAACCTTCCTACATTTTTCTTTTCATGTTGCCTTTTGTGTTTTCCTGTCATAATGAATGTTTCTTTTTTCTTTAAAGCACTTTCTCAGTTTTAGTTCTTTCAAGATGTTAAGATGCCCTCACCCTTGATTCATTCATTACCTCAAAGAGCGGTGCTGTCATTTGGATATGAGACCTCATATACATCAAAGGTCATGTGATTGGAGCTTTGGTTCCCAGGACGGGTCTAGGAAGTGGTAGAACCTCTAAGAATCTCTAAGAGGTCTTTAGTTTGGGATTAGGAAAACTATCACAAAATAAGTCTTACACACTCCCTTGAGTTTTCCCAAGTGGTTCATTGTAATCTGTGTATGGTTGTAGTGCCAGCACATGGAAGGCTGGATTTTTGTGAATTTAAGGGCTTCCTGGGCTACATAGTGAATTCCAGGACGGCCTGGACTACAGAGCAAGATATGCTCTCAAAACCAGCAACAGCAACACTAAATCATTGCCCTTGAGTGACATGTTGGGAACTCTATTTCATCTATTTTACTTGTTTCTTTGAAGTTCTAAAATAGGTTTTCCTGTGACTAGAGAAATTTGCTTCCTTCATTGGAGCCGGAGTGAAAAGAAATTGCCACTCCTGCTTTCGTTTGCCACCTGTAGCAGCTTCTTCACCCCTGATCTGCATCAGTTCTAGCCTGGAATCATAACCTCATCATTTTTAAATGATATTACTTTAAAAATAACTTGTAGCTATTTTTATAAACATCGCAGAGAAAAGACAATATTCTTTAAAATATAATATGAATATATTTAAAAATCATAGTAATTGTTCTCATGTGACTGTTGTAGACTGACGATGCCATAAGTAATAGATACAGAGCTTCCATTGTGCATTAGACTATATTGGTGTCTCTTTTTAATTAGTCAAGGCTTATTTGATATGTTTTATAGCTGTATCATTTAGTGCATGATAGTTCACATATTATCCTTTTTTTTGTTTTTTCAAATTGTAAGTTACGATTTGCATATTATTTAGTGATTTTAGAGTGACTGGTCTGGATCCATATTTCTATACTTATATAAGTATTCACTGTATTTAGGCAAATTTTGGTCTACATTTACATAGTAGTGAAAAGTTACCCAAGTCTGGATGGAAGATTAGCTCATAAAAGTTAAGTCTGATAGTTCAAAAAAAAAAACAATTCTGACGGCCAGATAAAGACCGACTTTCCGGGTCCAAGATTTTTATCCTTGGGCCCTTAGTTTTGTCTGGAGCAGACTGTATCGAAGCATCAAATTTAAACAGAAAAAAAAAAGGTGTCTTATATTTATAGTACTCCTTTGTGTATATTTCTTACTTTCCAGAATGTCAACTCCTTTTCCAAAAATAACATTGAATTTGTTCCTAGACAATTTCATACATGTGTAAAAGGCATTCTGATCCCTGTCACCCACCATCTCTTACTTCTTTTCTAGCCCATCATTTCTCTACGAATCACTTCCCTGTATTCAAAACCCTCTGTTTTGTGACTCACTGAGTTTAAATAGGACCATTTTCATGACCTTGGACTTGGAGCTACCCATCAGTGGAAGTACCAGTGAAGACAAGGACTGCCCCTCCCCTAGAACCCATCAGTAGCCAATGTGGAAAGTAGATAGGGCCTGTGAGCCCCTCCTTAATCCCTGACGGACTGTTAACAGCCCCGGGATTATGCAGGTCCTTCGCAGGCAGCCTCAGCTATGATGACTGCATTGACAGTGTGATGCCCAGGAGATAGCTTCTCAAAGCCTTTCTGCCTATCTTACACTTAAGTATAGATTTTAGGAAATAGTATTTTGAATTAAACAAACAAACCCAAAAAACTAACCATAGTAAGCCATCTTCTGTTTGCCCAAAGTATCATCTTACTCCTTCTAAAATGCTACTGTGAACGCTTTAAACCATTTTCACTGCCAATTGCTTTTGTTGCCATTATACAGCTAATGTGTGGTGTGTGTGTGTGTGTGTGTGTGTGTGTATCAATATTTAATAAATGAACTTTAAAATAATAATGACAGCCAAACCACATCTGGGACACTGGGAACCTATTACTCAGTCCGTGAACCTGAGCGCTTCAACAGAGCAGTCCCAGAATAGCTGTCTCCCACTGAGGAGTGATGACCTATAGTTACTCAGTTCACAAGATGGAGTGGTGAATAGTCTTAATCTGTATCTGGAAGACAGGAATGTTCCTGGAGAGCTACAGGTTCCTAGTCCATGATGAAAACTTGGAAATGCTGGATCTTCTATCAGAGAAGGAATCGTCACCATTATGATCAGCAACCAGAGCAAATCATTGGTGGCGGAAGGGAAGGCCAAGCGAGCAAAAGGAGAGATAAACTCTTTCTGAAATACCCTTTCTTATCTAGGTTCTTATTTGAAGGTGTCACCCACAATCGGGGTGGGCTTTCATGCTTTAGTCAAGGTATTCAGAGTAATTCTTCAGATGAGGCTGCCCGGTCAGATGATTTTAATTTGTTGCAAGCAGAGATTAATAGCAATCTTTAGAACAGCACATATGGATGTACTTAATAATTAGAGTCAATCATCCTAACAAAACTCTATAGTCACAAGTCTTGGAAAACTAGAGGGAAAACTTAAAGTGAAATAGTTTACATTAAGAGTTTGTGTGTCCATATCTGTACTGTGTTGTGTATTTGACTCTATAGAGTTCCCAGTTCTGCTTAGAGTTGATTTCCATTTTAGAAAAAGCACTACAAAACATTTCAGAAGCTAATAACACTAATAGTCCGACAAATTAAGAATAGATGGTCGCTAGCTTGATAGAAAAAGGAGGGAGAGGAACCTAAGAGTGTGCATATACATTAAAGGCATATATTTTAGGCTCTTCAGTACAGTTAATGTGCTTTGAAAGTGTCATTTATTTTCAGTATGCATGAGTTATATATTTACATCTGCTATTTTATGATGTAGTAGTGTATAGGGATTGGTTTGAAACAGAAAAAGCACAATAGAGAAAGGATTACATAAAGCCTTACCATAATCTTTGTGGAGTTTTGTGGTGACATTTGTGGGCCGCTTTTTCCTATCAGATGAGTTGTTGCTAGCTAACGTCACTCTTGAATCTCTTTGCAGTGAGCTCTCTCTTTAGGTATTGTTCCATTATGCTGTAGTGTACAGACTTTCTTGTTGCCTTGACCCTTTGGACTTGTTTGGGTAGAAACACTGGGGTTTGGTGACTTTGTAGATAGAGATCAGTCAGCAGATTCCACCAGTAGCATGACTATCTTAAGTTCTGTTCAGGTCTCAAACTAAATCATAGCCAGAATAAAATAGAAAAAATATATAATATAATACAATATAGTTAAAATACATTAAGGGATACATTATATATAACTATTTCTAGTTGCAGGAGTACACACAGAGAATTTATTTTTTTATGTCTTTTATTTTATTTGAAAAAATACATTTCATGGCATAACTGTCTTCTGTGTCTCTGTGACCACTTTTTATTTTTAGCAACCTAGCGCTTTAGTGTATTTTTTTGAACCACTGGGTATAAAACATTATATTATTTTGTACCTGAAAGCTGGAATGATTACATATTAAAAATTGGTAATAAAGCCTCATTGAAATCTATATTTAATGTGATGGTCAATACTTTTATTTCTGTACGTATTTTTGAGAAGCCACACAGCTTTCTTATACCATTATAGTACATTTTGTTAAAAAATGCTCTATCTGATACTTTATTTCAGTTGGTCATAGAATGCCAACAAGTAAGAATTGTACATCTTCACACACACACACACACACACACACACACACACACACACACACACACAGATAGACACACACTACTTTAAAACTAAAACTTAGCATGCATTTGGATTGGATTGCTTGGTTGGCACTCTTTCTCCAACAATTAATACAGTTAGCATCCAGCTCTTGCTAAAAGTTCAATAAAAATGTGTTCTCAAAAGCATTTGTTCAACAGGGTATGTAAATACTGAGTGGACTGAAGCATTATATCAAAGGATGAACGTTGAGATATTATGCTATCATTTAGAGCACTACTGATTCGAACTGATCTGAGAAACTTTGAACACTATGACAATATTCTTGACCTGAAATATAAATTTCCTTCAAATATGATAGTGAGGTCGAGTTCAGGAACTGAAACCAAGTATGTGGACACATTTCTGGAACTCACTATGCAGACTAGGCTGGCCTTGAACTCACAGAGATTCACCTGCTTCTACTTCCTGAGTGCTGGGATTAAAGGCGTGAGCTACCGCCGCCCAGTTTCTTTCAGCTTCCTTTAAGGATTGACTTTGTTATCCAACAATCTGCGCCATGTTATGTTCTCACAAATGCCCTAGAAATATTTGTTGAAATCCAAAGGAACCATATGAGTTAATATTTCATTCAAAATTTCCCCTCACCCGGAAAACTCATTTCATTTTCCTATGATCTCAAGATTGCTCTGAGATCAGCTTGTCAACTAATTGAGTTACTTTTTTAAATGGTGAAATGGCCTCTTAATAACTTCTTAAATTATTTAGCTATTAAATAGAGTTCAGCCTTCTGTTCTGGAAGTCAATGATGCTGGTGCTGTTAGCATGTGAGCCCGAGGGTAGGCTTTATTTCTGGTTAATTCTATTAACCTTAGTATATCTGCATTTTAGTTGTTTTCTTTGTCTTTTGGGGGAACAGGGCTTGCCCATTCAAAATTCAGTGCCTTGACCTGATGATATTGGCAATCTTTAACCACTAAAAGCACAACTTGGCCCATACCAATTTATTCTGAATTAGGCAGGGCTAGTACCATGTCTACATAGGCGAATGGCTTCTCACTAAGTTGTGCTGCATTCTCATAAATAAGAAACAGCTTTGCCACCGCAAAAATTTAACTTTCGTTACTGATAATTAATGGCCAGACATGAAGCTGGCAGTCTTCTTTCAGTTCCCCAGTTGGTGATTTATCCATTCCCTGTATGCAGCGTCACAAATAGGCGCTGTGTCTGGTCTGCTTGCGATCACTTCCAGAAAATAATCTGTAGTCAGGTTGCTCCTGAACCTTGACCTGATGAGATTGCCTGTTTGGTGTTGCCTTGTTTGTTGATTCATTCCTTGATTACCCGACTCTTATGCCTGATACATTTCCATTGCACTCTGTAGCAAATTTTCATTATCCTTATGGCCCAAAGCTACCTCAGTATCTATCCACATCAGCATCTCGCAGTACAATAACAAGGTTCTTTTGCAGGGGCAGGAGAGGAAATGTTAAGCTTTATTCTTGGTTTGACTCATTCTAGAGACTTGATGAGGAGGAAGCTATGCCCACTGAATCTGTTCACGGCCAGGTATTTTTGGAATCTTGGAATTTTTCTCTTTTGGAATTCTTTGTACTGTGGACCCATTGGAAAGCTGATAAAACAGATTGCCTTTAAAGAGAGTCATTATAAAAATAGTCTGCAGAAAAGCGTGCTGCCATCTGTGTTTTCTTATCTAGAGATCATATGACTGCCTCAAATTGACTTTCAAATTAATATACTTATAAATATTAATTGATGGGAAGAAAGTAGAAAAGCGTAAAGCATGTGTGAAATTATATATATATATATATATATATATTCATTCCAACACGCACAGTTTTGGAAGAAAAATTCTGACTTGGCAGATAAAATTGATTTGCAAGTTTCTTTTGAAATATGTATTCATCAAAATAGATACAGGAGTTTAAAAATGTTATCTTTTATGAGAGCTGTTTTTAAAGTCAGAGGTTAGCGATAGAGACTCACATCAATCATACCATCTTCAGTAGCACAGAGCGCTTAGAAAAGCAGCCACTTTCAGATGATGTATGAATGTGCCTACTACACGCAGCTACTATCTATCAGGATGATAGTGGGTCCCAGCTATAGAGGAAGAACAGAGTGATAAAAGATACATTAGGCACAGGATCAAAAATCAGGCAGGGGTGAATAAAGGGGAAAGGTTTACTCGGCTCAAATAAGTTAATATCGGATGGAGAACACGTTAAACCTAATTGCACTTGGTCCAAGTTGTTTCAGTAAAAATACAGAGTACATCCCTTTCAAAACGCCTCCAATCCCAAAGGAAGCAGTAGCGGTACATGGCTGAAGTCTGTTCATCTTGATTTATTGATACTGAAACTCTGCCTGAAGAAAGTCGTTCTGCAAACCTTGTTATACCATGCTCATTATGAATTTCCCCATATGTTCTTCTAATTAAAATGGTTCTTTAGCCTAATATTTGTGGATGGGATACATTTGAAACTCAGGTTTTGATAACTCATGGTTGTTCCTATATGTATTTCATTTCCTGCAGGGTATAAGTTACTTCTGATTGGATGACCCAGGGAAAGATGATTTTTGAGTCAATAGGATGGAGCGATGTCGCTAGAACATTAACAGTCTTCCTCAGTTCCTCAGGTGTCTAGACAGAAGCGGCTGAAATGAATAGGAAATTAGGGTTCTTTCCTTCCTTTGTTTCTCCACTTAAGTGTTGTGGATTTAATGAAAATATACAGCTTAGGGGGTATATTAGGCAGAGTTCTCTAGAGGAACAGAACCAGTAGAATGAGACACACATGCACAGAGAAAAGAGAGAGAGAGAGAGAGAGAGAGAGAGAGAGAGAGAGAGAGAGTCTTTGTACAAACAAGTAAAGAAACTGCTTCTCCAAAGGAAATGGAGCTTTCCTCATGAGCTCAGGATGTGTAATGTGAGGTCTCAGAGCCTAAGGTCCCACTTGTGACCTTGTACCCAGCTTGTGCATTTATTGGCTATCTGCACACACCCAAAGATAGCAATGTGTCACCACATCTATAACGGTGTGTCTGGATCTCTCGGACATTGTGTCCTCCAGGTGTTCACTATCAGGCCCTGAATTCTCTGAAGAAGAGGTGGATGGCGTTGTCCTCGCTCCCAGTTTCCTCAGTAAAAGCTCCTTCAGAGGTTCACGAGAGGTATGCGGCCCTCAAATGGAAACATCCTTTTGTTTCGCGTTGTGTCGAACAGAAACACGTTCTATTTCTGAGGCTAGGGTGTCCAGAGAGATGTTTCTGCATCAGCCCCTGTCAAGAGCTTGACATTTTATTGAGAGGCTGGCAGCCACCAATTGATCAGCTAAATGTGCTTGGCACTGGTGCGTGTTACCACAAAGTGACATCTAATACGGGCATTCTTTAACATGGGGGTTGTGCTGTTATAGTTAAGAGGGGGGGTGTTGTTAGTTTTTATTGTGTAACCAAACCTCACAAACGTAGAGGCATCGAGTGCTGCACATGCCTTGTTTTATGGTTTCCTTAGGCCTATTCTGGACACGCCTTTCCTGGATTCTTCGTTCAGGTTCTCAGCAAGCTATGGAAGCACCGGGTGGAACTGTGATCTCCTGCGGAACACAGCGTTCTCGTCTCAGTTCACGGGCGCTTGCAGATTCAGTGAAAAGCCAAGGTGTTCTTGCTGTATGTCAGCTGGGGTCATTCTCAGCCTCTGCTGGAGACTGTTCCCTGCCACATGAGCCTTTTTATAGGGTGTAGTATCCATAGAATCGACATCACAATTCTGATCTCAGACTCTGTTAAAGGCGTTTTCTATTTTGCATAACTCAGCATCAAATGATTAGGACAGCAAATCACCCGCAAAACCCTGCATTCAATATGGCATAATCAGGGGAGAGTTAGCCCACCACATTCACAAGTGTCTCTTACTTTCACAGCCAGAAGGCTGTACAAGTGTGTAATGGGGCAATTTAGAATCAGGCCAAACAGAGTCGGGAAAAGGTTTTATTGGGATTTAATGTGGAAACACGATGAAAAATAAAATAAAGTTAAAAACATTATTTCACAAATCACATTAATCCTACCTATGGTATCATTCTATTTTTGTAAAGGAGAGAGGGTTTATTTATTCTGGTCCATAGGAGTATAGTTCATCATGGTGAGGAAATTAAGGAAGTGGGATCTTGAAGCAGCTAGCCGTGCCAGTTGTACCTGCAATCAGAACCGGGGAGCGATGACTGTGCTTCTTAAATATTGTCATCCATTTATAAAAATGTTTGAGGGCTTCATTGATTTTCCTAAGGATAGATTGTCCTAGTGTAAGTACACATTTGATTAATAGCCATGATTGGCCCAAACCAGGATTTCCAATGGCCAGATAGCACTAACTTGAACAAGATAATCTTACTTAAGTGGCCAGTTAATGAAAGAACATAAGCGGTCCATTAGTGAAGAAATGCTTTCATTATATTTGTACGTGTTTGTGTATGCATGTCTGTGTGTACACACGTACGTGTACCTGTGTGTGGAGGACAGAGTACAACGCTGGTTATGTCTTGTTCCTCAGATACCATTCACCTTTTAATTTGAGATAGGATCTCAAGAATGATAGGGTGGCTGGCTACTGAGTCCTAGGGATAAGGATGTCCCTTTCCTTTCTTACATGGCTAGTGCATGCCACCATGCCTAGCTGGCTTTTCTTTTAAATGTGAGTTCTGCAAATTGAATTTAGATCCTCATGTTTGCAAGGCAAGCACTTTATTGACTGAGCTGTGTTATTTATTATTTTGTCATTATATATATAAATATATTTATATGTATATATAAATATATTATATATATACATATATATAATATATATTTTATATATATATATATATATATATATATATATATATATATATATATATATATATAGCTACACATGCAAGGCAGAGAAGCAGGTAGATGTCTAATCAAGAAGTTTAGCAGTCCCAGTTTGGTACCTAAAGCCTGGGAGCTTTTGGAGAGTCACTGGTATTGAATTCAAGTCGATAGGTTGAGATCTGGAGCCAGATGTCAAGAAAGATTTCAGCAGCTACCACAGTGATAGATCCACTAACTCAAAAAGGAGGCAGGCAGGCAGGCAAGTAGTGCTGTCGGCATGCAGTAGAAGGCATGTGACACTTCCTTCATTTCGTCCTGGCCACTGATTAGAAGGTACCACCTCATCTAGGGTGGGTCTTTCACTGTTTCACATGTCAGTCACTTCTGGGAATGTACCCCACAAACAGGTGCATCTTCCCAGTATCAGATGTCTCTGAATTCAGTCAAGCTGTCAACTAAGATCAACAATCATTAACATCCAGGTAATATTCTGTCACATAAGTGCAGATTATGTGAGATTAGGTACCTTTACTTTGAGGTTTTTTTTTTTTTTTTTTGTGTGTGTGTGTGTGAGACTTTTATCTTTCTCTTGGATCTTTCTGAAAGTTGGGGGTAAAGCTGGGAACCCAGCTGCCTTGATTCTTTCTGGTGAGTACTATTTGTTGATTTCTCTACCAATTTGTACAGCCATGTATTTGGCTATAAAACACTACATATTCTGTAAAATAGACTATCGTTTAATATCGCCTAATGTAGTTCATTAATTGACTTTCAGTTAGGGTAGAATTCTGCTGCTCATTGTTGTACTGTATTTTCAGTCCGGTAGATAATGCAATCCTCAGGGTATACAAATATTTCTTAGCCATTTTTACTTACTTTCTCAAACTTTTTCATTCAGCTTGGGAAATAATTTCCACTAACATTTATATAATAATTGACATAAATCTGTACATGACTTAGAAACATTCCTGTAGACATAGATTCAGGTTCAAAGGTAGCTTATTCTTTTACCTAATTCAATCCCTGGTCCTAGTCCTGGAGCCCTGGAGCATTTTGGTCTCTGTACAATCGAGCCTTAAGTCTAGAACTGGAAGGCTTCAGCATCCATATAATCTAGAACCTGCAACTTTCTAGGACTCTGGCTAGCTCCTTCTGAACTTGGAGCTCTACTGAACTCAACTGACTTTTCTGGTTCAAGTCACCTCATTCAGGGTTAGGATTGTTCTGCTCAAACTCTTCTCCATCCAAGCTGCTGGTTCAAATTGATCTTATGAGTCAGCTGACTGTTTCTGACTGAACTCTTTTGACTCTGGCAGACTCCCACAACTTCTTTGATGGAACTACTCTACTGGGCTTCAAATTGACTCACTCTTTCCTTCTGATACTGACTTCTTCTGCCAAACTGTTTCTGTTGTCTCAGAGTCCTCAGACTGTCCTGTGTCTCTACCGCTGTCTTAGCTGTGTCTTGCCTGTGTCTTATCCCCTGTCTCAGACTGAACTGAGAGCCTGCTTTTCTATCCTGTGACTTGGGCATATCCTCACTCTGACTCACTCCGCCAGCTCTTCCTCTGATTTGTCACTTTGCCTGCCCTTCATTCTAACTCTTTTCAAACATCACTTCCTGTCTGACATTGATTTCTTCTGAGCTTTGCTTTCTGTCTCCCAAGTGCGGGGATTAAAGGTGTGTGCCACCACTGCCTTCTGTATACAGGGACTTAAGGTGTGTACTAACATCCTTTCTACATTCCATTCAGACCACACAGGCCTCTAAATGTGATCCCTTCATATAGACCATTGGGTTTGATTCCTTCCTAGCTATCACACAGGCCTTTCAATGTGGTCCTTTCCCAGAGCAGTCATGTTGCTGGATTAAATGATTAAATATTCCTCTACACATACTACTTCAGAGTAACAAATGCATCTATAAAAACAACAAAAAACAAACAAACAAACAAAAGCCTCTTAAAAAATAAAATCGCTGGGGCTGGAGAGATGGCTCAGAAGTTAAGAGTACTGACTTCTCTTCCAGAGATCCTGAGTTCCTTCTCAGCAACCACATGGTGGCTCACAACCATCTATAGTGGGATCTGATGCTCTCTTCTGGCATGAGGTATACATACAGGCAGAACACTCAGACATAAATAAATAAATCTGGTAATAATGTTAATAATGATGATAATAATAATAATAATAATATCATCCCAGGAATGGAAATAAGTAAATAAATTTATCACTAATGTGTGACAAGTTCTCCTTTTCAGTGGATCCTATTTGGGCTTCTGGACCCAGAGGTGAGGCAGTGCCAGAGGTCTGTTCTCTGCAGGCCCCATGACGGGCTGCATATTTGACTTGCTGAGGGTCAGAGATGCCTGCTGGGGATTCTGAGGGGCTGGTGGAGTTGCTTCTTCTGCACCTTTCTGTTGTGTGGTTTCGTTTTAGAATGTAGACTTTTATTTGATGCTAGTGGTTATTCCAAATCTTTTTCAATCACTGTGGTGATATTTGACCAAGTATTCATAACTCTGGCCCATGTTTATCATTCATTTTGGTAAGTGTGTACTCTGGTTATAGTAATAAAGAAGACATATTTTCTGTTTCAAATAACAACACTAAAGAGCTTACTTGACTTCTGTAAAGATGGGATGGAGCAAATAAAATTAAGTACTCATGCTCCAGTTTTAACACATTCAGCATAGTATGCTATTAAAACAACACAGGGGCTATTGTGACAATAATAGAGTTTGCTAGCATTTATATGTGTCAACAAACAACTTTCGTCTTTATGTTTTATTTTTTTGGAGGGGGGAGCAAAATGAAGCCAATTAGCACATGGGATCACACATTTAACGTTTTGCGATAAATAAGCTGTTAAGAGATTTTGTCAGAGGTCCGTGGAACTACATCCTCCTCCTGTTTGTTGACACATTTGCATTTCGGTGCAGGTCTTGCAAAATAAATAGCGTTGGAAAAATTGAGTTTCCACATGCAGTGAAATGAAAATAGATCCTTGTCTTTCTGCAGTTACAAAGACTAACTCAAAATGGACTACAAATAAAAGCATAATACTTGAGACTGTGAAATGATTAGAGAATTAAAATAAAACAGAGGAGAAATGCTTTAGGACACTGGAGTGGACAAGGTATTTCAAGAACAAATACACGGGATTCTGTAATACTAAAACTGTTCTGAATAGCAAAGTAAACATTCAATGGAACTTGGAGACACCCCTGGGATGGAGAACGCGTGCGCAATGTGTGCATCTAACAAAAGAGTGATCAACACATGCACATATGTGTTATAAAATCTCTCTATATGTGCTCTTCGTATGTTGGAAAATATCAAGAGCAGAAGACAACTCAGTTACGAAATGGAAAACATTGGTGAGATATATGAATATAGCTTCTGATATGACTAGGAGACGCATCTCGCAGTAAGTTCTCTGATCTGCTGGCTCTCACAATCTCTCTGGCCCCTCTTAGGCAGTGTTCCTGGAGCCTTAGGTGTGGGAGACTGCCCAAATAGGAACTGAACTAGGACGGCATTAATGGAAATGGACAAAGAAAGCCCATGAGGCCTCAGTCCGATGCAAAGAACTGCAGGCAACTTAGGAAAGATGGGAGTGGGAAAGGTGGTCTTCCCAGGGAAGAGAACACCAATTAGTTGTCCAGCGCCAAATGGTCAGCCCTGAAAGCATACATACCAGTAACATTTTATGGAGTGTGTGTGTGTGTGTGTGTGTGTGTGTGTGTGTGGCTTGTTGGGGCTGGAAAGGGGATAAGAGAGAGTAGAGAGGTGATGTGACCAGAATAATGTATTACATGCATACATGAACTTATTAGACAATAGATTATCAATGAAAAAGCCCCACGGAATGCTGCTCGTAATTTAAACTTCTAAACCGACACTTCATTTCTGAGTGAAGCAAACTGTATTCAGGACCCCATAGACTTGTCTGCCTGTCTGCACTGTTTCCCATGTTGTCCCTGCTGTCTTCTATTGTGGTTGCTTAATAAATGTTCACTGGGGTCTCTCTTGCACAAAGAAGTGAAAGTAGGAGGGATACTTATTGGAAAGAAGAGGGATTTTGAAAGAAGAGGGGCATGGGAGAGAGGACAACAGGGGCTGAGGTGAATAAAACTCACCAAAGAATGAAAGTGTAAATGCCCACTGGATAGCTACAGAGATGACACCAATGTAGGGGGGCGGAGAATGAATTGAGCAGAGTCAAATGGCTCACAAGTATTTTGTCCGGAACTTCCGATTGCTTCTCTTATTCTTTAGCTTTCTTTTATTCTGCTGTTATAGTTACTAATTTTCTCTCATGCCAAAAACTTTCTTGCTATCTGAAAACCGCCACCACACTGACAATGCTTCCTGCGTTGCCAGAGCTCCCCTCTTTTTTACAACACTAGCTCTATGATAAATAGTAGGCACTGTTAGTTCCCATTTATAGTTAATACCAAGACAGAGAGATTAAGTCACCTGATGGAGAGGGCAGAGCTTAGTAACTTACTGTGTTTCTTGCACTTTTCTATTTCCAAGCACACTGGAGGTTCTCACCTTGTTTCTCTGGGACTTGGACTCTATAAACAGTCAAATTCGAGGAGCTTTTCATTAATTTAGTGATTTATTAAATATTTATGTTCTTGGCCTAAATTTGAGTGAAGTATGGAAGGGAAAATGAACATGGTACCTGCTGTTTTTAACGAAGGTAGAATAAGATACATTTGATAAGTGCTATTCATATATTCAGATATTTGATAGCTTCTGGTGGACCAGGCACTGTGTTCCAGAAATCTGGGGGGGGAAAAAAATCAATGAACAAGCTCTTCCTGCTTTCAAGAAATTTTAGCTAATGGTAGTCAGCATACAAGCAACTAAAATATAATACATCATATGACATAATGATGATAACATAAACTACCTGACCCCTGCATGATGACATGCCTATCTCCCTTTAATATTGGGGGGCAGAGTCTTTCATGGGAGTCATGTTGAATTCTTTCCCATATGAGAGTTGAGATTTCTGAGTAGACAAGTTGGAAAATGGTATGCCAACCAGAGGCATAGAGTTGTGACAGAATGTGTATTATTGAGGCACGTGGTTGAAGAAACAGAGGAGTATCGGGGTGTTAAGAGTGGTGTAGTGTAGGGGTAGATTCATACCAGATGCAGACATTGATTTAGGGCAGAGGAGAGTTTATTACTTTCCTAATTAAATCACTGGTTCTTAGCCCGGAGCGTTTCAGCCTCAGTGCAATCTAGTCTTGAGCCTCCGACAACTTTTCTAAACTGCTCTGCTTGGCTTCAAACTGACTCACTCTCCCTGTTTGCTGCTGACTGCTTCTGCCGAGCTGCCTGTGTCTCTGTGCCTCCCCGAGCCTGCCTGCTTCAGACTGCTCCCCTCATGCTGCCTGCTAAACTGGCTCTTCAGGAACTGACTCTTGACTGTAACTGATTCTTCTGTAACTGCCTCCTGTCTGCGTCCACGTTCTGTCTCAGCCTTAGGGATTAAAGGCATGCACCACCACTGCCTTCTGAATACTGGAATTAAAGGTATGTGCTACCACTGCTTTAGTGGGATTAAAGGAGTGTCTACATTCCATCCAGACCACAAAGGCCTCTGAATGTAGATCTCTGGAATAGAGACCCAATAGCTTTCCCACAGGTCTATTCCTCTACCGTGTAGACTGCACATAAGACTTCTCTCCTGGAACCGCCATTCTCTGCTCCCTGATAACCTAACCTGGTTGTCTGATGTACTCTCTGACCTTTTTGGCTTTGGATTTTTTCTTGCCTGGACTCTACACTATCTGCTTTCTTCTCTTGCTTTGGCTGGCACCAGTCTCTGTGACTAACTTGCTGAAAGTTTATCATGTTCTGCCATGCATCTGCTTATGGCTCATGTGTCCGGATGTTTACTCTGAAATGCTTTAGGACGTGGGAGAGGCACATGAATTTCAGCTAGGGTGATGGTCTTCCTGTGGTGGGAGCTTATTGCTTGGGATCCTGTGGTGTGGCTGCAGCATAATTGGCTAGTCCCAGTATCCACTGGAGTTGTTGTTATCCGAGTGCTTATATTGTGCTCTGATTTCCGCTTTCATTTGGGTGATTTTCTTAAGTCAGGAAATGCAATTTTTTTTTTTTTTTTTTGGTCTATGATGTCACCAATAATCAGTGCACACAAATGCCTCTGGCAACAACCAAAATATAAACAATGACTAGAAATTCTCATAACAACAAAACATAAACAAAACATTGGATTCTTTTCCTCTAAATTTGCGATGGGTGGTTCTTCTGTGATCTAGATTTTCCTTCTCTAGTTTTTGCTTATTTCTCAAGTTTTATTTAATATTCTATCTGTATTTTAAAAAGTACAGTGTGGATGGGAGGGATAGAGGGAAGAGAAGGAGGGAGGAGAAGAAAGGACAAGATGTAATTATATCTTGATTAAAAAACACTGCATGAAATTAAGCAATAATTTATCTGTTACTTTATATAAAGTAGGAGAAATCTGCTATTTATTGCCTCTAAAAACTAATGGGTGTACTAATATTTGTAAAATTCTGTTGTGGCATTTAAAAAAAGATCTTTCTTGAGAACGGTATAAAATTTAATAAAATGTAATGAGGATACAAATATTCTGTGTTCTAAAAATATGTGGTTTAGGGGTGGAGAGAAGCCACAGTGGTTAAGAGCGCTGGCTGCTCCTCCAGAGGACCTGAGTTCGATTCCCAGCACCCACATGGCTGCTCACAACCATCTGTAACTCCAGCTCCAGGGGATACAACACACTTTTCTGACCTCCATGGGCACCAGGCACGTGTGTGATACACAGACATACATGTAAATAAAATACCCAAGCATAAAAGTAAAACAAATAAATAAATAAAAATATATGATTTATATCAGAAGATGGTAGAAAATTATTTTTCTTTACCAACAAATGTCATACATATCTGTCAGCTTTCTGACAGATCAGCCCACCAGACTTCCAGTTTCTGAAAGTAGTTAAAGAGTAGAGTTGATTTAACAAATAATACAAACAGAAATGGAATTCTTAAGATTCTATGCCTTAGCAGTAAAAATCAAAAGAGAATACCAAATGTCTTAATTCAAGGATGTTACACCATGGTAAAATATTTAGGTTTTTATTTTTATTTTTTTGAACTTTGAGTGACTGTGTTTAGCAATGGCAAGATACCTGAAAGGTATTTGTAAATATGCGTTCTATATGAATCAGTGCAGTGTCATAGGAAGAACAGGCTACTCATAATCACAGGATTTGTCTTGTAGCTTTGAAATAGTCATTCGGTTGTTCATGGAATTTTTCCTTCTTGCTTGCAAACAAAATGTTCAACTAGATATATGTTCACAGAGAAAGACCTTAAGTATATCTCAGGTGAGATAGAAAATGTTGTTGGGAGACACCACCTTTACACCCCTGACTCCCTTCAGGAAACCCAAGCAATACATAGAGAAGACACATACTCGCTACACAGGGCTGGCATCCCACTGACAACATTTGAAAGAGTTTGCCCATTCTCCTGGAAATTTAAAGTAAAGGTTATTCTCTTGAATTTCTCAAGCTCTGTAGACTCTATACTAAGAATTTTAACTATACTACAGCACGCTTTATATCTTTATTTATATATTTACTGACACTAATTTTATGTCTTTGTAATTTTGCTGACAATAAGGAGGCATGTTACTTATTCACTGCAGGTGTTCAACTTTTGTTAATATGTTCCTTACTTAGCGTGGAGGAGCTGTGGTCATTAGGGTAAACCCATCTGAGACAAAATCCCCAGCTTTGTGACCAGAATAAATTGTTAGGTAGTGAGAAGAATGACCTTGGGGTCGCTTCCACAGTGATGCTGTAAAAAAGAAAAACAGTAAATAATTTAAGACTATAAATACCTGGGTATCAGGGGGACAATTAGTCAAATACATTTAAATGTATTTGTGCGTTTGCTCGGGTGGTATCATGCTGGTACATCATTTGGCTTGGTGTTTTCTAATTTCAGATGGAAGCTAGGCTGCTGCGATGTCTCAGCTTATAATTATTGGGCAACCCACAGCAATTTTTAAAGAAGATTTCACACTATTTGAGACTAGTGTCGTACGTAACTAGTTTGAATTAGTTTGTGCAAGTTATTTATATGTGAGACACTTTTAATTAGTGAGTGATAACAGGCTATTAATAAATCAGGACTGGAAATGTACATCTGCAAAGGTGATATAGCCACAAATTGGTATGTCAAATTAAGATGATGAATTTAGGCTTTTATTTTGTTTCTTTTTTTGTGGAAGAATCGCTTCTTATTTCTCTACTTCTTTGTCCATTAGAATTTGAAACTTAGCTTGCAGTACCCACTGGAAAAGCAAATAGCACTGTTAGCTTTAGCCTACCCATGAAACTTTCCTAATAACTCTTGCTCCCTTCTCTCTAAGTCACTTAACCAGTGTCTCCCATGCTACTTCCATGTCCTGTATCAACTTATATACAGCTCTTGGCTGTGGGGTTTGTGAATATCAGGGTACTTTCTCTAAGCTGCCCTCCCCTCCCGTGCCCAAGTCATAACCAATGTGAGAAAGGATGAACAATGAGGATAAACCCAATACACGCCTGTCGAGTGATCTTCTCTGTAAGCCCACTTTCCTAATGAGCACTGCTGACAGTGCATAGAAGGATGGCTTGCTCTCACGAGGCCACGAGGCTGTGGTGAGATCGAGGCAGGGCTGAGGGAGTTAGAGCTTAGACAAGGAGCACAGTGAGCAAGATTTCACAAAGACGTGGTAACCGTATGTTTAATGATAAAGGTGTGTTCATCACACACAGATACGAGGACTGGGACTTGGCTCAGAGTGGATTTCCATGTAGCCCCAGCTCTTGGAAGATAGAAGGAGGAATGCCAGAAGTTCAAGGTCATATTTGGTTACACAGTCACAGTGAGTTTAGGTTAGTTGTGGTGTGTGTGTGTGTGTGTGTGTGTGTGTGTGTGTGTGTGTGTCAGAGGGGAGTACACTTTTTTTTTTTTTGGTAACACACAGAACATACTACACTGCTATTTTTTCTATCCAGCATATTGCTTAAGGTGCAGATGAGCTTCAGGTATCTCCAGGTTGGAATGGGGCGTGGTGGTGACTATTTGGTGCCCAGAATAGCTGAAGTATGAATTTCAGAGCAGAAATGTATTTTACCTCAGGCAGGTTCCTCGTTTCCTTGATCTTGCGATACTGTTTCAGTGAGTGTAGATAATATTTATTTTGAAGGTCATGATGGAAATTAGAGATGATGTCTAACAATGGCAGATTCTGTGTTTATAAAATAGCCTATAATTTCAACCAGTTGTTTGTGCTAAACTTGTTGATAATAAATGTTCCCTTTGTGATTTGTGCCCATGGCTAAATTATTATTATTTTTCACCAAGATATTGCTTAGGTAGGGAGAGATATCTTAGAGAGGTAAAGAGCTTGCCACACAAGTGTGAGAACCTGAGTCTGGATCTCCAGACCCATGTAGAACTGGACGTGGTAGCACATATCTGTAATGCCAACATTCCAACAGCAAGATAATTAGAGGGAGGGGGATTCTTGAAAAATGGTGGTCCAGGTAACCTTGCAAATACAGCAGTGAACAGCAAGAGAGATTGTCTCAGACAAGGTGTAAGAGGGAGGACCGATGCCCATAATCGTCCTTGGCTACAGGGGACTTGGCACATGCTTGTTTCTCTGTCTCTCTGTCTTTTGAGACATTACAAAAGATTCTGCTTAAATCACCAATTTAAACTTTTAAATTTAAGAATGTTCTAGAGCTCGTTTCTTCAGTTTAAATAAGTTAAAGCACAGATTGCTTTTTGATGGCATTTTAACTGTTATTAAAGCAGGTGAGGTGACGGGTACAGTAACTAGCTAGACGAAATCACTCCATATGCACACACATAATAGAAGAACATCCCATGAACCCATCAATATAAACAGACTCTTACCTGTCAAATAAAACATTAAAAATACTTAATGGCTTTTTTCCTCCGACATCTCATTGAGCAATACTCTTGCTTTATTGCCTTTTCAGACCCCACGTGACCGCAAGGGTACGTAACTGGAGGGTTTACAGAGCTGTTGGCTTTCACCAGCCTGTTTTCTGAATTGCCTTTTGCACTTCTGTGTTATTATGTTTAAAATGAGCTTCTCTTTCCTAGGGAAAACACATTTTCCTCGGTGAGATGAATCACCGTTGACTGATTCATCTCCTTCTCAGGGCGGAAGCTCGGTCTAGTGGCTCATGCTGTGTGGTGTGAGTCATGAGGCAGTGTTCTGGCTCCATCCCCCCCTTTGGCTGTTCCATAGTGGTTAAATGCCTTGTCCAGTGGAGATGGTGCCTCCTTGTGTGTATGGAACTGTCTGAAATGAAGAAAACGTTATGGGGAGAGTAGGGAATGGACTGATGGGAAGAGGGAAGAATGAATTCTCCATTGAAAGCAGCGTGTCGGCAACCATTCACCTTCCCCCTGGACCACTATTGACTTCAGGTACATCAGAAGAGCTTCAGTATTGGGACTTCAATTGTAGGCCAGAGGAGATAATTACCTGTGCAGCCCCTCTCCAATAGGGACGCAGAAGTGACTGCAAATGAAATGGGGATTGATTGTTAACTAGGAGACCAGAGGCTTGGGGGTGCTTCTGTTTTTCTGATGTTTCTTTATAAAACAGCATTGAACGGAAGATGTCCTCAGTATGGTTCTACTCTCTGACAGAAGGGGTACACAGGGCTAAACACCAGGCGTACTGCTAGTACTTTATGGTACTCAGTAAGCCTTCAGTTCAGGCTGTAGATTTACATCTAACCCACAGAATAAGTGGCTCTTTAAAGCAAGCTGCAATGGTGTCATGTTTTCTTGTATAACCATTTAAAAAGGATCCAGAAAAAGTCAGGAGAGTCAGTTTGGTTTGAAGATCCATTGGTAGAATTGTAAACTCATCACTAGGACGAGCTGGCTGTTATTTGCAAAGTGTCATCTTCTAAACATCACAATTTTTATGTATAATTTAACTGTTCTAAAATGTACTTTAGGAATAAATTTTTTTGTGTGTGTTATAACTTGGTGAGTTATCATTAAAAACAACCTAGAATATATAAAGCTGTATAAAGTAGATAAAATTCATCTAGGGCCTGTTGAATTAAATATAATAAATGAGAAAGTAATTTGTTTAATCATTGATAAGCAAATTGAATATATTATATGATGGTGATTTTTATGAACTCCAAAGTCAGACAATCTGTAGTTAAGTCCTGATTCAGCTTATTCTTTGTCATGTTGGGGAGGCTATGGGACCTCTCCAGACCCCAATTTATAGGATGCCAGGGATAACATGGAGTTGTGAGAATTAAGTATTCATCATGTATTGGCCAAAGAAAGATCCCAGGCTTTGCTCCGACATTCTAATTAGCAAGGAATACTTACTAAAAAACCAACCAACCAACTAACTAACCAACCAACCAACCAACCAACCAACCAACTAACCAACAACCAACCAACCAACCAACCAATCAACTAAACAACTAAATAAACAAACAAACAAAAAACCCAAAACCAAACCAAACCAAACCAAAACAAAAAACACTGTAACAAATGTACAATTATAAAATAAGGGAAGTTCTCAAAAGAAATAAAAGCATAGTGCTAGCAGTTTATAGAAAAATAAAAACAATCCCGAGGCACTAGAAAGCTTAGGTTGGTGGAATCTGGTTGACCAAGGCTGGACTAAGGATCTTTTTGGGGGTGCATTACGGAATGAAGTCACAGTTGTTTTATGATGGAAGAA
This sequence comes from Cricetomys ansorgei, assembly GCA_026225945.1. Classification (NCBI taxonomy): domain Eukaryota; kingdom Metazoa; phylum Chordata; class Mammalia; order Rodentia; family Nesomyidae; genus Cricetomys; species Cricetomys ansorgei. The sequence goes on along the minus strand of JAMJFZ010001232.1, from coordinate 2,300,105 downwards.
AGAAGGAGATGCAGTGAAAATATTTAGTATCAATATTCACTATCAGTCTGGGAAGGTCAGGTAATGGTTTATAGAGGAAGAGATACTGAGCTACTATTGGAAGAATCGAGGTGTCAAGGTAGAAATTTGTGGAGGCAGGAAGAGAAACAGGCACTCATTAATTAATTGCTCTGTGCCTGGCCTTGCATCTAGGTGGACTTATCATACCTCTTTACCCTTTAGTTTATCCTCTAAGTAGTTGTAGCCACCACTGCATGACAAAAGAGGAAAACTGAGGCCCAGAAGAGTTAAACCATGGCTTTTTGATCCTGTACACCATACATAGGGAATTCAGGGAATTAGCATTCAAGTTCAGGGTTAACTAATTCTAAAGATCATGTGATGTGAATATATTCTAAATATAAAATTCTTCCAGATGTGAAGGTTCATGTCTGTAATCCTACCACCGGGTGAGGCAAGGCGAAAGGATTGGGGGTTCTAGTCCAGACTGGGCTACATAGCATTATGAGATACTCTGTCTCAAAATAGAGATAAATGAACAAATGAACACATGAACAACCCACTAAAACATATGAAACCTGAATTAAAAAAACAAACCGAATATGTAATTAAGTAATCTTCTGATTCTTAAAGACAGCACAACCTTGAAAGGTGTCCATGTAGAAGATCTATGTGTCCAGGTCAGAGTGCTCACACCGCTCTATAGTATGTGACTGTTGCCCGACTTGTGGCCACGTGGGGGTTCCGGAACACAGGAAATGACATTGGTATGTAAGCTCATGCTTTCTTTTCCAAGACTTTTACCTTCCTCCCTCTCTTCTCCTGTTAAGCTGTTAACGAGGTCTGTCTTAGAAAAGACAAACAACTTTCTTATGCCCCAACTCTCTTAAATGACCTGTGGTAACATGAACATTTATGAATAAAATGAGAAACAGTGAATCCTCACTGAAAAACTACTGGCCAAAGAAAATAAGGTCGCGAGTCATATTCTTCAGCTGTTTCTCTTTTTTTCCTTTTTTCCCATGGATATCTGATTGTCCCAGCCTAAGGCAGTGGTTTCTGCTCTCTCTTTTTCCCACTCCCTATTGTTTAGTTCCCCAGAGTGCTGGGTATAGAGCACGGCTTAATAAATGTGTATTCAGTTGACAGGAGCAGGAGCCACGGGCTGAGCTGATCTCACAGTATAATGCCAGCTCTTGAATAATTGAGCATGGTTTGCGTGATTAATGCATTTATGCATTCAACTTGAATTAGCAATATCCTCTCTGCATTCTTCTTGCCCGTTTCTCTCAGCCCTCAATCAGATCTTTGCAGAAAAGCATTCCAAAAAGTGTACTTGATAATAAAACAAACAAGGGAAGGCATGTGCTAGGATAAAGATGTTAGGGGTCTATTTATTTGAAGATATGTAAGCAATTCATGTAGATGTCCTGTTTTATGTGGATACACAGAATTTAGATCTAGACAATCAATAATTTCTCAGCAGCAGTTAAGATTGAAAAATGATATATTCATGAGATGGTAACTTTATTATACTAGTCAGGGCTATTTTTTTTCTTTTTATTATGTTTCTTAAGAATGTAATGCATGCATGATGTATCAAAAAATTTCCATCCTAGGTCATAAATGATACTTTACTTCATAGAAATAACACTGTATAAGCCCTAAGCAACAGTTCCTCTTAAGTAAAATAATTCACACTGTTGCTAGAAGAAGATGATTAAGTATTTGTCTTTTTGTCACTAGAAAGAGACAAAGCTGTTTCCTGGATAATGCTTCTACCTTTTCGACTAAGGAGATAGGGACAGAGGATTAATCAGGTTTCACACGCACACCAATACAAAAGGACACTGGGCACATCCACTTAGATTTAGTATATTACACACAAGGGCAACTAACAAGATTTTTAAGACAGTGTCTTTTAGCAAAACGGTTTTTACTAGAATTATTTGATTCACACCCTTCACGGGTGTTTCTAACTACTGTTTTTAAAGCAGGCACATCTATCTACATGTCTTTTCTTACACTGTGAATGTTTTTAGACCACATAGAGAAAACTGTCATCTCTCCACTGGCCAGAAGTAGCCAGACATCCTTAATGGAGGAGGGTTGTTTTGTTGTTTTGTTGTCAGTTCTCTGGAGTCTTCTTTTATTATGATTTCTGGATCTAGTCCATAATATCTTGATGCATTTCTTTTAAAACGCTAGTTCTTGTTGCTAGGCAAATTGTAGGGACTTATACGTTCTCACTGTGGATCCTTTTAAGTTGAGTCCTCACCCACTTCTGAGCTTATCATGAGGGCTGTCTTGCTCCTTGCTAATGGCTTTCTAAACTTTGTTCTTGGCTATCTCTTGTGTTTTCTGTCTATGCATCTGGTGAAATGGGAGCAGTCAATTTAAGTTCTTATGGGAAACTAATGACTTTTGGCAGGAAAAGACTTGCTGGAAGTACCACATGAAAGACCAGTGTCTTCCGGAAGTCTTCTGACAGCCTGGTACAGAGTCACAGACTTCTTTGCTTTTCAGCAAGCTATTAGGATTAAAGAACCGCTACCTAATAAATTAGTTATATACATAATAAATGAGATATGTTTTCTAATAGTTCTTATTAATTTTTAGGATTCTAGTTCTAAAGCCGTTCCTTTCTTGATGGCCCTTGGCTCTCTTTACAGTTTCAACTCGATTACAGTTTTAGTTATGGTTCAACTCAATATTGGACCAAAATGGACACGTGACGAAGACTCATGAAATATACTGGTTTATGCGATGGAGAGCACATTCTCTTTCTGGGACTTTGGTGGATCTGCACTGGTCATTTGACAGTGACTGATGGCTTTGTATACAGCCACACACACTTCAGGGCAGTGGCCATGTTGGAATCCTTGGCTTGACATGGGTCAAATAAAATGGGGAATACTAAATAATGGTAATTGTGTTTCACATACTGAGAATTTGAAGTGTTACCTACCTTTTTACTCTTTCATTAACTTTTCTCCCCTCTGCTGACAACTGTGATTCTAAGGGGCTAACATTAGGTTTCTAGATGTAAGAAATTGTGTGCTTATTCCTAAAAAAAAATTGTTAGGAATTTTCAAAGGTAGACTGATTTTTCTGTCCGTTTAGAATGAAAGCAGGCTAGAATGGCAGCTGTATGGTATTACTGGGCAATTGTGCTAAGCACATCTGTTGCTCAAGAAAAATGGACAACAGGGGAATGGCAAAAAGCATCATACCTCATTGGAAAGGCAGGGAGTAATCCTTTGGAACAGTTCAGAAAAATATTCTGGACAAATCATGACTTTTAATTGATGTCTAGAGAGCTGATGGTACTGGCTATCCTGTTCCTTGGGCAAAAAGGAGTCTCCAGAGGAGTGGTTGGGGGACTTCTGTATCCTAAGGAAACATAGACTTTAGCCCTGGAGGTTCTGAACTTTCGTATAACTAAATTAAATAGAGACAATAAGGCTGAAGGCAAGTGGGCCAGCCTCAAATACAGCCTCTATTATAGAGGGAAAATGACGTTCACTACTTATGTGTCAATGTATGTTGAAATAATAGTAAGTAATTAAGATACTTTTTATCCTGACAGGGAAGAAGCAACATATGTTTATTTTTTTGATAGAATAGGAAACCGATGTTTAGAAAGATTGTTTCATTACGTGCCTGTGAGAGGAATGAAAACTTGGGCCTTTTGATTCTGAGGATGGTTCTGAAAGAGTTGTGCTTTGTAAAGTCTACAGAGTTTCTTGTATTGTCTGGTAGAACCCAGAACTGAACACCTGAATTTCATTTTTTGTAACTGGAAAAGTTTATTTAACTAGTTACTCAGAAATATCCCCCAACAAGCCACAAGAAAACAAAATACTTTTTTTTTTTTCTGACTAGTATTCTCAGAAACCAATTTCATGTTGCTTCAATCAAAAATATTAAGTGAGTCCTTTATTGGAGGAAGCCACACAATTTGGATCGACACTCAACGCTCTTGTCTGTGCAGTCTCTGGAAAAATCTCATGGCCTCATAATGCCCCGTCCTTCTGAAATCTCTACTAGGAACAAACAAACAGACAAACAACAACAACAATAGCAGTAACAATAGAGACACCATATCCAGATTTGGGGAGATGGCTCAGCCACTAAAGTACTTGCTGAGCAACCCAAATAGAAAAGCTGGGCATGGTGGCACACTCTTGTGATCCCATTGCTGGGGAAATGGAGACAGGTGGATTCCTTGGGGGTACTCTGGCTAGCTAGTTCAGCTTATTCAGTAAGTTCCAGTCCAGTGAGAGACTCTTTCTCCAAACAGAAAAACAAACAAGCAAAACAAACAAAAACCTCAAGGTGGACAGTTCCCAAAAGGGAACTGTAGCTGACCTCTAACCTTCTTATCCCCTTTTCAGTACTCTGGGTCTCCCAGCTCACACGTGAAAGCTACTGTACCCAGACCTACTGTTCTGTTCTTCTCTTCTTGAGGAACTTACGACCAGCCATCACCAGTACAGCCCCCACCACTGGGTTAATTGAGTGATCCTCATTAGCTTCATATTTGACATTTTAGAATGTCTTTTGCCCGTATTTTTTATATGGCTAAATATATTACAGCCAGTAAGTGATTATTAAGACTCTCTAGCTGGGAGTGATGGTGTACACCTGTAGTCATAGCTACTTGGGAGACTGAGGCAAGAGCATCACTTGAGCCCATACTGGGCAATACAGTGAAATACTTTTCAAACAAAATCAAGAACAAGACAAAAATTAACAACCAGCCACTTCTAAGGTGTACATATGTAGAAGAAGGCAGTATGTCTTAAATGTCTTAACATATAGACATTAAAAAATTCATTTTACTCAGGGCAACAGTTGGTAGGAGTAATAAAGTTACTACTCATTGAATATATTATGCATAAGATACTGTGTTGGGCATTTTTCAGAAATCTCTTCTTATTTCATAGCAACCTTTCTGGGAAGGAAATTGTTGAAGTAGGTGTCCTATGACTTCATCTTCCCTGATACCCAAGAGAATCCTCCTGGAGAGAAAAAGAGAAGTCAAATGATGTCCTTTAATCTCCTTTAACATTAACCAAAAACAACATTGGGGGTGTAGTTCAGAGAATTCAATCCTCAGCACAAAAGAAAGAGATAAATAAATAAATAAATAAATAAATAAATAAATAAATAAATAACCTCTAGGTGTTATTATTACCTAGAGGTAAACAGCCTGATGGTATTTTGCAGGAAGTTTTTATTTATTTTTTATTCTTTAGAGAGTGTCTCACTATATAGTTCAGTTCAGCTTCAAACTCACAGCAACCCCCTTGCCTATTATAGGCATAAACGATTGATCTGAATAAGAAGATAATCACATTTTCTGGATGTTTTGAGTGGTACAACCCCAGTTTACAAATGGTTATGCTAAGTGAGCCAGTATCTATGAATTTAAGAATCACAGTCCTTAGAGTGGGTGCCTTGTGTGCTGTACAACCATCTGGGGTACAGATGGAGATGTTTCATAACTTAAACGCTCCTTACTGTAGGAGACGACTTAGGGGCACAACCTGCTATTGTTCTGGGCTGGAAAGCATATGTCCAAAGGCATATCACCAGGGCATAATATATGGAGACAGAACTGTCTCAGACCACTTCCTGCTGTCGTTGGAGGCCTTAGTTGTTTGAATCTGCTAGGACCTGTGGCAGAGGGAGCTGTTGGAGCAGGTAGGACAAAGGATGCTTAGCATCTAAACTTAATAGACAGATGGCATGAGATCATCCAATCATCCAATCCCAGAAGTCCTTAAGAGGGAGGTAGGGGAGTCAATATCCATGTGTAATGACATGAAAAAAGCCTGACTAGTCATTGCTGCCTTTGAAGACAGTAGAGGTCAAAAGCCAAGGAATGCAGTAAAGCATCAAAGAAATGGATTCTCCTCCAGGATCTCCCAAAGGAACATAGCTCTGGTTTTAGCTCAGCAAGACACCTGCATCAGACTTCTGACATCCAGAACTATAAGGTAAATTTGGATTATTTTAAGATACAAAGTTTGTGGAAAGGTGTATTGGGAATAACAGAAAATCAATGCGATGCTGTATTTCCAATGTTCTTTGTAAACCCAGCCTAATGTAATTATTCAGTGGATAACAAACATTTGGGTTAGATTCCTCTGATCTGAAGTCTTCTCACTATTCCATTAGAGCTTTTGCTCTTATCAAAGGATGCTGCTGAATTTATTATTGAATTATGACCACAATTGTTGGTTTACTGACCTTATTTATAATTTTCTTCCTTGTTACATTCTTATTCCTTTACTTCTTAGTGGGAGAATCAGTTTCCACCTGTTGTGCCTAGTGTGTCTTCTCTAGGTCTTTGGATGGGGCTTAAACAATAGAAAGATCATTCTGCTCATTTGGGTTATTGGGGTAAGAATGGTTCAACTCAAGTGTAATAAAAATTAAAATATCAAATCTTATAGAAGTAAAAATGTTTTAACTGCCTGAGTAAATCACAGTAAAATTAGGTTAAAGTTTTATATAACCATATTGATACTTTAAATGATATCTTATATCAAGAACACATTTACTGTTCATGGGATTAAGATAAGAAATATTTTTTTATCAGAACAACTTTTGTTTAAACAGAAGTTGCTCCCTATCTCTATGATCCTGGTGTAATTATCTATGAGCTTCAATTTCCTGACTTTTAAGACAGAGATAATACATCTAAGTTAGGTACACATGAGGATTCATGTGGAGCACATTGTGATCTGTAAAACACTATACAAATGTCAGATGTAATAATGGTTATTGTTAGGAGAGTTGGGGAAAATATATGAGTCTATTTGAATGCACTTCACTTGCTGTATGAAGTTTGGCTGATTATCATAGCCCCAAGGAATTACTTCTGTCAGTTTTTTTTTTCAAACAGTTACTGGTTGATCAAAGAGAAATTATGAATCAATTTAAATAATACACATGACTATTAGTTTTCCCAAACTAATTTAGAGCACAGTGTTCAAAACTCATAAAATTCATTGTTTATAATAATGGTTCACAAACTTGACTATGCATCAAAAACACAGGAGGAAATTTTAAAAAGACAGCAATCCTGTATCCCATGCTGAGATTTTGTGTGTGTGTGTGTGTGTGTGTGTGTGTGTGTGTGTGTGTGTGAGAGAGAGAGAGAGAGAGAGAGAGAGAGAGAGAGAGAGAGAGAGAGAGAGAGAGAGAGAGAGAGAGATATTTGGGATCTTGCTTCATTTAGACCAATCCACAATTTCTCTTGATTTAAGGAATTCTCAGTTAATGTTATGAGCTTCACAACCATATAAAATGGCTTAAGTACTGTTGCTAGTGACATTTATATGAGGAAAAGTACTAGACTGTGAATTCACAGGCCATAAGTAGTAGCTTGCAGTTGAATTATTTGGACAGAGAATAGCAAATTCTTAATTATTCACCATGCATGCTTGGAAAAGTTGGAACTTGAAGAAACCGTTAAAAAAATAATGTAGTTCATTCTGTCTTTCCCCCTGGGTAAAGAAGCTTACACCAAGGGAAAGCAAAAGGCTCACCTAAGTTGACTGGACTAGTCAGAACACTCAGCTTGCTGTTTTCTTGAATTCAGAAAAACTTAAAAAACATAATTGAAGTTCATAAAAAGGCAGATTAGTCATCTTTGAAGACGCCTAGTTGCCTCTCTTACTAGAATTCTGAATTGCTAGGACTTTGCAGAAGTGCAGAGAGCAGTTGAGCGTTTTCTTTTTCCTCTAGACTAGTATATAGCCGATTCTGCTCAGCAAACTTCTTAAAATTCAAAGATTGGAGAAGAAATCATTGCAGTCATCAAGTATCGTACCCTACATTGTTTCTATGTGATTTTTTTTTCTGTTTCTTGTATATTACCCAGCATGGAAATTACTGCAATATTAACCCCCTCCAGCATTACTAATGGGTCCTGTTCACAGTAAAGTGGATACATCAGATGATAAAACGTTCAATGAAGACTTCACACTGAAGCAAAAGAAATCTTATCATTGTAATAATGAAGCTGTCTTTCTACTTGATGTCATACTTGGAGTTGGAGGGAGGAACCCCCTTCACAAAAGGTTTTGCAACAATATTCCAGGTTATATTTCAGGAACCATGACTTTCAGGAAGACTGTGCCTAAGCCCTTGTGTTGTGTCTCCTGAGGTAGAGTGAACCATGTTTCTTTGTTATTTCTATCTAAATTCTACATTTTTTTTTTTTTTTTACACTCGACCAGGGCTTGAGTTTCATGTTCTGCTTCCTCCATTATGGCTGCCAAGAAAAACCTGTTGAACTGATAGGAAAAGAAAAGCCTTGAGTGTTAGAATTAAGCAAGTTTAACAAAAGTTACAACTACAGAGCTGTTTATTTCCGGGAGGCTTCTGATGGAAATGTTTTTTTTTTTTTTTCCCTATTAAATTTTATAAAGAATTGGCTTCTTGGCTCTTTATCAAATTAACTTTGATTTGACAATGAAATGTGTAATAACAGAGAAGCTAGTGTTTTGCGTCTTAAGGATTAAACATGAAATTGTTATTTGAGAGAGGTTATATTAAAAGCTGAAATATTGGCATAAAAGAAATACTTACTGGGGAGGGATCAAAGTCACTTTAAAGAAACATTGAATAGTGTCCCAGATAGAGAAGATGCAACAGTAAATTGAAAGTCTTTCAAGTCTGCGGAAGCTAGACTATAAAAAAACGAATTCCACCAGCACTGAATCCAGGCGAGAGGAAAATAGCAGAAGATGGATAAGGGAGTTTGGTTCGGAAGGGTGGTCCTTAGGACTTCTCAAAGGAAGTGTTATTTATAATAGATCTATGAGATATTTGTTTCTGGGACTCTGTATTTGCTCCCATTAGCTGCTGGGGGAAGCCTCTCTGATGAAGGCTGGCGTAGGCACCCATCCTACAATAGCAGGGCATCATTTGGAATTGTATCCGGGCTATCCAGTCTCCTTTTCCCGGCCAGTCCTGCAGTGTCAGGCATGAGCTCCCCACCTTGGTGTGGAGTTCTGTCCTTCCATGGTGCCAGCAGATCCTGCTTCCAGGTTTCTGCGTTGGCATCCTTCCATGACAGACTACAGCCTGCAGGGCAAATAAACACATTCCTTCCCAATATGCTTTTGCTTACGGTATTTATCATAGCAACAGAACACGAACTCGGGCAGTTCTTTGTGAGTACAGCTGATGATCTCATAGAAATGTCAAGATTTCCCAGGTGTAGCAGGTGCATGGCTGCCCAGCTGGTAGTGAAAGTTGGAGCAGTGTATTAGAATAGCTTTATAGTGTTGTGTGGTTAAAGGGAAAGCACAACTAAATTAAAGAAGCTATGCAAAGAAAGGGACGTAGGTGCATATTCTTAGAGCATGTTATATTAGCTCTTTAATCAAACATTTCTGAGCCTTTGTTTCTTCTTATGGCTTCATGTTACCATCTGGTATCCCTTTTCTACTCCATTGAGAGTTTTGTTCTTTTCCATTTGTGTTAAGCTGTTATTGCTAGAAAGCATGGCATTTCTATATGTTACAAGTTCAACAATACGTGTATATACACATTGCTTTGTGTAACTGCTTTTAAGATTAGTTAATAAAATATGATTTATACAAAAGTAGTCTTTTATAATCACTCCCAGAATTATCTTTCTTGGTATTGCTTATTTTATATTTACGTGTCGATTTAGTTTTTTTTTTTTTTTTTAAATATTTCCTGTATAATGGATCTGACAGAAACAGACTGCCTCAGTCTGTCTAATCTGGAAATGTGTTTCTCTTGCCTTGGTTAAACAATGAGTTAAAGTCTGATACTATTATGTTCTCCTCTTTTCTAGAGTGTGCAGTTACTTGTTAATATATCCACCAAGATGTATGACCGGTGCATGTCTAATTTTAGACAGTTTGCAGCACCAAGATTACAAAGTCCGTTCCTGCTGCCTGTTAGATAACACCCGGGCAATACTCTGACTGCTTCGCATTAATGACATCCAAGTATGTTTATGTGTCTGGCTTCTTTGATTTAGCATCTTCTAAGGGTTCATCCATACCATGTCACACATTAGCACTTCATTCTTGTTTTATGGCCAGGTGATTTGCCATTGATGATGACTTTCAGTTTATATCATGTTCTGTTTGCCCATTACAGAAAATTAAAATTTACTTTTTGAGCATTTAGGTTATTTTTGTTATGCCTATTTATGTTCTATGTATAAAAGTTTTTGTGTAGCTATGCCTTCAATCCTTCTGGGTAATGTGACTAAATCACCGAATCACAAACTCAGTGCTTCAATTTTGAGAAATGGTCAAAGCTGTTTTTATAGAAGGTACCTAGTTCAGAACTGCCACTGTTGGTGCTTGGGTTGCAGTCTCTTCATATCAGCACCTACTGTCTGTGGCTGGGCATGATTCCTCTCTCATTGTTCAAATGTGTCATTCACGATTTCTGATGAGAAATCAGACTTTATGAAGGTTACCTTTTACATGATGAATCTTTTTTTCCTTGTAATCATTTCTAAAAGTTTTATCTTTCAATATTTTGCCTGTGGGATGATAAATAACAACTGTTTGCATCTATTCTAACATGGATAATCGCAAGCATCTTGCCTGCGTGGACTGTTTTCGTGGCGTGTTGGGTTCCTTAGCCATTTGATGCCATCTTCAAATACACGTTTTTCTCTTTCCTTCATTTCTAATATTCCTATTAGGTATACATTGGTGGGTTAAAGGTGGCTCACTCCCCCCCCCCAACACTCTAGGACATGTTAATTCTGATTTAACATTTTCGTTTCTATCTTGCCAATTGAACAATCTTAAGCAATTTACCTTCAAGTTGACTGTTTATTTCTTTTGGCTCCTCAAGCCACTCTTGATCCATTAGTGAAGTTTTTGTCTGTTTGGCAATTGTATTTTTCAGTCCTGGAAATTTTACTTTTATTCTCTCTCAGAGTAATTTGCATGTCCTCATTAATACTGCTTATTTAGAGCGACTGCGTTTTCCTGACTCTGTAGGTACAATCACTTGCATGTGCTCTTTGGAGATTTTTTTTTAAATAGTTGCCTGGTCTGTGTATGAGAAGTCCAACATACGATTTTCTGCAAATTTCTAGTTTCTCTGCCTACACAGTATGTGGATCATACATACATGTATCTCTGGAAGTTTCATGTGTTTGGTGGCTGGACATTTAAATTGATACATGTAATAACTATACATATATAGACAGCTCACCTGGAGGCTTGTTTTCATTTGGTGAGCTGGTTGGAGTGGTTCAAGATCCATTTCCTTTGTAATGTGCAGTGTCTGATATCTGTTCTGAAGGCACCGCCCTGGACATGCACACACACAGTTTTCCTGATGGTCAGGAATGACTGGCTTTATCCAGGGCTCTGTGTGCCTTTTTGTTATAATTGAAATCTTAAAGGTATTAAAATTTGTAGCTGATTGCACCAAGTCAAATCAACCACTAGCTGATAGCTTTACTTTTTTAAAAAAATAACAGTCTAATTTATTAAATATCCTAGTTAAAGACAATTGAAATTAATTCCTTTGACAAAGATTGTCACCATTTTTTTTTGAGAGCAGTTCTTACCCCCACCTTGGCAGAACATCTTTGTTTCAGGATCCAGAACTGATCAGAAGTGCTAGATCCTCCCTGGCGATCACATCCGGTCCCTCTCTATGGTGATGATAGTCTATTGGAAATGGAAGAGAGAGAAGCTAGAACTGTTGTCGCATTCTGGCCATGGTTACCACCTAATGTGAGGTTTCTGTAGCCCAAGGGAGGAAGGGAACGATTAATATTCCCTGATTGACACACGGTCTCTTCCTTAGGAGGATGGTGGATGTGAAATTGGGCGGGCTGGCCAGCACAGCTCAGTGATGTGTACTCGGTGGACTTCTCACCAGCAGTTCTGCGTGGTGCTAGCCTAAACATTAGGAATTGGTGACAGATCAGGTGCTTCCCAGCTGCCACGCACTGCGGAAGATAGGCTCTGTTAACGCCTTCCGGTTGTAGAGACAATGTGAACCGCGTCTGCACCCCAGGGATTCCAGGGGAGATCGGAGCTGGCATTTGGCAGCGAGGTCTGCTACAATTTAGGGTTCTCTTTGATTTTCTGCAAGGCATGACTTTTGTTGAATGGGGACAGTCGCTGTCTTCCATGCTACAGGGTCTTGTTATTGAGTTTCTGTAGATTTTCGTTTAATAGCGAGTTCTCAATTTGTTGTAAGATCTTTGTTTAGAGGCTAGAAATTTTAAATATTTTTCTGTCGCTAATTTCGAGCCTCTTAATTAATATTTCCCTGGCGGAGAGGTCACAGAGCCATTGTCAACATCCTCTCAATAAGTCAGTTCACCACAAGTATGGTGGAATCATGTTAAAAGCCTTGTATTTTTTTTTAAAGCATCTGTCTTAATTAAGTAAAGAAATTTCGGCTAGTTAGCTCACATGTAGCCTCTGTGAATACTCATAGAGCCAGGCTGGAGTATTATTGTCATTCCTGGTTTACAAAAGACAGGAGTGAATACCTGTGAGGTACATGATTGGCTAAGGGTCTGTAAGTAGCAACTGGCCTATAGGAAACCCAAGAATCATTAACCTGTTTCCACCGCATGACTCACACTTTGCTTTGAGAAGCACAAAATCTTTGGCACGTTACCCTACTGCTACTGTACATCCTTAGTAAATGAAACCCTTTTTTATGACTCCATGAACTTGATAGCTTGTGTTTTGAGGAAGACCTCCAAGGAAATTAATTCTTCATATAAATGCATAGCACGTTTATACATATACACACACTTCAATATATATGTACACACACACACACACACACACACACACACTTGACCCGGAAAGTGGTGGCTGGTCTCTCTCTGTCCCAGAAATGTTGCCTCATCTGTCAGAAGCTCAAGGTCAAGGAGTCCCTGAACCTTCACTGTCAGTAGCCCTGTCTCAGGGACTGGTACTCTCTGAGTGTCTGTGGTCCAGGTATGAATTTTCATCTTCACAGGGAAGAAAAGCGATGCACTGATCAGTTCAGTGGTATGTCTGTAACCCCAGAGTGGTGAGGTAAAGGAAGAGAGGGCCAGGCTGCTCCCTGGAGCTTGCTGACTTACCGGTCTAGACAACTGGGAGCTCCAGGTTTTATGGGAGACTCTGTCTCAAAAACAACAACAAAAAAAATAAGGTGGAGACTGTTAGAAGAAGAAACTCATGTCTACCTCTGGTTTCCATATGTGTGCATACCTGCATGCAGACAGACATGAACAATACATGCATATACCACAGGCATGCACATATGGACAAATGTACATAGCACATGCATACATATATGGATAAATGCATATACAGGCACAAATATGTGTACACAGAAATATATATTCAGTAGAAGCCATATTTTTATTTTAGGTCTTTTTGTTGTTTTTTTTAGATTAGCTGTGTCAGTCACCAGTGGACCATAGGATGACAAGGAAATATCTCACTTTGGACAATGAGTTGAAATTTTAACCAGGATCCAGGTAGGTAGGTGTGCTGGCTTGTTTTCTGTCAACTTGACACAAGCTAGAGTTACCTGAATAGAGGGAACCTTAATTGAGAAAATGCCCCCATAAGATCCAGTTGTAAGGCATTTTCTCAGTTAGTAATTGATGAGGCCTAGGCCATGGTGGGTGGTGCTATCCCTGGGTGTTCCTGGGTTCTGTTAGAAAGCAGACTGAGCAAAGCCAATGGAAGTGGGCCATTAAGGAGCACCTTTCCATGGCCTCTGCATCAGGTCCTGTCTCTAGGATCCTGTCCTGTTTGAGTTCCTGTCTTGGGTTACTTAAGTGATCAACATTGCTGTGGAAGTGTAATGGTATTTCATTACAGCAATAGTAACTCTTACTAAGACGTTAGGTATTTTAGATGCGTTGTGTACTCAGGATAGGTTTTTCAGGAGCTCAGGAGCACCTCTATTTGTTGTAGCACTAGCCTTTACGGAGTGCTCTCTGCCAAAGCACATATTAATCAAGTGCTGAGCATGGTGACACATGTCTGTAATCCCATCATTAGGGAGGTCGAGACAGGAAGATCAGGAGTTCAAGACCACTGGCTATAAAGCAAATCATAGGCTAACCTAGGCTACAAAGTAAAAACCAGTTTGAAAATAAAAATGTGAATCTGGAGTCCAGGTTCACTGATTTATTTCCATAGTTACACACGTGAGTATTTTCACACCCACACCACCTGTATCTATCATTATATAAATTGATCTCCCTTTGTGTATTGTCTTGTTCTTACCGATATGCAAATCTTACATTGTTAAAATTTCAATCAAAAAGATCTTGTTCCATAAGTACTATGTTTAGACCAACGGATTTTTTAGTCTAGATGCACACACACACACACACACACACACACACACACACACACACACTTTTTATTTTGTAAATAAAGAAAAACAATATACTTTTCAAAGTTTAATGTATTTCAACAGGATCTTGCTACGTAGGTGAGGTTAGCCTGGACCACAACCTCCTTAGTGCTGCAATTACAAGCTTGTGCCATGATGCCAGGTTAGACCATACTTCAAAGAATTCATTATTGTACTTGGTAGAATTTTGGCACTGGAAGCAATCAATAATCAATCTTATTGTTTAATTTTCACAGAAGAGGATATAGAGGTCCAAAGAGGCTACCTGACCTGTTAAAAAGAAAATTGAAAGAACCACAGGATTAGGAGAATCATTTTTCCAGCCCCTTGGTGCTTTCTTACATTTTGAACAAGACGCTACCAACAGTTATCACCTAGAAAAACGCTAACCAAGCATTAACCTCTTCATTCTGATTGGTCTAGATTTAAGTGAGTATTTTGGTCTTTAAACATCTGCTCCGGGAACACCTAACCATGTGGTGGGAAGACTACATGGAGATCTCTTTCCTGGAAGGTTTTGTTAGCCTGAGACACAAACAAAAAGAGCTGATGGTCTGTCTGCACGCAGCACGTGTGAAGCCCACCAAGGAAGGTTTCTGATTGGCCGCAGCCTCCTGGGTCTCAGTGGGCCTCATTAATTTGATGCACTTTGCTTCTGTGACAACAGGACACTGTCCTAGTCAACTACCCTCGCCTGCATGTCTCAGCGTGTCACACTCCACTCTTGATATTTTAGGGGAGATATTAAGCGGGGAGAGAAACGCGTCATCAGACAGAGCCAACCACAGATTTGCTTTCTTTTTTCAACCAGTAGAACATGGACAGTCCTTCAGATACATGCGGGCGAATTTATGCATTTAAAATGTAAAGCTCGCTTTACCATCCTTTATGGAAACATCCAAATTGCAAGGGAGTGGTTTGAGGCACTTGTATGTTTTCTCTTTTCATGAGTTTGTATTCCGTTCTGTTTCCGTGTGTAAAGATGGTCAGAGCTTACTTCCACGCTGACATAATACCTCCCTAGTTCTTCATTTTTTTTTTCTTACTTTAGAACTAGCAAAAACTGGACTTTCTATTCCAACTAATATGCCCAGAAGGTCATAATTTCCATTGTGTCCTTCAGTTTTAAAATAAATTCGAGATCCCCCTTAGCTAAGCAAAAAATCCTTATGCTGGGTCTATTTTAGTAAAAGACAGCTTTCACTGTGAACGAGCTAAGAATCCACTGTTCGCTTAAATTTTCTGTTCAAACACGATCTTCTAAAAACTTAGCTTCCTTTTCTTTTGGATTCATTATTTCCCTCATGCCTGGTATTTGGAAAGTTCTCTTCCTCAATGCTCTTGTGCTGTTTATTATGATCTGTCAATTGTTATAAGACTTATCCATTTGGCTCAAATGGATCAAATGCTTTTCTTAAAAAAAAATTGTTTCATCACCTTGTTGAGTTTGTCCACATACGGACTTCTTCACCTGTTTATCCAGCCCGTAGCCTTACAGCTGCCTGGTTTCTGCCTCCATCAGTGAGAAAATATGTCCCTGTCGGCAGCATATGAGGGTTTGACTTTCTATAGTTCTTTACCAACACTGGGTACTGGTTGTCCTTTATGAGATGGTACTGCTTAAGACAATTTCACTCCTAATTGCCCATTACTAGTATTAGAAATATTAGCGGCTCGTTTAAAAAGGATTTATTCACAAATATACAATCTATTGGATTCAAGCACAAAATCCACTGGCCTTTATATTCATAAAAGCTGTGTTCTAGTTACTTTTCTGTTTTCTGTTTTCTGACCAAATCAACCCAGGGAGAAAAGGGTTTATTTGGCTTATACTTACCAGTCAGGGTGCAGCATTTAGGGAAGTTGGGGCAGGACTGGATAATTCCAGTTCCATCCATTTTTCCAGTTCCATCCATTTTTCCCACAAACGAAATCATTTCATTTTTCTTTATGGCTGACTGCATTTCCATTGTGTACATACGCCACAGTTTCTTTATCTGTTCGTGTCTGATGGTTACACTCTTTTGGCTATTGTCAGTGGTACAGCAGTAATCAAAATATCCAAGTGTCTCTGTGTTTTGACGGAAAGCCCGTCAAGTGTACAACTCCAAAGTGATACAGACAAGTTGTATGCATCTCATGCTTTCCACTGTGATCTCCACGGTGGCTGCATACGCTTTTACTCCCACGAGCAGTGGAGATGGGGTCCTCTTCCCTTATACCCAGCATTTGTGTTCTTATTGATAGGCCTTCTGACTTCTTGAAGAAGTTTTACTTTATGTTTCCCCGATGGCTAAGGATGTGGAACACTTTTTCAAGTACTTATTGGTCATATGCATTATTTTTTGAAAACTGTCTATTCGATTAAACCATTTCATTGGATAATTTGTTTATATGGGTACGAGAGCCCCGTTTACGAGTTGTGTCATCAACAATGTGTAGGTTTTCCCTCCTCAAATCAAAGTAATCCCCCACAGGTATGCCTAAAAGCCCATCACCCAGCCCCGTCTTCCGGATTATGTCATGTTATACCAACCATCACAGACATTGCTTGTTTTTTATGTAGGGGCTTGTGCCTAGCCTTGTTCCATCTTGTTATGCCCTGTTTCAGTGGTAACCCTGGGAGGCCTGTTCTTTTCTGAGGGGAAGTGGGGGGTACAAATTTCAGAGAGGGAAGATGGGAGGGAGATGGGAAGAGGGAAGGAGGAAGGTTAGCGTTTGGATGTTTTGTACAAGAGAAGAAAAAATAAATTAAAATAAAAAACGTTTTTCCTGCCTGCCTTCTTTCCCTCCATCCCTCCCTTCCTCCGGTCCCTCCTTCCTTCTTTTCTTGTTTCTTTCTTCCATAGTGTCTTATTATGTAGCCCAGGCTGGCTCGGAGCTTGCCTCTGCCTCCCACCTGCTGCTACTACAGGTGTAAGCTACCAGAACTAATGTACTCATTACTTTTCATGTTACTATAACAAAATGCCTGACAAACCAACTTGAGGGAAGGGCAAGACACGGCGATAAAACTGCGAGGAGACTGGCCCCGGTGAATTCTCAGTCAGGAGGCGGAGAGGGATGAATGTTTATTGCTACTTTTTATTCATGCTGAGACTGCAGCCCAAGGAACGCGCCACCCACACGCAGAGTGGCTCTGCTCGCCTCAGTTAAACCTCTCCGGAAATGTTCTCAGAGAAACGCCCAGGTTCGTTTCCATGGTGATGGTATATTCCATCAAGGTAATGATTGACATAACTCATCGCACAGTATATAGATTCCTAGGACACTTATTTTATCTTTAACTATTATGCTTTCCACATATACCCATATGTTTATAGGTAGCTGTAATTTATATTTTTGCATCATTGTATGAATAGATGCAATTTTACTTGTTTTTCCTCAGTAAATGATATTTGTTATATTTCTATTTTTGTGCCATAAGAACTTTTCTTATAGATTGGTGCCTAGCCCAGTTGTCATCAGAGAGGCTTCCTGCAACGGCTGATGGGAGAAGATACAGAGGACCATGGCCAAACATTGAACAGATCTCTGGGAACACCATAGAAGAAGGAGAGGAGGGATTTCCGGGACCAGAGAGGTCCAGAACAGCAGGAGAACACACCCCACAGAGGCAACTGACCAGGACTCATAGGGCCTCACAGAGACTGAAGCGGCAGATACAGACTTTACATGGGTCTGTGCTAGGTCCCCTGCATATATTTTATGATCGTTTTTCTTAGTGTTCTTGTGGGACTCATAAAGTCGGAGTGTGTGTGCGGTCTCTGACCCTTTTACCTACCCTTGGAACCCCTGTCTTCCTGCTGAGCTGACTCCGTCAGCCTTGATGTAGGGCTTGTGCCCAGCCTTGTTCCATGTTGTTATGCCTTGTTTGAGTGGTAACCTTGGAGGCCCGATCTTTTCTGAGGGGAAGGAAGCAGGTGTGTGTGTGTCTGTGTGTGTCTGTGTGTGTCTGTGTGTCTGTGTGTGTATGTGTGTCTGGGGGAGATGGGAGATGTGGAGGGAGGGGGCCTGGAGTCAGGGTGTATTGTGTGAGAGAATAAAAAATAAATGAAAAGAACTTTTCTTGTATATTTTGTAAACAGAACAGTATTTTTGTTAAGCACTTTTACTTTACTTTTAATAATTGCTTTTATAATTTCATTATATTCCTTTCCTTGGATGAGAGTTTATCAACGCAAACTTAAGTAATGTGTGTACTTTTAAGAAACACCATGGGAGATAATTCCTGTACTTTAAATCACCAATTTGCCCTGGGTGCACAGACCTGCGCAGACTTTGACTCTGTTCGGGAGAACTTTGGCTTCTCTCTTGTCAGTTTGAGGTCTGCTTTCACCTTAAAAGCCCTCAGTTCCCTGGAGTCTTTCTGACTACCCTAGGTTACAATCTGGGACCCCAAAGCCCTGGGACAAGCTTCTATTCTCCTCTAGATTTCCCAATTCAAAGGTACCTATTATGTTCATATTTGTGTTCATTTTTTAGCTTACAATGTGACTGACGTCTACCAACAATGAGATTTATAGACCTACGCCTTGTTCTAGCTTTAAACCCAGCTCAGCGCCTGAGAGGAGTAAGATGCTCTACAATTTCAAATAAGCAAGTAATAGAAAGGATTTCTAATCTGTTTTCTCCTGTTCATCTGAACTATCAAAAGCAACTATTTTAAACACTTTCAGGCCAGGTCTTTTAATATTGTGACTATGTGTGAGAGATTAGCAACACACTAAACAAACCAGGCCTCCAGCCACTCCTTGGCCCATGGCGATGCGGTTCACAATGACAGCTATTGATTCCGACCATTAGGCTGCCAGGCAAGCCAGCAATAATTGCTTTAGGAACTTGATCCATAAATATTTCCTGTTAATTTCCCAGGAGTAAAGCCAGCTGTTCCCCCTCTCTTAACAAAAAATTAAGAGAGCAGGTGGATATTACCATATTTATAAATGATACAAAAAAATATTTACTTGGACTTGGGATAGAGAAGAATAAAAAGCCGAATACAAAGGTTTTCAAATCAGAAGATTTTAATTTGCAATATGAATAAATAAAGACCAAGGTAGAACAAAAGCATAAACGAAACACCTTCCCATTCTATTTTGAGTCTTATTATCTTTTCAAGGTTTGGTAAATTCTACAACATCTAACTCCCTTATGACTCAGACAAAGAAACAAAGGATAAGTAAGCAATTTTTGTTTCTTTATGAATATCAGATCTTTAAAAAGATATTTAACTTTTTTCCCCTGGAATTCTGCCCTTTTAAACATTTTAGTCTATGAAACATTTTGTTTATGGAACATTGTGGTCTCTTGGGTTCACTCTCCTCCCCCTCCTCCTCCTCCTCCTCCTCCTCCTCCTCCTCCTCCCCCACCCCCCTCTCCCTCCTCCTTCTCCTCCTCCTTCTCCTTTTTCTTCCTAGGTATTGTAGTTATGAATTTTGTATTTCAATTTGGCTAGGTCTTGAGACTCAGGTATCTGATCAGGCACATCTAGACGCAGCTTTGATGGTATCTAGTTCATATGAGTTTCACATTTCAAATAGTTTCTGGAAAAAAACAGATTACCTCCCAAGAAGATGGAATCCTGTGTCCAGATCGCATCAGGGCTTCAACAGCAGCCCCAACTCTACCCGGGTCCCCACCCTTCTGTTCTGTCCACATCCTTTGGACTTGCCAGTTCCCATAATCATAAAAGCCAGTCTTTAAAAATAAATCTCTTTCTTTCTCTATCAGTCCTAACTTAATGATAGACTTCTGAGAAATGCATAATGAAGTAATGTGGTCGTGTGGTGAACATCACTGTCCATTTATGCACACAAAGATGGTTGTGATATCACTAGGTGAAGCAATCTTATGTATGTGTGTATATGTGTATGTGATATAGTCATGTATGAGTCTCCTCGTCATGTACTTCATGACTTTGTATAAACATTTAATTGGTAGGCATCTACACTGATTGAGAGCTTGGAAGTAGGAGTCAGTTGGGAAGATGCCTTGCCTGATTTGGAGTTGAATAATATTCCATTGTGAAAATACACCATATTACCATTACCCATTCATCAGTTAATGGATATCTAGGCTCTTTTCATTTCCTAGCTACTGCTTGCTATCCAGAGCAGTAATACATGTCAATAAGCAAATGTCTCTGTAGCTGGGGACTAAATACAGGCCTTGTAATACTAGCCAAACACTGTACCACTGAACTACATCTTCAGTTACTGGCTTTTTGTTTGGAGGCATGGTCTTTAGATAAAGAATAGCCTTAAACTCACTATACTGCTTCAGCTCCCAGGTGCTGGAATTATACTCAGGTAAAAACCATGGAAGGGATAACTTTTTAGCATATTTTTTTTTCAACAGATTTAAGAGATTGGAAATCTCTTTTGTGCACGTTGATATAACTGTATAATCATTCACATTATTTACATTTTAAGTTCGTTAGGTACTCCAGAAAGTACGACTGCTACAAAAGGAAATTATAGAATTTCCCTTTATTGGACATGCTTTAATAACTGCTATTATGTCAGTATCTTCTTCCTTTCCAGGAACTTTGTTGTATTTACAGGTCTCAAAATTACCCATAAATATCAAGCTTTATTTTATTTTAAATGTATCTGAAATGATTAAGAGTAAAATTAGGTACACTATTTCTCCTTTAAGACATCTAGTGTAGTGGAAACTCACAGAAACCTATGAGGGAGACCCTTGTAAGGATCCCTAGTAATCAGGGATAGGGACCTGAACAGGCCATCTCCTGTGGCAGGTCAAGGCTTCCATTGGTAAGGCTGGGACACCAACCTAGCCACAAAATCTCTGACTTATCACCTCTCCTCCCTGCAAGGTCCTCATTGACAACAGAAAGGCAGAATTCCATGCCAAAGGAGGAAATCCTGTAGTAGTACACCTACTGTGGCAGATCAGCAAAGAAGACATGGAGGTACTTTCATAGGTGCAAACTCTGTCAGATCTCAGCAGAAGGAACCACTATCATGGCCAGCATCATACAGGACAGTGGAACCCTGAGGGTCTGGGCTCAGGTGTTCTTATTGATACAGAACTCCTCAGGTCTACTGATAGCATGTGCAGATCATAAGCAATCAAACACCCCCCACATAAATCCAACACCTGCAGACAATACAAAACACCAAGACCTAGGCAGCCCCTCCCCCAACACTGCACAAGACAATTATTTTATATACACGTAAAAATAAACTTCTACAACAGAACACCTGCCAAAAGCTATAGGACAAGACTATAGGCTGGATAACCCAGAAATGATTTCTAATGATGTCATGCTCTGCTCATAGATCAGTACCAAACCCAGTTCTCACCATAGAGGCCCATCCAGCACCTGAGAGGAGCATATGGAGATATGGTCTTGGCTGTTTGGTGTTTTGGTGCTTTTTGTATCTGTATAGGCATGTCTTTCTTTAGTTTGGTGAAATTTTCTTCTGTGATATTGTTGAAGATCTATTCTTTGTTACTGACTTGGAATTCTTCTCCCAAATATTTGCCTATAATTAGAAAAAATTTTCTTTCCACGGTGTCCCGCATTTCTTGTATGTTCCTTTCCTGTATTTTAAACTATTCTTTCATATCTCTTGGCTATTTAGTCTAGATCCTCTACTTTATCTTCTAGTCCTGATATTCTATTTTTGGCTTGATTCATTATACTTGAGTTTTCTAGTTTAATTATC
Source organism: Cricetomys ansorgei (assembly GCA_026225945.1). Taxonomy (NCBI): domain Eukaryota; kingdom Metazoa; phylum Chordata; class Mammalia; order Rodentia; family Nesomyidae; genus Cricetomys; species Cricetomys ansorgei. The sequence goes on along the minus strand of JAMJFZ010001232.1, from coordinate 2,277,987 downwards.
TGATTTTTCAAATCCACCTGCATTTCAGCTTGAGTCCCCTTCAATGGTTCTATCTCTTTCCTGAATTGTGTTATGAAGTCCTGTTGTCATTCTCATCAGTCTTATGTCCGTGTTTTCTTGGACATAACTCAGGTGTTTATTAACATGTGAAAGTCAAGGGTATCACTGAAGTTCTCCAGAGGAATTAAGACTTTCCCTCTTCTTAGACATCATTATAAAATAAACATATCTTAATTCTGTGGAAATTTCTGAAAACTTCATTGCTTTTTAAATGTGTTTACCAAGTGGATAGGTGGGTAATTTTATGGAATATTAAGCATATTATAAAACTATTAATGTAGAGACTCATGTGGACATTTACATAATTCATATAGTCCAGAAATGGACTGGATACATGTTTAAACGTGGTATGTGTTGAATTATTCAGTAAGGGATGTTAAAAGAACAACACAGCCATCTGGAAATAATAAAGTTGAATCCAATAACAATTTTATATAGAGCAAAGAATTTGATGTAAAAATTGAACTTCGATGGGCTAGAATTAAACAGGAGAAAACAGAAAAAAAAGCCTTTTGGAATAAGAAAGCATTTCTAAATGTCAGATAAAATGAAGAGCAGCAAGACATTATTCGCCAATCTGACTAAACATAGAGCATTTGTGTGGCAGTAACCATCAACAAAATAAAAATATTAGAAGCTTAGAGGGAATATTTGTAACTCATATCACAGTCAGAAGCACACTTCTTAACCTGCAAATACTTTCTATTTATTAAAAAGAAAATAACAAAAAATGCAGAATGAAAAAGCAAAGGCTATACACAGTTGCCAGAAGGTATTGCAACTTATGAGCGTACACCTTGATACAGTCAAAATTAAGCCTCAATATAAAAGCCACAGTGAATTAGGTTGCCACACATTAAAAATTAGGTAATGCAAGCTTGCATTTCTGTATTATATAGATCGATAATAGAACTATTCAGGGTTGCTAATGGACTTGCTGTGCTTCTGTTATGTTAGGCGTTGTTCTAAGAATTCCCCATTCACTTATTGACTAATTCCTTACAACATTCCTATGAAGAAAAATGATTATTTCTATTTTTATATGGCCAAGTCAAAGTCTAGAAAGATAAGCAGCTTGCCCTGTCACAATGAACGTAATTGCTGCACTTGAGTACTATTCTCCTAAAGGAGGGTGATAAAATTCAAACACACAGTTTTTTGAATCCTGAAAATGTATCCTCAGGATTTTACCCCAAAGAATTATCCATGTGCACAAAATGTTGGATATGTATATATTTATTATAATCTTGTCTGTGATAGCAATAGATTGGGAAGACATGTTCGTTAGTGAGGTTGTTATACACACGGGTGCAATTATACCACGGGCTCCTTGGAAGCTGAGAGCAAAATGGGGAAAATTTTCAATGTTTTCATCTGTTTCTAAACCATCATGTGTGTACCTTCATGGATGTGAATATATCCATCATCTGTGTGTATGTGTGCTCATGTCATATTAGAGTATCTCTGGAAAGATTTATAGGATTTGATAATTGTATCTTCCTTGGGAAGATAAATTAGGGAGAAAGAAGTGATTTATTTTCCATTGTGTATTCCCAAAGGGATCAATACAAGATATTGTAAAGCAATTAAGAATGCATTGTCCATTCAAAATGAAGCCCATTGACAAAAACAAAAAAAAAAACCCAAAAAAAAACAACAAAAAAACCCCAACTAGATATGTCAGGTATCAAATGTGCTTTAAAAAAAGGCTGCATAGTTCCTGTTGGCTTAAGACTCACTATATATAGCCTATGCTGACCTTGAATAGAAAGTCACTTCCTCATGTATGTGTTTGTGTTTGTGCATGGGATACATTTACTTATGTGCAGCTGTCCATGGAGGCCAAAAGAAGGGACTAGATTCCCTGGCACTATAGTTGTGAGTTCTTAACATGGGTGTTGAGAACCAAACTCAGGTCCTTTTCAAGAACAGTATTTGCTCTTCTTAATCACTAAGTCACCTCTCCAGTTACCCCTACCATTTCTTTTCTAATAAAATTTAGAAATCCAAATATTCTTGCTTTGTTTCTAGTCCCAAGAGGGTATAAGACCACATGCATTCCTCCTTTATTAGAATCAGATACTCCTCATCCTTCTCTTTGCTCAAGCATAGAAGTGATGGCAGCACCTGTAGATGTAGACATAAGCGTTGATTTATTTAATTATTCTCATGGGTTCATGGCAGAGGACAGTTTACACTTTGCTAATCAATCCCCAATCCTAGAGGATATCAGCCTCCATATAATCTAATCTGAAAGATGCAAGCTGGGACCTAGAAGTCTTCAGCTGTTTCAGCCTCTGTGCAATCTAATCTTCAAACCTAAACCTGGAATGTTTCCGCCTCCAAGACTTACTGCTGACTAAGCTCACTCTATCTGTCTTCTGAACTCTGAACTGTAAATCATAAACCATCTGCTTCTGACTCTCTGCTTTCTCTCTTAGATTACTCTGGATTGGCTCTCCTCTTCTTGGCTTCTCCTGAACTGAATTGTCTATGAGATGACTGCATTCAGACTTCCTGACTGAACTAACTCTCTGCTCTGCTTCTCTCTGAGCTCTGGCTCTTATCTGCTTCCTGTCTGCTTCCGCCTTGCTTTCTCTCGGAGCTCTCATTTCACACTCTGCTTCTCCCTTGCTTCCTTCTCTGGACTCTGAACTCTACATCCTGCCTCTACTCTCTCCTTCTACCTCTGAGCTCCACCTCCACCTCCCAAATTCTGGGATTAAAGGTGCACACCACCACTGCCTTCTGAATTGGGAATAAAGGTGTGTATGCATTGGAATTAAAGGTGTGTACTAACATCTTTTCTGCCCTAAAGTGGCCATGCTGCTGGATTAAAAGATTAAATATTTCTCTACAAGCAGAAACAGAAAAGTAAAACAGAGAAGGAATAAAAGATAGAAATGTTTCATTTTCAAAAATACAGCAATAAACTAAAGAAAAGAAAGCATACTTGAGCTAGATTCAGAAGCACTATCTAGGGAGTCCAGAGGGAAGCACAGCAACCCAAAAAGAATCCGAGCCATTAAACAAGGAGATAATCATTAAACAAGGAGATAATCTTACTTTAAAAAGGAGAGCATTCTTAATTTCCATAAATATATTGTTTAAAAATACATTTACTTATTTATGTTGTTAGATGAGCTTTCTGTTGTTAACTATTTGCAGCCACATCTTTCTCAGCCTCTCATTTTTTAAAAAATCCATTGTATATTTTGAGACCATAGTGGAAAAGAACAAATTACTTGACATCAAATATACTTCCCTCCCCAGGGAGCAGGAATGCAAGTGATCCTTACAAGGTACACTATGGCCTGCCAGGCTGCTATATGTGCATTTACTTGCTTATTTTCAAATTCTAAATCATGGTTCTGGAAGATTTTAGAAGATAGACTGCTTACCACATCATGTACTTCATAGCTGAGAAGTATTTAAATATGTTAAACACTTAGTATTTTGAATTTGTATGCGTGGGTGTCAATTTATTATTCATGAAGTGTGGAAAACCATTTCTATGATACAAACTAGATAGATATTCTAAAACTATAGATAGCTTTATTTTATAGGCAAAATTTAATGAGACATTGTTTGCAAAATTTGATATTCAAAAACAATAAGCTATTTTCATAGATAAAATGTGAAAAAAGCAAATTTTATTTCTTACATTTACTTTATACTTGAAAGCAGTATAGTAAAAAGGTATACATTTATAATGAATGTCATTTAAAGTCCATAATTTGATAGTTTACAAACCTGATACAATTAAATTAAATTTTAAAAAGAAAGATATTTTAATTATTAAGATGTTTTATGCAGATGAAAGGTCAAATGTGCACACTTCAACATTTCAAATACAGAATAGTTTCCTTTCCTTTCTTTTTTTCTTACTTTCTTCTTCTACTTTTTTTTTTAAGTCTTAAATTGTTGCATTTTGGATTTCTTTCTTTTCAAAGAACATATAGCTAGATTTAAAAAAATACTCTGTCTTCAGAATTTTTGACTTATAATACAAATTCATTCTGCCTATAACTGTTATAATTAATCATAAATTTAGACCAATTTATTTAGTCTTTATTTAAATTTATACTTCTTATTTACTTTTAGTTATTATTTTACAGAATGACATTGGTATCTGAGTAGGTTTTTTTCCTTTCTTCATCCTTCCTTCCTTCCTTCCTTCCTTCCTTCCTTCCTTCCTTCCTTCCTTCCTTCCTCTCTTCCCATTTATTGAAAACAGATTCTTTTTTCATGCAGTATATCCTGATAACAATTTTCCCTCTCTCTACTCCTCCCAGTTCCTTCCCCCCTCCTCTCTATCCATTCCCTTCCCTTTCATTATAAAATAACAGGCTTCTATCAGAAAACAACCAAACATAACAAAATAAAATATAAGATAAAACAAAAAACATCACACTGGAGTTGGACTAGGCAAACCAACAGAAAGAAAAGAGTCAAGGAGAAGGCATAAGAATCAGAGACCCATTCCTTCATACACACAGGAATCCCAGAAAAACAAAACAAAACAAAACAAAACAAAACAAAACAAAACAAAACAAAACAAAAAACTACTAAATTGAAAGCCATAATAGCACAGTAACACAGCAGGCCCTGTGATTGCTGCTTCAGTCTCTGTGAGTTCATCTGAGCTTTGCTCACTTGATTTAGAGGACTTTGCTCTCTTGGTTTCCTCCATTCCCTCTGGCTCAAATACCCTTTCTGCCTCTGTGAGCTCTGAGGGGAGGGATTTGGTAGAGACACCACATTTAGAGCTGTGTTTCAAGTTTTCTTTCCCTTCATGTTGTCTGTCTGTGGGTCTCTGTATTTGTTCCCATCTGCTGCAGGAGGAAGCTTCTCTGATGCTGGCTGAATAAGGTACTGGTCTATGAGTGTGGCAGAATGTCGTTAGGAGTCATTATATTGTTACTTTGTTTTTGTTTTTTTTTTTTTTTTAAGATCCATCGTATTTGGACTTACCCTAGATCTCTGGGCTATATAGCCTCTGGTTCTTGGTCACCTAAGCAATATTTGGTATGGATTCTGTTTCATGGAGTGGGCCTTAAGTCAAATTAAATGTTGGTTGGCTACTCCCACAAGCTTTGTGTCTCATTTCTCTAGCATATTTTGGAGGCAGGACAGAATTGTAAATCAAAGGTTTTGTGGCTTGGTTAGTGTCTTCAGGAAGCCTGCAGAGTACCTTCCCATACCATAGACATTAGCATGTAGGCGTAAAGGTTCCATGTAGGCGTAAAGGTTCCATGTAGGCACCCATTCGACTTTTCCATGTTAAATGAATTGAGTGGGTGTTCTCTTCAGCAATGGTGCCTCGTTGGCAGTTTGTAGAGAGCAACCTATTCTCTTGGCAACATCCTGGGTTGTTTGGGGGGATTTCCATGGGACCCCTTTGGCCAACAACTCAGTTGAATGTAACCCAATCCCAGTGCTAGAAGCTTTGTTTGGTGACAAGAGATGGCCAGTTGGAACTCTGTCTTCCCCATTACTTGGAGATTTCATTAGGATTATATATTTCATCTTTATATATTTTAGGAAGTTTATTTCATTTATTTTATATGGTCATATATTTTAGTTTCTGCTGAACTAGGTTTCCATATCACCTCTTTAATCCCCTCAATTCTGGCTGTCTCTCCCTGCATTCCCTTCCTCAACTCCTCTCACTTCCCCCTACCCACCTGATCCTCCAGTTCCAGTCCCACCCACCCCCAGTCTACCCATAAAAGCCTATCTATCACCCCCAGGGAGATCATGCATCTCCTCTAGTCCCTTCCTTTATATCTTAACCTCTCTGGGTCTACAGGTAGTAGTTGGGTTATCATTTACTTAATGGCTAATATCCACATATAAGCAAACACATACCATATTTATCTTTCTGCATCTGGGTTACCTCACCCAAGATGGTTTTGGCAAGTGCCATCTATTTGCCTGAAAATTTCATGATGTCATTTTAAAAAAAAAAACTGAGTAATACTCTATTGTGTAAATGTATCATATTTACTGTATCTATTCTTCTGTTGAGGGGTGTACATATTGTTTCCAATTTCTGGCTATTATGAATAAAGTAGCAATGAACATGGTTGAACAAATGTTCTTGTGGTAGAATAAAATGTCCTTTGAGTACATTCCCAAGAGTGTTATAGCTGGATATGGGGGTAGATCAATTCCCATCTTTCTTAGGAGATTGACTGACTGACTTCCATTGTGGCTATGCAATCTTGCTACCCCCAAGCAATGGGTGTTTCCCTTATTTCAAATTCTAGCCATTGTTAGCTCTCGCTTATATTATAGTTCTTAGCCATTCCAACAGGTGGAAGATGGAATCTCCAAGTGTTTTGATTTACACTTCTCTGATGGCTAAGGAAGCTGAAAAAAAACTTTGTTTCTTGGTCATTTGAGATTCTTCTATTGAGGATTCTCAGTTTAGATCTGTACCCCATTTTTAACAGCATCGTATGTTTTCTTGATATCTAGTTTTTGAATCCTCAATGTATTTTGGATATTATTTCCCTACTGGATGTGTAGTTTATAAAAATCTCTTATCAGTCTGTGTGCTGACATTTTTCTTTTCTCCAAATGACACTGTCTTACAGAAGCTTTACAGGTTCATGAGGTCCCATTTATTAATTGTTGTCCTTGGTGTCTTCATTAATGGCGTTCTATTTCCAAAGTCTCCTGTGTGTTCAAGGCTATTCCCTACTTTCTCTCGGGTTCAGTGTGTCTGATTTTATGTTGAGGTCTTTGATCTATTTGTAGTTGAGTTTCTTGCAAAGCAATAAGTATGGATCTATTTGAATTCTTCACATGCAGCCAGCAAGTTTGACTCGCACCATTTGTTGAATATAATGTGTTTATAAATCCACATACCTACAGACACCTGATGTTTTATAAAGAAGCCAGAAATACACACTGGAAAAAACATATTATATTCAACAATTGTATCCACAATTTCTTCAGGACTTGTGCGTGCAGGGAGTTGGATTTTGTCAAAGGCTTTTCTGCATCTAATGAGATGATCATTTTTTTTCAGTTTGTTTATATGATAGATTACAAGGATTGTTTTTTGTATATTGAATCATCCCTGCATCCCTGGGATGAAACCTACTGGATCAAGGTGAATGCTCTTTTTGATGTGTTCTTAGATTTGCTTTGTAAGCATTTTATTGAGTATTTTTGCATCTATGTTCATGAGGGAAACTGGTTTGTAACTTTCTTTCTTTGTTGGGTCTTTTTGTGGTTTGGATATCAAGGTAACTGTGACCCCATAAAATGAATTGGGTAATGTTTCTTTTGTTTCTATTTTGTGGAATAATTTGGGGAGTATTTGCATTAAATCTTGTTTGAAAATCATAGAATTTTGTGCTAAAGCCATCTGTTCCTGGGCTTTTTGTTTGTTTGTTTGTTTTTTAGGTTGAGAGACTTCTAATGACTGTTTCTATTTCACCAGGAGTTACAGGTCTGTTTAAATTTCTTATCTAATCTTGATTTAACTTTGGTACGTATTGAGAAAATTATATTTCTTTTAGCTTTTCCAATCCAGTGGAATACTGTCTTTATTATTTTTTATTATTTATTTCTTTATCGTTCGCTGGATTTCCTCAATGTTTGTTGTCAAGCTACTACTAAAAGATGTCTCCTTTTCCTTTTTGTAAGGTAGGCACGTAGGGCTGTGCGCTTGCCTCGTAGGCCTGCGTTCACCGTGTCCTGTAAGTGTGGGTATGTTGGATATTCATTTTCATTCAATTCTACAGCATCCTTAAATTCTTTATTAATTTCTGTCTTGACCCATTTTTCACCCAGTAGAGAGTTGTTCAGTTTCCATAAGTTTGTAAGCTTTCTGTCATTTTTGGTGTTGATATCCAGCTTGATCCATGGTAGACAGTTAGAATGCAGGGTACTATTTCCATTTTGTTGTATCCTTAAACTGGATCAGTGTTGAAGTATGTTTTCAATTTTGGAGAAAGTTCCATGAAGTGCTAAGAGGAAAGTTTATTCACTATAGTGAATAAATTCTGGATCTTTGATGAATCTAGACACAGTAAGTCATGACCATGGCTAAAATGTCTCTACTGCTGTGTCAAGAATGTGATCACCTCCTTTCTCTGCACTTGCCCTCTACTCAGTCTGACCTTTCCTTTGACCTTTGGTGCTACCCAAGGGCCTTGATCACTTGATCATTTAATCTTCTTAATGTTTGCACTTGCTCATTGCTTTGTTCAGTTAATAGTTCTCAGGACAGTGAGTTTATTAAGGCATTATGCTTGATAGGGTTGGAGGATATAAAGGCATACGAAGTGCATTCACTGATCTAAAATCTCCTTCTCGAATCTACCAACTGACAAGTTTTCAGAAGCAATAAGAATAAAGTGATTGATGCTGAAGATAAACCAGGAGACCTTCCAACATTCCAACATAGTTTACAGAAACTATAGAAGGCAACGCCTCGAAAATGAACACTAAAACTCACAAAGATTATGATGTATAGACATGTGGAAATCCCATTGCTTAATACCAGTGTAACACACACACACAAGGGGGGAGAGGAAGGAGGAAAGAGAGAGAAAGAGAGGAGAGAGAGAGAGAGAGAGAGAGAGAGAGAGAGAGAGAGAGATCTTTTATCACCAAAAGATTCTCTTTGTTATTTAAGTCTCCTCTCTGTGCTGTGGCATGTGTCCACTATAACCAAGTGTCCTACATACTTCGTCAACCAAACACAGAGACCAGGCTGAGGAAAGGGCACAGGTCATCACTAACACCCCTGTGCCCAAGCATCTCCTCAACTGCTGCAGATTGCACACCACTTGAAATGTGGTTCAGCCACAGCAGTCTTAAGAAGGTGGCTTGGTTGACTTTGCAGATATTTTTGTTCCTTTCATCTGAATTTCTTTGAAATCCAGCCAAACATTCCCTTCATCTCCTTCCCTGGTTGTTTGCAGCACTCTAAAAGCTCAGTACACAGAAGATCCTCTCACCTCAGGATTACAAAACAGATAGCGTTTTCTTATTACAGTCTTTAAGAAGCCACCACTGACACATGCAAGGACCTTAGTTAGGTGCCTAACATCATTCGAAACAAAAAAGAAAAAAGAGCTCATATGAACTCATATGTAGGATGGTCTATGGTCCACGTCTGACCCCATCATTCACCTAAAGAATCTTAAAGGTAGTTACAACAGAACACAAGGAAGTGTGGTTCCAAACTCACATGGCGATGTCCAAAGCACTTCCCTTTGTTACAGTGGAAGGTCAAGGAACAAAGGGAAATGATAAGACAACACAGAGAAACAAAGCAATAGCAACCTTCCTTGTTAGAGTACCCTGCATACTCCACAAAATAGTTTTATCCTATAGACGTTCAGGACCAAAGAAAGAACTTCAATAGAGATTAGGTCATCAGATTGATGCTTAGCAGTATTGTCCTGCAGTCATATAGAAGATGTGTGGAAGGCATAATGAATGGTGTGATCTTCCTGCTTCAGATTTCTTTTCTTCAAAATTCTTCCTCTTCTCTGAGAGGATTTCAATAGCCTGAGCTAGAACAGCAGTAGTGGCAAGTAGAGAGACGCCAGAGATCATAGCTGTTAGTACTTCCAAAGTGAAGGGTGGGGGTATGCAGCTAGATATGTAGACTAATAAATATATAATGTTCCAAAGCATGACAGAGTAACTATAGCAGGAATTAAGTAACTATTTCAAAACAGCTATCAGAGAGAATGTGGGGATTCCAGACTCAAAGTAGTGCTGTATACCAAAGGTGCCAGACCTGCCAGTTACCCCGATGCCACTACATCCAGAAGGAAAAATGTTATTTGTAAAACAGTATTATATTTTTGGTATGTTGCTTGTTCATTGTCTCTGGATGCATTTCTTTACAAAAGAAAAAAAGAAAGAAACAAAGACAGAAAGGAAGAAGTGAAGAAAGAGAGAGAAAGAAAGAAGACAGAAAGTAAGGAAACAACAAAACAACCCTGAGACCTGAAGACAGCTCGCTTGGTGAAATGTTTGTGAATGCCAGCAGGAGTCCACATAAGAAGCTGAGAGCGGGTGTGCTTGCTTGAAATCCCATTGCTGGGGAGGTAAAGACAGGAGGATCCCTGAAGTTCACTGGTCAGCTGGCCTAGTCTACGGGAAAGCTCCAGGCCAATGTGACACCCTGTCTCAAGAAGCAAAGCGGATGGCAGCTGAGCACTGACACCTGAAGTTAACTTTTAGTTTCCACCATCGTGTGCACACCTGTGCAGATACCCATGGCACATACATGTGTGCAGGCATGCACACACATGCAGAGAAAATATCAAAGGGTTCCAGGGACTTTACCCTTGCCAGAGTAAGTCAGAAAAGTTACTTTCATTGAGTTTCTGTACCAGAATTAGTTCCAGACCAACAGCAATAGAGTTACTCTAGTTTCATGTGAATAATGTTTCCCAATAACACTGAATGCACCGAGTAGCAATGGATCATAATCTCACAGATGTGAGTTTCCATTTTGAAACCCTACTGGGTAACATTCAAGATGGTTTTAGGTATCCCAGTGTCTTTGTTATTATAAATCTTAATGTTGGGATAGGAGAAGTACTATTCCGTGTACCAAGACCTAAATCACGTTATACAAAGGCTACATACCAACTTACGGCTGTCCATCAAATTTGGAATAAGCTAAGATATGATGCAATATTAATTACAGCTTCAAGTTTTCTTTTAATTGCCTAGGGATCACACAATTTCTTTGTGATGTAGTTCTTTACGGGATAGAAAACTACTGGTTTCTGTATATTTTCTATGATATTAAGGATTTTCTTTCTGTATAGCTTTTCTACACTTAATCTTAGATAAAGATCCACTTATCTTCGGGCCAGTCATCCCGAAGAGAGGGGCCTAGGATGGTGGCTGACACTTTAGTCTTATTCAGGAAAAGACATCTTCAGAGATGCCTGGAGCAAATGGCTCAAGGGTCAGTGCTAGCATTTTGGGTCTTGTAACAATGCTGTAACCTTACATGCTGGCCACAGATTTCAACCTTGAGCTCTGGTGATGTAATCAGGGTCGACTATCCTCAGGAGAACAGTTGTTATAGTGACTTAAGATAGGAGTGCAGACAGAATGAGAGACATGGAAGGGGTACTAGGCTGTGACAGAGATGGATGTTATTTAGTTTCGATTTCAGTTTTATTCTGCTCTAGATATGATACTGTAAATAAGAAGCAGGTAGGACTGCTTTTGGGGGACTCATTCTTCTAAATTTATTTTAACCAGAAAAAAAACCATTAGCCTGATATTTGAGAAGCATCGTTGGCATTGACTAGAGAGAAGATCCAAGTTTTTGCAATGTTAGGAATGGAGTCTAGAGTTTTGTAGGTGCTAGTAAGTGCTTGAACCACTGAGTGACATCTCTAGCTTGAAACTTTTCATTTTTATGCTTAGAAATATTAATTCCCTTTAAACTAATAGATTATTATTTTTAAAGTTACAAGAACTATTTGGTGCTAAATCCACAGACATACATTTTTGAGCTTTATGATTATGTAATTCCCCAAGATTATGTGTAGTTATCACACATAATCTGATGCTTTGATATGTTTATACATTGCAAAATGATGAAATTGAATTAATTAATATATATGTCATCTCACATACTTATTTTTGACATAAAAGATTTTATGGCCTACTGTATTAGTAACTTTTGGCATATGCTACATTGTAATGAAGTCTAATTGCTCTAGCCCACCGTGGATACAGTTGTTTCATATAGTGTTAGGTGTAAGGACACTAGTTTCTTTGGAAGATTCTAGTTTCTGCTGGTGGACCTGCTGACAGATTTAATGAGTCTAGTAGTCCACATGGAATCGATTTTGAGTTGCCACTGCTCCATTCGGGAGTCAGTTTTCTTTACAGAAACAGTAGTATTGAGTTCCCTGTCATATGTACTAATGAGTTATGGAAGAAAAATAAGGCTTTGTTACTGTCAGGAGCAGAAACTGCATTAAGACCCCTTTGTGTGGACTCTGAGAAGGGTAGTATAGCCTTGGCATTCCTGTATGGAGTATAGCTTCGGAGTTTTTGAATATAACAGAAAACAAATCAAAAGTTTTCCCCGAAATACCAAAACAAACCGCTAAGGTTAATCTAAGGTCCTTTTTGTAAATAAGGCTTTATTGGAGTACAGTGGATTCATTCATGTATGCACTATCTCTGGCTGCTTTTGCACCTAAAGAGCAGGATTTAATAGCCACAAAAAAGACGAAATGGCTTGCCAGCCTCAAACAGTTGCTAAATGGCCTTTCACTCATCTCTGCTCTAGAAATACAAAGCTTATTGTCCCTGTTCTAGAAGGAACATTGTTGATTCACATGGAAAGGCCATTCTATGGCTCTCCTTCTTGTTCCTGGGGGAGCATTAAAAATTACCGTTCCAGTTATACTTTCTCCGACTTTCATGGGCACTTGAAGTTGGCAAATGGATTCTCCAGTTTCAACTCTTCCTATCACCTTCAACCTTGGTCTCTAACTTCTGCCTTCTTATTGTTCAGAACCACTGTTAGACCTACCTCAGGACCTGCCAACAGCTTAGAGGGATCTTCTCCTGTATCTTCAACACATGGTACCTTTCGGTCTGTGCTTCCCTATCCTGTGCTCAAAGATGACATTTCTGACCAGTGACATTTCAGGATAGCGTTTTCTTGGCTTATGAATTGTTAACTTGTTTCTCTTATATCATTTCATTCCATAAATCACCACCTGAAATTATGCAATTGACTATTTTACAGCTACTCACTACCTATTTTCCCTCATTAGAGTTTCAACCCCAAAACCTATGTCAGCACCTAGCACAGGAAGAGCTCAGCCAGTCTGCTGTACTGATGTGATGCCACACTGCGAGGCATCTGCTGGATGCCTGATCCCCACGTGAGTTAGCATCTGAGAAGGTTCTTGATTTCACAGACATTGAAAATCCAACGTTACTTTTAAAATACACCAGCGAGCGTTAACAAAATCCTCTTCGAAATGACTTCGTATAGTTTTAGTTAGTCTGTAACACTTAATTTTATGAGTAGTAACACTATTCTACACCTTCCCCAGCAGCAGGTACCAAACTCTAATATTTTTTTGGTGGGGGGATCTGGGAGCCATTTTTAGATATGTCAAGCTTCAGCTATTGCAGGAACCTGAGAGTACAAGTGGAGTTATGTAACAGCCCCCTCAGTTCTGGCTACCTTGCCCTGTGTTTATAAATGCAAATGTGTGCAAACAGGAATTCTAGCTGTCGTGGTTTGGGTGTTATTTGTCATTATCCAAAAGTTCACGTGTCAAAAGTTTAGTTCCCATCGTGAAGGTGTTTAAAGGCGGTGGACCTTCATGGTAGAATTCACCCGTAATCCTTGGATAAACTAAGGGGCCACGTCCTTGGAAGACACTGTGGAATTCTCTGGCTTCTTGTCTGGTGATGTGATTTATTCCTCTCATATGTGCTTCATGTGATACCATCCACCATCAGCCAGGCAGTTCTCAGCACTGGCAACTTTGTCCATGACTGCAAGAGAGCTGAAAAAAAAAATCCTCTTGTTTAAAAAATAAAGCTAACCTCACTTGGGTATTTTGTTATAGTAAGGAAAACTTACTAATACAGACGTGAAAACTAAACATCTTCCTTTTTTAATCAGTAGACTTTAATCCTTGCTGTATTTCAGAGTGACTCACTCTCAGAAAGAGAACTCATTTCCAGACACGCCCCATGAACAATAACACACTGTTCTTATTAGCTAAGCAAACGAGGGCACAGGATCTAGGTGAATGACTCTTAGTGGGGAAGGCTACCTGACTCCAATTAAAGAAATACGGTTTGACAAACCTCTAACGGGTTCATAAAGTTGATGAGGTAGTTTAGATATTGTCAAAGTTATTAGCATGGTTAAACAGCTGCATTATAGTGCAGAATCAACAAAGGGAAAACAAAGCAAAACACACACACGTTGACCCAGTTTCCCTTGCTCAAGATACTCGGAATAAAGATGAATTTACAAAGTAGGTAATCAGGAGTCTCTGAAGTTGGTTATCCTTGCCCCCAGATCGGGACAAACGCTGTTGTCTATGTAGTGTTGTTTGTTGATGAGAGCTCCGAGGCTCTGTGAACACAAATACAGCACCAGAGCTACTCTTTAATTAGTAAGATGCTGGAGTACTATCGTAAATTACTCCTGCTGCGAATTAAATGACCTCTCTGGGAGGGAAGCACAATTTGTTTCCTCATGAGTTTAATTTGTACCCAGTTTGTGATGAGCATTGATATACCGCATTCTTTCACTTAAAGCTGAAACTGTAATTCGTTTTGCTTGGACTTTAACTAGACATTAACTAGATTTACGTAGAATTACATAGTTCATCTCACTATGTCTGCTAGTCATAGCAGACATGAGTCTACTATGCCATCTCTCGTGTCTGCTAGTAACAACTGGTGATATCACTGCCCACTCACAGTTCATTAGTGTTGGATTAGATGTATTAGCTGGGTAGCTTTTCCGTGTGTTTATATGTGTGTGTGGTGTATGCATGTGTACCTGTATCTGCACACACACAGGTAGAGTCCAGAGGAGGACACTAGGTATCGTGCGCTAACATCCCTCCTCCTATTCCTTTGAAACCCCTTAGTGAAACTGGAGCTAAGATGGCAGCCAGCAAACTTCTGGCACTCCTGTCTGTGTCTCTCACAGTGCTGGGTTACAGGTTCATATCAGGCCCACACAGCTTTGTATGTAGATGTTGTGATTCACAGTCAGGTTCTCCTGCTTGCCTAGTGAGTGGTGTCACCTACGGAGCCTTTTCTCCAGTCCTCAGATGCCAGTGTTAATGTAAAATCTCTTTGTTATGGAGGAAATTGTGTCCCGTCAGAGTTCGTATGTTAAACTGCTCTTAGTGTGACTGTGTTTGGAAGTCGGGCTATAGAGAAGTAACTAAGTTATAACAGGGTCATGAACACTGAGCCCAACTCAGTGGGACTTATATCTTTTCCAGATGAAGAAGAAAATACCATATCTCTCCCTAAATGTACATGTGCAAACAAATGGGACATTTGTAATGGGACACGAAATATCAGCCATGTGCAAGTTGGAAGAGAGGCCTCATAGGAAGCAATCACGCTGGCCTGCTATTAAAATTGCTTTAATTAACGTGTTAATTGTACATATGAAAGGAGTAAGGTGTGGTGTTTTAATTTATACATATAAAATGCAGCAATCAAATCCTTTCTCCCGTTACCCAATGATCCCCTTCAAAGTCTTGTAGTCATCAATCTCCACTTAGGATGGCCTTTTAAAAAAGTCCATATATCAAAAGAATACTGCAACTCAGTGTCTAGCTTATTTCACTTAAAATAGCATTCTCCTGTTCCATCCGTTTTACTGAAAATGGCAGAATTTTATTCTTTTTTTAATGGCTGAATGACACTCCATTGTGTATATAGACCACGTTTACCTTATTTGTCCATTCACGGGCACCTGTATGCAACTATTGTAAATAGTGCCACAGTAAACATCGGTGTATAGGCATCTGTTCTGCATGCTGATTTCATTTCCTCTGCATATGTACTAAGAAGCAGAATACCTGCTTTATGTAATAGATTCCTGTTAACATTTGGTGCATGTATGGGTATGTGTACAGGAGTGCATGCTGGGATGTCAGAGGAATATACAAGGTATCCCCCTCTAGTGTCCTCTGCTTCATTCTCTTGAGGGATCTCTACAGCCCCTATTCTTATTTATTTATTTTTTTTGCAATCTCTAAACTGTCTCCATAATAGTTGTACCAATTTACTTTCCTACAAACAGTGTATGAGAGTTCCTTTGCATTCATATCCACAGCAGTAATTTTTGGAATTTCCTTCTTTGATTATAAACATTCCACCTGGAGTGAGTTCCTGTTTGTGGTTTTGTTTTGCATTTCCCCGATGGCTAATCCTTTTTCATGTACCTATTGGCCATTTGAATAGCTTCACTTGAGAAGCGTCAATTCAGATAAACTTCCTGTTGGATTGGATTATCTTTGGTTTACTTTTTGCTCCCACATTTTTTTAGTTTCTCAGATACTTTGGATTTTAAACCTTTGTCAGCTATTTTGGTAATAAGCATTTTTTCGCCCATTAATAAGATGTCTCTTTACTAATTTCTTTTTCTTTTCTTGGCACAGGCTCCCACTTTCATCCCCCAATGCTTAGAGACAGTTTTATTAATTAATTAATTTATTTATTCATTCATTCATCCATTTATTTATTTATTTGTTTGTCTATTTATTTATTTATTTATTTATTTGTTTGTTTGTTTGTTTATTTATTTATTTATTTATATTTTGAGACAGGGTCTCACTATGTGTCTCTGACTGGCCTGGAACTTACTATGTAGATGAGGCTGGCTTTGAACTCACATAAATCTGCCTGTGTACACCTCCAATGCTGAGATTAAAGGCAAGAACCGCCACATCAGGTGAAATTTCATCTCTTATATACTATTGTGCCCATGAGGAAGGGCTGTAGAATCAGGTTTTCTACTACTTCTGGCATTCATTATGATAATTTTGGCAATTTTCTCTAAAACTGGACTAAAAGTAGCACATCTAAAGGGAGAATTTCTTTACTATAAGACTGAATTTTATTCTTTTGAAACTAAGATTTCATTTATCTTGTGTTTACCAAACATGATCTAAGAATATCTGACCATGGAACTTTCACTAGAGGTGGAGTTGACTTTCGGAGCTTTATAAGGAGGGAGAATTGATTCTTTTAGTTCATCAGTGTTGCTTAAGAGAGGAAAGATGTTAATTACGTAGGCCTTCACGATGACTGGTAAATGCCAGTTAAAGTGAGAGTACCTGGCAGCGTCTCTTAACTATTTGCACGTGTTTCAAGTATGCGAATGGAGAATGAGACAATTAAAATTAATTAAATAATAAAAATAAAATAATAAAATAAAAAATAAATAAAATAAAAAACATAAAATAAAAAATAAAAATAATAAATAATAAAAAATAATAATTAAAAATAATCTGCTCATGGAAACAGTAAATTACTGTGGAAAACTAATTTTCCTATTTAGTAAAAATGATATTTAAAACAAAGTGATAGAGTTGTTTTAATTGGTAAGAAAAGAAGTTGAGCTTTTTAAAGATTATTTATTTATTTATTTATGTTTATGAATGTTCCTGCCTGCATGTATGTATGTGCACCACCTGCAGGCACGGTGCCCTCAGAAGTCAGAAGAGAGCATTGGTGAGTACTGAAATTCTGTATTGCATTTGAAGTTAACTGCTCACCTTTACAGCTTTCAGCTGTGAGGGATAATGTGCAGTCACAGCCTTTTAATTTGATGTAATTAAATTATTACATCAAGGGTTTTCTTGGCACCCCCTTTTCCTGTGGTGGTATCTCCAGTGTACAACTACATTCATCTCTCAACTTACTTTTTCCCTCTCTCCTCAATTACTGAAAGTACAATGACTATTTTCTGGGACTCTATGTCTTAAGCAACAGTTCTGGCCACTCTCTAGCTGTGTTTCCTGTCTTAGGGAGGAGAGTACTTCCCAGCTGGGGCTAATTCCTCCTGAATGATCTTGGAACACTCTTTTCATGTTCTGCTTTGCAAGGTTTCCTACTTTGCTACTGAGACCAGTGGTTTTCTATCATCATCAACCTCTTAGGATATCTGTGTGGGCACCATCCCTGGAATGTCCTGATTCTAACAGAACACACAAGAGTACCATTCACCATCTGTAGTCTTAACAATTTTCCCATCATCCTAAAAATTCCATTTGTATTTCCCACATTCTCAACTCCACGAATTTTTTTCTCCGACAGCGTGCCTCTTCCAGACCATGTTATGCAGACATCACAATGTGTGGTCTTTAGTACGTAGAAATTTCCACTTGTCATTATGCTTTTGAGATTTCTCCATGGTGTTGTAGATGTCTGTATTTTGTTTTAGTTCTGGATAACAATCCTTTGTGTAGTTATACAACCTGTGCTTATTCCTTCTCCTTCTCTGATAGATATTTGGGTTGCTTCTAGTTTTGATGATTATCAGTAAATCAACAAAGAGTTAAAAAAAAACTTTTGGTGTGTTTTTATTTATTTTTATTAAGTAACTATCTGGCAGGAGTGAGGACTAATTTTACAAGTCAATTTAGCTGGCTAACATGCCCAGGTATTTGGTCAAACTAGTATTCTGGGTGTTTGTTTCAGAAAGAGTTTCTTTGAATGAGATCAACATTCTGATCAGTAAATTGAGTAAAGCAGATTGCGTTTCCTAATGTGAGTGTGTCTTGTCTCATCAGTTGAAGACCTGAGCAGGACGGAAGACTGTCAGGAGTGAGAATCCCATGACACGGTTGCTTCTTTTCTTTTCCTTTCCTTTGGTCTTGAACTGATATATCGATTCTGCCTAGGTCTGAAGCCTTCAAGATCTAGACAAATTATGCTATTGGCTTTCTTGATTCCGGGACCTTCAGATGAAGACTAGGACTAAATCCTAAAATTTCCCTACTCTTGGATCAGATGATTTGGGATGTTCTGTAATCATGTGAACTAATCTCCCCTCTCCCATAAATATAAGTGAATTGCAATGTTTTATAACACTCCCAAACCGTTTTCCAAGATTGTGCTACATTTCATTTCTTCTGAATCTAATTAGTGCTGCCAGTATGTGCATACATAGAATCTACTGAAGTATGGGTAAGCTGTCAGGGGCTATATTCCTAAAGAAAGTTGACACACTGGCTTAAAAAAATGTTTAAAAGTGGACAAAATATTAAGATGTCACTTCCCAAACACTCCCAAGTGTTTAATGACTTTCCAGCTAAATTCTCAATAGCAGTTTGCAGGCTTTGTCCAAGTAATTCTAAAATTTACATAGAGTTAAATTTGACAAAAACCCACGAAAATTCAGACTAAAATAATAACCCAAGGAAATCCATACCTTTGAAACATTTTTCTCCGGTATCGGTACAGAAACTGACAACAGACACTTGACCAGAAAAGTGAGTATGCCTACAGATTCACATGCACATAGACAAGATTTGCTAGGCCACTTACAGAAGCTCAAGAGTAAAGCTATCAGAGAAGTTAGAGAATTGTCCATACACCTGAATAAAGAAGTATTTTTAAAGCTGTAACATCCCTAAGAAAAGCACTTGATAACTTGAAGCTTACTTGTATTTGTTTACAACAAAAATACCTTACGTTTAAGTCACCAACAGGAAAAAATTTGCAGTATGAAAAATTCAAATAACTTTTAAGTTGAGATAAAAATCAGAAACAGGTGATGACGGGTAATCGGGAATGAAATGCCCGCATTAGTGAGAGACACTTCTAGTGGCCACTGACATACAGTCACATGACTGTAACCGCACGGTACAAAGCGATGAGAAGCTTTTCTACATGAGCCGGGTTTCTGACAGACTCAAACATCTGTCAGTACAAAATGTTCAGAATGGAAACACTCACAGAGTCCTTGCTAATGTGAAGTCGCTCTTATACTTTGAAAAGTGTGTAATGGTTGATATAAGGTGTAAGGATATTGAACACAGAACTCACATGTTAAGTATAAGACACTGAAAGCTAATACAAATCTATCAGGAAGGGGTGCAGATCAAGTGTGACATTGTCACATAATGGAGTACTGTAGTTCAATAATGTGGATTAATAAGCTTTATTCTATGTATGATTTAACCACTTGTATATTTTAAAATGATATATACAGATATATTCATGGTTGTACTTACCTTAATTTGCACCTTAATTTGTTATTGACCTTTTGTATGGGAAAATGCGGTTACTTCCTGAGAAATGGCAAAGTTACAACTTGTAACTTTCTGAGACCCCGAGAGGAACTCCTGGTCTCACAGGATCCAGAGGCGTGCTGCCCAGCATCGATGGCCACACCCCAGTTTTGAAGCTATAAGTGATCAAGGACTTGGAAGAAGAAGAGGGTCACTTTGACCAGAGGATTTTGGCTTTGTTGTTGTTGGGTTTTGTTTTCGTTTGTTTGCATTTGTAAAAAAAAAAAAAAAAAAGAAAGAGAAAAGTAAACCGTTATTGTGCTTTGCAACTATCATGCATATAATTTAAATAGCAGCTAGCATTATGTCTTTTAGGAAGCTAAGGCACAGAGGGAGAAAAGGGCCATCTGTGTAAGAGAATACCATGACCAACGTATGGATGTTTGAGTTTCTAATGCAGAGGAGACTCTAGCAGCGAAAGGCTATTACTGAGCTTGGGTGAGTGGTGAGGGCTGGTGACTGCTGGGCCTAGAGACAGGTCAAGGCTGGGCTATTGCAGAAATCTCTGTCATACACAGGGTTGAACTAGCACAGAAGCATGATATGCAAAGTGGAGTCCAGCCAGTAGCCTTCAAGCAAAGGAGGCTACGCTTTTTACATGAGGATTTGTAAACTTAGGGTTTGAACTGTGAACTCATTATGTCCTGAACTATTTAATCAGGCAAGGCATGTTTGCAAACATCATTCAGAGACAAAGGAAGTCTAGTGAGGGGGGAGGGGGGAAGCTCATCTTGAGGTGAGAGCAGCCACTCAGTTGAACGGAGGCTCTGTGTATGAGAAGATGTCCAGGCTCTGAGTGTCTGCTGTTCAGTGGCTGATGTACACTTTCATTTCCCTGTCCCCAGCATGTTCTAATTTTGGAGAAAGATAGTAGAGATTTAGATCCAGTCTTACTAATAAACATCCTTAGATTTACACAGCCTGAGTTAGTTTTTACGACCCAGGAACTCTATAAAGACATTTTGACACGTATACTAACACTATTTTAAATGAATAATGATTTAAATATTGGATAAATCTCCATTGAGTTCTCGGTAGGCTTCCAAATAATTTGGAATGCTTATAGAATAAGAAGACAATATTGGGTGACATAATTTCATTTTATTTTTGATAACATTTTAAAATGCTCCAGCAGTTTAGAGAAGGAACATTTAAGATTCTACCACTACTACCACTACTACTACTGCTACTACCACTGCTACTACCAATTGTATATGTGTATTAGTGTGGGCATGCACATACAGTATCATGCATGTGCATGTCACAGGACAACTTTCAGGAGGTGGTTCTCCCCTTCCATCTTACTGATTAAAGGTTTGTACTTTTCTGGTATGCTTGATATTGCATGTTTCCTGTCCATGACCTTCTGAATATTGGGCTGTCTCTGTCTCCCATCTTGCTGTACAGGTGCTGGGATTACAGATAGGCACTAATGCACACATCTATTTGTGTATATTTGTGTGTCTGTGTGTGCACGCGTGCATGTGCATATGCCCATGAGCACCATGGTCTGTAGGTGGAGGTCAGTGTTATAACTCAAGGGAATCGGTTCTTTCCTTCCACCCTGTGTAATCTGGTGATTGAACTCAGGCCCTCAGGGCTGGCAGCCAGCACCTTAACCTGCTGAGCCATCTTACTGGTCCCACGTTTGGCACTTTTAATGTGGGTTTCTGGAATGGCACTCAGGTTTGTTGGGGTTGTTCAGCAATTACTTTTTTTTTACCTGGTAAGCCATCTTCATTCAAGATATTTTAACCTGGTTAGCATACTGGTTTCCCAGTTGCTGCTGTAACAAGTTACCATAAACTTAAGGCTTTCAAACACATTTATTATCTTATAATTCTGTTGATTAGAAGTCTGACAGGCCTCACTGAATGTCAAAATCAAGGTGTCCACAGGGTTGTGCTCCTTTAAGAGGCAGGCATGATGCAAGGAGGAAGGAAGGAGACCCCTTATCTTTTCTTGGTTTCAGGGGAGGCTGATGACCTCTTCTTCTGTCTCCAGCGATGTCAGGTGTTGCTGCTTTCACATTTCACTCTGGCTAATTTTTCTGGTTCCATGTTTCCTTTTAAGAACCCTCGTGGTTACACTGAGGCCTTCTGGATGATCTCAGCTAACCCTCCCATTCTGTGATCAGTTGAGTTTTCTTTCGTGCCGTTACCAAATCCACTTTTCCGTGAAAGGTTGCATAGGTCTCAGGATTAAGACGTGGGCATTTTTATTGGAAAGGGGTGGGGCTGTTTCATCTGCCGCAGGTGGGAGAGCGATTGTTATTAAATCAATTGGAAGTGCCCCTTTGGGCTCTGTGCAACACTAAAAGCTGAAAAAGAATATCCTGTGTTCTATTGCAATAGGCTCCATGTCTATTGCAATGGACCAAGCCCTCAGATTTCTGCTTTCTACATGGTTGCTTTGTTTTTAGAATATTTGTTTACTTGCTAATACAAGGAAAGTGAAGATCCATTTCTTTAGACGCACTGGCTCTGGCTTCCCACTTTGAGAATTTTAGAGAGACCTGGATAGCATAAAAATGATAAGTTCATATTCTTCTAATATCAAGGTCCGTAGGCTTGAGTACAAACCATTTTGTATTTAGAGAAAATAAAGCTTTATGCACGGAGTTTGTATCTTTTTCTGAAGCAGAAGAATTTGGCCACAGAATCCCTGGAAAAAGCAATTAGGGTAACACAGTTCCATGCAGAAGAAAGATTAATACTATTCATTTTAATTCTCTTTTCTCATACAACTCATACAATATATCCCAACCCTCCTCCCTTCCTTCCACCCCCTGCTCCCTCATCTCCCCTCTCCCCCAGATCCCCCCCATCACCATCACAAATACCCCCCACCGTGCTTCTCCCCAGAAAAGAACACCCCCCGCCCCCCGCCAGGGTTACCACTTATACGGGGCATGGCATAGCAAGATGGAATAAGGCCAGGTACCGATCCCTACATCAAGGGTGGGCCAGGCAACCCAACGGGAGCAAAAGGGTCCTGAGGGCAGGTAAAAGGGTCAGAGGCTCCCCAACTCCAGCCTGTAGGAATTTTTCAAGAACATCAATCAAGACAGCCGTAAGATGTATTTAGGGGATCCTTCAGGTTCCCTGTCTGTCCCTTCTGGTTCCGTGGGCCCCTATGGGTGCTAACCAGTTGACACTGTGGGGCTTGTTTACCTGGTGTAACAGTTGGTAAAGATATTAACTTTTATCTTTCAGTAGAGAGTAGAGTAAATTTTGAAGAATCTACCAAAATTTGCGAAGTTATTCTCCACAAGACTTGCTCACACAGCTCGGGAGACTTCTGGTCTATTGGATTTCTTGTCTTTTTGGATAGGAGATAATGTGATAATCTTTACATCTATTTCTGGCTTTGACATAATGTCAACAGATATAATGTCAACAGATAGAGTAGCTAATGCTAGCTATTTTGCTCAGTAGATAATGGGAAAATATTTTTTTTTCTTTTTTGCTTAGCAAAATATTCTAAGATAAATGCTTCTCTGGAAATTATCCTCTTTCAATAGGCTCCTTGGTGATAGAATAGGCAAAGCATTAAATCTGTGGTTGTGTTTCACGTGCAATTCATCTTCTCTTGCCCTGCCTCTGCTCCTTTGATACACATATTTACCACTGTCATTTCGGTTGCTTGAAACAATGGAAGCAGGTATCATTGCAGACTGTACGGAGTCTTTGATCCTTTAATTTCTGAGTACTTCATTCTGTGCCAGGTGTCTGAGGAGTCGAAAAAAAAAAAAGACAGGGACACCATGACATGCTTCCTCTGCAACCCCTCCAGATCTACAACGACCCCTGCACATGCTGATAACTTGCAAATGCAACTGTCTAGGTTACATACAAAATGAACATAATAAGTTTTTATTTCCCTTGGTGATACACCACCAGCTACATCCAGCTTCTAATAGCCTGCAATTCAGTAATAATAGCTTGGTTCAGTTTAGTTTATTGAAGACATAAAAATACTTGGCAGCCGGAGGCTGAAATGTGTGGTCCAAGAGAACAAGATTCCAACGGGGACCGCAGGACCTGCACACAGAGCATGGGTGTTCTCAGTGCTTAGCAACTGTGATTTATTCATTTAGTGGAAAGCAGTGCCCCATCAACATGATTTATGAAATTACTGAGTGGGGAATTCAATCTCCACTTACAGAGGGAGGTTCCTCAAATTTCGGTGCACGCATTTTTTTTTTTTTTTACCTTTTTAATAACTTCCCTTTTAGCTGAAAATATTTCAACTTCTTGCTTTTCTCAGGAGAAAACTCTTCCTTTTCTCCCTTCAGGATATAAAAATAAATAAAAGCAACAGAACAAATACTGAGTTTCTCTCCTCACTAACTGGCTCTGCAGCTTAGACATTGTAGACGTTGGTTGTGAAAATGAAGGGTTTCCCGAATTCAGCTTACACATCTTACAATAAGCAGTACTATGGGGAATAACTTTATATGAAATGCATTTTCTAGCAGTAAAAATAGAAAATATTATGATTGGTCAATAGTATTAGATACGAGGGACTATCAGTGGATTTTAGAAAGTTTAGATAAGTTGATAAGGTAACCCATCATAATTTCATTCACTTTATATTAGGGCCCCAAACAAAGTAGAACGAGGCTGTTATCAGTGAATTGAAAACACTAAATGTAGCTACTGGTGTATCACAAAATCCACTCCAGAGAACTTTGTAAGCCACTGTTGTTATATGAGAATTGTGCCAGTGGCCACCAATACAATTCTGAGATATTTTCTCGTATGAGTCAAGATGGAATACCCCTTCATTAACTGGAATTCAGACTGAGAAAATGTAGGCATTGATAGCATTATCTTCCAAATCAAATATACTACACATACTTTGAGGGTCTGCTGGGTTCTCTGAGCTTTGGTTTCTCCTTCTATGTAATAAATGGGTATGTGGACATCTGCCTTACTACTAAATCACAGGAATGTTTTAAGGTTCAAACAGGATAAAATGTATGCAGAAGTAGGTCCACTGAAGAGAACTCTGTAAGCCTTTCGGATTACCCACAAACCATGCCGGTGGTCACCAGGAAACCAAGGTGCTCAAAATGTTTCTTCGTTGGTCGCAGTGGACTCACGCGATTCCACAGAGCCATTCTACTGGTCTTTGTTGCTAATGATATCAGGTGTAACACTGTGGAGTATGTGAGTTTGCACCAGTGGTGGGATGTAGTGTTGGGGTCACGTGAAGAATCCAAGATGGAAGGCTTCTAGCGTTGATGCTGGGTAATACTCATGGACTCTTTAAACTCCAGTCATCTCAGACTTAAAATACGTGAATAAAGTTCCCTGATATGTCACAAGGTTGGTTTCACCCAGAGCAGCAGTACATCCAGAAACTCGGGACATATAAGACAAATTAAAATTATTATTATTATTTTTGCATTTGGGCACTGTAACCTTGCCACTGACAAATGTAGCTGTGCAAAACACAGCTATTTCTCGACAAAAGTTTGATGTTATTCTAGTGAAGGAAGTCTCTTCTGTTTATTTTTGAGGAGAAATATAACTGCCGTAAATAAATGTGTGATGTCTTTTCAAACTATTATTTAGTCAGAATTATGACTATTTCATATACTGACCTTTTCTTTTGTAATAGATGAATCTTCCTTATGAATAGAGACTTTAGAGTTTGCAAACTGACAACAATTCATTGCTTTTAAAAAAACTCAGCCAGGTGGTGGTGGCGCACGCCTTTAATCCCATCACTCGGGAGACGGAGGTAGGGGGATCTCTGCGAGTTCGAGGCCAGCCTGGTCTACAGAGTGAGTTCCAGGACAGCCAGAGCTACAACAGAGAAACCCTGTCTCGAACAAACAAAAAAACAAACAACAACAGCAACAACAACAAAACCAAAAAGAAAACTCAAACTGTTTCAACAACACAATCGTTTGTTGAATAAATCCTACACGTGAAAGCCCATGTTTAAAAATAAATTAGTTGGTGACGGAGTGACTGTTTTATTGCTGTGAAGAGACTCCATGACCAAGGCAACTCTTTTAGAAGAAAACATTTAATTTGGAGCTGACTTACAATTTCAGAGTCTTGGTCCATTATCATCATAGCAGAGAGGAGGGCAGCATGCAGGCATGTGTTGGAGCAGTAGCTGAGATCTACATTTTGATCTACAGGTAGAAGGAGAGGGAGACTGGCCTGGAGGGGGGTTTCAAACCTCAAAGCACACTGCCAATGAGACACTTACTCCAACAAGGCCACACCTCCCCGTCCTTATAATCCTTTCAAACAGTGCCACTTCTTGGTTACTAAGCATCCAATCATATGAGCCTATGGGAGTCATCCTTATTTAAACTACCACAGTTGGGCTAGTGGCTGCTGGAATAGCTAGCTTTACCTAATTATTTATTGCCTCCTCCTGGCTTTAGGGAAGTTTTAACAATAGTTATATTGTCTGATGATATAGGAAATAAAACATCGATAAAATAGAATATAGAATAAAAATAAATTCTTGCATGAAAACAGGAGAAAGACTTGGCTTTTCTTTTGTTAGTAGGATGAAGAGGGTTTACATGGTCTAAACTTAAACATACACAGACACACTGAAATCTTGAAAGTTAAATGAGTTACATCACCACGGCGTTTGGTATTGTGGGTATAAATAATGTATAGTTAGTCACTTTACACATCTTTAAGTGTTTAATTCTGTAACTTGTCATCCTTCACAGACTCTAGAATATTTTCAACATCCCAAAGGGCAATTTTGCTGCCATCAGAATAATATTTTAAATATTAGTCACCTTGTTCTACATTCTTGGTCTTCATATACATTAGTGATTTAAAATACTAACATAGTATGCTTTTAATATTATTTTGAACAAGGAGTTTTTCTAAGTATGTATAAGTATATGCATAAATATGTATGTATATGTTATTCTAAATATGTATAAGTACAACATCAGGTTGGTTGGTAAACTTGGAATTGATTTTTAGCTTTAAATCACTAGGATAAAACGCATGACATAATCAACTTAAACTGAGGGCAGGTTCAGTATGGCCTGTCGTTTGAGGTTTCCGTTCATGATCACTTTAACAAGCCAGTCCCAGGTATGGGTTACTTCCTCTGGAGTTGCTGGCCATCGAAATCCCATGGGCCTTGTTGGACCTGTGGCAGCACAGGGTATGATGGCCGGAGTGTGTTGTGGCTGGGAAGCAAAAACGGAAAGGAAGGCTCAAGGGCCTTAATATCCTTCTAAGGTTTTGCCCCAGTGACCTAACTTCCTCATCTCAAAAGCTTCACAACTTCACCAGAATGTCACAAGCTGAAGACCATCTTCACATGGTGCTTATTGGGGCATTTCAAATCCAACTCTGATAGACTTGTTATGATTTATTTTTGACCAAGTAGTTGATGCTAGGAACCAGACTCAGCAGTGATTTTTGTTTCTGCCTTGAGAAATTGTCTGATGAGAACTCTCTACCACGTCACCACATGCTTTCAATTGGCTCTTGGTGTAATGACTAACAGGGCCTATCTCTGTATATTGCATCCGCATCTCATTTTTATAGCTACATCTAATAAATGACGATTTGGAAAATAGCAAGCTTCATTATATTGATATTCGTTCTCTCTCCGTGTTTATAAATCGATACAGTTTGTATAACTAATTGATGATTAATTAATAACTATCAAAAGCTAACATATTGTGGAGACAACATCATGCACATTGCAATACCAAAAGTTTGGACAGTCCTGAATGAAGATCTTGGTAGTTCGGTAACAGAAATCTTATTTAATTTCAGATCTTCTCTACAACATATGAATGCAATAAAAAGCAACAGCAAACAATTCTTTTTTAATAGTAGAAAAGCCTGGCAGACAACACCACAAACAAGTAATCAGTATTAACATCATCACCTATGAGTTAAACCGAAAATGTTAACGGATAGGTCACCATGAGATGTGATATTCCTGCCAGGAAAGTATTATCAGTGTTGAAGCACAAGGACACAGGCAAATTTAAATCAGTTGATAGCAAAATGGGAGACCTGTCATCTCCAAGAACGTAATGGTTGTAAAAGTCAAAAAGCAGCTGAGGACTTGCGCCAGACTGATGACACACAGAGAGATCACAGATGGTTGTAACACCCAGTCCTGACTGGGCTCTGTTCTTTTACAGGGTGAGACATTATTTGGGTAGAGCAGAATACGGGTTGTTTCTGAGAATGCACTGTCTCAGGGGAGTCAGTGCTAACATCTGGAATTTGGAAGTATTGTGATCGCAGTTCATACACCAGGATCCACACACTGTTACCAACTAAAGTTCCCAGTTTACGCGAGGAATCTGGTCTTTCTACAGCATGGGTCTGTGAGATTTGACAAGTCTGTAATATAAAATACAATCACATTATCCTACCAACCACAACTTTTCATACTACTCTGTCGCTTGTCAGCATCTCTTCATCCTATTCTCATCCTGGTGCCTCCGGAAGCTAATGATGGTACCATTACTGGATCACACTTTTGATTTTACATAATGTTTAGCTGGAGTCCTGTGAGACATGGCTTTTTAAGATTGCCTTCTTTGACTGGTAAGATACTCTTTAAGATACCTTCACGTAAGTCAATTTATGTGATTTATTATATTTTTGACTTGCGTTCCTAGGATAAAGCCAGCTTATTGTGGTGAAACGATCTTGTTATATGCCTTTATTCAGTTCGCTAATATTTTATGGGGAATTTTCGCATGTATGTTCATAGGGGATTTTGAAATATTGGCATGTAAGATTTTTTTGTTTGTTGTAATAATAGAATAATAGTGAATTCATAGAATGAGTTTGGGAGTGATCCTCTTGTTCCTTTATTTTTTTTTTAAAATAATTTAAGAAAGTGTGGCTGTTGATCTTTGAAAGTCTGGTACAATTCTGTCTGCCTGGACCTATGCTCTCTTTTTCTTTTCTCTTTTTATAACTGGCAGGCTTTTAAAATTACTATTACTATTGAAATCCTCATTTTTATAGATCTGTTTATCTTGTTATTTATGGCAGTGTAGACATAAGAGAATTGGTGCTCTTTAGTTGATGTCTTTTCCTGACTTTCTGTTTGCCAATTCTGTTGACTACTAAGAATCTGAAGTCTCCAACTAAACTCACAGATTCCTGTATTTCTTCTTAGGGCTCTATCCATGAGGTTTTGCCTCATGTGATTAGTGTTTTGTCTCTAGGTACAAACTAAAAATTCAACAACCATTTCAAACAGCACCACCAGCTGAGAACTAAATGGTCAAACATGAGCCTGTAGGGGAATTTCCAACAACAAACCCCCATACTATGTGTTCCTTTATTTTCTTTCTATTGTATTCACAAATTTGTCGTATTTTTTTTTGGCATAAGTAGATGCTTAGTAAAGATGTACTGAGTGAATTAATTTAAAAATAAATCATGTTATTATTGACAGAATAAAGGTGTGAGTACGGTGCAGAAGCGGTTGTCTGGTTTGGGGGACCACGGGTTATTCTAAGATACTTTCGTACAAGTTGGCGTTTGGAGACTGCTGTCTCATTGTTGCATTTGTGCATTCTCAATCCTAGTTTTTGAGAGACAAAGAGAAGTTATCCTTTTGAAAATGGCACAGGCAATGATTATTTTTATGTGTGAATATTCTGATGGCTGCTCTTGGTTGACAACTTGTGTGCACCCGGGAAGTGGGAATCCCAATTGAGGAATTACTTCTATAAATTTGGCCAGTGGGTATGTCCGTGGAGGATTTTCTTGATTGTTAATTGATATCCACTCACTGCAGGTGGTGCCAACTCTGAGCAGTAGGCCTGAGCTGCATAAGAACTTGAATGTGGTAGTAATCCTGAGCAAGAATCTGGTAGTAAGTAGAGTAAGCAGTGAGCAGTGTTCCTCTGTGGCCTCTGCTGTAGTTCACGCTTCTAAGTTCCTATCTCGAGCTCTTGCCCTGCTTTCCTTAATGGTGTACTATGACCAATAAACCGAGTAAGCCTTTTCCTTCCCAGGTTGCTTCTGGTCATGGTGTTTATCATGCCACCAGAAAGCAAACTAGAACAGATATGTAGCAAAGAAATATCCAGCTATGGTTTAGATTTAAATAAATCACTGCTAAATAATGCTTATGTGTCTTCATCCGAAAGGTGTTAAGTAGAACACCTGGATCCAATCAGCTGTGTGATTTTATGCCTTACCCTATCAGAAGTTACACCTCAGAGCATACATACATCTTACAGAATGTTGGTTATTATAATCTACTGAGAAAAAAATATCCCAAGAATATTAGGTAGCAACAGAGCCTGAACTATAGCTGTTTATACATTGTCTATTTAACTGGACTATTCACAGGATAATGACAATAGGTACTATTAGTTAGGGGTTTATACTGAATTTTTTTTGTCTCCTAGACTCACAAAGAGCTTGGTTATTTGGTTTCTACTATTACCATAAGCCTTACTGCTTCTTGCAGAGACTGTGTGTCTTTTTTGTTTGGTAGAGAGACTTGCTAAACTTCATTGCCTATATTTTCTTTGGGGGCCTATGGGATCCTTCTTCACATCAAATCTTTGTAGTTTGTATCTCTTGTACCTTGTATTGCTTATGTTTTACGTGTTTCATCTGATTGGATTACACACATCACTGCATGTAGACTATTTCTAAGACATATAAGAAGAACTTGTAATGGAATTATTAGTATATGGAATTATGAATGGTGTTTGTCATCTATCACAGGGTAGCTCATTGGTGTTAGTGACCAAGGCAAAAACCACATTTTTTTTTTCCTGGAAGGAGAGCTGAAATACAAAACTAAAGATAGTATCTCCAAAAGAACAAAAAAAAGTATATATATTTTTTACTTGAGTCATTGGGGGTAGATGAGTGTTTGTGTTCTCGTCATGCAGTTACTGATGAGGAGGCAGTAGCAGCTGACTCAGTAGCTCCATCAGAATTAGGGCAAGGACCATACATTGATATAGTTTCATCACAAATGTCATTCAATAAAGGTATTTCTGGGTGTATGCAGGATTTCCAGGAAACCCTGTGAAACAGCGCACAGACTTTCACTACTGCTGCTTCCCTGACTACTGATGTCCAGTTTCCTTTTCCATTTATAAAGCTGGTGACAGGTCAATGTTCCAGTCCTTACCATGGCTTTCTATCATGTTATACTCCTGTAGGGATAGGCACTTGGATTCCTCAAATCTCATCTAAGTGTACACAAACGGTAGCACCCAATTCATATTCAGAATCCTAGTTACAAGGGCATCCAGGAATTGTAGCTTACATATCACCAGGCTTTCCCAAAAGAAAATTAAGGAAGAATTAAAAAAGAAAAAGAAAACCACGGAATCTACTGTTATGCAATTCTCAGGTTACTTGAATGAGCAAACAGATCTATTACCACCAGATTGGTCCAGGCAAGCTATAGGTGTACGGTAGATAACCTTTGCAAACAGAAAACAGTTGAATTCCGTTTTGCAGCACAGTCCATACTTTTCCACTCTCTCTTTAGTTGCTTTTGCAGATGTCTTCCAAACCTCTCCTCAGCTACTTAAATACAGTGCCCTGGAAGAAGGGTCCAAGGCTCTGTGAAAGGCCTGGAGCTGTTTTGCATTTTGAAAACTATGCATGGTTCCTTTTCCTGTTTTTCTTTTTGTTTTTGTAATCCTTCAAAAACATAAAAACCATTCTTAACTTAAGAACCACACAAGAAGTCACTCTCGGTAATTTGCCATCCCCCATCTGGAGAATGTATCACCCTGCCTTGAATTCTCTTACTTCAGTTGCTTAAGTTTTCCTCATCCAGAAGTTCTTGTTATGAAGAGGTGCTTCTGTTTCCAGGACAACCAGGAATCAAGCATCCACAGTGTATTGTCAGCTGAATTCTCTGCTCTATTGTTGATTTCCAGCTTCCTCTCTTTCTTATTTTATACAGTCACAAGCAAGGAAGTATCTGCAATCAACTTGTCCCTGTTTGCTTCTCTAGAAGGTCATAGAGATGTATAAACATTCCCCAGAATTCAGTGGCTTCCTGTGTTCTATTTTCACAGACAAATCCCGATATATTGTTTCTTTTAATACATAGTAATTATTTCCTGATTGATATTAACTCACTGTGTGCACCCCCAATAGCCAGCACTACTGAGGTTCACAGGCTGAACAATGATAATTTGATCAAAAGCAGATGTACCTATCATAAAAAGAGAAAACATATTTTTATTGACCCTGAAAATTTACAAACTAAAACCCACCAGAATAGAATTATTTGGGTGGTGGATTATCCCTTCTGTTGAAACATCACAACCCTGTGAAACACTATCGTAAGCAGTTATCATAAGCGGTTATCATAAGCAAAAAAGAATGTTATTGATGCAAGCTAGATATGAATTAGTCACTGAGATGTTAGTGACTACAGGCAGAATATGAATTCCTAAAAGATATGAGGAATCTATAGAGCCTATTAACCCCTCTCCGCATTTTTTTAAATATTGTGCATTTGCATGTTTACACTGACATCTTGAAAAGTTTTGCAAAGATTAATACAAACTCTCAGCATGATGAGAAATCTTTAATGAGGACACAAGACCAGGAGCAGCTTGCAGTGCATCGTCTGATACAATTTCTGATAAATGATTTCCTTTTCTAACATAATCACAGAAACAAAGACCTTCAGTCTAAGGAAATCAACACATTCAGTCCTTGCATCAGATTTGCAAAACTGCAGACACTAAGGGGGTTCCCCAACATGCCTAGAGCTATGGTATACCTACTTCCGGGAGGAGCCCTTGTCTTTTTCCTGAACACTGCAAGACACTCCTAGTAGTGTAGGGTAGCACACATTTTTACCATCTATGTTTAAGATTGGAGTAATTTTTCCTCTTAAAACTAACACACTAAACCAATTAGCTTTCCTAAATCAGATTAACCTAATAGCATTCAAAAACTGACAAACATAATCTGCTTGCTTTAAGACAGAAGTAGGTAAGTCATCAGAATCATATCTTTAGTCGGTTCCAAATCGAGTTATAAAATCTGACTAAACAGCGAGTGTCGGAATAAGTCATGTGATCAGCATGTGCAGTCATACTGATCTCGAGTGTAAGCAACACTGCCTTCTGAGCAGGGAGATGTGAAAGTTTAGTGCCGAAGAACTTTTGTTCAGGATGGGGCAGAGGATGGCTTTCCTTTGAGTTACATGGCTCCCTCAAGTCTTAGCCTGTTTTGTTACATTTTTTTGTAGGCATAGGAAAAAAGCTCTTTTCATTTTTATTTATGGTATTTTGTGCACGTTACCCTTTTTGCTTTTCTGCTGTACTGAAGTTAGAGACAAAAGTCTTTGTCTTAAGACTTTTTTTTTTTTATGGAGATACGCAAACACGTTTTGTCTTCTTTTTCATAGAAGCACTTTCTAGTGATGGATAATAATAGAGAGTCATAAAAATGAATACATTTTACTCATTTGAACTACTAACAACATAAACAAATGTTAAAATACAGTTTTACTTGTTAACGTGAATTATCATTGTGAAATATGATCTGCTTATAAAATCTGCCAAACTGTTGGACCTCAGGTATTTCGTTTAGAATTGAATTGAAGTCTCACTATTGTTAAACAATACTATTAGCCGTCAGACCAGCTGTCTTCCTTAGAAGGCCACACAGAGAAGCCGGCTTCTCAGTAGTTATACACGTGGATAGTTCCGTTTTGCATTCTATCAGAGATGGCCCTGAAACTTGCTTTCAACACTCATGAGCTATGAAGCAAGGTCATAAATGACTTGCAGTTTCTAAGTCTCTTGACATGAGCACTCATAAAGGAGCCAGCTGTCACCAAGATGAAAGTGGAATGCCCAAGCAAGCCAAGCAGTGAGGTCACGTGGGAGCATCAGAGATGCATGGATATCCACTCAGTCCAGCTGTGGGTGAGTTGAGAGATGAAGATGTTATTCTAAACCTTGAGGCCAGTGAAACCTTCAGGTCTCCAGGGAGAAAACTTAAGCCAAAGCCACCCTGTGACTTTCCACATTAATGTTAATCCACTGAGTTTGCATTGTTTTGTTACACAGCAACAGGAAGCCAAAGAACAGGCAGAGGATAATTCCCTCTCTCCCTCCCTCTGTTCCCTCTCTTTCTGTCTCTCTTTCCCTTCTCTTACGGATGTGTGTGTGAGGCCAGTCACTATTGTGTGTTACTTCCTAAGCATCATCCATTTTTCTTTTCTTTTTTTGAGACAGGATCTCTTACCGGCCTGGAACTCACCACATGTTGGCAAGCACCAACAACCAGCCTTGCCGGTGATGGTAAAATGAGCACATGCTGTCGCACCTGTTTTGTTTTTTCTTTACTAGGATTCTAGGGATTAAACTTAGGCTTTATCTACTGATTTATCCTTCTAGATTCTCATTCTCAGACTTGCAAATATATCTTACACTTAAAATTTGGTGAATTGATTTCTTGCTATCTTTTTCTATATGCATCAGTTCTCAGAAGAGCTGAATGAAGAAGTGTATGCATGAATTTCATTCATAGACTTGATCTTGAATAATGAGATTTTCTTTTTGAGAGGGGACAGTGATTATCAACATATTAAGTAAATAGTTTGATTTACAATAACTGCTGTCAAGGCCATAATATAATTCTGAAGTTTGTATATACTGAATATTCCAGGAAATAAATGTCTAATGACAAAAATGTCAGTTTTCTTGTTTCTGTGTAACTACTTTAAGGGGGTTCCCAATAGTACTATTGTCTACAGAGTTTGTGAATGGCAAGGTGGTGGTAGACAATTTAGCATTAAGCTCTGTTTCTTAAGAAGAGTCAGCGACCAGAAGAATGTCGAAGAAGAGAGTAACAGAGGTGGAGGCAGGAAGAGCAGCAGGAAAAGCAGTCACCAAGGACAGGCCCAGATGTCCTTCCTGTGCACATCGGACCTGACTATCCAATGAGTACATATCCTATGATCATATAAAAAAATCAGTCATTGTCTGATCCCTTTACAAGACTGTCAGTCTGGAGGGTAGAGACAATGACTCATTCATGTTTGGGCCAGCATAGCTAGTATAGTCTCGGGCACACCGTAGGCACTTAGTTACACTACCAATGTCTTCCTTTTATTGTAAACGTGTCTCTTTTCTATTGTTACTGTAGCAGTTTATCTTGGCTATGTACAAAGGTACTGTAGTTACGGATAAGGTTATAAAATGCTTTAAGAAAGGGATACTCTCTTATTTTTCGTTAAAACCAGCATATAAGGTTAGTTCCCTGTAAATTGTCAGTGACTGAATGGGAAGTAAATGATAGGTTTTTTTTTTTTTTTTTTTTTTTTTTTACTTGTTTTATTAATCAGTGAGGGCCACATTTAAACCTTCAAGCTTTATGAAGCGTTGAAATTGTTGCAACAGAAGGTCTAGAAGGCAACAGGATTCTGCATTATGGATATTGTTGTTATAGCTCTTTCCGGTTGCCTAGAAACAAAAACACAAAGTTATATGCAGCTCTGTGAGTTTCTGCTGATGAGATTTTTTTATGTGGAGCTGAGTCCACCATCTTGGAATGGAAGGCATCTACATGGGAGAGCCTCAGAAATTGTGGCTTTTATACTTCCCTGTTTGCGAGGTCTGGCCTTATTTCTTTATGGCGTGCATGCATGCTTAGCTGGAGAAAGGAATTCCCACAGAGTGAATCAAAGGACCGATGGCAGACTGAGGGCACTATCCCTCTATTCCTAGTGGTGGAGTCCTTTGCACGATTTTGATGGGCAAGCTTGTCACTCAAGATGTTCCTTTAGAACTCATCACACAGCGTGTTGTGGTTTAAATGAAATAGCCCCCAAAGGCTCATGGATATTGGCACAATTAGGAGACGTGGCCTTGTTGGAACAGATGTGGCTTTATTGGAGGAAGTGTGTCACTGGGGGAGGGATTTGATGTTTCAAATGCTCAAGCCAGGTATAGTATCACTCTCCTCTGCCGGAGAATCTGGATGCAGAACTCTCAGTTGCTTTCCAGAGTCATATCTGCCTGCATGCTACCGTGATTCCTGCCATGCTTCCTACCATGACAATGGACTAGACCTCTGAATTGTAAGCCCACCCCAATGAGACGTTTTCCTTTATAATAGAGTTCCCAAGGTCATGATGTCTCATCACAATATTAGTAAGACTATGACACAATGCTTGGTGTAACTTTTGTTTGTGGTCCAGCCACGCTAAAGGAACCTGACAAACACTATTTTGTAGTACAGAATGCAGGAAGTGTTCAGAGAGATTCGTTAATTCCTTGATACAGCTACTGATAAAATATTGATCAATAAAAACTGTTTTATATTTATTGGCATGTAATTGATTGTTTCGGACTTTGACCAGTGATGACAAACACGGGAGTGTGTGAAAATGGGAAAGAATCGAATCCTGATATTTGGTGTCTCATAAGCTGGTGTTGTCAGGGTAAGGGATAATTTTGATGTATTGATGAGTAACCTGTAGGTGGGTAGAGGCAGTCAGTGTGAAGCTGTTTAGTTTCTAGGTGGAGACGCCATTTTATTCTGCTCTCATCATTTGTGAGAGAACAGATACTCGGTATGGCAGTAAAGAATAGCAAGCTCTTTGTTGTACTTCTGGCCTTGGACATGTATTTATCCATGAAAGAGAACTCCTTTTGTGTTTACGGGAATACGAAAGTCTTTTCTGGTGATTTTATATTTCTTCCATAGCATCATGAGAGAAAGGAATATTATAGAGAAAAGTACAAAGAGTCAGCTCTGTTCTGAGCGAAGGCAAGAGAGAAGGAGAGACTGCTCTGGGGCAATCGATGAACATTTAGTGACTATGTTGGATGCGGCTTGGGAGCATCTTCTCAGCAAGAGTGTGTTTTCCAGAACTACTTTTCAAATGTGTTAACCGGCTCCAGCATCCACAATAGTGCTAGCAGTCAGGTGACCTGTGTTATTACCAGTGACCAACCAGCACCGACCATGATTTAATTAACGATGACGTAACACAAATTACCCAAAAGCACTGGAGGATAAATGAGGTCTCTTGACAAAACTGTCAGTGCAACATTCTCCTTCATTAGTGGTGGGAAGATATTATTTATAGTTCCCATATTCACTTGGAATTATCACACCGTCCTGGAATGTACACACAGTGTATAACCTAGCCACATCAGAAGAACTTAGAAAACAGGGAGTTGTGCTACCCAAAATGTACTAAGTGTTCTGACTCATGGCTCTCTGAAGTCTCTAGGTGTAGCTCAGGGCAGAGCCAAGTACAAGGCCCCAGGTTTGCCATCCAGGTCTGAAAAGTAAAAAAAAAAAACCTCAGAGGATCCTTTAAAGATTGCCTTACTGAATAGATTTGTGTTAAGATGATCTGTACACAGCTGGCCATGTCTGATGTCTGGATAACGATGTCTGTCATTCTTTTTGCTGCCTTCAGAACTTTCACTAGCGGATACCAGTTCCTGAGTTTTTTGTCCCAGCTTTTTCTTATCGGTTCCACAGCCAAGAAAAGGGACATTGTACGAGACACATCCGTCAGTCAGATTTCCAGTGCACCTGTGAGCTACTGAGTGGTCAGTTCTGATGGAAGTTGCTGTAGCGTTCAGTTTTAGTCTCCTTTCAAATCACAATGTCGATGTTTAGAGAATCAAAGATGTTCTAAGGCACGCAGATATTTAGTTCCAGGATTTGAGTCTCAGGTTTTGATTTTATGCTATTGAGAGTGGCGTGGGAATCTAGAGAAACACGAAGCATTGAGCACTGACCACTGAGACTCAAGGGGTTCTTGCTCTTCTTCTAGATGATTGCTGAACAACACACAAATGTTATTAATTTAAGGAATTTTATTTAATTAAAATATAATCACAATATTTATTCCATCCCTTCCATGTCTCACCCTCTACTCCCTCTCAAATTCACCTTGCTTTATATTCTTATTTTTATTTTATTTATATAATCTTTATCTTATTATATATATCCTTTATATTCTTATAGTGATGGAGTCGACTTTTGAATAATTATTTCAATTCCTTTTCTCCCAATATCATTACATCGACTTTTCCTATTTTTCTGAATATTTGTTTAACTAAGCCTAGGTAACATAAGCGCTCTTCAAATAATGTTTTAAATACTTTTGTTCCTTTAATTATTGCATCCTTCTACTCCCGGTATAATTCTCTCTAGACCAACTACCTTCCGGCTGCATTTTTTACTTTGTCATAATCTATAATATCTTTTCTTGTAGCCATCATCTCTATTTCTTTCATCTTTGTTGCTCAAACTTTGCAAGTCTAAGCTGTGCGTAAACTCTCTTGATTCTCTCTCCCTCCCTCCGCGACTCCTGTTATCTATGGCATGGCTATCAAATGAGCTATCATAAACACATATCTCTGCAGCAGCTGCTTTCAACCTCTTGGGTATTAACCACTTTGGGGGAAACCCAGAGGAAATATTCTTGCCGTCGTATTAAAATAATTTCATACTGACCCAACCGCTAGATACTATGACAGTTTTTGCTTACTCCATACCTTAATCATTCTTTCTTCCCATTGCTATAGAAAGAACCCAAGCACAGTATTTTTCTCCTTCGTGATCATGTCCTCTGTCACCTGAAAGTCAGCCCACACCACTCTACTCCGATTTGGTGCTCTTATTTAGTGTTTTGCTTCACAGAGGGACAAACGTACCATGGTTTCCTTGTACAGATTTTGCCTCTTGAAATTGGAATGCCTAATTTTGGATTGTTTTTTAATTGTATCCCATTTGATATTTCTCATCTCATGCTCACAGTAACTACTGTTGTTTGTCATTTCCTTATTTCCCAGGAGTGAGCTTTCTGCATCATTCTGTTCCTGTGTGGATTTCTAGATCCGTCACACAGCGTAAGTCCTGAGATTTCCACGTACCTTTCTCCCAGGCATTGTTATCATTTCATGAATCTCATGGCTTTCTTTTTCTCACCTTTAAAGGATATTTCTTTAAGTAACTCTCTAGGAAAGTGAATGAAGGAAGTAAACTTTCTACATGTGTGCAGATTGAAAATTAATTTATCTGGGTATACATACACACAGATATTTATCTATGTTGAAAATCATTTCCCTTTGAATACTATTGTTCTTACACATTACATATTGCTGGGGTTTCTCTGTGGGAACCTGAGGATTCTCAATGTGAGAAAACTTTACAACATCATATATGAGATGTTATAAAGTATATATATATATATATATATATATATATATATATATATATATATATGACATCATATAAACTTGACATCATATTAAAATAATTTCATACTGACCCAACTGCTAGATACTATGACATAGTTTTTGCTTACTTCATACCTTAATTATTCTTTCTTCCCATTGTTATATAAAGAACCTAAGCACAGTATTTTCATATAAAGTTTATACATATATAAACTTAGTACTTGGTCAACTTATAAATCGGAAGACATGTTGCTATATTTAACTCTGAGAGGGTTTTTGTTTTTGTTTTTTTCAAGACAGGATCTATCTATGTGGCCTTGGCTATCCTGGAACTTACTCTGTAGACTAGGCTGACCTCGAACTCACAGAGATCCACCAGCTTCTGTTTTCAGAGTGCTGAGATTAATGGCAATATGCTAACATGCCTGGTCGAAAGCTTTTTTTAAAAAAAATATACTTTAATTTCCTTCTTACTATTTCATTTTCAGAATTCTGCTAGTTTGACACCATCACTCCTGTTTTATGTATTATGTATGCCATTACTTTCTCCCCTCTCATATTTTTGTCTTTTTTCTTTTGTGATATATTTTATTGCATTTGTCACTTATCAAA
Source organism: Cricetomys ansorgei (assembly GCA_026225945.1). Lineage (NCBI taxonomy): Eukaryota > Metazoa > Chordata > Mammalia > Rodentia > Nesomyidae > Cricetomys > Cricetomys ansorgei. The sequence continues at coordinate 2,238,285 of JAMJFZ010001232.1, read as the reverse complement.
AAATAGTATTTTATTGATTTTGTCATTCCAGACCTGGGTTTAAAAAAATAACTATAAATTCTGGTTTCTGTTCCTTACTCATAGTCTTCTTTTCTTGCTTAGGGTGTGAAACATCTTAGATGTCAATGTAGTTTGAATGGAATTTTAATTTTAATATATTTTTACTTTCCCTGATGTTTGTTTATTGGGTTAGTTTACTTTCACTCTGTCATGAAGACTTTCCGAAAATATTGCATTTAACAGTGTGGAATAAGAAAGCAAAGTTGGCTTTCTTTTCTGGGAATGCTAACTTGGAAGAGCAGGAAGAGTCATGCAAGATTTCTTGAACATGCTAGAATGTTGGGGCTTTACTCCTGATACCTGTGTCCTAACCAGTTGCTTAGGCTTTCTCCAGAAAGATGTTTCAGTTTCACGTTTTTGAAAACTGCAGTGTTTTTGCTGAAAAATTGTAAATGAAGAGCTGGCTGGATTTCATGAATAGAGAATTGGAAAGGGGCACTGGAAAGGGACAGAGGCCATAGGAAAGCAATCTTCAAAAACCACCCCCCCTGCTTACTCAAGTTCCCCTTGTTCAGTGTGGCAACAGGCTCCTTTCACTCCGGTTTCTCTGTACCTTAGTATGTACTAAAAACATGTGGATAGTTCTTGTTCTTTGGCAGCCATGCCTCCTATTTGGCTAGCTATTTACATCTACATAACTGTAAAGTTAGGGGTGAAAAGATACAAACATATTTTACTTAAAAATAAAACCCTCTACTGTATTAACTGCCTATGGCTTCTACAATTAATTTCCAAGACTACTGTGGATAAAAACAACGTAAGTTCATTCTTCCCCAGACACAAGAGACAGCCAGTTGAAATCAGGACAGCAGTGAGTCATGCTTCCTCCTGAGGATCAAGGTGGAAATTCATTTTCTAGTCTTTTTTTAGTGACTGTGTTTACGATAGTCCAGGGCAGGACCTCTTCCTTAGAGACACTGGTATAGCAGCTGCTCTGTCTCTACATTCCTCTGCTAATCTCCCACGGTCTCTGTTATTTTTTTATTTCCTGTGCCTCCTCTTACAGGGGACACAGACGATTGCAGTAGAGCCACTAGCTAGCCTAGGATCATGTCCATACCTCAAGCTCATGAACTTACATCCATATAGTCATTTTTGTTAATACAAAACAATTGTGTTAAAATTGTAGGCATTACTACATACATATCCTTTAGATGGATGCAATTATCCTCTCATACTGCAATTTTAGACAAAAGGATCAGTGTAGCCATGAGATCCGACCAGTACGTGTTTCCTAAGATATATAGACTTTGAATGGTGAGCTCATTATCTGAATGTCAACCATGATTCTCAAACTTGTTTCTGTACCTGCTCACTGGCAGAAGATTCCTCTCTGATGGCATCTGCCTCAACAAAGACCCATCAGGAGAAAATGAAATTTTTAATTTTATCCTTTATTTTCATGAATGAAAATGTGTTTATATTGTGAAAAATACAGAGTAACCTGTCTTATCCATTTACCTATCTGCTATGTCCCTTCATTACAAGACCTATACTGTTTATCTTTTTGTGTGTGTGTCCATACTTTCTCAAGGTATTTATAGACAGTTTATCATAGACTCTAAATGCCTGCCGGTTTGTTTCTCTAGTAAAAGGATAGTAGGCAGGTATATTAACTAACTCTTTAAAGTTCCCATTCATGCTACATTACATTGAATGGGACCCCTACCAATCATGTGGGCACCATTTATATACTGAGGAACACACCACAGAATGAGAAGTGACTTACTCTAAAATACATAGCTAGTGAATGGAAGACCCATTCAGAGAGTCTACACATGCCTGACTTCGTAGTCTTTCAACTACAAACCACCATTGATGCTATTTGCGATCTAAAAATCTGTAGATTTGAATCTTGCACAAAAAAATGCTTATCTGTGAGTTCATTTTAATAATGTGCTCTAAACACAGCTCACAGCGATAAAATTTCAAACATAAAACAAGAACAAAGCTTAAGAGAATCTATGATCTCTATGCAGGAAGCTCCAGCACCCCCTCCCGTATGTTAGTAATTTGCAACACGTCCCTGCTTGGAAAGAGTCCCCGGTTTCCTGTTTGTTGCAAGCATCTCTCTTCTGCCATGAAGACTGCAGTGTTTTGGCAAAATAAGAATGCAGAATTTTAAAAGTGTATCTAAAAATGTGTTCCTCCTACTGTGGGAAGTAAATTTTAGAAATCTGACAGTTGGGCATCCAGATTTGAAGAAGAAGAAAAAATTAATAGTAATGCCAGAATTTCACTTGGGAATATAAAACACTCTCCAAATAGGAAAAGGTGACAATCAACTTGGAGAATCACTTATGAGCTGGTATATAATAATGTGCTTTGAATTCCATTTTGAATATGCAACATTTCAGAGTTCTAAGTAAGGATCTGAAATGGATTCAATGGTCCAAATAGTCTGTACCCTGAATGCCAATCTTTGTTTTCCTGAAGTTGCACAGATTCTTCACATATTCCCAAAGAAAATATTTCTGATACAGCTGAGGGAATAATGTTTTGGTCATTTGAACTGATAGGACTATGAGAATTGGTGGTACACCTTAACCTAAATAAAGAGGGAAGAGAGCCTATCCATATCCTAGTCAATGTTTTGATGCTCTGTTGTTTTTTATTTACATAAATGATTAATAAAATTCTTATATGAGTTGGCACGATATTATGTAATGTTTACCTGAAGTTAAACATATTTAACTCCTCAAATATTTATCATTTCTTTGTGTTAAAAGGTTTAAAATATTTTTCTGGTTTTAAAAAGTGTATACCATATTATTGCTGTCTATGGCTAACTTTCTATACTTGGGTCTAAAAATCACTTGTTAAATTGCTGTCAGTTGGAAAATTGAAACTATCTATATGTGGCCATACTCCAGACACTCTATAACCTATCTTCTGGTTTTGTTGTCTTCACATTATTGATCCTTCTTATAGTCTTTCACTAATCGCTATGACATTTTGTTTTATGGTTAGCATGACGCTTATCCAACCTTCTGTTGTTATTATTAGCAATTTGGATATCTATGTATATATATCTTCACAGTTATGCTGGATATTTTCTCATTTCTAACAGAAGAACTATAAAATTACACTTCATCCTCCCTAAATTTGAATTGCTATTGCATTTCATAACATTTTATAATATCTGTCTTTAATACATTAATTTAGCTGTTTTAAAGATTAATTTATCCTTTGACAGTTTCATATAACTCTTTGTTTCTCCATCATAATCCCACAATATCCTCATTATGCCTCTATAGCTTTTTGTTTTTGCTTTGTGATACACTAGGTTTAACAAGGAGTACCCAGGTGAGCATAAAATGGAGAGCTAGCTACTGGATCCTGTAATGGGCGGGCACACCAATGAATACCATGACTTTCTCTACTTGAACATGTCATAAGAGGACCTGGGTCCCATGAACCTGCTCCTTTTCTGAAAATTATGGCTGGGTGTTTCTGGTATCAGTCTTGTCAAGACACTATGCAAGAACCCAGAGCTATGAGTTCGTGGATACCGCAGCTTTGTCATGCTCGTGCGAGCATTTCACAGCCTTCCTCTCTTTGCTCAGCTCTTGTGTCTCTCTGACTCCTCTTCTGTAATGTTTCCTGAACCTTGGAGGGGGTCATATAGTGTCCCAGTTAGGGTGCAATACTCAACAATCGGCTTTTTCAGCACCTTGACTATCTCTGAGTTCCTGCATTAACTATTGCTTGCTGAAACGAAATCTTCCTTGCTGAAAGCTGAGGACAACGCTATGGGTATAAAAATATAAACATAAATATTTAGGAGACAGTTTGATAATATGTCATTAGGCAAAAAAAAAAAAAAAGTAGTAAGATTACCCATGGTTCCTATGGCATCCACAGACATGGGCCTTTGACCAAGTCCCCAGTATTAGACCTTAGATGCACTCCATAACAGCTGTGCCTCTATTGTACCAATAGAAAAATCTTGCCTGCAAGTCGGTATTTAGCAATCAAGTCTCAAAGCTGGAAAAGACTATTGCTGCCTTTTCTCCTTGGCTTCTTGCACTGCAACTTCCATCACGATGAAGGCAAGCTAGCAGAAAGAAGTTTCAGATCAGTTCCGTCATGGCTTCTCTATATCCTGCAACTAATATGTGCGGCACCTTAGCAATAGAGCCTTACCATCCAGTTTTCGTGAGAAACCAATAACCGCTACCTGTACAGTTTATGGGACCTCTTGAGCTTTCTGGTGGAACAACTTTTAGGGAGGTACTACACACTAAGCATATGATTTTCATTTAATAGCCCATGGCTTTTTGGGGTTGGCATCAATTACCATACGTGATACCTCTGTCTTTTAAAGTTGAGTTTAATAATTAGTTTATAAAGTGATACTTTTGGTGTGGCTTCTTTATACATCCCTCATTTTGGTTAACACCCCCCAACTCTATGTGAAGTTGTCTTTTTACATTGTTATTGTGTCTATGTGATTCTAGAATTAGTCTATTAGCTGAATTTTTCTTATCTTTGTTTTGAATGCAAGTCACCTTTCATCTTTCCATGGAGACACTTGCAATATTTATAGAAGAATTAGCAGTAATAAGGTTGAGGTTCTTTCTCCCCTGTGGACTGGAGTTTAGGCCTCAAGCTCCATCTCTGTGTCAGCTGCTGTCAGGAATGAGTCAATATCCAGAGGTCAACATGCTGAGTTAGATGATATTGATCTAAAATTTTTTATCAGTGGGTAAAGAATATCTCTCTGCACACTAAAGGCTATATACAAAAAACCTATAGCCAACATTAGACAATATAGGCACAAACTGAATCATCCCCTCTAAAACCTGGGGCAAGGTAAGAATACCACTTTCTCCTCTCTTATTCAACATGGTGCTTGAAGTGTAACCTAGACAAACCAGGATATATCCAGATAAAAACAGTGCTAGATAAGAAATCATTGTAAAATACCCCCGAGGTCTCTCATTTATCCTCTTCTTAGCTAGTGAATCTCATAAGCTGGTATTTTCATGAGATTCTAGTTAGGGTTAAAAATGCTGTAAGCATCCACCTGAAGATGACCAAGTGATGCTCAAGGGTTGTCTTCTTCCTAGAGGAACAAGCTATGGTACATACATCAGGATGCCTATAGTTTTCTTGTTAGTTAATAGGTTCTAGTACTTCAGATATTTAGTAATAAGCACGAGTAAATCCTTACATTGGCTCTATGAGACATTCAATCTTAAAAAGTGAGCAATCCTTATGAAAGGAAAAAAAAGTCAAATCATAACTTGAGACGAGCCCTGGGAAATTGAAGATTGAATAGAAAATGATCTATACAAGACACATTCGTCTCTCATTAACTGAACATAGGAAATAGTGAGGAGAATTAACAGCTATCAACAGACTGAAGGTTGTCGTAGAGATGAGGAATTTCTCTTTTTGCAGAGAATAGAGAATGGAGGGAGTGATCTCTTGACAAGAGCTCGGTGACTTCAGCCCCAGAAATGTGTTGGGGTAACCATATGGTTTGCCCATAACAGGAGCTGTTTGAGCTTTAATCCATTTAGAATTGTTTACAGAACCCCTCACTTTCAAAATGCCCCACACATAATATAGCCACTAATTTAAGACACAGATTTCTCACTTCTGGTTAAATATTATAGTGACTCAGAAAGCTTTTGAAATGTATGGATTTCTACCTTCTAAAACCAGAGCCTTGGTGATTGGATGAACGTATCTGCGATGTTAGAAGCTTTCCAGGTTGAGAGTCCATCACCTGAGGGATTCACATTTCTTTTCTGAACTTAACTGCGTCTTCTACTGTTATATACAAGGGAGTACAACACATTCAGAAATATAAATTGTCATATTAAAAGATACCTATGTGCATTTATTTAACAACAGTCTATTTTTATTTGCCCCCAATCTGATGACATTTTAAAGCTTCCCTGTTGATGTTATTAAGTGGAATATAGTAGTTTTATTTAATATAAACCTTGTGCTTTCCTTGGGCAAACCTGAGTCCATGAAGAATCCTCAGCCACGCTTATATCTTCTTTTAATGAGGTAATTATTTTGCCGAGTGTGGAGCTTAGAGGTTTACTGTGTGTGTAACAGTGAATTAAATTGGTGCACAGTAAATATAGTAATCACTTAACTCTCTTACTCATTTATTAGGTTTGATCCTTTGAATTATTTTGCCGTTTATCCACGAGACCTTAAATTCACACTAATGTGTTGAACTCTTTACCATCTGCCTCTTGAGAGATGGGTTCACTTCTTAGACTGCCATGATTGCTGGCTTCGTGTTAATGGCACGCTTTTTATTTTTTGTAATTCCTGAGAGGGAAAAACAAAACCAAACCCAGTGAATTATTTCTGTGGAATTTCTCATGTGTCCTCATTATTTAAATATAATAAATAAAAGATGTCAGGTATAAGTCCCAGACAGGATCTTTTTTAGAGATAAAATTTTATTTAATTTCTGAAGTACTTAACATGCAGGGATGTACCTTTGGATATTGATACTATTTCACACATATTTTCAGAGACATACCTCAGTTTTGTTTTATCATGAAGCATTAGAAAGTGGAATCTGGAAGTATTGGGTTTTCAAAGATGATTAATTGTTGTATCTAGTTCATGCTTATTAATGCAGGAGCCTGAGCTGGGATGCTGAATATCTCTAGCATAGCAATGTTTGGCTTGAAAAATGGGGAGCTCCATACAGAGAAATCAAGTCTGTCCTTCAGTTACTGATGCAAATTATTTGTTCTCATCAGCAGCAGCTGGCATCCCTCAATTTTTCTCTGTGTGCTGTAGTGTACTTCATGTGCCTATAAACCCCAGAAAACACGAGAGCAGACTGAAAATTACATAAGATAATCATGCAACCAAATGAAACAAGATTAATCACTGAAACCACTGGCTGTAAATAATAAACGCAGGTAGAAATGATGTTTTCATTCAGATTATCATTTAGGGTAGTTTATCTGATGAAAGATTAGATTTATTTCTACAAAAAAGACAAATGGGATAGCATGGTAAGTCATGTCTGCACTGTATGTTGTGGTTTAAAAGATGCTCATGTGTTTGAACATTTGGTTTCCAGTTGGTGACGCTGTTTGGGGAGGCCATGAAACCTTGCTGGAGGAAGTGTGTCACTTGGAGGCCAGCTTTGAAGGTTTATAGCTTTGCTCTTCTGCTCTTTCTCTGCCTTGTGTGTGTGGATAAACATGTGACCTAACAGTTCCTTGCCCCTGCCCACACGCCATGCCTTCCCTGACGCTACAGATCCCTGGCCCTCTGTAAGCCAAAAGGAACTCTCTACCAGCTGCTTTTGTCCATGTTATTTCATGTCCACGGTACTAAATATACCATAGTAGTTCTGCATACAGCATTCAGCTATGTACTTTAAATTTCCAGTAACTAAAACTTTATCATTTGTAATGAATATCTCTGTCTTATTTGACATTGTTTCTAAGCTTCAGTTTCTACTATATGTAGAATATTCCTGTCAGATTCCTTCCAAAATTGACAAAATTGACAAAAGACAATTCAAATAGGTTCCTTGGCATGTTGTATATAGGCTGAAAGAGAAAGTAGCTGATGATAACTCAAAGTGTTGGTCTTTCTTTCTTTCTTTCTTCTTTCTTTTCCTTTCTTTCTTTTTCTTTCTTTCTTTCTTTCCTTCTTTCTTTCTTTCATCCTCTTCTTCCTCCTTCTTAACAGTGAGAAGGATGGGGTTGTCACTAATGTTGATGTGGATGGTCATGGGAAATGGGAAGGTGAGTGTCAATCTTAATGATCACTTCTCAGGAGTTAGAATCATCATGGGAACATACTGTAGGGTGTGGGAGGTTTAGCTGGAGTAGGAAGACACGCTTTGAATATGGGTGGCAGCATCCCACTGTAATAAAAAAAATCTTCAACTTGCTCATATCAACTCATATTTTGTTACACCAGTGAGAAAAGTGACCAATTCAGTGAGGGGCAAATTTTAAAGGGAAGTAGTCTGCTGGATGTGTGTGTGTGTGTGAGATGAAGCTTAATATAGGTGTTTTGTGATACTCGTGTGGAAATGTTGAGAAGGCAGTTGGCTGAGTGTTTGGAGTTCAGAGAAGTAGTTTGCTTAGGAATTACAAACATAATCAGCCCAAGTTATAAATAATATTTTAAAATCACAGACTGGGAGCTCCGGATGCAGGAGCAGAGAAACTTGACACCCCTCTGTACCCTTATAAATCTGAAAGGAAACATCAGATATATGACTGAGGTCAGATGAAATCTAGAAACATAGATGTTTACAAAAATACCACAGACCCTAACATATGATGTTGCACGAAATGGTAGAGAATCAGAAAAACTACCCACACTAGGAGGGCTACAAACCTGAAAGAAAAGGAAATTCCCCAGAAGCAAATACTTTACAATATAACACGATCATCAAAATACACACACATTGGAGTTTAAAAGAAATTTGACTCCTCGGACAAAGTGCTGTGAAAGCTGGCACGTGCTCTGAACCTGTATGTATGCACTCTTAGAATATAATAAAGATAGGAAAAAAAATAAAGAGGAAGCTGAGAATGCACTGAAAAAATATGTTCATCATCTGATCGCATCAGAAAACCCACCACTACTCATAAAAGAATAGACAGGATCAGTTACAATGAAAGTGGGTAACACTGATATCTCACATCAACAAACGGATCGGAGAATAATCAACAAAGATATTTAGAATTAAACTACATCTTAGATGAAATGGAATTTACCAATATCTCTTGAGTAGTCCACTCAACAGATAAAGCATAAACATTCAACTCAACACCCATGGAAGTTTCTCCATAATAGGTCACATTCCAAGCAATAATGAAAATATTAACAAAAAGAACCAATTTCTTGAAACTCATAAAATCATAATAGAACAAAACTAGAAACAAGGGAAACTATAGAAACCATATAAACACCTGGCTATTGAACAATTACACTCAAACTATCAGTGGATCATTGAAGAAATCATGGAGAAAATTAAAAATTGAGTATCATAGTAAACCTTTGGGACACAGTGAAGGCATTTCAGAGGAGGTGGTTCATATCTGTGAGTACCTGCTTCAAAAAGCCACACATCTTCTGGGGGAAAAAATCAGTATTCCATTACAAGTTTCGAAAAACAAGAAAAAGCCAATCAAAAATAATAGAAGCAAAGTAATAAAGATCAGGGTTGAAGTTAGCCAAATTGCATTAAAATGACAAAAAAAAATCAAAGAAATGGAGGTGATTCTTTGAAGATATTAGTAACATTGATAAACCCTTTATCTAGCCCAGAGAAGATTCAAATTAATAAAATTAGTGATCTTACCTTAAGTAACCAATTAAATACAGACACTCTCTTTTAAAATCTATGTTGTAATACATTAAAAATGTATATGAAGCTGATAAGTTTCTAGAATATAACACACCAATATTAGATCAACAGCACATAAGCAAATCTAGCATGAGCAATCGGGGTGAAGCAGTAATAAAGCCTCTTGCAACTACACAGCCATTTGTATGCATGTGGAAGACAGAGTGAAAATAGGTGTCTTCTACTGCTCTCTACATTTTGAGATGGAATCACTGGCTCTGGAGCTTACATATTGGCTAGAATGGCTGCTAGGGAGTCCCTGGGATCACCCTGTGTCTGGCTGTCATGTCTGAGATTACAGGAATACTGTCATGTCTGGATCCAAACACAAGTATTTTGTGATTGTGCACAAAGCACTTTATCCCCTGAATTATAGCCCTTGTTCAAGTCACCAAACTGTGAAAGGTTAAGGACCTATGGATTCTATTAGATATTGCATATAGATTTGGCATCAGGGATTCTTAAGTTATAACATAACATAGAAAGGGAAAGAATACTAACAAATTTATTTTATGAAGCTAGGGTTGGCTCAAAACTGAAAAGAAGGTGAGTATACAAACACACACACAAGCCCACCACCACTACCAACAAAAGCACCACAGACCAAGTTTCTTATCAACATGCACACAAAACCTCTTAATAAAATACTTAAAATTGAATTCAATAACATATCTGAAAGACCAATTGCCCTAAAAGTTGGATTTATCTAGAGATGCAAAGGTGAGTTACACACACCAATAACTACAACACAGCACATAAATATAATAAGGAGCAGAAATTACACGATCACCTTTATAGATATTTAAAAGGCTGGTTCAGAACTTGAAATTTCTCAACCTGCGGGTTGTGACCACTTTTGGGGTCAAATGATCCTTTCACAGAGGTCACGTAGACCATCGGCATGTCAGATATTTACTTTATGATTTGTTACAGTTATGAAGTAGCAACAAAAACAATTTTGTGGTTAGGGGCCACCACAACATGAGGAAGTATGTTAAAGGGTCGCAGCATTAGGAAGGCTGAGAACTACTGTTCTAAAGGCAAGAGGTGGTGTTGCTTTTTTAAACTGTTTTATTCTTACACAAAAAGATTCTAAATATCCAATCAATGGCTAGAAAACTGAAAGTAATCATGACACTCCCCCCAAAGCCCCCCCCCAAAATCAATTATGATCAGAAAGAGCTAGGCTAGAGGAACCACAGTATCTCATTTCACATTATACTACCAGGGCACAATAGCAAGACCAACATGATACTGCCACGAAAACAGACATGCAGAACAATTAGATAAAACACAAGACCTTTGACTTCTCAGTACAGCCACTATGGAAAAGTGTGTTTTTCGAAACCTTAAACTAGAATTATCTTGTAAGTCTCCATTCCAGAAAATCAATCTAAATGTATTCGAGTCATCATATTATATAGATACTTACATCGCCATGTTTGTTGCTGAACTATTCACAAAAGGTACATTGTGGAGTCAGCCTAGGTATCTATCAAATGAACAACATATTAAAATGTGGTTTATTTCGACAATGGGGTTTTATTCAGTCACAAAGTGGAATACTATACTGTTTGCATGAAGAAAATGGATCATTATGTTAAGTGAAACAAACCAGAATCAAAAAAATAAATCTCATGGAAAATCTTTGTTAAAAACGTGTGTATATGGCATACGAGCAGAAGATGGTTGTAGTTGTTAGCCACTGTCTGGGCTCACCAAGAGAGACATGGAGGCATTTTCATACGTGCAAATGGTTCCAGATCTCAGCAGAGGGAGCCATCATTATGGCAAGTGCCATATTAGAGACAGTGGAACCCGATCATCCGAGCTCAGGTGTTTTTATTGATACAGAACTCCTCAGGTGTTCTACTGATAGCACGTGCAGACCAGGAGCAATCAAACTTCCCCCACACAAATCCAACACCTCCAGACAATACAAGACGCCAAGACCTAGGCAGCCCCTCCCCCAACAGTGCACAAAACAATTATTTCATACGCAACTAAAAATAAAGTTCCATGACTTTTCCCTTTTCTGTATAAGACAAAAAAAAAAAAATGGTTGTGGAACTTTATTTTTAGTTGTGTGTATTGAGTCAGTGAGATGGCTCAGTCGGTAAAGGCATTTGTGACAGACCTTAGTTCAATATCCAGGTCCTACGTGGTAGAAAATGAGAACCCATTCCTGCAACTTTTCCTTTGGTCTCCACCCAGTGAATTAACGTGTGGAATGAAGAGTGTCAAGCTTAGGTGATAGTGTACTGGCATGCTGAAAGTCAGAATGGAAAATGAGCTTTTTTAAACAATAAATTATGCAAATGTACAAGGAAATTTTATGAATTAGTTGTTTCTACTATTTTAAGGAAGAAGGTTGTGATTTTTATTCTCAAAGTTCCTTTATACTCTTAAAATATTTTTTGAGGATCCTATTGATCATTTGTTTATTATGCATGACATGTTTCTTGATGTTTTCCTGTTATAAATTAAAATCGGTAAGTTAGAAAGTTATTTCATTAAAGAATACACACATTGCATATTATTTTTGTTTATTATGTATTATTTATCAGAGCAACAATCATGCTTCTTGTGAAATAGAACTATTTTTTCAAACAAATCAAAAAATGCTCAGGAACAAGCATCAGAGTGCTTTTTCATCAGTTCCCAAGTAAATACAGCTGGGTTCTTATCTGCACATCTGCATTTAATTAGAAGAAAACACATCTGTCACACATGCTACAGAAAAATGTGAACATGGGGAGGAATGAGAATTATTGCAAAGGCAACTGTGATAGGGCTCCTCACACCTGCCTGGGGCCCCACTGGGACACCTTGACAATGACTGCTTTCAGCAATGTCAATAACAAGTCAATCAAACACGACCATTGTCTATCCTAGCAGCATATACGGTTGCAAAGGTAAACAAAATTGGCCAGTTGTTTGTTTAATTTAAGAGTGAACTGACCGATAATTTTCTTCCCTTTCAGTTTTAGTTTTTCTCTAACTAGTGTATTTTCTAAATACATAGAATTGGTGAAATTTAAGGGAATAATTCCCGTTCTTTATTATTGAACCCTGAAAGTTGAGTTCCAAAGTGATCGCCTATTTTCTTAGATGCTTAGAACTTGCTACAGGTGTCAAAACAGGAAATGGAAATTCACCGAGCTGTTAGAAACAAGCGCATGTAACTCTATAGAGCCAGAGTACTTCGGTATACAAGTTAGCATCCAGATTCAACCAAATATCCATTATTTGCTATTTCAAATCCCTTAAAGTCATGGTGACACAGTGGAATGAGTCATTTGTTTCAAGAACATGAATGGCAGAAAGGAAATACAGGAAAGAGCTAGAAAGCCAATAAAGAGTCTGTAACTTCCCAAGTCCATTTTATTTACCAGCTATTTTATAAATAGCCCTTTGACAAATACTTATTGGCTAACACTCAGGGATCCTGCAAATAGACACCACAAACTGTACGCTTTAATTAGAACCTAAGACACTGTTAAAAGAACTGTTAAAATCCTAACACCTATTTAAAAGAAACGGGAAGGCAGTGTGCGATGTCTCAGTGTTGGGAACAGTTTATTGTTTTTCCTTCCTTCAGCCTCACACATATCAAAAATCTGTCTGTACACAAGGACAAATGTGATCTTCTCCGTTAACCCGAGTGAATATTCATAGTAACATGTGATCCGTAAGCTTGGTGCAAATCTAAAAGCTCTGAGTAGGAACATGTGAAAAAAGAGATACCTTTACTGTCCCTTCTCCACGACTTTGCAAGACAAACCATTTTTCTCACCTTTGAGACAGTGGTCATGAAAGAAAATAAATTATCAGCTGGCTGAATCTTGCTCACCCTGAAGCTTCTGTCAAGGTACAAGAAAGTAACATATGTTCTTAGATGGCCACTGTCACCAAAGTTATGTGTTTTCCTTAATGCTGGAATCTGTATATAAATGAAAATATAATAAAACCATAGAACTTCTTTATAGAACACCTATTCATTGAATATTGAAGCACTTACTACAACAAGTCTCAACTCTGAGTGCACGTTAACTTCATCAAGGAAGATTTCAAACAAACTGAGCGAGTTCTAGCTGCATTCAGATAAACTAAGATCAGCAGTTACTGTTATTTAAAGTCAAGTAATTTTGAGATGGTAAATACCACTGTGCCCAACACATGTGTGTAAAGTGAGGGCATCATTTTTAAGGAGCTCAGACATGAGGGGAACCTATTACTTCCTAGAACACTGAGCAGGTGTTAAACATGGTTAATGCACCGTTAAACTCTATTAATATCACTACCACTGTTAACAGTAAGCTCTTTGAGTTATTACTGTAACCACTCCTGATGCTTTCTTCCTGTAAATACTGGGGGATGGGATGCTGACTCCCTAAATAGAAACAGTTGGACACTCTCTTGCTGCCCTGCCTGCTTTGAACTAAGGACTGCCAATTAAACAGCCACTTCAGTCCCATGAATGAGGTCATCTTGAGAGACTACACAGTGTGGACTAACTGGTTGCCATGTCTTCTGAAGGTATAACTTCAGCCTGGACTGTTTGAAAGTCTGTAACAGACGTCTTTGCTGTCACAGCCTTGACAATCTCTCTATGATTCCACAATCATTTCTACTTGAGTTAAATTACCTGCCAGGACTGTGACGGCTGGTGAAAACACAAACTGTCACTAGAATGTGAGGTGTTCTGTAATTGGTCCAAACGTTCCTTCTCTGGCTATATAAGCAGGCTATTCAGACTCTCTTAGTGAACTGGGAGGGTTGTAATTTTCTCTGCCATGCGGGTTTTTCATGGGTGCAGATTTCTGGAGCGAGTGAGTGGCAAAGAGTCACTAGTCCAAGGAACAGACTCTAGGGATTAATGCCTCGTGGTGCAAATCCATTTATTGTGGAGGGAAACAGGTTTTTATGGAGAAGGTAGGGCGGCACACAAGAAAAGAAGCCCAAAAGCATTGGTCTCTGCTTACTAGACATTTTAATCAGCCTACCTAAAGCGTGCTAATCAGAGTGGGAGGGGTCAGTGAAGGCCCAGTCACCTAATAGTTTGTATGTAAAGACTCTAGCCTGTCAGTATATCCAGTGCTGGCAAACAAGGTATCTGCAAAGGCAGAGGAAATGGAAGCATGGCCTCAGCAGGGCTTTTCCTGGCTTTAGGACTAGACTGGTGTGCCAGGAACTGCCTTTTAAAGCGCCACTACAGGCTGGGGTACACGACTCTGCATGAGAGCACGACATCACCTCTCTCTCCTGTTTTTGGGATCCCTTCAACTCTAACACTACTACATTTCTGATGTTTTGATATTCGGGCCAATAAAAGGCTTCTATTAAGTCTTCTTTTTTTTTTTTTTTCTTTTTTGTTTCCTACTTTCTTTAGTGCTAGTAGTGAAGGGGCCAGGCAACCCCATTTTGTGCATAGACTCCATCCTGGGCCTAACCTGGGCCTGATCCTAAAAAGCCATAAATTCTCAGAGAAAGCCATAAAAGCCCCCAAACTGAAGGGCAACCAATCAGAGATGAGGGCAACCATAGGGTAGCCACAGGAAGGCAGGAAGACCCTATCTCAAAGCATGACATCTGTGCCTGGCACCCTCACATGCCAGGAGGTATGTGAGTGTCTTTTCTTGAGGTTAAATGTCCGTAACACAAGAATGTTAATGGTTGGCCATCCAGGACCGAGCCAATCACAAACTGACCCATGTTAACATTCTCTCTTTCCACCAATCATGTTCCCAGTTACCTCACTCTTGGTGAAATTCCCTTTTTGACGTATAAAAGGCCTATACGCCTTCACCCCAGGGTCGCTATTTTGAAAAGTGGCTGACCCCTGCAGGCAGGTATTTTTCTTTCATGACATAAACACACCCTTGCTTATTCCATGCGTGAGTGGTGGTCTCTGTGCGGCGATTTCGGAGGGCTTAAGAGGTAACATAAATAAAGAGGCATCAGAGGCAGCAGAATGGCAAGCAGCAGTGGCCACAACACCTGAGCAGGTGGTAGGCCAAGCTCTGAAAGCTGAAGAGCAATCAGCTGTTCTACAGCTGAAGAAGAGGAAGCCATGCAGATGAGAGAGAGAAGCCAGAGCAGGAAAGAAGGGTGGCCGTAAGCAGAAAGACAGCAGCCGAGGTGAGGAACAGAAGCTGAAGGAGGATAGACGGTTGGAAGGAGAAAGAGGAAAAACTTCAGGCTTTGGTCACTGCACAAGAAAGTCTTCAGAGCCAAGGAATGCAGGCACGGCTACCCTGCAAGCACTTAACAATGGCTGTCATCATGTACGGGGGTACCAGCCTGCCTGGAAGCTGCAGTGGCAGCTGCAGCCAAGGGAATGTTGACTTCCCAAGTCTGTAACATCTGTAGAGCCAAAGGTCTTGATGATCAAGCCCTGGGGGATAGCGGAATGACCCAGAGCATCACCTACTGTGGTTGTTCCCACCTGCGTCTGCTACCTACTGACTGTCATCCAATAGCAACCCTTGAAAAGCTGCTGGCCTTCTCAAGATTTTTCTCTGGGCAGACTGAAAGCACTGCAGCTAACTGATGGCTCACGTGACTTACAGAAGCCTCTGCTTTGTCATTTCCTGACGCTGACTCACAACTCCTGCTGGTGATTCACATGTTTATCCACGAATGAGTCTGACCTAAAAACCTAGATGAAATTGTCTTTTGGTCGATGGAGTCCAGGGGATGTGGGAGTCCTGGAGTCTCCAGAAACTGCATTGGTTGCTAAGTAAAGGGACATGAAATAACAGAGTCACATCAGTAGAAAAGCAGAGATGGAAACTGGTGGGCTTAGGTTCAGACTCTCCTTTAGGTTCAAAGGTGTTTCTGATCCTATTAAGAAGGCTCACATTACTTGGTAGTTATCAGAGTGCCCTGCTCCAATTCCTGTTCTTTAAATAATACCGGCATCTTGTTTGTGCATACCTGTGTCCATTAGGGTCAAAGGAGTGCTCTGCTCACCAGAGCCCCAGGTGTATAGAAAACACCCTGCTGAACTGTTGTTGTTCTCAGCAATGGGAGGAAACACACGTACTCTGATTAGTCACTTGCCAATAATTAAGTGTTCAAACCCAGAAATAGCACGTATCCCTTCCATTCACAAATCACCCAGGAGGAATGTCGCCCCACCTCCCCACAGAAGGGCTATAATGTACAGAGAGAACCAGAAGACAGGCACCTACCAGCACAAACGCATATCACATTAACCTTCCCAGATTTCTGCCCCTGCATCACATTTCACCGAAAGTGCTATTATCCTGTCAATAAATTCCCACTTTAATTTTAACTTATTACATTAAATTGTATTTTCATAGGGTAACAAATGAAAAACAAAGTGAATGATACGGAAAGGCTTTTAAGAGAAATAACCCTCCCTGTTTGCTACCCCTTCACCTGATCCCAGGGGACTAATTCTAAAATGCTTCCTTCCTCTGCTCTGACAATCATTGCTGCCTTAGCTACCTGTATTGTTGCCAAAAAAGGTTTTCTTCTCTTAGTGAAAATACCCTCAGAGTCGAGGATTTTCTTCTAGTCTGGATAACGTAACTGACGTCACATCTTTTCGGCTATCTTCCCTCCCGCATCTATTTGTTTATTCTTTTAAAAATAGGGTTTTTTTGGGGGGTGGTGGTGGAACATGGCTCAAAGGGCTATGTTCACATACTAGAGGACCTGGGTTCAGTCCGCAGCACAAGTAAAACTATTTTGATGAGGTTTCAGGAGGAGATATCTCTCACAAAACTGAGTCTCCTTAAATTCTAATTAATCGAGTTTTAGCTAATTGAGATGAACTCTTCCAGCAAATATGGAAAAAATCCAAGCTTCTGTGTCTTCAAACTACAGCTGTAAGTTTGGAATGCTACAGAGAATGCATTATTTTGTTCAATGATATGTACTTCAAAGTGAATACTATACACAAAAATCTTTCCGAAGAATTGAGACACAGTTTGTTTTTTTCTTTTTCCAGGAAAGCCAACTTTGAATTTACAGGTAGAAAGTTTAGATGGAGACACTACAAAGTATAATGAAATTCCATGTATTTGTATTTTAACATCTGTAGGATTTTTCTGCACATACCTCAAGAATATTATTCAGACGCTAACCTAGCCGGCAGTGGTGGCACACACATTTAATCCCAGCACTCGGAAGGCAGAGGCAGGTGGATCTCTGTGAGTTTGAGGCCAGCCTGGTTTACAGAGTGAGCTCCAGTGTAGGCAGAGTAACAACAGAGAAACCCTGTCTTGCAAAATACCATCACCACCAACAACAGAAAGCTAACCTAATGCTGGGACTCATGGAGAGAAACGAAATCTTTAGTCTTGTCAGGTCATCGATTTGATTTTCATGAAACTAACCTATTTCCCCCCCCCAGGCTTCAGAAATATTTCTAACACCCATTCCTCTAATTTTCTCTGTTTTTATTTTTTTGAGAGTCTCTCAGGGGATCTCTCATAAATTTCTCCCTGGCCCCTCAGTGTTTGGACACTTCTTTGAGTCTCTCGTGCACTGACCACACGCAAATGACAAAGTACAGTTTGTCTTGAGGTCTGAGTTAAGTATTATTTAAGTTATTACAGGTTTTTGTGGATATATTTGGAGAAATACTGTCTGTTTTTTTATAGTTATTATGATTCAGAAAAAAAAAAAACTTGTTGTGGAAACGTTTGCCAGCCAAGAGCATCAAGAACTATCGGGGAGTCGTGACTTCACCTGACGGCAGAGTAAGATGCCATAAACCGAACATAAAGCAAGGGATATATGCAAACTCTGACAGTTCAAAATACCTTCCTAAGGTAAACTCAACAAGCTCCAGAAAAAGACGGAGAAATGATTCATTACACTAACAGAAAATTTACAGAGATGTGCAGCAAAGAAAAGTACAGTACATCTTCGCCTGAACTAAAAGGTACACAGAGCCAAGAGAACGAGCACAGTTAAAAAACTATCAACACAATATGAGCAAAATGAAACCCAGCAGCACGTGAGGATTTACCCTAAGATCTAAGAAAGGGTCAACATATGGAAGTTAGTAAATACGATCTACCACAGCAACACAAGAAGCACAAAAGTCATACACTGTCTCAAAAGATGCAAAAAAGCCACTTGGTAAGAGTCAACATCCTTTCATGAGAAAACAGAACTAATTAGGAGCAGAAAGCACACACGTTAGCATACTAAAGGCCACATGACAAGCCAAAATTAAACACCACACAAAATGAGGTCGCAGTTGAAGGCTTCCTCTTTGAATAAGGCAATCATGTCAAACTTTACCATTTTTATTCAATATAATGTCAAAAGTAGTAGCCAAAGGAAGAAGACAGAAGGAGGAAGAATAGTCCATCCTAATTTTATAGGCAAAGCCATGGTTCTAAACTGGTACATAGAAAAAGCCCCCCAATCCACCAGAGATTATTGAGTCTAATGATCTAATTCAGGAGTGTCGCAGTGTACAAAGCCAACACACAAAAATCAGTAGCGTTGCTAGATAATAGTAAAGCTGTTTGAAAAAGAATGCAAGGACATAATTCCACTCAAAATAGGCACGGACAATGATCCGGGAGTAAATGTAATGTTTAATAAGAACTAGAAAACCTTGAGGAGAGAAACTAAAAAGGGAATGAAGTAATGGAAAGTCAAGAAAGACCAATATGCTTCAAATGCCCACGTTAAAGCAATCCATGTGTCCGATATAAGATTTATCAAAAATATCCCTGAAATTCTTCACAGCAAGAGAAAAGGCAAATATGAGAATATCTAGAAGAATAAAATAAAACCAAAAATAAAGGGAGTCTAAAGCAAAGGGAACAGAGAAGGAGCCACTTTACCAACTGTCTTCAGAGCAAATTGCAGAGGGGCAGTAATGAAAATGTGGGAACTGTGATCGCAGGACAAAAGAGGCTCAGGCATGAGGTTGGTGAGTTTGAAGTCAGCCTGGGCAAACCAGCAACATCTATCTCCAAAGAAAAACAAAACTACAACAACAAAAAACTAAACAAGTTCCCCAAGCAAAAACCTAAACAATAATGATAAAAAGTCGAGAGGGAGAGAGAGAGAGAGAGAGAGAGAGAGAGAGAGAGAGAGAGAGAGAGAGAGAGAGAGAGAGACCCTAGAAGTAAATTCACATACCTCCAATTAAATGATTTTGGACAAAAACCCCAAAAGCAAACATTGGCAAAAGGACTATCTTTACACTAAATGGCGCTAGGAAAATCAGATACCCCAGAGGCAGAAGAAAAGATACTCATTTCCTGTCTCTTACTGGTAGCAGGCAACTTAAAATGTATCAAAGCCCTAAATGTAAGACATGAAACTTTGAAATTTCCAGAGGAAAACGTGAACCACTTGAGGACATCAGAATTGGCCAGAGTGGCTTTTTGTTTTGTTTTGATTTAGCTTTTTGTTTGTTTGTCTGTCTGTTGTTTAAACCATACTTTCAAGTCATGGCAATCAAAAGCAAAAGGAGACAAGTGACATCACATCAACCTCCAAATCTTCTGACCAGCAAAGAATATAACCAACACAGTAAAGAGAAAACCTTTACTATAATCTTCAGAAGGGGAGAAAATATTTGCAAGCTGCACTTTTGACAAGGAGTTAATATCCAGATTATTTAAGAAGTTCAAACAACCCAACAGAAGAAAGTCCTATAAAATGAAAATAGATCTAAATAGATATTTCTCAAAGACACTCATGAGCAGCCATCAGGTATACAAATACACATCTTCAGGAAAATTCAAACCCGAGTCATTGTGAGATCTTACCTTATTCTACTTAGAATTACTAATGTCAGAAAGACAGCAGTCACGAGTGCTGATTTGGGCCTGGGAGAAAGGGACTATTGCATCTCTTCTAGGGAGGACAATTCATGCAATTGTTATCAAAGTAGTATTGGGGTACCTCAAACAGTTAAAAATACATCTACCTCATGATACAGTAACACCCCTAACTGGGCACTCATTCAAAGAAACTATTATCATCCTGGTAAAGAGACGCTGTGCAGCTCTGCCTAGCACTGGTTTACCCTCACTAGGCACTATAGTTAAGATGAGAGTCCATCAAGAAAAGAATGTAGAAAGAAAGTGAAGCCTGTGCACACAAGGGACTATTATGTAGCCACAGAAAAGCAGGAAATCCCATCATTTGTGGCAACATGGATAACAGAGAGGGTACTTAAGTAAAGTAAGACAAGCATAGAAAGAAAAAAAAAACCTATGTGGTATAGTTCATATAGAATTAAAAATGTAATAATATGATATCATGGAAGCTGAGAATGGGAGTCAGCTGACTCCACGGAGAGACATGAGGAGGGGAGGGGCTGATGGTGGGTGGTAAGCCGGCATTAATGTGGAATTAAGAAATCCTGTTTTTTTTTTGCTGTACAGTAAGCTGACTATGAATAATCATAATTTGTATGTGTGTATGTGTTGCGTGTTCATGTGTACATGCACTGTACATGTGTGCACACATGTATGGGTGCTTGCACTTGTGCTTGAGTGCATGTGGAGGTCCTAGGCTAACATCTCAAGCTCTTCTCAATCATTTCTTATTATGAATAGAGGCAGGGTCCGTCAGTTGAACTTAGCACGCGCCCATCTGGTTAGCCTCGCTAGCTGGCCTGCCTGGGAGTTCCCTGCCTCTATTTTCCAAAGCTACAATCACAGGCAGCCTCTATGCGCAGCTGGCATTCCTATGAGTGCTGGAGATCCAAACTCTGGTTCTTGTATTTGTGGTAAGCACTTTCTCCACTGAACTATCTCCCAAGTTCCTGAAAAAAAAAAAAAAGCCAAACATATTTTAGAAAAACAATAAAGGATTTTAATGTTTCATGGTAAAGAAGTAATAAATGTTTGAAATAATTATGTCTCCCGATTTAACATTAGGTGATTCATATAGTTACCAAAATATTACACAATACCTCACAAAATGTACAATTTTATTTATCGGATAAAGCGTAGAAAAGAGGAAGTCTGGCAAAATTAGAAAAATTCCGGGTCTTAAAATCTCAACAAATTTCAAAGGATTGAAAACATGGAACACATGCTCTCCTATTACAGTGGAGTTAGGCCAGGAGCCAACCACACTGAAATAACTAGAGAATCTTCATATGTCTAGAAAAAAAAATAACCTTATTAAATAATTCATGGATCAAAAAATCATTTAAGAATTGATAAACTATACTGAGTGAAGCCTTAGAAAAAAACAAGACCTCCAATCGTTTGGATGGAGCTACACAGTGATTGTAAGGAATTGTCTTAGAAAACTCAATAAAGGAACCATCTCCATTCATAACATTAAAGGATGTTTAATGATAGCCACCTAAATCCTACTCACCTCAACCATTCTTTCCCCAAATCGATAAGTACAAATCGAACTTCACAGCAGGGACACTTTAACCATCAGCAATTCAGGCAGAGACTATCATGACCTAGTTCTTGTACTTTGGGAGATAAAGCGTGCACCAACCAACAGAGGGTTCATGGTCACAGTCAACCTGTGAGTACCGGAGTGCGGGAAGAAGGCTGAATACAAGAATAGTGGCCCAAATCATTTAAAAGCTAATCTATGAAAAGCAACAGTGACAGATGTTTGACAGTATCAATCTATAAACTTTGGGGACCAATTAGTGCTAAGGCTACAAAAAAAAAAAAAAAAAGAGAAGAAGTTCGTATTTGTTTTACAAAATGTATAATATCCACAATTAAACTTGTAAAATGTAACACAGAAAAGAAAGCCATGAGGAGAGAGGTGTTGCTTATAAATGTCGGTAATAACTGTTATAATAGCAGCCACAGTTGCACTTCATATGGGCTTAGACATTACATGCTATGCATGGGTCTTCATTTTCTGCACGAATTATTTATTTTTTACACAAGTCTCTTCACTGTGTCCACTTTACATATATGCAAGCTGAGGTTCTGCAGAGGCCGAGACAGTTGCCCCAAGTCACAGTACAGGCAGGTGAGGCACTCCGCTCTGGAATATATATTTGCTAGCTTCAGGGCCGGTGTAGTAAATAGAGGTACACTTTCCTCGATTGACAGGTTCTCTGGATCTGCAATAATTTTATTCTTGAGGGCTCTTTCTCAGAGATGTTATTATACCATCTTTTATGTCTAACAGACATAAAAGACAGTCCTGCTATATGGGTAAGTCAAGGGTACCACAGCCTTCAGAAGTGCTCTCTGCCCACAGCGTTCTATCCTATCCTGAGTGTGGGAAACAGATTTACAGACTACTTATTTTCAACTCTCATTCTAGCTTATTGAGAGATTCACTATTTGTGACTCAAGGCCGTTTTGGTGCCCCCCAAAAGGTATGCAATGTCATTTGCTTGGTTTTTAAGTGGTAAGGACATATTTCATGACTCAACTCTCAATTTCACTGTTGATTTAGAAGACTCATGAAGACCCATCTGGCAGCGTCTTGTTGGACTACGCCAGCTGGTGAGGCAAATGGTGATATGGCCTCAAACTGTGTCTGCCCAGCTTTGCATCAGGCTCGGATCTCTTTTTGGTATATACCATGTGCACAGTCACTCAGAATCTGCATTTGTAGGCAAATTAATTCAACATTAGGGAATTAGGTAAAGCTTAGGGAATGGAGGTAAGGGGGTGTACAGTATTAATACAATGAAATTTAGCAGAGTTATTAAAACATCTTAGATTCAACAATTATTTATACCAGATTCACAAAGTTGAAGCGTTTGTTAATATTTTCTCCTACATTCTTATTCATGTAATTGTCTTTATTTCTTATCATTACCCAGAGGACTATATTCTCCTGAATAGTGAATAGAGAGATTCCAAGATGTAACATAAATGTTGGATCTTTCGATAACATGGTTTTGGATTAAATAGAAACTACAAACTGTTACCCAATTTATTTATATTCTAAAGGCATCAATTCCCTCACTGGAAAATGAAAGCTAGTCTGACCTGCCCTACTTATTTTTCAGGGTTTTAAAAAGAAAACAAAAGTTAGTATGTGGAAAGAGTTTTGTGATGAGAAACCTTCATACAAATGCCAGTAACCTTTTAGCTTCTAAAGAACATCACTAGGAAATGTGGAGATCAATCAGTGGACAATGTTTAAAGGCAGAAATAATTTAAATGGGATGTAAGAATCAATAAGATTTGATCCCGGTAAGTATGTAAACTGTTCAGGTGGTCATTTTCCTTAACGTGATCGAGAATAATAGTGTCTGGCTTATTTTCTTCATTAGAAACTCAAAATTTGAGATGATATCATCTCCCAGTTTCAGCATCTTTGTTGATTAGGAATGAACTAAAATCCCAGGGAAAGACATTCACAAAAATTAACTTTGTCACTCACCTGTGAACTTGAAGTAAATCATATGTACTACATTTTAGCTTCTTCAATTCTATTAGCATATTTTGCGTTTCCTGTATGACAATTCATGTATTTATTTTTTATTTCAGTAAAAAAAATCTTAATAGAAGCATTTTGTAGTTAACAATAATAGGTAAACATATTTTAAGCTTTAATTCTAAAAGGTATGTGCATAGTATTTTCTAGAAATTATTTCAATTACTCTTCATAATATATATATATTTATATATGCATGTATATATATACGTACATATGTATTATGTGTATGTGTGTATATATATATATATATATATATACACACATATATACACATTTATATACCAAGGCTTCAGATGTGGCTAGAAATGATTGAACAAGATTTGTCAGGTAGATTCTGAATTTTCACTTCTATGTCATTTTGTACTTCTTATCCCAACAGTAATTAAATAATTCACTGTTTAGTATTTCTTGGCTTTCTTACTGTCTGTGTTTCCATCAGGTGTCTCTGGATTTTACTTAGACATGTGAACTGTTTGTGTCATGAACTACTTAAGTTTGGACTCTTCTGAATGGAAAAGCAAAATCATGACAAGGTTTAGGGTATGTTCGTGCTCTTGTAAGCTTTCCCTGTGCATTTGGACTTCTGTGACTAAGCAGAGTGCCAATCCCAGTCCAGTGTTTGTGATTTTCTGGAGTAATAAAGAGCTTAATTCTCTGAGAAGAAAGACTTGACAGATGTATAAACTGGCAGGTCTTCTAAAATACTGTAGGCTTTAAATCTGACAAGCAATGTGTTAGAGAGCTGTTTTGAACTTAGATGTTTAGATTTCTTTGCATTTTTATATATGTTGCCCCTACTTCAAAAGACTGGTAAATACTAACATATAGAATTCCATTGCGTTAGACTGTTCAGGTTGCTACAACAGAATGTCACAGATTAGGTTTTATTTGTCATAGTTATGGAGGCTTGAAAAACTCCGGAGTAAGCCACTCCGACTAGGTATATAATGGTTCCCCTTAATCTACATCCTTGCCAACGATTGTATGTTTATTTATATAACTAGGTTTATGTATTTATTTAAGTTTATGGCCACACTGACAGGTATGAGGTGATGCCTCATTGTGTTCTTGACTATTTCTTCTACAGTTTGTTTGATTAATATTTTCTCTGTTAGTAGCACTGAACATCTTTTTATATACACGTGGAAACATTTGCTGGTATTCAGAGAAACTCTACTTGACTCTTTAAAGTATTTGAAATCAGATTATTAGCTATTTTGCTATTAAGTAAACTGGTTTGGATATTAGCCTCAGATATGTGGTTTATAAATACATTTTGCCTTTTGTAGGTCACCTTTTGATTCTGTTGATTGTATTTTAATTAGCAATGGTGCCTTGTAATTTGTAAAAATTCATGAATGGGATCTTGTTTATGAAGCTAAACATATCAGAGGAAAGTAAGTGAGAATTTAACATTGTTTGCAGAGTATGTTTGAAGTATTTAAGAATGTGATTAATAATAAATACTTAAGCTTAAAATATAAAGTACTAAAACAATCTCATCGTCTTTTTAGAGGCAGAAAAATTCATAAAATTGAATATCTACTAAATGATAAACATTTCCCAAACATTCACAGAAACAATCTTCCTGAAAGTCACAATAAAAACAAATGACAAACAAAGACAAAAACAAAAGACAAATCTTTCCTTCCGGTCAGAAGAAAACAATGGTTCTCTCACTAGTCTATTTAGGTGTCCATGCAAGACACCCAAAGCTCTTCCCACTATAATAAGGGAGTCAGAGAAAATTCTCAGCACTCTACCAAAACCTAATAGAAAACTATAAAGCCTCATGAGGTTTAGTAAAGAAGATTCGAGACAAATATGCAAAGATCAGTAGTTTTTCTATATACTGGCAATGAACAATCAGAAACTAAATAAGGAAAATTTATAATAGCATACATATGCAATTATCTGTAGCAAACTGAAAACAAAAACAAAATAAAACTGCTGAAATTTAAAAAAATCCAATAAATAGAGCGTATACAACAGAAAATTCAATAATGCTAAGATGCCAGTTCTAGACAAACTTATCAACAGATTTAACAGTATTATTAACAGATTCAATCCCATTTTAATTTTAGAGGAACTTACTGTCATATGTACATAAGGAAATGCAAAAACCTGGAGTAACCATAATGATTTAAAAAACAAAACAATACACAGAGTAACCCTGTCTGATTTCAAAACTCCTGAAAGAGTCACAGTAACACAAATCTCAACCAACAAAAGAAAACCCAGGCTGTGCTGTCAAAGATGTCAAAGATGGAGATGTTTGCTCTTGCATTAACAAATGAAAAAGCACAGGCTAGAAAAAATGAAGTGTATTCCTTTCCTTACAATTCAAAAATAGGCTGACAGACATCCCAATTTTACAAAGCAGAAGCCATATTTGAATAGAAATGTCATCAGTGAAGGTATCGATGGGTAAAAGAATGGAAAGGAGGAGAACAATGGCCATTATGAAGAAGAAGAAGAAGAAGAAGAAGAAGAAGAAGAAGAAGAAGAAGAAGAAGAAGAAGAAGAAGAAGAAGAAGAAGAAGAAGAAGAAGAAGAAGAAGAAAAGATACCAAGCTCAAGATATTCCCTTTAAAGGTACACTCTCCAGTGACACACCTCTTCCACCTAGTAGGCTCCATTTTCTAAAGTTTTTATCAACTCCCAGTGTTATCAGCAGCTGAACCGCATGAGCACGTAAGGGACTTTTCAGATCTAAAGTATAACGGAGACTGACTGCAGCGATGGCGGTGATGGTTTATTTCCTGAAGTTCTCTATTTCATTTCCTCCATAAGATTGACTAGCCAGAATATGAGAAAAATGTACTTCATAGGGTATGGGCATAATCTGAAATACTGGTGGATTTATTGGTCACAAGGGGTGAGGTGTACTGAAGACTGGTTCCCTCTTCATGAGAGATCTTACTCTTTTAGCTGGCTGGGTACTTGGGTGTTAGCAGCTCACATTTAAATCCTTCTTAGAATTTTCTTGTCTTAAGGAAGTCACTTTGTCCCTTTTCCAGTTGCTCCCAAGAGGCAGCTTCTATCCAGTGACTGGTCAGTTTTATGGTGACAATGGTAATACTAATCCCAATTTGGTAGCTTTCAGATGGCCCATCTAAGACCTTCCCTTGGGAATGCCTGAGCCTCTTGCAGTTGTTTCCTTCATCAGCATGTCTGTGTACATTCTTGCTTCCCTGTTCTTTTTTGTATAGGTATGATTCTAGGAAAATGCCATTCACAAGCTTCATGCAATTCTTTATCTCAGAGCCTCTTTCATAGAAACTCTGAGGGCCGGAGAGATGGCTCATGAGATAGCAGATATGTAAATTATTGCATGTTTATAGAAATACATCAAATTTTACTGATGCTTATCTCAGATGACGAAATTTTAAATTATTTTATTTTGTTCTGATTTTCAGGTTCTTCTGCAACAGTTACATGTTACTGTCATAATTTGAATACAATGATAACTTTTATATAAAATAAATAAACATTAAAGAAAAGCACTGTCTCTGAGGATAGCCTCAACTATCATCTGTGTGGCATTTATCAAGCCACTCAGCCACTGCTCCGTAACTCAGGCTCATCTGGAAGACGTGGCTTCTCATTACTACACAGCTTGGATCTGTGTTAAGGAGGCTGGAAATAATGAATATAAAACACTTGGAAAACTGTAGCGTGCTACTGAGATTTTATTTGTTTCCAATTTCATCATCTCCTAGCACTGTTTCCTACAGCGCTTAGTTCTATTTTGGTACCAGGTGAGAGTGGTGTTAGCTTAAGACCAAGAAGACCACTATGTACGTTTCACTTAGCTTTTATGGAAAGATTGTAGCTGAGCCAGTTCCCACAGTCAGTCTATACTCAGATAAAACCTTGGATTTGATTTACATGGTAAAAGATGCCAATGTCTTGTCTGCAGTCTATAACAGTTCAATGCACAAAGACCAACAATTGTTTGTGGGACTCAAACCAGTACACTCAGTGCTTCAAAATACAGCATTATCAAGGTCTCTCTCCAATGGTTGGGCCACAAATGAATGGAAATGCTTTGTGTAAAATCTTCCCTTTATTTGGCTTCTGGAAAGAATTTTTGTGCTTGGGAGGGTTGGGAGATTATGGGTCTTAGTTACAGGAGCTTTTCGCATTCCTCCAGGCAGCAATGTATTCTTAAACAGTTAATAAGAGTCTGGCTGCCACTAATGCTGGAAAGCATCTGTTCCTGGCTGCTGGAGGAGTCATTCTCAATTGAAATTTGTGATAATTATTTGAATAGTCAACATCTTCTGTAGCTAAATTAGTCCGGTTTGAGTAAAAACTAATTTGAAATGATAGCATGCCTTTTCTGGTATTTGACTAACTGACTTCTCCCTTTGTGTGCTGTGATAAATTGAGACAGAACATATTTAATAAAAGGCTCAATTAAAACTATAGCTGATGGAGCCCTTTTTCTATGTATCCCTTATTTGTAGTACATATTTGTACTAGTAGAAGATATGGAACAAATTTACAAAAACGTGACACTCACACAAACACATGTCTTAATGTATTGAAGAAATAACAACCTCTAATAAATGTTACTAGAGAATTTGACTCTCTACATGTGGAAGACTGAACACTGGTCCTCCAGATTTCATCTTTTTTTTAAACAAAAACCAATCAGAGTGGACCAAAGACTATTTATAAAGCCTTGAAATATTCTCACACTATCAGTTAAAAACATGAGAAAAACACTTCAAACATTGGATAGATAATTTTTTCTTCTGGAAAGACACACAAAAGCACAAGAAACAGAAGCAAAAATTGCTAAGTGGGATTATATAAAAGAAAAATGTTTCCACATTCTAAAGAAAACAATCAAGAGCAAAAACAGCCTACAAAACAGAAGAAAAGCTTTGCCAAATATTACTCTATGGGGGGGATTAAGAATGAGAAGCTTGCCCTTGGTGTAACTGGGGTTTCTCTGGTTCTGTAGTACGGTCGCTTTCATTCTTTCCTCCCAACTCATCTCTATTACATTGTGACGCCTGCCTGCAGAAGCACTTTCTACTTGGCAACCCCAGTGGCCACACTAGGCTTCTGGGACTCAGCCCATCTGCATTCCTTTGTGACATTCACCAACCCACAGAAACACTTTCTACCAGGTACCGCACCACCACCACCACATTTAGCTAGGACCCGAAGTGGGCGAAAGCAACCAAAAAACTGACTATCCATCCAATAAAAATGAGACTAGATATCTACATGGAGGACCCCCCGAACATCTAATCCCAGATGCCTTGATCCCAGTGCAAAAGCACAAACATGCATAGCAAACAATATGCCTCCAGGAACTCAGTATTTTTGCTGAAATATAAAACACGGATGTCAAAAGGATATGGATAAAGGCCTTAATGAAGACCGCGAAAACACAAGCAAAGAGTTCTATGAAATAATGAAAACATTTCAAGACACAAAGGGAGAATTTAACAAATAGATAGAATCTCCCCCCCACACACACAAATCAAACCCAAACTGAAATAAAACTGGAAATGAAAAACTCGGGGAGTCAAACGAAAACCTCAGCGGTAAGCCTCATCAACAAATTTAAAAGACATGAAAGAGAAAATATCAGGTATTGAAGACAAGATAGAAGAAATGGATAGCCCCACCCAAAACTGTTAAATCTAAGAAAAAAAAAAAGTCCATGCACAAACCATCTAAGAAATCTGGGACACTAAGAGACCAAAACTATGAATGATGGGAATACAGGAAAGAGAAAAAAATCAAAGGCACAGAAAAATATCTTTAACAAAGTCATTGAAGAAAAGTTCCCCAAAGAAAGAGACAAATACTGAAGTATAAGAAGCATACAGAACACCAAAGGTACAAAACTAGAAAGGAAATTTTCTGTGACATGTAAGAACAAAAGCACTAAATGCACAAAACAAGGGATATTAAAGCTGTAATGGAAAAAGACCAAGTGTCATATCAAGTCAGGCTTCTTAGAATAACATCTGACTCTTTTCTTTTTCTTTTTTTAAAAAAGAGGTAGTTGGTGTGTTTATTTATTTATTTATTTATTTACTTACTTATATATTTGGTTGTTTGTTTATTGAGTTTATAACATAATTACATCACGTCCCCTTTCCATTCCTCCCTCCAAGCCTTCTTGAATACCTCTTCCTGCGCTGTTTCAAACTTATAGCCTCCTTTACCATCCTCCTCTACCTATTTAATCCAAATATTGCAGATAAATGGATGGAGCTAGTAAAAAAAATATTCTTGACTGAGTAATCCAGACCCCCAAAAAGGCAAACATTACATATATATATGCTGTAATACAAATAACAACAGAAGTTAGGTACCTAGACAGGCTCTGGATTGGAGGAGAGAATCTCATAAAGAATGGAAAATAAAATACAGATAAAATACAGTGTTATGGAGAAATAATGGGGGAAACTAGAATATTTGGATTAAATAGGTAGAGGATGATGGTAAAGGAAAGACAGCAAACATTGAAGAATGTTTAAAAGACCACATGGAAACCTAATAGTGTAGAAGTTTCCTAAAATATATAAATATATATGAAAGGAATTTAAATGGAGTCACCATATAATTCTGGAGACAATGCCCAACTATGTCATCAAATAAAAGACTGATTGGCAGGAACGGTTTACATACAGTTGAGTTCTTGGCCAAAAGGGTATCATGGACTCCCCCCATCAGACATCATAGGCCATTATAGTCAAGACTATTGGTTACCCTCTACAACCTTAAGGTAAGGTTATGTTGCTGAAGACAACACTTAAGTCATAGAACATGAACAAGCTGAGCTGATGCCAAGATAGAAATGTTACTGCTGCTGACTAACTTCATGGTACTGCAGGTACTCTGCATGCTACCAGAGGAGAAAGGTAATTTTCAATACCATCCAGCCACAAACCCTGTGACCAATAATACAGAGCTACTTGTGAGACATAATAGTGAAATACTGGCACAAAACTAACAACTTTTTAATTGAATTTAAGGCCAGCTCTATAAGATGAAACCCATACCTGACACACCTAAAGTAGCCAACAACCTGAGACTAGACAGGTCATGGGCCTAGGGAAAACCTACTATTATTATTCTGGTAAAGGAAGATAATTATAAAATGGCTGCTAATGACATATTCCTAGGCCCATAAATCATTGCCTTGCTCAACACTCACAGAGAAACTTCTTGAAGAAGATGCAGATTTACATAGAGATACACAACTGGACAATGTGCAGACACAGAAAGACTTTGGAGTACTCAGCCCTATATTGAATGTTTTCTTCAAAGCCCTATTTTTAAGACTCAGGGATTTATGCAGAAGAAGGGGCAGAAGGATTCTAAGATGCAGAGGTGGTGTATGACTCCAAAGAAACAGTACCTTCCAAGCACAAAAGGACTGATGCCCATACTAACTCACAGGGATTGTGGGAATATGCATAAGACCTGTACAGGTTAAAGCCAGACGGGGTCCTGGCACTAAGAGGGGGTGGTGGACATTGAGTTTCGGTCCTAACCTAGAAGCTATTTGAAATTGATACCAACGGTATCCTTTACCCATGGTAAAGGAAAAATCAGTTTTCTCCAATGGAGTGTCACAGGAAATATCATATGATCAAAATATATTGTACAAAACAGTTTAAACAAAACACTTAACGTTCTTATAACACTAATTGGAATAGATGTCTATCTTAAAATATAAAGGAATAAGAAACTTAAATAATAAAACAAGAAAATACACCAAACAATCCATTTGAAAATGAACACAATGTTCAAAATATTTAAAACAAAAATGAATTGACACTTTTAAAATTAAAGAGTTACAAGCATCCAAAAACTAAATGAAGGATCATCAGTATCATCAGATAGCAGGTAAACAGAAATAAAAAATACAATGAGATATCATCTACAATGAATAATCTTATTTCTCAACTTGACTATATGTGGAATCAGCTAAAACCCAAGTTGCTGGGCATGTCTGTGAAGAATTTTCTTCAGCAGATATATAGCAGGAGGATTCACCACGAATCTGGGCCCACGCCCATTAAATATCTTGCTGTTTGCATGCTTGATCTTACTCTTGCTAGCAGGCTTATCTATTCTATCGCTGCAGCTGATACTAAATCCACCATATTCAGGATTCCAATGTATACTGAAGAACAGTAGCTCTCCAGGAATTTTCCATGGCCTCAGGACCAGATTGAGACTGATGTGACGTACGGCCTAGTGGGCTGAGTAACTACCACATTCTTGGTCCTTCAGTTATCAAACATATTGCCAGACCATCCAGACCATATACTGTGTTCCTCTGTCATGTAATAAATTATATATATATTATATGTATATAATATATATATGTGTGTGTGTGTGTGTGTGTGTGTGTAGTGTGTGCATCCAATATATATTAGTTCTGTCATTTCTGTTCCTTTAGAGAACTCTAATACATCATTCTACCCAACTTACAAAGCCCAGTGAAGATGCAGAGAAAAGGAAACTCTTTTGTACTATTGATGTGAACGTGTATCCGTGTAGTCACTCAGGAAAAGGACATAGAGATTCTTCAAACAATGAAAATTAGGTTCACTTTTAATCTTATAATCCAGGAACATCACCTCTGGGTATGTATGTAAAGTAAATGAAACGTGTGTTGCAGAGAGGTACTGATATTTTTTGGCTTTATTCACATTTGGCTTCCAATGA
This sequence comes from Cricetomys ansorgei, assembly GCA_026225945.1. Classification (NCBI taxonomy): domain Eukaryota; kingdom Metazoa; phylum Chordata; class Mammalia; order Rodentia; family Nesomyidae; genus Cricetomys; species Cricetomys ansorgei. The sequence goes on along the minus strand of JAMJFZ010001232.1, from coordinate 2,205,740 downwards.
AGTCACCACCAATACATAAACAGATGAAGTGAAATTGATGTGTATATTCAATGAAATAGTCAGCCATAAAGAATGAAACTCTGTCATTTGCAACAAAATCCATGCAACTGGAAGACGTTGTATTAAGTGCCGTAAGTCAGACACGGAATGGCAAGTACTGCATATCTAATACAGAAGCTAAAAAGTGTTGAACTGAATGTAGAGTGCTTACTAAGGAGGTGTAGGGCCTGGAGTGGGAAAGCATAGCTGCGCTGATCAGGTGCACTTCATTTGCATACATTACACATACATTTTAAGTATCATATATACAAATAGCCTTATTAATATGGACAATGATTGCATGCTAATGAAAATAAATGTAATAAATATGCCATAAAATTAGGCATGGAAGTGTCCTTGAATCACGAGAACTTATATTTAGTCCAGTTCCTGAGATCCTGAATGTTTTTATTAACTGTTGGTGTTGATTACTGATTACTCAATGGGGGAAACATCCAGGCCCTCACAGTTGCCTGACTTTTTGACACCTATAACCCACATAAGAGCACTTTGCGACCTATGAAGCGGCATATGAAATCTTTGACATGAGATGATTCAGTGGCTTCCTGTTTGTTTGTTTGTTTTAATGCTACATACAATCACAATGTATATATGTCTGTCTCACTGTGTGGCTCTGGATAGCCTGGAACTCACCATGTAGACTAGGTTACCTTAAACACAGAGAGGTCGGTCTGTCTCTGCCTCCCAAGTGCTGGGATTAAAGGGGTATACCACCACACCAACTATTTCTAGGTAATAGATCCTCGGCAGCATTACAAGGTATACGCACACATTTTTAACGGAGATATGGCTTTGATAAACATTTGAAATCATTATTCTAATGTATAACACTATGCTCTAGTGAATCCAATATTCCTACAGTGAACAAAATGTGAACCCAGAATTTGCGAGGACTCTGTCCTCCAGGCTCATTACTCTGTATGGCTGTGTATCTTTCATGAACGTGGGCACATGAATTGTGGCACTGACAACCCTTGAGAGGTCAGGCAGCATACTCATGTTTATATTGGCAATCTAATTGCATTTGTTGCTGACCTGGTCAGCATGCTCCAGATCTTTGTCTGATTGACCCATGAGAAAGAACACATGTTTTTCCTGCTGGCTACTAAATTTTCACTTGCTACCAAAAAAAAAAAAAAAAAACCTGCCACTGCATTTGAAAAATAGCAAAACTAGGATTTTAAAATGTATCCCTTCTGCCATTTTCCTAACTGATCGTTAGGTTCAAGAGAGATGTAGGATGAAATGGGAGAGATGAAGACACAGAGAGTAGGGCCATCTCCTGGAGTCACCAAAATGTGTCGAGACCTGACTGATAATATCCTCTAACCTATGCCACATTCTTGGGTAAATTATTTAGAGTTTATTTAAAGAAGATCTCGGTGGGATCAATTTTCCATCCGTGGTTGGACAGCTTGCAAGTGAACTGCTTGTGCTCTCAGCGAGCCACGACTTCACTTCTGAGACGTCACCGTCTAATGAACGAGTCGATCTCCATCTCTGGCCTCCTCTGAGTGCTCCCAGTGGAGAATAAAGGCATTCTTTGCTGTGTCTTTTTGTAAGAGACATGACGCCATCCAAATACTTTGAAGGCACTGACATTTGCCACTTCCTAATGAATACTGAGTCTGCCTTTGTATCTTGTGTGTGTATACTTGCATGCCTGTGTATGTGATCGTGGGTGTGCATAGGTGTATGCATACACATAGAGGCCAGAGGTCACTAGCGGGAGTCTTCCTCAGTCATTCTCCACCTTAATTTTTGATAGATTCCCTCACTGACCCTAGAACATGCTGATTAGGCTAGACCGGCTGCCTGCAAGCCCCAAGGATTCTCCTATCTCTGCCTCCCCAGCACTGTGATTACAAAGGGGCACATACTTGGCTTTTACTTAGGTGCCTGGACTCAGGTCTTCATGCTTGAATATTAAGCACTGTACTAATTTAACACTTGAGTTTAACATTCTTCAAGAAAATATAAATGCTCCATAGATTATTTCATCATTATTTAAAAATTAATGGTGCTTAGCTGAATCCATCATAAAGGAAACACACCCGCCCAAAGTCGGACCATGGTTCTGGCATCTTCATTTTTCATTTCACCACTGGTCTGTTGTTTTTCCTCTGTTGTCATGAAATTCTATTAACGAAGAAGTCATCTCTCAAAGAAAAGGTCTCAGTAACAGTACAGCTTTTTAAAAGTATCCCTTATAGTCTTTGATTTATGAACATATTTAAATGCCTGAAATTTTGTCTTCTTTGTCCTTCACCATTATGCATTATGTTTTTCGATGATTTCACAATTAAAATGTCACCAAATGCATAGTATTTGGTTAACTTTATATCTCCCTATCACTATTCCAGGTATTTATAAAATATTTCCGATAATGAATAATGACTATCTTCATATGGGAGATCATTCTTTATTATTATTGAGTTATTTGATAAGTATTCAACCACTTTCAACAAGTATCCTTTTATAGTCAAGAACACAACTGTAAAGACATAACTGTATAGCTTAACAATTACTGATAAACATTAGCTTTACCGCATCAAAATTAAGTATAAATACTTTTTCATTTTATTGGGTATTCATATATAACTTAACGTTGCTTTATTTTAATCTGTGATTATTTATAACAGACTATTTTTTAAATTTGTAACTGTTTGTATTGCCTCTAGCATGAATTGTCTCCATGGAGATGAGTGTTAGGTGACATTTATAAGCATTTATATAAGTCTTCAACTTTTATAGGTGCTGATACTTTATTGTCCTCTATTTTCAGAAGCAGGAATTAATATATAGATACAATTACTTATCTTTTGTTTTTTTATTCATAAAAACTGAATGTTCTACTCATCAAATATATCATCCTTCTCTCTGTGATTTTTCTTATTGCAAAATATTTTCCACCTTAAAATGAAATTTACAGTTGATCTCAGAGCAAGGGATAAGCTCATGGAAAATAGAATCCGAATTCTTTACACACAGATTAAGAACTGTTTATTAGAATGGCTTTAATAAATGTTGGCAATTTTGAAAACAGAAGAAGCTATCCTATGGCCACTGGAGGCTCTGTGAAGGAAGAGGCTTTTTTGGTATATAAATCTGCTTTCTATTGAGAGCTGTAAAAAGTGACTCGATTACCTGAAGACAGGTCAACTACTGAAGAGCCTTTCTAACATGACAGGTTGATGATTTGTAGCCAAAACATGAAGAGAAACTTGAAACTCAGTGATTGGCGTGTGTGTGGGCACATGTGAGGAGTTTGGAGGTCTGGTCAAGGACAGGTAGTGGAAGCCAATATGTACACAACCCTGTCCTACTGCTGCCAAAATCTGGACTCTTGTTCTTTTATGTGAGCACCAGCTCTTAAGAATACACGACATGAAGGGTTCTCTGAAAATAAAGATCAGGATGACATGCCAATAAGCAGGGAGCTTTGGCTGTCAAGCAGCAGAAATGAGATGTGCACAGGGGAACTAGGATAATGTTGTTTGCTCACTGCTCTTGAAGGAATCCTTGGATTCTTATCTGAGACACAACAAAACTCCATAGAAACTAAGTTTCCTTCATTCTGAATTAGCATTTAACAGAAGTTGTAAATATCTTTAAAACAGGGGCCAGGCATCAATTCTGAGAATACCTTCTAGATGCTTGGTCAGATGAAGCTGGTGTGGAAGGCAGTAGAAGGGGATATTTAATCAGGTAGGGGACTTCTGTTTACACCAGCATTAGGAAGTTTTATTCTTTTCTATTTGGTTAATTTCTACATTTGTCATTGCTTTGGTCTCCTACTGCTGTAAAGATTATCACAAACTCACTGGAATCAGACAATGAACATTTATGCTTCTGTATTTATGCATGTCAGAATACCAATGTGACTCTCTGGGATGAAATTTATGGGTTAGAAGAGCTGGTTATTTCTTCAAACTCCAAAGGAATGCCACTCCCTCCACCCCCACCTGACCCGCTTTAACATCCAGATGCCTCAACTTGCCCATTGAAAGAAACAGACTTCCTGACCGGGCTATAGAACAAGTCCCAAATATCTTTTGCCTTAAAAAACCAAAACAAAACCACATTCTGCTGATATGAAAAAAAACAAAAAACAAAACTGAGAGTCAATGACCTGTATGATATTTCATGCCTTTAATGTTTCGTCTATCAAATTGGGGGCCCTCACAATTGGTAAATGAATATTTATAGTTGCTCTATCTTATTAGCTTAACCCTTACTAATATGTAATAACCATCTGTATCTCTTCTGACAAGTTTTGGTTTAGTGTACTCTACCAGACACAAAAATAGCTACACCAGTATGTTGTGGCTTCAGTCTGCTTCATAGGTTGATTTGCATCCAATTACTCTCAGTTATTGAAGTAATATGGAAAGGCAAACTTGGAGAAATAGTGCATTTATCAGCAGAATCTCTAAAAGCCTGAAAGATGTGTAATGATGTATCCCAAACTGTGAAAGTTTCACCCCATTGCCAAACTAACAAAAGGAGGGTACAATTGATGAGATGAGAGGCAAAAAGGGAGACTTTTGGACAGACACTGATGAAATTCAGTAGATCATTAGGGCATACTTTGAAAACTCATATGCCAATAAATTAGACAATTCTAAAAGAAATTGGTAAATATCTAGCTATCTAGGGACATGTGACCAACGAAACTTAAATCAATATGAAGTAATCAATATGAGTAGGGTCATAAAAAGCAAGGAGATTGAAGCAGTAATAAAAAGTCTCTCAAATAAGACATCTAGGTCCAGATGAATCCACTACTAAATTCTACATGACATTTAAGGCAGACATAACTTTTCTCATACTATTCCGTAAACTACAAAGGAGAGATGCCAAAATTATCTGGTAAAGCCAGTTGTACCCTGATACCCAAACTGAGTAAGCTATAACCAAAGAAAATTATAGTCTAAGTCTTTCCAATTAAGAAGGATGAAAAAAATTCCTAATAAAATATTTTCAAACTGAATTGAACAAATTCAAAAGATCATTCATCATGATCACACTGGCTTCATTACAGAATTTCCAGGATGGTCAATGTAAACAAGTCAATAAATTTAATACATCACATAAATAGTGGCAGGTAAACATCCTTTGATCATCTCAATGTTTCGAGAAAAGTATCTGACATAGTCCAATATCATTTGTGATATAAACACTGAAGCAATTAGGGACCAAAGTAAGATACCTCAGCATATCCAAGGCTATACACAACAAACCTATAGTCAACAATATACTAAGTAAGAAATCCTCTCAAAGCATTCTGCTAAATCAAGACAAGAGCTTGGACTTTCCCCTTATTCAATACAGTGCTTGAAGTATTAGCTACAGCAGTAAGACAAGAGGTAGAATCAATAGGCTTATACATATAAAAGGGCTTTAGCATCCCAGTGGAGTGACATTACATGTCCATCAACCTCAGACATCACCAGAAAGTCCTAGAACTGACAAACACTTTCAGGAAACTATGAGGACACAAAATGAACATATGATAATCAGTAGCCTTTCTTTATACCAATAATTAATTTTCTTTAGAAGCTAGGAAAACAATTACACACAGACACACACACACACACACGTGTGTACACATACAAATAACTCTACCAGGGGAATGGAAAGGTTCTATAATGCAAATTTTAAAATACTGGATGAAGAAATTGAGGATGATACTAAGGACAGAGATTCTGATCGTGGATTGGCAGAATTAATGCTGACAAAAGTGATCTATGGAACAAATACAATTTCTGACAAAAGTCCAATGTCAGTCATTCTTTTTTTTTTTTTTTAAAGAAGCAGGGTCTCTCTCTCTCTCTCTCTCTCTCTCTCTCTCTCTCTCTCTCTCTCTCTCATACCCCTGACTGGCCTGGAACTAACTAAATAACTAAGTAGACCAGGGTGGCTTCAAACTCATAGATATCCCCCTGCCTCTGGATCCCCAGCATTAGGGTTAAAAACATGTGCCTCCATGCCCAGATCTAACGACATTCTTAACAGAAAATTTTAAAAAATTCTAAAACTCATATGGAAACATTAAGACCTTGAGTAGCCATGGAATCCTGACCAACCTAACAGCACAGTAGGCGGCATAACACTTGATTTCCAACTATACTATGAGCTTTAGAACCAAGCATCATGGTACCTGTGCAAACACACACATACATCACCAAATAACATAGCAGGCCCGGAGTAAAGCCACACAGTCATAACCCACTCATCCAATTAGTGCTGCTCACATGGGGCATTTGTACCAGTCAAAAATTTTGCTTCATTGGAAAAAGTACAGTGTCTGTACCTTCCTTTACTGGTGATTGTTACCTGGATGTGTTCATTGTAGTTCTTTGTAAGTTGTAGGTATTGATAGATACGTAAACATTCTTTCTTTGACAGAAAAACAAATTATGTCCATTTATAATCCATCTTCAGGTGTGAGTGTGTGTGTGTATGTGTGTGCCTGTGCTAGTTTGTGTTGTTAGCTTTCCCATTGAACTTTGAAGTTCTCGTTAAAGTCTTTAACATGTGGTTGTTCATATTTCTCTCTGTATGGTGTTAGTCTGCTATTTGTTAAGAAAAGAAGAAATACATGATTCAGGATTCTTGTGATATGTGTGGAAGGGCTCACTAATGGAGGGATAAGGAAAATATAGCAAACATTATGAGAAAATATCTGGTCATTAAAAGAATAGCCCTAGCGTTGGTAGCAACATGGATAGACCTGGAGATCAAACAATCCAGGAATTAAAAGCCAGTTATTGAACACCATACGGACTTGTATAACCCCAAAATGCTGAGCTGATAGAAGCAGTGTGCAGAACAGTGACCATCATACACTCATGGAGAGGGAGCCATGGCAAGATAAATGGGGCAAAGTCACAGCTGTATAGGAAAATAAGTTCTTGCATTGCACAGAAAAGGTATCATAATTAAGGATAAAGTGTAATGTAATTAAAAATAGCTAAAAGAGGATTTTGAATAATATTGTTGCAAATAAGTGATAAATGTTTGAGATGATTGAAAAATCTAAATATCCCAACTTGAGCAGTGTGTGATGTACGAACGTACCAAAACCTGTACTCTGTAGCCCACAAAGAGGAACAGTGATTATCTCTCAACAATGAAACTTCCTTACTCGGCTGTCCCTGCACCACAGGGCTGGGTATGTTATGTGTACACAGATTCAGTTGCTACCTTGGTAGGTAGCATTTTCTTAAAAGTCTTTCATTTTTATCTTTTCAATTTCAACTCATTAGAGTGGGTATGGCCAATCAAAATCAATTAGTCAAATGGTCCACTGGGCTTTTACAAATGTTCAGATGATTATACAGTGATTAGCTAGCTCTTATTAAAACTTAAAGAAAACAAGATTTTCTTCCCCCCACAAAAGTAAAAGTGAAATGCAATGAATGATTATACATCAAAATTATGTGGTTCGTTTTATTACCTTAGTTAAACCAGGGATAATTTTTCTGAATATTTCTATACTCATCAAGGGAGACCAAGGTGGCTCTGTTTTGTAAGTCTATGTGGGATACATGAGCCTCGTTTCCTTCTATCGGGTCTATACTTTTATGTTTGCTGTTGCTTGTTCCAAGTTAAGACTATGCCCCCAATTCTATGTTTCCATGTCACAGGTAGAATTAAAATAACATGCTAGAGGAATGTGCTTGGCTTCGTTTGCGATCTACGCAGCATACACAGGGTTGAACGGATTCTTCGTCAACACTCTTGCTTAAGGTACCTCCTCACTGGGCCTAACAGGAAAGAGTTTATTTTTCTTCTTTGCGTTTCCCCTTCCTGGATGGAATATAAACTTCTGAGTCAGAAAATAGTTCTGGAAACACTTTCTAAAAATTTACTTCGAGAAGTCATTAGTATGCAAACTCATTTAAACTTGGGAAAGTTATTAGAAGAAAGCAATATGGATTCACTTATAATGATTCCCTTGCTTGGGGAAACCATTAACTTTGGAAGTTATGCTATTAGTATGACTAAACTCCTTAAAATAGCCAATATTTAGGGATAATTAGGGACTGTGTAAAAGGTTCTATGAGCAGAGGACACAAGAGGCAGTTGAATATATTTATAATCAGATCACAGAAATAGCAAAGGGGATAGAATTTACTTCACTTCATGCTTTCTCAGTATACTGAAAAATACTTGAATCAATCCTGCAAACATGTACAATTTCATCTTCTGCCTTTTCTCATTCTGAGTAGCTTTCTTCGCCATGCCTTACTGTATATGTTCTCACACCCCTCGTAGTGTTTCTTGCCTACGATGCAACCTTCCTCAAATATGGTTCCTATCAACTGCCCTCAGAATCTTGGGACATTGCTGGTATAAGTCCATGGCTGTCAGCAGATTTCCTGTGTCTGAGTGTTTTACTAATGCACAACATCAGAGGTGATTTGGCTTATCATACTCAAAAGAGAAAAAAAAAAAAAAACCTCACAGAACTGGTAGGATAGATAGGTCAGCAGACAGTGTCATGAAAGACTGGATATATTTGTCAGAGACACTGTTTAGGCATGAGAGTGTTTTTAGTATTTTGTCCCAGGAGTAAGCTGGACTTACCATGCAGACACAGATTGCAGAAGAGGGACACAAACACACTATGGTTACTGTGCTGGGCATGGTGGGCAGTTATGACACAGTGCCATTTGTGTATCTAACTATCTCTACCCAGAGTACAAAAGAAGTACACCCAGGTCATTTGTGTTGGGCATTTCCCAAATGGAGCTTGCAGCATTGGCTAGCTGGATGCTGAGCCTTGAGGCCATTACTGGTAGTCTCAACGAGAAGCCCATTGCATGATTGTCTGCTACTGTAGATTCTACCAAGACATAGGTTATATCAAACATTGAACTTTAGATAAGAACGCCTTACCTGACATTTTACTTTATAAGCTTATCATTCTTTTGCCTTTTTGTAATACTTAGTTTAAAACAAAAACACACATTTTTATGTATACAGATATTTTCCCTCAATATCCTTATCTTATGATGTTTTTCTCTATTAGAATTTCAAGTTAGAATTTGTGTGGGTGTTATATGTCCATACGTGTATGAGAGTGCAAGTGCTCATATGCATACATACGTGCAGGTCAGAAGTGGCTGCCAGGCATCTTCCTTTATTGCTTTCCACATTATTTTTTTAAGATAGGATCTCTTACTGAGCCCAAATTTTGCTAATTTGAATGACGGGCCAACAAGATGCAAGGACCCATCTATATCTACAATGATGCTAGGTATTTGAACTCAGGTCCTTTTTCTTGCATTGCAAGTACTCCAACACACTGAGCTGTCTTGCAAAACAGTTTTTGCTTGTTAATTATTTTTCGTGTTGTTGTTAAAGACCAAGACACAAATATATTCCTTAGCCTAGGTCTTCATGAGATCACTCTCATGAGATCATTAGTACTACTGTAGTGCTAGCTTTCTGTTACTATATCAAAATGCCCCAGAAAACTTAAGAACAGAAAAGGTTTTATTTTTTTCAGCTCACGTTTTGGAGGCTCCAGATTTAGTGGGCATGATTTATGAAAATGGTGGACAGTACATAACATAGCAAACTGCTTGCCTCAGGGCCAGGAAGACAAACTGAGAGAGGAAGGAGCTAGGTCTGGGGCACCACAATCCTCTTCAGTGGTAGACCACCAATGGCTGAAGGACCATCTATAAGCTTCACCTCCTGAAGGCGTGAACCTCATGACACCTCTAGCTCAGGGACAAAGCCATTGAAACATAGACATGGAGATAGACAAGATTCAAACCTTCCACCTCTATATATTGTTCCACTGGAAGTTTGTTAGAGACAATTATATGCATGGGTATGTCAACCATGATGACAACGTCTTCTGAAATCCTAACTGGAGGCTATTATTGAGGAGATTAGCTGTTTTTAGGAATATGTGCATGATGGTTTGCTTTCTCTTTTGAATTATAAATTTATTTAAAAGCAGATAACATACCATAAACATTCGCTTCTATTAGAAAAACAAACTTTTGGTGTTAGGTTCATAATTTTTAAATGTGTAGGAAGCTTTTAAAAGTATGCAAATGTTTCAAAAAAACCTTTCACTCTGGAACTTATTAAGCTATTAAGTTTTCCTCTCCCGGAGCCTGCTTCCTCTTTTAAGACTATGCATTGTTGTTCCAGTTCCATTATAATCCAATGAGAGCTACTGTTCACAGCACTTGGAAAAATATGTGGTTCATGACTGTATACTGCATTGAAGTTTGCGCAACCTTACTTGCAGAGCGTACGAGATCCATATAGAATTTATTGGCACTTTTTTTTTTCTCAAGAAGAAAAGAAAAGTAACCCAAGGTTACTTGGGTTATGGACTGGACTTGACAAGGTTTGGGGCTTGATTTGCTCCCTTAGATGGCATTCTCTCTATCCTTCTATGATGGTGATAAATTCAAACAAGTATGGCATGGGAGTAAAATAAATTTACAGTTCGTCATCCAAGTAGGAATTTATCAAGTTTATTCCTGTGGGGCTTTGGACAAGTGGTTCAAGCCTATAGTCCCACAAACAGGAGGCTGAGGAAAGAGGCTTGCAAGTTCAAGTATCACTTACAGAGTTACCGGCAGAGTAAGCCCAGGCAAGAGCTTATCTTAAAATGGAAGGTAGGAAAAAGGTTGTGCTATAGCTTAGTGGTATAGCACCAGTTTGCTATCCCTACAGGTTCAGTCCCCAGTCAACAACAAAAATAAACAAACAAAGGTTTACTGCTGGTAAGAATGGTGCTGGAACCACTTAAGTAAAATGGTAGTGGAAGTTTAGACATACATTATTTTATAATGTCTTATTTACATACTAAAACCAATGCAAAATATAGTCAATGATTTATACCCCCGAGTTCTACATCCATAAATACAACCAACAGTGGATTATAAGTGCTCAATAAAGATATGGCTACACAGAACGTGTACAAGATTTTTCACTATTCTCCAAAAAAACCCATAGTGTAACAATTCTCTAGTTGATATTTATATCATGTTAGGTATAATAGGTTGTCTGGAGACAACGTGGAACATATGAGAAGGAGCACAGATTACATACAATATACTACACATGTAAGGGGTAGGAACACATGCAGACTTTGCTGTCTGCAGGGAATCCTTCACACAATCCCTCCCAGATTCTGAGGAGTAACTCTGTAAAGCCTCCATTGTCTCTCTATTCTCTTCGAAACCCTTTAACATTTCAGACATGAGAGCCACGTGAGATCAAAGCAATACAAAGAGCCATAAGAAGCATAAAATACCACAAAACCGAGACTGTGAGAAGGGAGGGTGTCTTGTTTAAATCTCGTTTCTTTCTCTCAAGAATTCTCTCTTCAGCTAGTTCTCTTCTCCTTTTGCATTTCCTTCCTTCCCTGCATTCCTTCCCAAGTAGAGCATGCTACAAACCTATTGGAAAAACTAATTTATCTACTGACCATTTCAATTTCCTCAACTGTAGTTAACACACATTTTGGTGGGTTGGTTCCTTAGAGATCTTTCTTTCAGACAGTGCCATTCTCTGTGGGTGACGAAGCTGACAAATGACACCTGCATGCAGTGCTATATTGGACGTACGGTTTCCGTGTAGGCACTACGGCAACTTCATATATTTTCTGTGAATGTTAACGTCAGCTCTGAGTGCCACCAACGCTATTTCTGCATACCCAGGTGTATCGACACCATAAAACACTGACAGAATGGATGCACGCACTGTTTTCACTTTAACTATTATAAAATTTTGTGACAGGAGAAAAATGCATTTTTTTTTTTTAGAGGAAAGTATCAGCTACTTCTAACCTAGGTTGTTATTTGGGTCATGGTTGCCTCGATTGTGATAGAGAGTGAAGGTACACCTAATTAAAGAGACACTTTTTCTCATTATGTGAGACTTTCGCAGCGTCGCTCTGTATAGGAGCCTCTGTTATTTCCACTGATGATGGAGAATCTGGCAGATTTAGAAACTTTGCTCTCATAGCAGTTAACTGGTTTAAAAACTTACAAAGATTATATATTATGATAAATATGATATTTATGATATGATAATAACATATGATAAATATAAACTCGACTAAGTCAGTCTCTACCTTCTCTTGTGTAACAAGTTATGGGGAATTATATGCATGTGTTCATTTATTTTTACATCTAAAATATTTGTAGGTGGGCAATTTATTTAAAGTTATTTGCTTTTAGCCCCAGGAAATGAAATGTTAGTTTAAGAGTAGATCATTACTTGAGGCTGAATTTTAACATTTACATTGACATGGGATGTGAACGCTTCTCGTGAGAATTCAGAAACATCCATGACCTTTCCCTTTTTAATTTATTTTTTCAAAAATCTTGAGTACTAGTCGAAACTAGCTGCATACTAACTGATTTCTTAAAGAGTGAGTTTGGATAGTAATTATATTCCAGTTATTTGTGTTATAAAGAAAAACAAGTAGTAGATCCCAGTATGGGGGGAACACAGAATCCTAGCATATGCTTCTTTCACAAGGAAGCATCGAAGCAATGGGAAGATAGAAAGATTTGAGATGAATGATTGAGAGAGATTACTGAACCATAGCATGGCATGGAGACATGAGCTGAGTGGAGAGAAGTGGAAACAAAGCAAACCAGAGACCTTGGCTCTGGCTCCTCAACAAAAGGGACTTACTCTTGCAGGGAAAGGATGAAAGGGAGATCCCAGTTGACCCCATAACCATGGGTGCTAGAAAACCTAGCTACAGAGAGTTGAATAGTTCTCAAAAACTTGGAGCTCAGTCTCGAGTTAGGGGTTTCCTAAATTCCACATGACAACTTTCCACTGGAGAAGAAATTCCCATAGCTTTCTTTTTACTCCCAGAGACCAGGCTGTTATACCTTGACTCAACTTGAGAAGGGGATCAGAATTCGTACTTCTCAAGGGCCAGATGCTTCTGAATATCACTGCTCCTGGGATTGTCGTTCTAATACATCGGCACAATAGTCTGCAGCGTTATGGTCCCTCCCAAAAAACCCAGAACAGCTATAGCCCGAACTCTCAAGGCTAAACCTATATTACCCAGCCGACCACGGCATGGGTGCTGCATTCCCTCTGCTGCTGCTGGGATTTTCAATGCCACGAGCCCTTTGAATAGTAGGGATGATCCAAGCAGTTCACGAGGATTACGTTCCCAGAAACATCCTTTTCATCTGTAGAGTAGCCATAGAGCACACACCCCACTTCCCATGTTGTGTGTGCCGCCCTTGCCTGGATACTAGAGTGTTCCCACCTCTCCACAAGCCTCCGTCAGATGAGTTCATCTTACCATTGTAAATAATACAGCACCCAAACCCATCAGATGCAGCTGAAGACGCTACAGGATGACAGCATGCTGTTCCCAACTGGAAGCAAAGTCACCATAACCTGAAAAACTGACAGCCTGAGACACTTTTTCAGGAGAATGTCTTGCACAATGAAAACTTCCTCAAGAGGCTGAAGTCAGGTTGAGGAATCCCAGGTGTTTCCTGGGTCCCAGCTGCAGAGGGCTGCAAAGGTAATAGGGACTCCTCATTTGCAATATCAAAAACAAATGCCATTAACATGAAGATTTTAGAAGGCTACATGTACTGTGAACAGGTACAGGAAGCGAGTCTTACAGAGAGAAGCAGGCTGCAAAAACCTTAGGAAACATCCTTCTTTCATACGGCACTGAAAGCAAGTCTTACAGTTACAGAAGCCTCACCCCAAAAAGACAGAGCATACAGCTATACAATATCTGGTTCAAATATTCCACTACATCTATGGACATGTAGCAGAGAATTCAGCACCAACATGATGTGAAATGAGCCAAGGACCAGGCAAATTCCTGATGTAGAAGACCTTCTGGGAACAATTAAGGAACGTGAATTTTATTCTACAAACTCGATCGATCACCAGGCTCCGAATCACCTAAAGTTCTTGCTTAAAATTGTATTTAAAGCAGGGCTGTGGTGACACACACCTTTAATCACAGCATTTAGAGGGCAGAGGCAGATGAATCTCTTTGAGTTCAATGCCAGCCTGGTCTACAGGATGGCCAGAGTTACAGCAGAGAGACCCTGTCTTGAAAAACAAACAAACAAAAAACAAGACCAAAACTAAACAACAACAACAAAAAACCCCAAACAAAAACACAACCGAACTAAAAACCTCACAACAAAAACAAAACTATATTTAAGCTATTTTCCCAGACTTGAAATCAGATTATCAAATCATAATCTCTTGAAGATGGGTTAGGAAATCTATGTTTTGTACATACCTTAATCTGTGTTCCAGCACACTAAAATTTGGAAAGCCTTGGTGGATTCTTGAAGAATTTTTACACTGTTTGATTTCATAGTTAGTTTCTCTGTAGAACCTAGATTTTAGTTCATTCAAGTATCAGTGAGCAATACAAACTGTAGCAGAGTGGAGAGTAGAAACTGAGACCATTCATTCATTTATTGAGCAACCATTTGAGAACCTCATACACGCTTAGCAAAAGTAGACTTGAAGTAATGGTGACAGATTACAGTCGCCTGTCAGCTCACAAGGGAAATGGACAGCAAACACCTAAATAACATGCAAATGAGCCATTTCCAGATGAGGTTGTTGCTATACAGAAAAGAAAGCTAAGAATATGACAGAGAGGTATGGTACATGTAGCTCATTTTGTGTGCCGGGCTGATTTAGACATGTTGAGAAAGAAACCTATTTCAAAGAAAGCCTCCTTGAAGAACTGACATTTACTCAGATTTAGAAAAGGGGGAGCCAGCCTTATGAAACTCCTAGGGGTAAATGGTTAATGCTCCAAGCTGCAGTGAACACCTGCTGTAAGAGACCAACATCAATATCGTTAAGCATCAGAAGGATGGCACTGCTCCCAGAGGGCAGAAAAATCGATCATAAAAGTGTGTGATTGTAAAGGCAGGAGATTAAGATCAAGCAAAAGCCTTTGGGCCATAATGGGTAATTTGTAACTTACCCCGAATATTATTAATTAGTACAGAAAGGAAATGCAAAGCAGAGGTAGCTACTGTGTGAAAGAAGAGGACGATACCATTGAGAAATCTTTCAAGGGTGGGAGAAAATAAAGGAGCCCTGTGTGTGGAGCAGGAGGGTGAAAGGGATTCTGGGTTCATTTATGGATTTTTGGTTTGGTTCACTGCATTAATCATTTTGACCATTTCTGTGAAAAATACCTGATAAAAGCAGCTTAATGAAGAAAAGCTTTATTCTAGTTTGAAGTTTGAAGATACAGCTTATCATGGTGGGAGAGGACTGAGAGCAGGGGCTCGAAGCAGCTGCTCCCATTGCGTGCCCAAGTGAGAACCGGTGTTCAGCTAGTTCTGCCTGCCTGCCTGCCTGCCTGTCTGTCTGTCTATCTATCTACCTACCTATCTATCTACCCATTTTTCTTTTTTTCCTTCCTCCCTTCCTTCCTTCTTTCCTTCCTTCCTATCTATCTATCTATCTATCTATCTATCTATCTATCTATCTATCTATCTATCTTCTTTCTCATCTATCTTCCTTCTTCCTTCCCCCCCATCTCTTATCCCAGGACTCCAGCTTATGGAACAATATTGCCCACAGTTATCAGTTAGCGTGGGTCTTATCATCTCTGCTAACCCAATATAGAAAGTCTCTTACAAAAAAAAAATGTCCAGTGGTTTGTCATCTATGTGATTCTAGATCCTGCCAAGTTGACAATTAGCGTTAAACACCATAATTACTATGTAGCATTATCTGAAAAAAATGAAAGAATAGGTTTGTGAGAACAGTATATTGAACCTAATTGGAGCATACTGTATTTTATGCATTTGTAAAATCACACCGCAGAGATGTATTCATTGTAGTATTTGTTAACAATAGGAAGTCTAAAGTACTAATGATTTAAAGAAGCTGGGGGTTTATATCTTCCTTATATGAATAAAGCTGAGTTAGAATCCAGGTCTTAACATACTGAAGTGGCTCCATGATGTCAGGAAGAGGTCAAAGTCACTGAAATGGGTGTTTATAGTAACGGTTCGCAAAGAACTACAGAAATGAGAGTCCTTGCAGGATGCACAGGCAAGCACTAGGCTTGCTGAAGAGACAGAAGTAGGAAAGCACCCACAGCCTATGCTGGACTTTCTGTAGGAAAGGTAAAGCTGGTAGCTCACATGATATAAGACAGACACACTTGAACAATGCCCAGGGGTCTTCGGGCATGAGGGCTTGCTGGCAGATGGTGGATCTGCCTAGCAAGGGCTATCTCAGTTGAATGGCCCTGGGTCAGTTTTCTATAAAAGAATTACTTTCTAGGTGTGTGAAAGTTAAAGAAAGTACACATATATATATAATATATGTCTTTATATATGTGACATCTAATATAGATGTCACACGTCTATATTCCATCGAGTGGAAGCACAGCACCGTCTTTTAAGAGAATTCTTGACACGAGCATTCTAGTGTCCTTCCATTATTTTGGTGATCATTAGGTGAATGGTTGTGAAAGGAAACACGAATCATCTGGAAAGATTGGGCTGTGAGCTGGGGCATGGAAGTCAAAGTGCAGCCTAAGCAAAAGCTAGAGGCCAACAACATTTGAGTAATAGAGATACTCATGCAAAGAACTGCCCTTGTCCTTTGCATTTGCCCAAGTGAAGAGCTATTACCACCTCAGCAATGTAGAGGGAGAGAACAAAAGGGAAGGCAGTGAATAGGAGAGAAAGCATGTGTACTGATTTTTGTTTGTCTGTTCGTTTGTTTTTGCTGGGGGGCAGTTGACAAGGGACAGCAGGAAACTGGAAAACAGATGATTAACTATCTATCTTTTCTTTTCAGGGACAAGGTCTCTTATAGGTCAGAAAAGCTTTGAACTCATCATGCTGCTGAAGATGACCTTGAACTTCTGATGCTCTAGTAGTTAGCTCCTGAGTGTTGGGATTACACCCATGCACCAACAACACATCTCATTTCTGTGGTCCTGGGGTCCTGTGAATCCAAGCTTCATGAATTCAAGGCAGAGACTCTTCCAAGTGAACGACATCCCAGCTCTAAGGGACTTATATTGTGGACTTTAAGTTGATATAAACATATATTGGTAATGTATCTAGAACAGTTGATATATTTATAACTGATCAGCAATGAAAACAAAAATGTTAAAATAGTAATTGAATGTGACTTTTTTAACTTTTATTTTCTTCTACTTAGGTGCATTTATTCATTCTTTACTTTTTAAATTAAATTTTTTCATACAATATATTCTGATCACATTCCCAAAACTCCTCCCAGATCCTCTCCACCTTCCCATCCAATCCCTCCTATACCCTTTCTTTCTCTCTCTTAAAATATACAATTACTAACAAGAATAAGAAACAACAAATCAAGAAACACACACACACACACACACACACACACACACACACACACACACACACCCCACATGAAAATAGAAACTAAAGTATACAAGCAAAATGCCAAAATACCAATATGGCAAAAATACCCAAACAAAGCAAAATGAGACAAAAAGTCTACAAAATTCCATTGAGTTCATTTTGTGTTAGCCAAATATTCCTGTGTGGGGCCTTCTCTGAAGTGTGATTAATATAGACTGTGGGATTCCACTGAAAAACACTGTTTTTCCTTTGTAAGAGGTATCAATTGTAGATGGCTTCTTAGTTAGTGACAAGAACTCATCCAGTTCTGTCCCTCCATCAGTTCTGGGGCCCTGTTTGGCCTGAGCCTGTGAAGGACCTGAGTTCATTTATGTGCCAGTCTTGTTGTGTGTGTCTGGAAGACACAATTTTAGATGAGGGTCTAATGGACGTCTTTGGCATATCTGCCTGGGGTAAACCAGCAGTGATGGAACCATTGTTTTCCTCATTCTGATATTTATCTAGGAAATTAAAGGAATAACAGTGCTTGTGATATTGAAGTTATTAAGATACAAGTAATTAAGACTCATCTGTTTTCTATACAAAACGGACCACAGGACTGACATCCACAACAGAGGAAGACAGTTCGGGATATTCAAATTTGTCTTTAATTGAGTCAGGAAAACAGCCATATTTTTTGGTTTGTTTGTTTACAAAAACCTAAGGAAGGTTTAACAAATAACAATGTAGGAAGATTTTATTTTCTTCCTGCTAACATATTTTCTAAAAGGAAGTAGTTAGCATTAGGCTTTGTTTAGAAAAAGGCAGAGAATTCAGTGGGATATGTTATAGCTGAGAATCTGAGGACCCCTCTAAATAAAAAGTGTTGATGAACAGCCCTCTTGGATTCCCCTATAATATCCCTGGCATGCAGTCTCAGTGCCAAATGGGAAGAATTGAGGGACTTAAATATTAATGTTAATTAATTAAATACTAATGTTAATTATACTTTCACGGACAACCAAATTATTATGATTCAACTACAATTAAAAAAGAAAAAATGTTTCATCCTTTCTTCTTAATGCTTGGCAGTGCCCTTGATTTTGTCACTGATCTGCACTTGACATCTAATAAATCGGATTCTAAACTGGTTTGTAGTCAAAATTTGAAAAAGATCAATAGATTCATTTACACTGATTCTCACTCTATGGCCAGATATGTGTCTGTACATGCAAGAACCAGATTACCAGATTCGATTCATAACCTTTTGGCTGTCTCAGTACAGCAGTATACCTGGAATGCTGTATAACATTTGAAGAATTAAATTAGAGGCACCGCTGCCTGGACCTGATGCTCCTATCTGAACCTAATTTATAGCAACAAGTAAACGAGAGGCTGATTTCTCCTACCATTAACAAACTTCATGCTTGTGTTTCGTAGACGCAAATAAAATCCTTAAGCACCACAATTTTCAATAAAATAATAATTGTAATGGAATTGAACGGAATGCTCTTCCTGTGGTCATAACTTTAAGTAAGGAGGAGTATACCAAGGGGCTCGGGATTATCCTTTTTTATTTAAGTTGAAGAATATTGAGAAACTGGTTAGGAAAACGTCATGAATATGGAACCCTTCATGAATTTGTTCTCTCCTTATGTATTACTGAGTTCATTTCAGAAGACATTAATAGAATATATTCTTTACTCTGTACTGTCTGTGGCAGGTAAAAGTGCACACACGCCAGCACATTCGTCTTCAAGTCATTTCTAATTTGTGCAGCATTACAGAAAGCCACAACTGGTCAAAATGCAGAGAACAGTGGACCATAGGATGTCCAGCTCCAAATGATACCTCTGAAACACAACCCCTACAACTTAGGCTCAGGGAACATGGCAGAAATGGAGATGAAAAGATTGTTAAGAACCAGAGAGGGAGGATGTCTACTGTGAGAGAGTACTTCTATATATGACAGGAAAGTGGCACCCAGCAAACACCTCCAATATAGTTGCCTGAACAAGACCTGAAAAATGATAGCAGCAATGGACATGCCAACATGGATGGGGGAAATTTCACAAGGGACTGACCCTGAAGGGAGCTACAGAAAATGATGGTTGCCAAGATAGGGAAAATAGTGTTCTCCAAGAGGTCAGTCCTAAATACACACATACAAAGCAACACTGAACTAAACAGGCAGATTGTATTTATACATTTGTGTATGCTTATAAATGTAACAATAATAATTAAATAATAAGAGGTCATGAACTTAAGAAATAGGGGAGATACAAGAGGAATTAGGAAGGGAAGTATATGATATAAATACAGTACTCACATATGAAACTCTCAAAATATAGATAAATAAATTGAAAAAGAGAAATAGCATAACTCGGGACAAAAGATCTGCTATCGTAAAAGGCCCAATGTTCTTTAAGTGCTATGCCAGGAAAGTAGCCATAAACTCCAAATTAACTGGATATGGGTAAGGTAGAAGTGATAGGTTGCTAAGATGAGAGAGATACATATTGTTCTGTAGGCAGAAATGGTAGGCAGATACCTTAGGATAAGGATATAACCATAAGAAAACGAGATGCAAAGTGAAGGAAGCTTCATCACTGCTCAGTTTACCAGCATCACTGCAGTAAGATGGAGATGAGGCCGAGATAGGTTGTAGTCAGTGTGTAGGAAGCTGTTAAAGGCAAAGGCCAGAATGTGAGTTTAATGTCAGACCAATATAACACGAATGCCAGTGTTTTACGTAGGAGTACAAGAGCAACATGATTAAGTGGTGGAATAGATTAAAACTAGCCTCCAAGCTACTGAATAGAGGTTACGCCACATATGGACCCAGTCTGACTATCACTGTATTCCCCCCACATCTCTGAAAAAGACGAGATTTGATTGGCTTCAGATTTACTAACAATGCTAGTGGCTAGAGGACATGAAGCAATACCTGCAAAATGCAGAAAGGATTTCAAGCTGGATATCTGAGAATTATTCAGTTCAATGTTTATCAAGTACTAGAGTAAAATTTGGATATCACTACACGCTCAGCAATTTATATCCATTCTATATTTCTTGAAAAGTTTCTTGAGATGTGTGCTGCGACAAAATGAAGAGAGGCTACAGCAGCAAAAAGAATAGCATAGTGGAAACAGTGGGCTTTACCCAGGAAGGCAGCGAGAAGAGAACTCTTGTCATCTTAGTAACAGAATGGTCTAGATGGATCTGAAATTCAGGATACATAATTTGATTTGTTGTGTCATGTTGTTAGAAAGTAAACACTATTTTCTCTCCCTTAAGTGCTTTCATTTTTGCATGCAGACTCTGGCTGCTTGGGATGTATACTTCAATAGTTACTGTCAAAGAGTATGATATTATATTTGAGCAAGAAGAATTATGAAATGAAGAAGAAGTAGTAGCCACTACTGCTCTGCGCAAGTGCAGACAAGCACATGGGCTACAGAAAGCATATGGTTTTTACTGCTGTCTTTAGAACATCTTCAGATAAATAATTCATTTTAGTGCTGTGGGCGGTTGATGTTATACATGGTGTTTTTCTGCAATTTCTGTGCTTTTATTTCCTGAATCCTGCCTACAGCTCTTCCCTGACTTCATTTCCCTCAGTTTCTTCGATACACGCATTAAGGTTCTAATCTCCAATATTAAACCCTCCCTGTATGAAACCCATGGTGTTTTCTATATTCCAGAAAGAATCATGACTCACACATATTTTGGTAGTTTCGAGATGTTTTAAATTTTAGTAGAATTTTGAGTGGGGGGGTTGGATTTTGAGATGAAACAGATTCAAGAGCTCATCTACTGTTCCCTAATTTTGTTAGTTGAGACACTAAAAATGTTCTCTCTGTGTCCCTGAAAAGAAACAGATTGCATATTCCAACTGGGCCACCAGAAGAGAGTTCGTAAAGTTCTGTTTATGAAGGTGAGGGCAGGTTATTGCCATTTATAGGTCTGAAGGGGTGAGAATTAGAAGCATAGAAAAGATAGCTGAGTACAGAGCTACCAACCAGGAGCAGCAGCTTTCAAGGGAGGTAGTCATCTGTACAAACTCACAAAGACGGACCCTTGTCTTGCTATCTTCCTGACCTTTGACCTCCCACCAGAACCTTTCAAGTGAAGCTAAAAAATGTAGATCAAGGAGACTGTGTAACAGTTCCCCCAATTCCCTAAATGGATAATGGAATTACAGAACTTTCTAGCTTTTATGGGGATTCTGGGTATTTGGCTCAAGGTCCTCACGCTTGTAAGTGATTTTATCTAATAAAACCACACCCTAGCTCCAACATCATTTCCTGAATCCTGCCTACAGCTCTTCCCTGACTTCATTTCCCTCAATTTCTTCGATGCATGCATTAAGGTTCTAATCTCTGATATGAAACCCTCCCTGTAAGAGTCCCGTGGTGTTTCCTATATTCCAGAAAGAATCATGACTCACAAATATTTTGGTAGTTTCGAGATGTTTTAAATTTTAGTAGAATTTTGAGTTGGGCATTGGATTTTGAGATGCATTTTGAGATGAGGATTTTCCTCAGTTTTACTGAGGAAATAAAAATAGCAATATTTTAACCTTAACTCAGAGTAATAGAAGTGACATTTTTTCTTTATATATATACATATATATATATATATAATATTTGTAATTTATATATTTGTATATTATATACAAATATAATAAATCAAGTTTCCTGTAGTGATTTATTTGTCTTCATCAGTGTATGAAACTGACATCAACTAATAACATACGATGTGCCCGTCCCTGTGCTTGGTGAAGGGCAGAGACACAGGCAGCATTCATTGTTTCTGCTGTCCCAGAGATCAAAGCCAGCTTTAAATGTTCAAGTAAATTTTTTTTTTTCCTGCAGCCCAGCATGATTTCACTGTACTGTGTTAGTCATTGTGTTCCTGGACAAAGCTAATATCTGCTAAAGCAAAACGCAATTTGGAAAGTAAATCTTCCCAAATCAGAAAGTGAATTCCAAAATGTAAGGAAGACTTCTGCTTTCTTTTCCTAGGGGTAGCTAGATGTCCTCCATGGTCATTCAAAAGGTTCGCCCATCGTGTGTGCACGTGTGTGTGAGGACATAGGCTTTTCTCATGTGTGTGGGTTTCTATGTGCATTTCGTATATATGAAATTTTGATACAAGCACCACTGCTCAAGGATGAGCCAGTAAATAAGTTTCACCAAATGGAGCATTTTCTCACCTTGGCTTCTCTCTCTAGCTGTGGGATACAACCCAACCTGCTTCCAGATGCGGTTCAAAGAAAATGCTTGCTTTTAAGGCTTTTCTCCACTGAACCCAGCAGAGAGGTGATTAATTCACTTGAATCTAATAACTTCTGGAGTGAGAACTCTTGGAGAAGCCTTCATTTTCAGATATGCATTGGGGAAGGGACTGTGCACTAGCTCCTAGTATCCTCTTGAAAACAAAGTATCCATAGATACATTAGACTTTGCTAACGTTTCTTGAGTATATTAAATTTTAGCTAGTATGCTAAATATTGAATATAGTGTCTCATTTAATACTGCAAATTAAATTTTAATTTTAATAACAATTAATTTTGCCCCAAATCAGATATGAGGACTGAAGTTTAGGGATGGTGAACAACAGGGCTATGCTGGCATATGTAGCTGAAACCAGCTACAGAGCTGGGATGAGAACAGAGGTTTGATCATCTTCTGCAGTTCGTGATTTTGATGGACAACTCTGAATTACATGTTCTATTATCTTCCTATGCTGTCTTTTGTTTTTCCTTGATGATTTCATGTCATCACAAATGCTAAGCATGAGATCTGTCTAAGAACAACTTCAGCAAATTATAAGACAAAACACAGCCCTAAAATTCACGGCTCTTAAATTGCTATGCAATAGTACAACTATGATTTAATGAAACTTATTAAAAGCTCTGAATCTAGCTTACTAACATCATTTCAAATAAAATCAAGGAGTGACGGTGGATCATATTCTATCGAGTTTGCTTTCAAAAGAAGAAAAGAAAAGGAAAAGAATGCGGGATTAAGAATTGGGAGTCTTGGATTTAAATGATTTCACCTTCCGATTAGCTAGACCAGTGAACTTTCTTTTGAAACCTAGTTTTCAAAGCCTGTGAGGTCATTTCCATTTCCAAGTTTAAATTATCTGACTTGGGATCACTAGTAGCTCATTTAGAACTTTCTAGCGAGGTAACTGTTTCCATGTACAGTCTGTGATGCTATTAAAATAAAATTAAAACTGGTTAGGATTATTCGGTGCTACTTGTTAAGGTACGGTAAAAAGAATTTATTCAGGAACGCTGCAATGACTTGTATTTAGCTATAAATATTAAAATGGGCAAGTGGACAATTACACCCAAGCAGAGTGTAGAAATCCCTGGGTAAGAAATGACCAAGAGAAAACATCAGGTGTAAGGAGGATTATAGATAGACCAACCTAACAAGATTCTCATAGTAGACAGGCAAGATGATCAGGTATCACTGGGGGACAGTAGAAGATGAATATTGAATCTCATATTGTAGGTGATTATGTCTGGGAAAAGAGGCGAGTTCCTGTTCAAATACATTTGTTACATTCTCACAAAAGTAGATTTTATAAGGAAGTGAACAGATTGGACTAGAAAAGGGTTCAGGAGCCTGACAGAGATTTGGATAAGCACAGGATCATTGATAGTGTGTCAGGTATGAATTTGGGACTTGGAAAGGAAGACTGGCATGGATAGCATGAAATTATGGTTGCCATGTCATAATGAACTCTTCTATAGGTTTCTCTCTTTAAAGGTTTTCAGGCTAGAGAGTGGGTGAAAACTTAGCAGCAATTCCAACTGTCCATGTGCCACATTGCATCAGATGAAGGGAGAGATGCATACCAGGCACTGTCAGGAGATATGCATCTTTCTGGGGTTGGTAACAGAGGCGCACTCAAAAAGAAGAACATCATTAGTCGTTCATGTAATCTCCCTTTTAATTAAGTGGTACATGAGGGTGAGAGTTTGTATGTGGGAGAGGAAATAATTCAGATGCCACAACCCAGAAGAGAAAACATTCAAATCCCACACTCTAGGGAAAGTAAAAATACATTAATACGCAAATGTTGATTCTTTTCTCGACACGATCATTTTAATTCATTTACAAGAGCAGACGAGTGATTTCCATTTCTGTAATCTTAGCTCAGTGTGGTATTTCTGTTTGGTTTAAAAAAAAAAAACTCCCCTTAAGTCATGATTTACTGTAACAACTGACTGTATTCTGAAATAAAACCGAGCTCCCGGATGAAGTCTGAATGGGACACACTGTGTTCACCAGTGGTGTGAATTCTGTGAACCAAAGCCAGGAGCATATGGCTTAAACCTCAATGAAGCAGGTGATGCTGCAAAATATCCCTCTATCCACGAGGCCCAAATTAGAGAGCAGATTTCCTATCTCTCATTGAAAAGAACATACTTCTGATTTCTCTTATGAGATGGTTAGGAAAGCATGGCTTATTTTTAGTGATTTAGTTTTAGTCCATGTTATCTCTATCTGCTTTGTTAAGGATGCACACCTACACAGTTCTCAGGCAACAAAGCATGCATGTCTTTATTGCTGCTTCCCCCACAAGACTTTCTTGAGTCAGAACAAGTCTTTTACCATAAATAATATAAGAATGTTCCTATTTTTGATGAATCATTTTAACATCTATTTTCATATGATTAAAAGAAAAAAAGTCTTCTGGGGCTGGCTCAGTGGATAAGAGAACTGTATGCTCTTCTAGAGGACCAGGTGCTTTTCCCAGCATCCATGTGGTAATCCAGAACCATCTGTAACTGGGTCCCAAGGGATCTGGTGGCTTCATTTGGCCTCTCTGTGCACCATGCAGTCACATAATGCACATATACACATTCAGGTAAAATATATTTACACATAAAATAAAAACAAATAAATCTTTAAAAATAACTTTAAAGACAAAACAAATCTTTCTATTCTTTATCTCGCTCCCTGGATAAAACTAGCAAAAGATTAGAAACTCTAATTAAACTCAGTGGGCCACACACAAAAGGAAGACCTGGAAGTAAAGTAGATGTGGGCTTTTTGAGAAGGGTTCCAGTGAGAGAGGTGGGGTAAGAGGAGATTTGGAGTAAAAATGAGTAAAATTCATTTGTTTTATTTATTTGCTATAATTAAGAAGATACCTCATGAGGACTGTGCCATAATGTTGCACGCAGCTATTGCTTATGAATGTTTGCTCTATGAACTTAACCATTTATCTTTATATTTATTTGTGAACAAAGAAAAAAAACCATAGACCAAATAGAATGGAATAGATGAGACACAAGCCTGCATTTGGATATTTGCAACTCTCTTCCTCTCTCTCTCTCTCTCTCTCTCTCTCTCTCTCTCTCTCTCTCTTCCTCTGTTCTGGGCCTCTAATTGACACTTGTTTCCTTTTGTGTGGAAATATATATATATACATATATATATATGTATATATATGTAAATGGTGGCTAAATCTGATTATCTCTTTTATAAAACTTTGAAAATTAGCCCCAAAGTAAGTGAACCAAAGGTCTGAATATATATCACTTATAGAAAAAAAATCAAATAAAACTATGTAAAAATATTCAACTGCCTGATGATTAAACAAATGCAAAATCATACCTCAGGGCACAATCTATTTTTATTTTACTAAGACCCAAACGTCGATGACGTCAAATAATGCACACTCATATATTCCATAAGGAATCCCATGAAAATTAGAAGCACATCATTACCGTCTCTTCAAATTGAAATGTTCTATGCATGTATTGATTTATGAGTATGGCATTATTATACATACAAAGGTGATCCTGGCTTTATAAATGAACTCTAACAGGTATCCTTAAAACCAATCATCTCCAGAAAGAATCAGGTAAGAATGCTTACAGACAAAGACAAAAAGGGAACAGTAAAGTGGTGTGCTGAACGTTGAAGATAAAGCTGCCTGGAAGACTATCATGGAGCCCTAACGAGGCCTGAGTCCTGATAAAGAAGTGGATGAGTCAGGAGACTTCTGTAAAACATGAAAAACTCCTACAGGCTAGAGTGGGGGAGTCTCTGACCCTTCTACCTGTCCTTAGGACCCTTTTACTCCTGCCAGGGGGTGGGGTTCCTGGCCTACCCTTGATGTAAGCATTGGCGCCTGGCTTTTGTTCCATCTTGCTATGCCGTGCCCTGTTTGAGCAATAACCCTGGGAAGACTGTTTTTTTTCCTGTGGAGAAGCAGGGGAGGGGGATATACATCTGTGGGTGCTGATGGGGGTATATCTGGAGAAGAAGGGAGACAGGTTGCCTGGGGCTATAGATGGAGGGGAGGAGGGGATTCAGGATTAATATATAACTTGTATGAGAGAAGAAAAAATTTTTAAAAGTGACCAAAAAAAAAAAGAAAGAAGACAATGAGAAGTTCATATGCAGTTAATCTCAATTCTAAAATTGTTAGAGGCTTTGCTTAGCTTAAAACTTTGTTCAGTTTGGACTAGAGAGATGACTCAGCGGTGAGGAGCACTTGCTGCTCTTGCAGAAGACCTGTGTTTGATTCCGAGACCTACGTGATGGCTATGGTCGCATTAACTTCAGTTCCAGGATATCCAGTTCCCTCTTCTGACCCCTGTAGTTACCAAACATGCACATGGTGCACTTTGCAGCCACGTACGTGTAAAGCATGTAACTTCTTTAAAACTTTTTGGGTAAATTATGAATACTAAGATGCTTATATTGAAGAATAGGAAAAAAAAAAAAACCCAGAGGAGCTAAACATCTTCGTGGGATTAAAATCTGCACAAAGCCACTTGCATGTGAAGACAGGGCTCATCAGAAAAGCTGTTGTGCTGACAGTGACCGTAACTTTATGACTGTAAAAGACAACATACTGGCCATAAAATATGAAGATATATATGCACGAAGGATATTCAGAGAAGCATTTTATGTAACAGAAGAGTAGATGAATAATTTTTGCTCTTGCTAGTTGGTCCTCTATCATTCATACTTTGGTGAAATATGTGGTTAATCCAATGTTTTCATGTTTCTTCAGCAAACTTCCAACTTTGTAGATGAATAATAACCCATCTAGCGCCCAGCACTGAACCACACCCCTAGCCTATCTATCTATATATCTATATATCTATATATCTATATATCTATCTCTATATCTATATCTATAATCTATAATCTATAATCTATCTCTATCTCTATGTCTATATCTATCTATCTATACATATACATACATACATATGGAGGAAGTTTGGGAAAAACAAAAGATATGATAAATTTTATATTTTTAATTTTTTTGGTGTTTTTCAAAAACATTTTCTAGTAATGTTTATTTTTAAAATAGTGTTAAATAAGTTAGTGATGACTATATAGCAAATTGAAATTCTTTACACTAAGTATATTGATGTGTTTCGAACATCAGTTTTCTAATTACAACTTTAAATAAACCACTCTGCGGTTTTTAAAGGTAACTGCACTAAGTGAGACAAGCCATCGCCTTTATAAACAATGACAGTGGAACTGTTTCTATCAATCATGTAAATCTGTGATTTGCTCCCATGAGACTAGGGTTTCTGCAGCAATGCTAAGGCATGACTGTCCAGGCAGTCCTATTCCGTTGATTATGACCGGTGTCATTATCATTCTTCTCTTATTCCTCTTTCTCCCTACTTTTACTCTTCTTCCTCCTCCCCCCACCCTCCTGCTCCTCCTGCTCCTCTTCTTCCTCTTTGTATTTCTTGCACTGCTGGCTTATGTCTGATGTCCTACGTTTGCACCATCTGCCTGTACAGTCTCTTAATCCTCGTGTACCCTCTGAGGGTTTTGGTCTGTTTCCTTCTGTATCAAATGGGTTCACAGTCAAACGCACATGTTCACACGTGTGATTCAAGGTCCGACTTCTGAACTGCATGCTTGCCACTTCACCCATCGAGACCAGGCCTGAACTCTTCCTGAGGTGATCAATCGAATGAACTCAAGATCATCTTCTCTTTCTGTTCTCTGTTTTATGTTCTCTGGCTCCTGCCTGTTGTGTCATTCCCTGTGCCTGACGCTTTTAGCTTCTAAAGCAAATTAATATATGAACGTTGTAAAATTTTATACCTAAGCTTTGTCATAAGATGTATGATTGGGAGAAAAGATAAGAACTCTTTGTCTGCTCTTCTCTGTTTCCCTCCTGATTTGGAGACTGTGGTTACCAACCAAATCCCCTTTAGGAGTGATCAGTCACCACCCTAACCTACTGTCGAAGGCTGAGGATTTATTTATTTCCATAGTAACTACCCATTAATAAAGGGTACTGGCTTTCTAAATGTGAACCCACCCCAATCCACATGTAGTTGCTATTCGACATCCTTCAGTGTTGCAGGTTGTCTGTGAATGGTCATGACAGGTGTACTAAATTTTATCACAAAGATCAGAAGGCAGAGAGACAAAAGAAAAGGGAAGCAACCCAATAAAGTCGTCAGAGAAAATCAACAAGAAGACTATTTATGTTGAAATCTTAACTCCCATCTCAGCTGATTATGAGGGTCACTGAGTCCTATATACATACAAACTTTTCACTGCTAACCTTAAGCAGCTAAGTACACAAATACTCTTGTTTATGGACTGCACTATGAACTGACATTTTCTTCACCTGGCATTATTCTGCCCTCTTTTCTGTAGCCAGTACAGGGTGTGGTACTTCCATCTCCCGTAGCGCATGAAAAATACCAAACCCTGTCTAGGGGCAACACTAATGCTGCAAGTTCAGGAAAACCAACTGTCTTTGGAACTCCTGCTTTCTTTTCCTGGCTAGTAGTAGCAATGGCTCAATAAACCACTTCAGTTCAGACAGATCCTGTGGTCTCTTAGTGCCTAAGTTTAGCATTATTTACCTACAGTTAAAAGGGAGAATTGAACTGTAATGTCAAAAGGCAGAACCTTGGCCATCTTTGGCAAACTCTGACCGATAAGGACTTCTGGGGTGATGGTAAAGCCCCATTGACCTTGATGAGGCTTCTTTGGGGACAGGAAGGAAAAAAGACACACTGATTAATGTCTAGACTGGTCCAAAACAGGAAATAGGACAATATAAAATCTGAAATATGACAGTTCATTTCTTGTAGATATTTTGATAAACTGAGGCAACTAACTGTGTTAGAGCAGCATGCTTTGGCGTTCCTCATCTTTCCTCTTGGTTCGTTTTCCAGAACTCAGGAATATCATGCACTTGTTTAATATCCTGTACCGGCTTGCTTTTATGTAATTATTCCAAGACAGACCTCATTAGACAACGTCAAGCTTTAATTCCCAATAAGGAAAAGTGTATTTTTTTAAAAAAATTAATCTTTTAAAAATAGTTTAATGGGAAAATTTTAGGCTTGTCCTCCTCTAGGAAAAGAAGCAGATGGGTTTATGTCAAGAATTATCCTTATGCTAGAACTGGAAGGTTTATGTGTGGATTGTAAGACTTGTTGCAGCTGGCCCAAAGAGACTTGCACAGACCACCATGCACGTCATGAACACACAGGGATTGGGTCATCACCCAAAGAAAGGACAGCACTACATTCCAGGGCTCCTCAGACAAAACTGTAGCTCTGTGATTCGGAGAAAGACTAGTTTTGTCAAAGAAACGCTTACTGACTTATTTTGCCTTTGAATGTTCTTTAAGGAATAAACATTTATTTTAATCTTACTGGTGATATTTTTGAGCAATTTGGCAGGTGGAAATGCAGAGCACACAGAGTCCCATTTCTACTAATTAATTAATAGAGATATCAATAATGCAATGAAAATTAATACTCATGGTATTCTGGGATTTGACTGTTATGGTACTTTTAATTGTAAGTTTGGGTTTTTAATATAGTAACATAACATTTAAATCAATTCTTTATGACAACCCAATGTACTATTACAATATCCTTGATAGATTTCCTTCTAACACAGTCTATGCTGGACATGTAAAGACATTTGATGGTTACTGTAAAATGGCCTAATGCCTTAGTTTGTGGAAATGCATTTATAGTTGTCAATGCCTGCTAAGAACTGGAAAAATACTTCTTAGCCCACTCTCTTTCAACTGAAATGGGAACTTTTTAGCACACTCACATGTACACAAGTATGCATATTAAGCAAAGTTATGTCTGTACCTGGGTTTCGGAAGGCCATTCACAGGAACCCAGAATTACACCTGAGACCACTCCTCTCTTTCTTCTGCTTCTCTCCAGCAGCACTTTGTTAACTGAAGGGATTTCTGGTTGGAAAGGACATGACTGGTAATGAGTGTGGTATTAACCACTAATTATCCCAGGATGTTGGTTTAGGCTGTCTATGAATTCAGCAGGAAGATAAAAGAGATTATTTTCCTTGAGATCATTGGCCAGTATTGACAAAATGACTGAACTTTTCTTTCCTTTTTTATGGCATGAAAGCTTTGATAGGCATTTGTTGTTGCTAAGCTCAATTTTCCTCACTTCTTGTTCTCACTGAGTTTTTAAAGAGGATGTAGTTAGAATTTGAATGTATTTTACAAAGCCAGACGTAAATCAGTAGTTTTTAGGTTGGATTAAGGTTCAGCTGCCTAATGTGAAGAATACAGGCTACAGTAAGCTGGAAGAAGATAGAAATTACTATCTGACCATTTCTAAGATTAGTACATACTAGGCACTCAGTGAAATGAATATTGCCACCCAATTTCCTCCCAGTGATGTGGTTCTGGCTTCCTGACTGCCCTTTTCTCTCAGAACTCTGTAATCAGCAGGTGCAGGGTGGGGATGGACTCCTTTAATTATTCTTCACCCTCATCGTTTCTGCCCACATCAGCTGAGCTTACTCAGCAATAACCAACCATGAGGGATGTTGAAGTCCAGGTTGTCCCAAATTCAGCCAACTGCACCACTGTTATGATACCATTACATCACCAGAAAGATTAGACCTTTAAGTTTCTTATGACGTAGAATATCGTGATACACATTTGTTATTGCTTCACACTTTTCTTCTTTAAAAAAAAAAAGATTTCCTTTATTTATTTATTTATTTATTTATTTTTTATTTATTCATCTATTTATTTATTTGTGTGTAGACACAACAGTGCTATGCATGTGCATGGGAACCAGAAGACAACTGTGGGATTTGGTCCTCTCCCACCATGTGGGTTCTGGGGATGCAAGCAGGTCGTCAGGCTTAGCGGCGTACAACCTAACCCACCGAGACGTCTTGCCAGCCCCACAGACTTTTCTTCTTGAAACTATCTTCTGTTGTGGTTAATTCTTTTCTGTCTCCTCCCTTCTGTACTTATCAGATTCTCGCTTCAGGTTCTTTTCACAGATTGTTCTTTGTGTGCTCACAGATTCTAAATCCTAACCCGAATGGCTCCATTTTGACTCTAAACACAATGTCTAGGACCACTTAAAAGAAAAACCCTGATCCAGGCTCCCCTCTGATTTGCCGATCCTCAAATTTAATCAGCAACTCCACTGAATTCTACACCCACAGGCCCAATGGCCTAACAAGTATTCGACTTGGAAGGCTCAGAGGCACCTCAAATCAATCATATTGAAAAACTAACCATTATTTTCCTCTGCATCATTCATCTTGGTGAATGATGAGACTCTTTGGCTTGTAATTTCATGTTTCTTTCCTTCTTTTACACAGTATTCAGTTAAGTACGCTTATCTTTTGTATTATCTGGTCTCTTGCCTGAGTTTAGGATTTTATCAGTTTGTTTGTCTACGTTGTAAATCTTTGTTTATTGACAGCTTACCTGCTTATCCAGACCTGGTATTGTTTCTCTTCAACCCATTTCTACAAAGAGAATCAGAAGGAAGAGGGATGGAGGTTTTAAGGCAGTGGCAGAGGGAAAGAACCAAACTGGGATGTGTAACCAACCAGCAGGTTTGGTTTATTTTGGAGAAAAGATTAAAAGTTGGCAGCTCCTTGGTTGAAGCAAGAGTCTCAAGAAGACAGACTCAAGCACAACAGGGACTGGAAGAGAAGAAAGAGCAGTAGAGACTCACTCTCTGATCAAGACATGTTGGTCAAGGAGATGAGGTAACAGACTGAATGTCATAGTTTGAATATGAAATGTACAACACATGCTAATAGTTTGAATTCTTGCTTCCCAGATGGCGGTGCTGTTTGGAAAGTGGTTACAACTTTAGGAGGTAGAGCCTAGCTCTATAGGTCACTGTGCCTATATTTTGCCTGGGGCCTCTCCTGTGTCTCTGTTTCTTCCCACCATAAGGTGAACAGCTTTCTTCTCTATCCACATATACCACTATGATGATCTGTCTTACCATGGGCCCCAAATCAAAAGAACCAAGGACTATAGAATTAAACTTCTGAAACCATGAGTCAAAATAATCTGCCCTTCTGTAAACTGTATGTGTCAAGTGTTCTGTCATACTGATGAGAAAAGTGACACTGAACAAGACATCGTCATGCAGCTTTGCTAGATATACACTTCCAAGTCAAACCTGAGTGATTGAAAGAGCAAGAGGAAAAGTGGACTGGCGTCTAGCCTAGAAAGCACATGTCCTAGCTGAACATTCAGTTAGGTCTACTAAATGCCCAGAATAAGAATCAGCACATGGAAGTTTCAGAGAAGCAAATGTCTGCAAAAGTCCTTTTTAACCATCAGAACTGGTTGGCAAAAAATGGGCTGCCTTGTGCATTAATTCCTAGTGTTTGAAATGACCCTAACAAGGCTACTCTTGTGCTGTGGAGACATTGCTGTGACTATTTCTCCATAGCATAGATGAGAGGAACAGATGCTGCCAAGCTCCTTTCTAACTCTCATGTCTCAAAGTTTATATTGCTTCTCAGCTGTGCTTTGGTTTCAGTTTGGACTATGTAAAATACTTGCTGTGTCCTACTGTGTCTCAGTTATCAACCTGAGGACATTTTCTTTGTGTCCCGTGCTAGATCTTCCAAGAAGCAGATCCAAGCCTCATTCACATTCCACAAATGCTCTTCCCCTTTTCTTGTTTGTTTGTTTCTAGTTTATCCTACCCTGTCTACTTCTGGCTGAATTGAGCCACCAGTTAACTCGACCAGTTCATTCAACCAGACATTATTTTTAAACTGGCTGGGTCTTTTTTTTTTTTTTTGAGGAACTGGAAAGATATCGGCACCCTGGAGAGTGCCGTGTGCAAGTCGGCAGTGTGCAAGTCTGAAGATTTAGCATAGGTAAATAGAGCTTCCAAAACCCAGACCTTCCTGCAGAGACCAAAGCCAGGCATCAGCCACGGAAGAGCTAACTATGGAAGCTTCTAGCCGAGAAGGCTGAACATCTTAGATTTGTTGTCAGATGTAACATTTGGAAGTGGTAAATCATTGCAGGAGCCAGCGTGCTTGGCAAATGTGTCTCTGCCTAGGTTGCTGGCAGCGCACGCTGTGGCTTTATCATCTCGTAAGGTTCTGCTGGGGACATGTGAGCTATCAGTGACTGATCATTTGGGGAAAACCTGACAGAAAACAGAAATTTTCCTACTTTCTCTTGCTATAATGAAGTGAGCAGAAGCTGAATGAAATAAAGTTGTCTCATTTTTTATACAGATGACTCACAGGCTTTCTGATTCATGCCAGTAAAATCACTCTACCATTAGCAGAAATATGCCAAGGCCCGAGAAAAATCGTGCTCTGCGCACCAGCTTCCCCCTCATCCTCCTGAGGTCTGGGACATGATGTTTTCAGACTTGCCCTTCTGCTTTGGAGCTAGAGCTAGTCATTGCAGGATGACTTTTCTGACCACAGAATTACCCTTTGGGATAGGATGCTATTAATCAGCGCAGTTCATGACATCATTAACAGCTGCATACAAGGAACATATTATAGCCTTGTCATCTCACAATTAAAAGTGCTTCTGTTCTTTCCGTCTATCAGGTAAGACAAAGATATGGAAGGGGGAAGCCTGCACTTTCCAAGCAGAAGCCTTTGTAATTGTGCCCTTAAAAAGAATGTCTGTCATGATCTGTGTTTCGTCTCTTTTACATCTGCTTTTTGTCTAGTTGCGTTTGAGCAGCGGCCATCTTCTCCCCTTGGTTGAGTTTTAAAGCTCAATGTGATAAGGGTACTGTCAAGAGTTTGAATTAAAACAGAGTGCAGTTCTGTGATGTCATTGCCATTCCCTCACCCCCATTACATCATTCTATGCTTTGGGAACTGATCATATTAGATAAGAATGAAATCCACTTGGGCACTTATTCTAGAATAGGTGTAGGTGGGCTATTAGTTCTGGAGGAAAGCGGACAGAGTCTCATGTACTCCGTGCTGACCTCAAACTTTGTATATAGTTAGAGATGACCTTGAACTCCTGAGTCCCCCATCTGTTTTTAACCTCCAGAGTACTTGGATTCCAAGTGTGTGCTACTATGTCTACTTTTTAGGAGGGGTGTTTCTAAATTCACAGTAAAAATCCCAAATTAACTAGATACTCACATTTTACACTCAAAATTGACTTTCTAGAGAAATACATTTGGCCCATCACTTGAGGTTTTTTTGTTTGTTTTTTGTTTTTGTTTGTTTTCTGTTTTTGAGAAGTAAAATTGTTCATGTTTCAAGAGCGGGATTTTACTTAATTAGTTAAAATCAGGATAGCTGTTTGCTTTGGTTTTTCTTTTCATGGGCCTCCTCTTTGAGTTCAGAAGTCTAGAAACAAGAATTGACACTTTTTAGGGAGAAGATATCAGAGTGAAAATCGGGTCTTGGGATTTCCATCTGATGCTCTGCTACACACCAAACTCTGTGCGTGGTTGATTTTCACAAATGATCTTTTAATAAAATACTGAGAAAAACACTGTAGATTTCTCAAATGGAGTGTTTGATGGGCACAAATCATCCTTTTTTCTCTGATGGTATTGCTGTATAAATGGTACTCTTCCTGGAACCATCTTTCCCCACTCACCAACCTTTCTTGTTTCTATCCATTACATTAAAAAAAAAAATCTTTCTGGTGGGAGCCTGAAGTAGGAAAAGCAGACATATCTCCCAACTGTTTGGATTCTCTTGCAGATTCTAGTTACGTATAAAGGTCCATTTTTAATGTAAATGAAGATAAAATTCGTAGAGGAAAAAATGCTGAGCTATTTAACAAATGTAGATGAAGAGACTAAATTAGATATGGTTGTTCATTGAACCATCTCTTAACCAATTAAACTGTATCCTACCTCAAGTTTCAAAAGCTTTGTTCAGTTAGAATCAGTTTCATAATAAGCTCAGTTAGGTATTAGAAAATGCATTTCCCACCAAGGCATTTTAACAGGCATTAGCATGGTAGAACCTTTGTGATGTCACGTAATTAAGAAACTCTTGACTATGTTCATCTTTATTAAATATAGTATTCTTTCCATGCTACATGCTCTGACTATTGACATGTAAAGGATAGTTCCCTCTAGGACATTGTTATTTATGGTAGCAATTTAGCACAGGCTAAGCAAGTGCTAAGCACTGAGTAACATCCCCAGTCACCTACAAGATATTTATTAGAAATTTCTGAACTAAAGTTTACTTCTAGTAGTTGAGATACATATGTAAAAATTATTTGTAAACAGGAGGAGGGTTTAGTGAGACATAAATAAATATTTGTTTTTAATAAGACCATTTGTTTAGATAAATAATTGCTGCCTTTAAAGAGATGAAGGAAGGCTAATCTGTGAGTATCTTCAGAGTAAGGACTTTTCACGTTTGCAGTCATCAGTTGGCACAGTACCATGGTCTGAGTCCAATCTTTCTTGACTTAAAAATCAGTAAAGAAAAAGATCTGAAAATCTTAGATCACCAAGTTCACAGACTTTTCTCTTGAATGTTAGAAAAGCAAAATCTGTTCTAATCCATACAAAGATGGATATTGTCCTGACATAGCCCAGGCTTTATTTCTTTGTTGATTTAAAAATTCTCCTTTTTATTTTCTGACAGTATCATACATGTATACAATGATATCATGTGTTTAATATCTGTTTTCCTCTCTCATGGCCCTTTCTCTAGCTGAGAGCTTTTCTTCAACAGGTCTATTTCTACATTGATGACAGCTTTTTGCGTGTGATCCAGTAAGTTTATTTAGGGTTTCCTGCATGAGCTTAGGTGGGAAGTCTTTTCTTGGAATAAGGGCAACTTACTAATGGATACCACAACGTGGGCTACCAGTAGAGTTTCACTGAGCATAGATATATTCCATACTCATTTAAATGAAAACAACAGTAACAGCAACAGAATCACTGAGTGGCTGGTATGGCTATCCAACAATGAACTCGAGCCAGCTAGTTTCTGTTTTTTTCTAAAGTATAACTTTTCTGAGAGATCATAAGAAACAGCATTCATTAAACTTACTTTATTATTTTCTTGGAATTTTCAACACAAGTCATAGATTTGTTAAAATTTTTTTTTATGATTCCAATAGGAATAAGCATATAGTATTTTCCAGTGGCATTTTTCTTTGTCTTTGTTGTTAGTATTTTCCTTTTGAAAGGTCTGGAAATACAGTGTCATTACGTTAAAGTATTTAGTGTGTGGTCTGGTAAAGGTGGAAATTTGAAGTTATGGTGGCATGGTATCCTCCTCCTCCTTTTCCTCCTCCTCCTCCTCCTCCTCCTCCTCCTTCTTCCTATCTCTTAACCAATTAAACTATCTTACCTAAAGTTTCAAAGTCTTTGTTCAGTTAGAATCTATTTCACAATGAACTCCATAAGTATTCATTCTTCTTCTGCTGCTTCTATTTCTCCTCCTCCTTCTCTCCTTCTTTTTCTTGTTCCTTTTTTTTTCTTTTCTTCTATTTAACCCAAAGTTGTTAATGGCTTGGTTAGGGTGGGATTAATGGAAAACAAGAGAAAAGTACACAAAATTGAAGACTATTTAATTGGTGATATGCTAGGGTACACTGATCCACTGTTGGTAAGATACAGAAGAGGAAGGAAGTAAACCGAACATTACAGTGTGTGTGTGTGTGTTTGTTCTAGTTTGGATTTGACATTTTTATTTTAAAAATATCTTATTACATTTATGTAGTCACTCGTTTATGAGTGTGTATGTATGTTCATACATGACAGGCATGCCACAGGACTTGTGTAGAAGTCAAAGGACAACTTGAGGAAGTCTGTGCTCTCCTAACAAGTGGATCCTAGTGGCAGACCTCTGGTCATCCATTTTGGTGACTGGGTTTTATAGTAATACTTCTCCTGGTCGGCTACCAGAAAGTCTTCATTGTAAAATTGTAGCATATGCTGATTACTTGTCACCCACCTCCATAGAACTGTCAAATAGAGCATTTGGAAGTGAAAGTCATCTAATCAACATGTGTGCCTGTGTTGTAGAATGCACTGATTGTTAACACACTAACGCCTTTGCTGCTTGATAAAGGTCATGCTGTCACCTAATTCTTGTCTGCTTGGTCACAGTCACTGAAAGGTGAATGCTTGAGAAAGAACAGGGAGGGCAGTGTGACAGTGCCAGGCAGATGCATGGGAGAATGCAGTGTACATTCAATGCAGAGCTGGAAACATAATTTGGAAACACCTATACTTTGTTTTTCTTCTGTGCAGGCCTGATTCATAAACAACTTATAGAAATGGAAAGCAAATTATTTTAATTAGAAATCTAATTCAGAAATGATGGCTTTATCTATTGAATTTTCCTTGGTGCAAATTTTCCACATTTCTAGACTATCAGTCATCATTGTTTTTTGTGTGTGCACGTCTCTGAGTTTAAAGAAAAACAACTTAAAAATGGAAACTCCTTTTGTTTCATAATAGCCCTTCATAGACATGACTCTGAAGAAACAAAATCATATGGTTTGCTGCTAGTTTTATTTTCAGCACTGACGTGGTTTGGTCAAGGTTAGGAGTGTTCATATCAGAGTTGTTCTATTTGTTTTGTTATTGTTTCTGTTTGTTGTTGAGGATGAGTCCTCAAGCATTCACCTGTGCCGATATGTCACTTTTAACTACTGCAAACCAATCCATTTGATAAGGTTGGCACTACTATAATGGAATACCTAAGACTGGGCATTATAAAACCCAAATTAAATAAAACAACCAAGCAGGATCTTCTGTACTGGGAAGTCCAGTTCAAGGTGCTGGCATCGGGGATGGTAAGGTTATTTACTCTTGCTGTGTCTTCCCATGGTGGGACACAGAAGGACTAGTAAGCTACATGACGTTTGAAGCCTTTCATAAAGACTCAATCTTATTAAGAGAGGATTAGTTCTAATGCTTTAATTGCCCCCTGGAGGCTTCATTTCTTAATATAGCCAAGTTGGAAACACCTGTGTTTCAGAGGGCAGAGGCTATAGCATTCTCTTCTTTACAAATTGAAGCCCTTCTCACATACAGATCAAAATACTTATTAGCCCTTTCAACCTCACATAGCCCCAGAAACAACTTCAAAGTCTGGCTGCAAAGTCTCTTCTGAATGTTCTGTGAGTGATACTCACAATGTAATCATTTGGGGGGCAAATCTCCCTCTGTCTGTGAGCCTGTGAAATCAGATGTTTTGCTCTCTCCAGAACAAAGTAGTGTAAAATGTCATGAAGTAGATGTTATTTTGTATGTTAACGAAAAGAATGAATAAAATACGTGCCGAAGGGCAGGCGTAGTGTTGCAGGGTCATAATCCCAGCATTCAGGAAGTGAAGAAAGAAGAATCCGAAGAAATTAAGTTCACCCTCAGATATGAGACTTTCTAAAACAACAGCAGCAGCAGTATGTAAAACCCCCAAATAAATGGAGGGATAAAGAATAGATGGGGGAGGGTAACAGAACCCATGTGACATGGGAGAGAAGAGAGACTACCGCTATAGGACTGCCTAGCTTTTCCTGGACTTGCCTTCCTAATCATATTTCTGAATTACTTAAGCCTTGACTTTCTTTCTATACCAGGACCAAATGCTGTTTCTAGTGTCTCCTTTAGATTAGGGATTGTTAACGTTCTCCTTCAGGAACAACTGGTTCTCATCTGTATTTGGTCAGTGGAAGCTCCAGTGGGTGGGACGAGGAGAGATTTTTTTTTTTTTTTTTTTTTTTACCATTTGGTATCCTCTCAATCTAACTTGATTATTAGACTTGTTTCAAGAATTAGATTCTTTGGATGTGAAGAGGAGGCTCTTCAGAGACTTCATTGTTTTATCCAGTGTCTCCTCAACACTTCAGTGTGACAGATTAATCCATTCTGGGATCTGTGCTTTCACTGAAGTTTTTGTTTTGTCTGTTTGTTTGGTTTTGGCTTTGGATTTTTTGAGACAATGTTTCTCTGTTGTAGCTCTGGCTGCTCTGGAACTCACTCTGTAGACCAGGCTGGCCTCGAACTCACACAGCTCCTCCTGCCTCTGCCTCCGGAGTGCTGGGATTAAAGGTGTCAGCCACCACCGCCCAGCTGGTAATGAGTTTAATAAATGTCATTCTTAGATTGTTGCAAGGGTCGAACAGTTTTTATCTTGAAATTATGCTAAAAAGGTAAGTGGATGGCTCTACACCTACGCAAATATGGGGACTACTAATTGGTATTCATGAGTTTTCCATAAAATAAAGAGCAAGATAAAAAGTTGGCTCAGTGGTTCATAGAAATCGTCCCTCTTGCAGAAGACTAGTTTCAGTTCCCCGCAGCCACATGGCAGCTACCGTCCATCTGCAGATTCAGTTCCAGATGACCAAACACCATTTTTGGACCTCTGAGGGAACTGCATGTCTGTATTATGCAGATGTATATTCAGGTAAACCTCTCATATGCATAAAACAAAGATAAATGTTGTTAAAAAAGATACAAAAGGAAAGAGTCTATCTACAACACTCTTGGGTTTGGCCCCGTGCCCCAAAGTATTTGAACAACAAAAATTATATTCCTTGGACCTTAAAAAAACGTAGAAGACACTCAGCTGTGAGGGGTATGGAGGTTGGCGTGGACCCGGAATGAGTTGGGAAGATGTTAACTATGAACAAACTACACTGTAAAATTCTCAAAGAATTATTGAAATAGTATTTTTTTAAGCAGAGGACATGCAGCTGGGAGTGGAATGCGCTTGGGGACAGTCCCAAAATATATCACGTACATGTATGGAGTTCTCAAAGGTTAAATAAAAAAATTATTTCAAAATGTAACAGGGTCAACTTTAGCTGGTCACTTATGAGGAGTCTTTTCGGGATTATCCCTCATCACCCTCCTCCAACGTCTGTCAGTTAAAAGTGTTTCATGCTCATAGGGTAGCCATAACTTTCCAACCCGCAGTCCTCAAAGTGTCCTCATTGTGAACCATCCTCATCACAATCCCCAAATTTTATTTTCCTCTTCCCTTTCTTGTATCTTGTGTGTCTGTAGTGGAATTTCTCAGCATGATCCATGAGGGCGCAATGGTTCTGACAGCTAGAGGGATTTGTGCATGTGTATTTCATGTTTTAATATTCTTTCTGACTTTAATAGCTAATGTATTACATAGCTATGAATATAACCTGGAGACATGAATATATTTTAGAATTTTCATTTGTTTTTTTTTTTAATATAAAGAATCATGACCATAGCTGGGTGGAGGTGGCACACACCTTTAATCTCAGCACTCGGGAGGCAGAGACAGGTGGATCTCTGTGAGTTTGAGGCTAGCCTGATCTACAGAGTGAGTTCCAGGAACTAATTCCAGGAACTAACATCTGGAACTAATTAATTAACTAATTAATTAATTAATATCATGACCAAAATGTTTACAACTTTTGGTGTAGACAGATGTAGACAAAGATCTACACATGCTTTGCAGGTGGTATTATTAGATTCCACAGGATAAATTATTCCTTAATGTTTAGCTTCCCAAATTCTGATCACTATTTAAACCCATAAAAAGCTGTCCTACTGATTATTTTTCAAGTAAACAATAAGAATTTTCAAGGTAAAACTAGATAAACTCTATGGTATTTCCTAACAATATATAAATTAATAATCATCATAATGTAGTCTTAAGTATTTTTCTTAACATCCATGTAATTACAAGGCCCTGCTTTGTTGAATGGAGATATCTTCAATCAGAGACCAGAGGTAATAAGATAACATGGTTGATACATACAGACCATTGGTTAATATATGCTGGCATTCAAAAATGTTAACAATTAGCTCTGGCTGTTATTCCCACACATTTGATTAAAAGGCAATGAGAAATTAAGTTAAATGATATTTTTTGTGTTGTTATGTTCATGTGCCTATGTGTGGGTACTAGTGTGTATTTGTGTCTATGTGTTCATGTGCTTATGTGTCCATGTGTATACGTGTGTGTTGTGTGTGTGTGTGTGTATGTATGTGTGTGTGTGTGTGTGTGTGTGTGTGTGTCTGTTCCTTATCCAGTCACTTGCTGTGGACTCTTAGATTTTGGTTCATTTATTATATTGGAAATAATGACAAAATCCCAAAATGAAGTTAAGGATTTTATATATGTATATACTTATTTTGC
This sequence comes from Cricetomys ansorgei, assembly GCA_026225945.1. NCBI lineage: Eukaryota > Metazoa > Chordata > Mammalia > Rodentia > Nesomyidae > Cricetomys > Cricetomys ansorgei. The sequence continues at coordinate 2,163,898 of JAMJFZ010001232.1, read as the reverse complement.
TGTATCCCAACTTAAGAATTATATTTGTTCATTAAATGATTAGAGTAAAACTGTACACCTTGTAATTATTCTTTTAGTTATTTTATTAGATTAGTTAAATAGAAGACAATAGACTGGCAACAAGCTTTGAAAGACCTGGGCTAAGGACAATAAAGATGTGGTGGTCTGCTTGGGGTGTAGACAGATCAATTTGACCTGTAACTTTAGGTTATCTGCTGTTGGACTGTTCTCTTTGGCTCTAGAAAACAGGTAGGCACTGAAGTGTTTACTATACGTCATACTCAATTATCTCTAATTGTTAGTTATTGAAACAAAATGTGCTTTCAAAATCTGAACGTTGACATATGTTCCCATTTACAGTCCTAGGATTGGTGTTAAAAGAACTAAGAATACAAGCAAACAGCTCTCTGTTTTTGTCAGATCCAGTTTGATGAGGCTAACGGTTTGTGACATGAACCTGAAGGAGCTGCTGTAATTGACAGAGTCCAAAGTAGCAATTTGATTATAGCAGTTGAAATTGCGGCTTTCCCTTAAACTAATTCCACCTTGACCTTGGGGAATGATGTCATGATGTCTCACTGTGTATATCTCCCGTGTACACAATGAAGAAGCAGAATCCACTGGCATTGTACATGTAAAGACCTGAGCAGATGACTTGGACTGGTTTCATGTTCAGAGAACTCACAATTAAACTAGGAAAAGGGAATGCTGCTTGGCATCTGGCCATAATGCTGAGAATCTCTCAATTCATTCTTCAACTAGTTTCTACAAAGGAAGATGTCATGCAAAGAAGGTATTACTATTGCTGGGCGCAATCACCCAGAGAGAGTTTGGTGGTCCTTTGCTTCAGTCTCAGTATCAGAATGAAAGCCAGTAAAAACGTCTATTGGCCCAATTCCAATATGTGCTCAAATGAAAATTTTTGTTATGATACAATTTATGTGGGGTAGCTCAGATCTGATTTGGGAAGTAGCCTTGGCTACTAGTCTTGGCCATTTTACTTGGTACACTTTTCTCCAAGGGCTGCCATCTTTCAATTAGCAGGGTGGCAGATGAGAGTTGTTCCTTTCAGATAGAAAGTGGGTATGGGGAATGCGAGCTACTCTGTGGTGTAGTAACATCAGCATCTTGAGGACCAGAGAGCTATCCAATTCAAATGTTCTTTTCCATTTTCTGCCAAAATATAGGATAACAGAAGTTTCTGTTATCTGAGACACAGTAGCTTTTCTCCTGGGAGTTGTCTGTTAGTTCTGTAAGCATAAGAAACTCTCAGCTTCTATTTAGCCAGAAGCAATCTGTGGTAGTTTGCTCCAGCTGCTGTAACAGAATGACACGGCACACACTGGCACACGCAAGCCCTCTTGCAGGACAGGAAAGCCAAGAGAGCATCTTGAACACCTCTTTTATGAGAACTTTGACCTCATGATCTAATCACTTCCTGTTACAATCACCTTGGGGGTTAAAATTTCCTCATAAGAGTTTTGAGAAAACACGAAGACTTAGACATCAGTGTCCCCTCATGAAATGCTTCCAGTTTCTAATGTACTCAACAAGGTTCGCAGAGTGCAACATAATTATTGGTAATTATAACTAATAACCTCATTACTCCAGGAATTTGGACATAGATGAAACACTGAGTTTCTTTTTCCCTAGATGATAGTATTCATGCCTTTGAATTATAATTTCACCTAATGGTTGTCAATATCTTTTATTATGTGATCGAAGTATCTCTTGGCTTTGTGATATCAAAGCTACACATGTGGCCCATATGCATGCACCTCAAAACAGCTTCTCTAGGACTGATCTCATAATTTCTGTCTTATAAACCTACAATTGTAATTTGTGTCTTCAATTTATATCTTGTAAGTGTGTTGTACCTTCAATTTAAAATTATAGGCAGCCAACTCTGTGGACTGACTCTCTCTCTCTCTCTCTCCCTCTCTCTCTCTCTCTCCCTCTCTCTCTCTCTCCCTCTCTCTCAGTTTCCCTGTTTGGTGCATCCTGCTGCTCTGCTAGTTGGGTACCTGCAATCTTCACTCTTCTTCCTTTCCATCTTCAATTTCACCTTAAACATTCATTTTATTCCATGTCAACTATTTCCTAAATATTGCTTTCCTCTAAACTTTCTTACCTTAACGTCACATACCATTCTGATAACATTTCTTCAATGATTTCCTTCCTGTTATGAAGAAGTGATCATTCAATGGATATTTTTGAGCAATTACCATATTTAGCACATCACTATCCTAGAAATGGGGATGATTATGTTTTATTTAATAATAATCATCCAGTGAGCAGATACAATATTGCTGTTTATAGCTGATGGAGCTGAGTTTCAGAGGAGTAAAATAATTTGCCTTTGGTTACTCCAGACTGTGAATGGAAGCTCAGGATTTGAGCCTGCTTGGTTATGTTTCCTCTTGAATCTTTTATACCTCCATTTGTATTGATAGACCATTAAGTTCTCTTACGACTCTGCCATACACTGTCAAACATTTCCTTTACTGAAAGACCCATTCACTCTCTCCTTAACAACTCTTCATGACTTATTCCAAACTTCTTTTAAACCTCCTGTAATTTGCCCAGATTTCTTCCGTAGTGCCTGTAAAGCTTCATTATTGGCAGACAAAATACTTAGGTGCAGTCATTTTTATACTTCGTGTATAGTGATTTCTCTCTTAACAGCCTGCAACCTTCCTGGGGGGAAGAGCTACGACTTTTCAGCTAAGCATATTTAGGACACAGAAGTGGGAACAATAAACACACGCCTAGATGGGTAATTATTGAATAAGGCAACCTCAGGAACCATAATTTTCCTAATTATGCGGAACTAAAATGCCAGCAGACACTTCCATTTTGTCTTCCCAATTAGAATGTAAGATTTGTGACATGTTTTTTTTGCATGGTTTATTCATTAGTGTCTCCTGTCCTTAAAACTGTGCCACGGTGATGAAGACAATCATTCCATAAATAGAGGTAGGAAAAAAAATACATTTTGCCATGTTATAGATGCCCAGAATTTCATATGGAAGGTGAGCATTTTCTCCAAAGGCTGTTTAATCCATTTAGAGCAGTTTGGTTCAATAAGGCTTTGAGTGACAAGTACGTATTCAGTTTTATAATTGGTATTGGGATGAAAAGATGTCATCGAAATTATGTCCTTTAAGAGACTACGAACATTATAATTGGTGATTATATTATTGACAGGGTCAATATAGTTACTTTTATGAGATATGCTGGTGATTAAATAAACACGTTTTGGGCATCCTGCTAAGCCTTAGGCTCACTAAATTCCTTTCGACTTATATGAGTTAGTCTCCTGTCCACCTCAAGGCTTACTGGCATGACAGACACACTGGGGGGACAGCCCGATTTCTGTCATACACAAATTACAACAAATCAAAAATAGCTAAAGTTTTGAAAAACAAAGATACAGTCTCCAAATTATGAAGTACTTCCATTTGTGTTTTCTGAATCAATTATTTTAAATACTGGACTCCATTGTATATCTAAAATTAAAAAAAAATATTCTGTAGAATAAATACCTTATTTAATTTATGCCTAATATTATTCTCTATAATTTCCAAAAAGCACAGGCAAGGTAGCATTGTTAACTTCAAGACAGACCATCTCAAACTGATTTTCATTAATAAGGAAAACACACATGAATTTTTGGAGTTAAGTAAAAGCTAGGGTGAGGAGGATGTAATTAAAAATTCTTAAGGAAATCCTATAATTTTTTCACGAAAGGTTGAGATTTAAGGAGAATAGCTGTACTTGAGAAAATGACTAATACTAAAACAATTTAATGTCAGGTTCCTAAGTTCTGGTTTGTGATTTATCTAGTAATGCAATCTGTAGCCAAGTTTCTGTCTGGGCACTCATTTTATATTGTATTTCATAACCAGTATCATTAAACTATAAACTCCTTCTTGGCAAGAAAACATGTTTATAGGTTTTCAAAACACTATAGTGGAATGGTGGTTAAATATGGAAGCCAGAATCACTTCTTTAAACAGAACAATACTTTCCATAGTGCCAGCACATTAACAAAATACTGGATTTTGTGTGCTTATTTTTTTCTTTATTAATTCCTTCAGTGCTTCTTTCTTTGCGGCCATACTCAGAATAAAGAGGTTGTAACTTACACGCTCAAAGATAAAGCTGACAGTGTAATCAGTTAAACCATGTTAGGATAACTTGTGTAAGTCCCAAATTGCTGGCTGTGTGGTAGCCTTTACAATGAGAATCAATGAGTTAAATTGGCCTGAACAAATAAGGTGACAAAGGGTAATGATGAATGACAGAAAGAGAAAGAAACCTGCAATTTAGGAGCCAGTTTAGCCTTTGTAGCTGGCTCAGCCCAGCAACATGATGAGATACATCAGACAGCTAATTATATGTTATAAAAGAAGTGATTTATGATTTTACTGTTTTCTCTAATGAAATTCAAAGGAACTGGTTTGAGTGAAAGAAAATCAAGGTGTCATTTAAATTAGAATTTTAGAGAAATCTGTTTGCACAAGACATTTAGGGGACTGAGCTACACAGCTAGAAGTCTTCCAGGAAGAGGTTTCATTCATCAGATTGAAAAACAAATCCATCTCTTAGCAGAGTAACCAGGTGAACAAGGTATTCTTGATGCTTTTTCCAGAAGGATAATATGGATCTGACTTGATAAAAACGAAATTGAATATGATTCTTTACCATTAAGCCCTTGTAGAAAAGAGATAATTCTATCCCTGTTTATTTCCCTCAAAAGTTCATGTCCTGGGAGCTTAATATCTACATCTACTTGCTTCTAGTATATTGAGGTAGAACCTGTGGGTAGTAATTAGAATAAGAAGGTTGGATCCCCACTGGTAAAGGTAGCACACATTCTAACAAGTGATACCTTCTGTCAAAAAGGCCCTTGCTAGATGCTGGTGCCATGAGAACTAAATAAATCTCCGTATCTTATCAATTACCCAGTCTTAATCAATTTGTTACAGTCACAGAAAACAGACCGACACCTGTGATATCAATGATGCCAAACATGACTGAGTTATTGTAGGTCAAATCAGTCACTGAAATTTTTTGCGGAACCACAGCTTTACAGACCAGGCTTATCCTCAACACAATCATATCACCAGTTCTGAGATTGAATACCAAATATTGAAAAGTCCTATGACAAACAATAATAAGTGGTTAGAAGACTTCATCATACTTATTAATCCCAAGAACCAGTAGAGACCTGTCAGGCTGCTAGACATGTAAACAGGAATACCAGGCTCTCCAATCTACTGATTATCAGATCAAGCTCCAAAAGTCTCTTGCGGTATCTGGTTTCAAATAAAAAGATATTATGAAGGATCTTCAGGTGATGGGATAGGAAACTATTTAAACTTGTTAAGTTGAGGCAGCTCTCTCTTTTTCTCTCTTGTGCCCAAAGGAATGATAAATGGAGACATGATTTACTATTTTCTCAGGCAGCAATATAGAAATAGCAATGGTTTCAAACTGTGTGGGGAAAGAAGTCCATCCTTAGTGGAGATGTGTATACGTTTAATGGGCTCTTGGCACATGGCAGAGACCCATGTATGCTTCATATTTGAACTTACTATAAAGTAGTAAGCCTTGGTCTCAGGATTCCTTACTTAGAGGAATCCCTCTGTAAGTTTCTGATAGAAAGCTTTGAGCTTTGAAATGTGTTTATATAGTAATGTCTTTGAGTATATTTGCAAATATAGTGGCTAGCAAGCACAATTTCAAATGAAATTTCCATTCCAACTTCCACTTCCTCACACTTCTGTTCCACAGGGTACTAGAATGTCCATGGGTGGTTTCTGGATCTTCCTAAACTAAGAAAATTGTCTTTAATCATTTGTGACTTTTCCTTTCTCATTTTAAGTAACTCTTCTATGAAGAAATCTAAGGCATACATAAACACACATACATAAACGTAAACATAGTCCAATTCTTTCTTCGTGAAGTTCAGGGATTTGACTATTGAGTTAAAGAGCTAGTGATAGATGATGGCTTTGACTCTTTCTAGCACCTTCTATTCTACTGGGAATATATCAAATGCCAGTTACTTGGTAAGGTCTTAGAGACCATCAGCAATCAGAACAGACAGTATTGTTTGGGGGAGTTCACGCTATATGATTTGGAGGATTAGCACAGGGAGTTCTAGGACAGGAATTCAACGTTTCTCCCTGACTTGTGCATGCTGGGCACGTATGCATGAGACCTGAATCTTGGAGATATTTTGAATGATGTTTTGGAAAATTCTCCATCACTTTTTCCAGCACTCCAGAATGCTAGAAAGTCAGTGACAATGATTGAGCCCTTTGTTTTTCTTAGGATACTTCACCGTTCACAGTCATTTTAGTGGAGGCTTACATGTGAAAGTAATGCTTGTACACTGTATTTCTGATACACTTCCTCCAGTCATTATTTGTATCTTCCATGTGTTTTTGAGATAAGGGTTTACTATGTAGAGCAGCTGTCCCTGACCTTATGACCATCTTCCTGCCCCACTTCCTGGACTTACAGGTATGCGCCACTACAAGCTCTGATAGACTTTTGGGAGGTTAAAGTTAACAACACAAGGTGGAAATAATTTTTAAATACCCTTAACTGAGTACAATGCATGCAATGCATCTCAACCCAAATTTGTCCATCAATATGTATGCAAATAATAATAGGCTAGGTTAGCATTCACAACCAATCAGGACATATTCAAAATTTATATATAAACATGAATCAGGAAGAAGCAGAAAAATAGAAACCAACTAACATATACTGCATTTATCTTAGGGAGAGATGATATACTGCCCAGACTGGCTAGTGGAAGTGACAACGGAGAAAAGCAGGTGAATATCAATATCTTGGGGTTGAACTAATCGATACTATGGATCCTAGTTATACCTTATAAATCTACAGTTGCTAGCAGATGCTTTTATGCTGTTTGGACTTGACACTGTGGTTATCACTATTCTTCTGAATACCCTCTGGTACCCATGTTTACCCTCTGTACAGCATCAGGGTTTATAACTAGATGAGTATTAAGATTCTGTTCTGGGTGGGGTTCTCTGTTCTTCCTCAAATTTGTGGTTGATGGTTAGGGAAAAGCCCAAGCTACTATTTATTTTCAATCTAATTCCTTGAACATGTTTTTGTGGCAAAAGTATAGCTCTTTTTAGAGTGGAATGAACAAGGGTCAGAATCAAACAGTTCTGTAAGTTCCGTTCCTTTAATTAAAATGATAATGTGAAAATCTTTTGAAAACTACAGTGTGGTTCATGACAAGCTTTTCTCTTGGTGCCCATAGAGTCTTTTAAGCTAATTATATTAAAGGACTCCGATCATCCTCTGGTCTTTTAGCTGTCCTTCTGCTGCTTTATAATCTACTCTACCTCCATTAGTCAAGTGACCTTTACAAATAAATCTCGAATATAGTCATTCCTCTCTTTAAGATTCTGTAACAATTCCCCTTCATCTTTTAATGAGATGCAAATTCCTCATGCCTTGCCTGCTCTTTTGGGTGGATTTCACACTAGTCTCTTACTCTCATTGTATTGTATTGTATCTCATGGTTTTCTTTAGCCCAGCTATAATTTTCTCCTGCTCCTAGAAAATATGAAGCTTTTCACAGCTAACTTTAGCTGCTTCTATCAGCTTGGATTCCTAGAACCCACCCTTCCCATCTTGCCATATATGTGTTCTCTGTAGTTGGGCACTCTCTAAAACACTTATTTACAATAAGCCTGAGAGTCATGCTCTTTCTCAATACTTTATGTTTCCCCCAAACACTGATCAACATATGGAATTTCAAGCCAGAAGAGTGACACAAGGCTTTAATCTCAACACTTGGGAGGCAAGCCTGGTCTAAAAAACAAGTCTAGGACAGTCATGGCTACACAACAAATCCCTCTCTTAAAAACAAAAGTTGTAATTCAAGATGTATTTAATTTATGTTGGGTACATGCTCATCCGTTCAACGAGTGGATGCACGGCGCACCTGTTTCTGTAAAGATACAAAAACCCAGATGCAGTCTAAGTTTCTTAAGTAAAAATGGTTAAAACCCCAAAGTAAATGATGATAACGCATTCGTTTAAAATGTTATATGGTCTAATGTTTACAGAAAGAGAAAACAGAGCAGTGGATTAGGGAATATAGTGAAGCAAACTTTGAAGAAAAAGTTGAAGGAGGTAAGAGGTTTGCTACTCGTATCTAAGTTCCAGAGAAAGCATTCAAAGCAAAAGAAGAGGCCAGAGCAAAAATTCTTGTGCAGAATGCTTGATATGATAGAGAAACGGCACAGGGGCCATCACCCTAGAGCAACATGGTAGGAAGAACAACAGATAAGAGATGAGTGCTAATCAGAGGGGTACTTGTGGGAAGTCAGGATTTTCAGGCATTTAAACAACGGGGGAGGGGGACTTGAAATCATGCAGCTGATAATGTGTAGAGATAAGAGAAGAGAGTGTTCTGGGGATTTCAAATATGGATATGGGGGAGAAGTGCTGGCGTCAGCCAAGGAAATTGAAACCTGACACTATTGCTATGAGACACTACAGCTGATAACAATATGAAAAAAAGGTTTTGAAGAGGATGGAGGGACCACGCGTGTTCAATCCACCTGCTCTGTTGACTCTGTCCTGGTTTCCAGGACAGGCCTTCGTACTTATCCATGATCAGTAAGCATTTTGTGAATAAAGTTGAAGATGATGAAATAACAAGGAAATGATTGGACCAGATGTGACTGCAGCTGAAGGAATTACTAGGAAAACATAGACATGCACTAAAAGGCAGAAAGTGGAAGGTTAGAGAAGGTGCAAAATTAAGTCGGTTGATCTAAGTCAATCATCCCACCATAAGATCCTGAAATACAAAGTCTTCCAAATACCTCAATGTTCTGCGTGATGACTGGATGCATGTAGTAGAAAACATTTATGTATATCACCCTTACTAGGAAGGAAACCCCACAAAGGTAGGGAACATTTTCTCAGATCTTCCTTCTGATTTTTCTCAAGCGCCCGTAGTAGTAGTACCTAGAACAGAGCTGTTGAATGGATGAGCTCGTATAAGGTTAGAACGGGGTCTTTATGAATCGAAGAACGCCTCTCCAGCCTGTGTAAGAGTGGAGACAGATCGGTGGCGGCAACAGAGTGACAGTTTTGAGAGACGTCACATGAGGAATTGGTACTGCATAAAGCCAGTGTGTATTCAAGCATAACTCATTTTGTTTCTGAAAGACTAGAAGCAGAGCTCATCATCCAAAAGTCTTTGGGGGATAATATTTTCTGTGGTGAGATTTAAAGTAATATGACGTTAGTGGGAAGAGATCAGAAAATGCAACAGAGTTTTAAATAAGAAAAGAAATACCAGATAGGACCTGAATGTTTGATCACTGGTAAATAAATCCAACTTCCTATGATCAGGATATGAGAAGCGGCGGGAGAAGGGTTGAAAGCTGCTTTCTGTTTTTGTTTTGTTTGAGGGCGGGTGCAATATTCAGTTTTATGTAAGAGAGGTTTGAGGGATCGTTAGACTCCCCAAGAGCATACATAAGCTTACGTGGACAAGGATCACATGGAAGCAGACGATTTCTAAGGCACAAGGACTATCTGAATCCATGAAGATGTCAGCATGTACTAGGATGAGGCTGTAGAACAACAAAAAAGTAAGAGTTAAAAAAGAACTTTGGGGCGTGAATGAGAATTCCTAGGGGGAGAAAACCTGTGTCTGCAGAGAATGACTGATGGAAACGACACTGATAGAATACTGCAGGTCCATGAGCTAATAATCTTGGGCTAGCTTTAGCCTCCTGCGTAGGCGTTCTCTGACTACCTCCAGTGTTGGAACTAATATCCTGTGACTCAATAGATAAAAACATTTTGGAATCTATCGGCTTATCAGACCCTTAGCGTTCACCAAGCTGAAAGTTAAGGCTGTCATCAGATAGTGTTTGATATGTATGTAAAAGCTTTTCCCAGCTTGCTATAAAGACCTCTTAGATGTAGCCAAGGTGGATCTTAAACTTACCTTGATTTATGATTTTCTTTGTTCTGTCAATTTCTAACAATTTCATGAAACTTCTTCCACACGGGATTTCAGTTAACCTAAACCTATATTCCGGGGCCATGGTCTCTCAAAATGGCTCCAAAATAAACTATCTCTCCTTCCATTTAAGTCAAGAGCTATTGTTTTGTATCAACATGGGTGACCAAAAGTTACAGGAAAATTGTCAAACCGTAAACTGTAGAGAAATAGAAAAGTCATCAGGATCGAAAGTGAATCAGGTGGCTAGAACCTGGTTCGAAAAATGAAAGAATGAAATACACAGAAATCTAAAAGGAGGCGACCTTAAAGGACAGTTCCTGAAGTGTCTTTAGTAGTCAGACGTGAGGAAAGTATGTCTACAGAAGTCAGGAATTTGTAGACAATAAAAAAGATGTGTGCTTTTTTTTATATTTTGTCCTAGAATTCTGCATATGTGCAGTGAACTGAGAGGCAAGATTCTCTAAAGGTCCAATTCCCCTCACTGAAGCACTGTACGTACATCAGAAAAGAGGAAATTCCTAAAGAGGACACTCATCCTTTCTGTCTTGCTACCCCTGGTTTTATAGGGAGCCATAGGTCGAGGATGAAGAAACAGAGCTAGCCTGGCTTTCTGACTTTCCTAAGGAGAGAACTCGGTTTGTGCAGGCACTCTCAGCAGGCAGGGCCCATGTAGAATGGGGAACTGATGAAAAGAAAGAACTGATTTAAAGAACAAACTAGCTGCCAATCAAGAAAATCAAGAGGCTCAGATGTTGCTGTTGACAGAGCAGGCTATCTGGATCTGCTCTTTCCTCCAGCTGCCAGGAATCAAACACCTCTGGGTACAATGGGTTCTATTAACACAGGGAAAATGGTTTGCGCTAATGGCACTCCCATCGGAAGATCGCAAAATATTTTATAAACATTTTATAAAGGCTCTCTTAGATTTTTTTAATGCAAGTTCAGAAACTTTAATTGTGGAGAAATTAGCTATTCTTTTCCTTTCTCCTAGACTTATTCCCAAAAGATTAAGAAAGAAATATGAAAAAAAATCCATCAACTAGCTAAGGTATTCAGTTGGATAGAAAAAAGTGGGTTTTATACTACTTCTGTTACATAGGGCAAAGGGATGAGAATTATTTATGTACCTACTATATCTTTCTATGTATAGGAATATACAACACTGGATATAAATCAGTATTGCAGTGCTGGCACATAGTAAGCTTGGTACTCATACATGCTAGTACATACCCATCCTCAGTGGGGAAGAGTCCCTGACAAAATGTAAAGATCTAGTGTCTGGGGAAATGGCTTAACTGTTAATGTACTTACTGTGCAAGTGTGAAGATGCAAATCCAGGTCCCTAGCATGTACATTAAAAATAGGATGTGGCAGCATGTCCTAATATCCCCAGGACTGATAGGTGGAGACTGGCAGATCAATGGGGCTGACTTGTCAGTCTAGCTGAAACAGTGAACTCCAGGTTCTGTGAGAAACTCTGCCTCTAAGCATAAGATGCAGTCTATTAAGGAAAGCACTCTGATTCAACCTCATGTCTCCATAGCTGAATGCATGGTAGAGTGCATCTGTATACATGCATACATCACACACACACACACACACACACACACACACACACACACACATACACACACACACATACACACATACATATACACACACACACACGTACACACATACACATACACACACACATACACACACACACATACACACACATATACACACACACATACACACACACACATACACACACACACACACATGTACACACACACATACACACACACATGCACACACACATACATACACACATATATATACACACATATATACACACATACATTCTCTCTCTCTCTCTCTCTCTCTCACACACACACACACACACACACACACACACACACACTGATTTCCAATTTCTCTTAATTTAATTTGAAAATCTAAGGCCAGATTTCCTCAACAGAGTCATTTGATGCTTTTATGTTTCTACCTGCTCCAGACATGTCCCAAAGATGGATAAAAGTAAAAACACAAAAAGTAAAAACGGAAAAGATCTGAACCTAAACCTGGAAGCAAGGTAAATAGTCTGAGGACTAGCTAGTAGTCTAAGGACTAACTAGAAACACAGAGAACTATGTAGCAAAGAGGCTGAGGGTCTTCGAGTTTACAAAGACAGCCAGAATCAAGTTGTTTCTATAGACAAAAGAGAATGAAACTGTTATACTTAAATCCAAAGCTCAGATCATGAAAGAAACAACAGACACAGTTGGAATTACACAATCACAAAAATGAAAGGGAAAAGAACCTCAGATTCATGCTGCTCACTATCTAGAATGCAGAGCTATGAAAACAATGAGGTATTAAGTCTCAGCCTTGGCACCAGGAAACAGTACAGGCTATTCTGGATCAGTGAAGCTGAGGCTTTTATTAAAAGATACCCTTCTGGAACTGGAAGAAGTTTGGTAGAGGAAACTCAAACCTGTTAGAGAAACATATAAACTCTTCATATAAAAGAAGTCTACAAGCTCAAGTCCCCAAATATGTCAATGAATCTGAGCTAATACCAAATAGTCAATGAAACCAATAATTAGAATCATCATATATGAAGTTATTATTTTAAATTCAGGTGAAGCTTTTGGATAAGTTAGTAAGGGCATCTCAGAAGGCAGGCTGATGGCAGGCTTGCAGTTCTCACCTCACTTCCTTGTGAAAACCGAATGATGAGAAAGAGAAAACACATGAATACTGTGCCCACAGCATCTCAAGAGGAGAGGAAGTGCAAATGCTGATTTATTAGGGCATGAAATACAGAAATGGGGTCAAGCAGAGCTAAGGAAGTAGAGTGTGCTTTGTGAAAGAAAAGAACAGAAGAAAACAAAATTCACAATCGCTGTGGTAGGAGGTGACTGCTGACACTGAAGTGTGAAATGGTATGTTGTCGAGAGCTTTATTTACTTATTTGCTAATCATTAATGATGGAGAAAATTTATTCATGTGCTCATTGACAAAACTAACATGCATATTAGCCTTTATACAGATGGGGAAACCAACTAGACAATTAAGAAATGCACTCAATACCACATATTGAGCCAAAATAATTAGATCTGTATCTGTTTCATCTAATAATAATGCTTTAATAATAAATGATTACCTAATAAATGATTACCTAAAACCTATAACACTTTTGCTTTATATGTAGACAAGAATTGACATTACATAATTACAAACTATTCTCGAAGTCCACAAAGACAGTTTCCGGGATTCAAATATAACAGGACACAAATATAAAGGCACAATGTCTTGTATATCTTTGTCTTCTTTTTCTACCCTTAGTCCATCACTAGATATCTTAGTCAGTGTCCTATTACTATGAAGAGACACCATGACCATGGCAAGACCTATAAAAGAATACTTGATTGGGGCTTGCTTACAGTTTCAGAGGTTTAGCCCATTACTGTCATGGTGGGAAGTATGGCAGGCAGACAAGGTACTGGAGAAGTAGCTGAGAGTTCTACATCCAGATCTGCAGGCAGCAGGAAGAGAGAGTGACACTGGGCCTGGCTTGGGCATTTGAAAACCTCAAAGCCCACACCCAGTGATGCATTTCCTCTAACCAGGCCACACTTCCTACTCTGCCTCATTGAGTGTCACTCCTTGATGTCTAAGCCTTCAAATACAAGCCTATGGGGCTGTTCTGATTCAAACTAGCATGCCAGTGATTCATTTTCACCTATTTGTGATAAATGATGTTCACATTTTACAAAAATGAAAACAAGTGCCCAGTAAAAGTAAGATTTATTTTCCATCTGCTTTCTTGTTGGAAAACACCTCAAAGAAACAACATCAGACATTTTCATTACATTTTAATATTTTCTGAGTGAGGGAATATGATGTTTCAGCTCTCAGAAAAGAATAATAAAAAAAAAGTTAAATAAATTAAACTAGACTTTAAGTAAATTTAAAGTGTGTGATATCTATTACAATCTTCTGCAATTTAACAGTGTATCAAACTTTACGTAGAAAGCTAAAATTATGAGGTAGTAACATTTATCAAAGTTTAGAAATTGGTGATCACAGCAAATTTTAGACACTTCCAATTACAGGAACTTGAAAGTTAATTTTAAATAGTTTAAATAGTTTAAATTGCAAGGGGGTGATTGATGGTGCACACCTTTAATCCCAGTACTCAAGAGGTAGAAGTAGGCAGATTTCTGTGAGTTCTAGGCCAGCCTGGTCTACAGAGTGAGTTCCAGGACAGCGAGAGTTACAACAGAGAAACCCTGTCTCAAAAAACCAAAACCAACCAACCAAACAAACAAAAAGAAGATAAATAATGCCTCCACAGTGTTCTCTGATCATGTACTCTGATCATGTATAGCCAGAGATCCATGTTCTCTGGCTGTAAAGCCTTCAGACCACAAAGACTTGCCTTGCAAAATACCCGCAGTGGTGCAATTCTGACACTCTTATCTTGGGTGTCACCACCAGCTGCTAATTGGACTTAAAGTCCAGTAAATAAGTGACAATTCAGGCTTGCTGCTGTAGACTAAGCCACGTATCCATGGCTAGAGCAGTCATGGACTCTAGAAGAGAATTTACTGATATAATTTTCCTAAAAAATACAATTTATAACTGTATCCTAAATACTTATTCTTTTATCTGCAGATAAGTGTAGCTCTCACCCTTCATCAATGCAACTTCTTTTTGCATCAGATGAAACTATTACAAAAATCCACAACTAGTAGAAATATAGAAAATAAGTGAATGTAGGGTACCTAATCCCAAAGGCACATCTGCAACTGGATTCCTAATCCCATGGTTCAGGGAACATAATGGGGGAGGGGACAGAAAGTTTCAAAAGCCAGAATACCAGAATGATTGTTCTCAGATAGTGTCTGCTGGACTTGATAGAGTAGCTACAATTATAGGATCTCAACAATGTAGTTGCCTGAACAGAACCTGCATAATGATAACACCAATTGTCATGTCAACGTGGATGGAGGAAATTTCACAAGTCCTTAACCCTACATGAAGGGCTATAGGCATTCAAAGGCTCCTGAGAAGGGCATAGCCCATTTTCTCCTGGGACAAACCCATTTTCCAATAAGTGGTCAGACCTAAGTACATGTACATATGAGACACACTAAATAGGCTCTGTATGATGTGTACGTGTGTGTGCGTGTGCGTGTGTGTGTGTGTGTGTGTGTGTGTGTGTGTTACAATAATCATTAAGGATTAATAGGTCATGAATTTGAGAGGGAGTTGGGGGACATGAGGAGAGTGGGGAGAGAGCAGTATAAAGGGTTTAAATACAGTATTTATGTGTAAAAAATTCAAAACATAAACTAAAACGAAGCACAATGCTTATGCCCAGATTAATGAAATAATACTTCCTTGTTTTTGACTATATCTCATTAGTTTCTCTTTGGAAAAGGAAGGCAACAAACATGGGATTATTGATTTCTTACACAGCACTGTCTTAATTCTAGAGGAGAAAACATTTTTGGCCTATCAGGATCCGCCAGTACCCGATGCCAGCTGAGGCCCGAGAAGGCATACAACCCCACATTGACCAGTCCATCAACACGGGATCCTGATTCCCTGCCAGTCACCCTGAAACAGTCCACTGCTCCCTGTCAAAAAGCCCCATTCAAGACTACCGGCCTGTTCAAGACCTCTGAGAGGTCAACCAAAGGGTTGAAGACATCCACCCAGCTGTCCCTAACCCTTAGACTCTCTTGAGCTCCTTGCCACCTGAATTAACTGTGTATTCCATGCTAGATTTAAAAGATGCCTTCTTTAGTCTGCCGTTAGCCACCATCAACCGGGTGCTGTTCGCCATTGAACGGCATGACCCGGAAAGAGGCTTCAATGGACAACTCACCTGGACCCATCTGCCACAAGGATTTAAGAACATACCTTACCTACCATCTTTGATGAGGCACTACATGGAGTCATACTCACTACTCCACATGCAATTGAAGGGGACCTTAAAAAACCCCAGACCATTGAATCACCAATTCCTGCTTGACTCATTACCACTCCTTGCTGCTTAATCCCCCACATACCCAGTTCCTCCCTAACGTTGCCCTTAATCTAGCTACCCTCCTGCGCAACTCAGAAAAAGAGGTGATACACAGCTGCACTGAGGTTTTGTACCAAGTGCAAGGAACACGGCCGGACCCAGATGTCACCTACTTCACAGACGGTAGCGGTTATATTCATCAAGGGACCCAAAATGCAGGAGCAGCATGGTGACCACCACAGAGAGGTTGGCCTCAGCTCTGCCTCCAGGTACATCTGCCCAGAAAGTGGAACTCACCGCCTTGACCAACGCTTTGACTCTGGGTAAAGGTAAGACAGTCACTGTATACACAGAGAGCCAGTATACCTTGCTACAGCACATGTACACAGAGCCATTTACTGTGAACCTTGGGCATCAAAAAGGAAACACATTTGAAGCAGAGGGCAACCAAAAGGCAGATCAAGTAGCCAGAGAGGTGGCCACTCAGGCCCATACTCTAGTAGTGTTACTGGCCCCCGCCTTGCCAGAGACACCCCAATATTCTGCCCAAGATGATGAAAACTCTGCAACCCTGCCCCACACATACACTAAAAATGGGTGGAGACATACCACAGATGAACGAGTCATTCTCCCTGAAGTAATGGCACACTGACTGGTTCCTGATATTCACAAGGGAACTCATCTTAGACTAAGAAAAATCAAGGAACTCCTACGGAGAGACAACCTAAAAATTTTCTGATTGGGCCAAGTAGTGAAAGATTGCATTTCCAAATGTATAATTTGTCAATCTGTTAATTCCTCATAGAAACAAGGACCCCAAGGAAAAAGAGAAAGAGGACTTTTGCCAGGAGTTCATTGGGAAGTAGACTTCACAGAGGTAAGACCTGCTCATCTTTGTAGACATCTTTTTAGGATGGGTAGGGGCCTACTCCACCAAGAGAGAAATGGCAGCCAAGGTTGACAAGAAGGTCTTGGAAGAACCGATACCCAGGTATGGTCTTCCTAGTCCTGTAGGGTCAGATAGTGGCCCTGCTTTCATTTCACAGGTAACTCAGTCACTCATTATGGCCTTGGGGATCAATTGGAAACTTTATTATGCATATCACCCCAGAGTTCAGGACAGGTAGGAAGGATGAGTCAGATCCTTAAGGAGACCTTAACCAAATTAACCTTAGAAACTGGCAAAGACTGGATGGCCCTTCTACTCTATACCCTGTTCTGAGTCAGGAATACCCCTACACCTGTGGGCTTACACCCTTTGAAATCATATATGGTAGACTCCCACCTCTGGTTTCCAAGCCGTACTCAGAAATCAGGGCAGAGCTTGATAATGAAAAATTCCTTAAATCTCTCCAGGCACTCCAACAGATACAGGACAACATCCTGCTGATCCTGTGTCATGTCTATGAGGACACCCCCCCACCTCCAGTGATGTCACATAGCTACCAGCCTGGCGAAAAGGTCTGAGTCAAGTGACATCACAAAAAGACTCTCGGACCCTGGTGGAAAGGATCTCACACTGTGATCCTGACTCACCAACTGTGGTCAAGGTTGAAGGGATATGCACCTGGATCTATCACACCCACCTAAAACCAGTCACTAACTCTCGAGGAAGATAGACCATAAAACCTCACCCAAAAGACCCACTAAAGCTAAGACTTTCCAGATCTTGATATTTCTCTACTGGATAATAAGCCTACGTTTTATGCCTGGGAGTTACTGAACACTCAAACCGGCTCTGTCATAAACAAGGGTGTTTAGCCTACTAAATGTCTCAAAGATTTGATCCTGGTAACATCTCAAAGGGGAGGGATGAAAGGACCACCAGGGCACCCCCTTGTAATGGGCAGGCCCTGTCCTTGGCTCTTTGGGAATCCCTAGTAATTCTCAGAAAGCCCCGAAGCCAGCTGCTGCCCAATTAGAGGTTTCCACAAGTCTCTTACACACCCCACTGTCCCGAGAACCCCTCACTTCCCTGCCAGATGTAATGAGCTGATCCAGTAAGGACCCATGCTCAGGTCCTGACCAATAGGAGAGATCCCCCTAATGATAGTCGTTTCACTTACAAACGCCCATGTACCCACATTTGGGGCTGCCATGTTTTTTAACTGGATAGCCCTGGCATGTCAGTATGTATCCCATGGGAAAGAAACTGCCTTAACTTTAAAATGGCCACATGTTTCTCTCAGTGTCTACTTGAGCTGTTTCGTGGACCCAACAATAACAAGAAATTGTACCTGCTGAGTCACAGCACCAGCTTGATACTAGAAACCTAGCATCTTTTTCTGTAACCTGTTTATTTGGAGGGTTTTCTGCCTTCCTATGCCTGCATTTGTTTTTTCTATAGCTTCATGGCAGGGTGTACACAGCCTTGCTGTATTGCAGCCTCCTACATGTCCTCCAGACATTTGCGGTGGTCATTAGACTAATGAGCACATGTGCTGTGGTGTTGAGTGTTATAAAGATAATAAATGGAAACTTACCATCTTGTTATTCGTCTGGCCGAGACATTAAGTGCCTTAAGTTAAGGGTAGGCACAGTTTGTTCCTCCTTAGTTATTACAGAGCCAGCAGTTCTTCTTTTGCGGACATACACTGCAGGGGAAGGTGGACCAACACAGCCACTGTGTTAGGCGACAGATAACATGTTTGTGCTTCCTATCCAGAAGTAATAGTAACAGGTTACTTCTAGAGGTAACTTATATTGCGCCAGAATTTTTAGAGTCTCTAATTGCTTTACCAATATCGTGACTAGATTTGTCAATAGCAGGTGGCATGTGTTATCCTTCCTCCATTTCAAACATCTGAGCACCGTTTTCTCATATTCTGATTTCGGAACACTGCATGCACTATGTCTCCAATAGAGCATTGCAGGATGTGCAGTGACAACCTTCTGTGCTCTGCTTTACTTTCGGAGTCTTCTATTACCATTTCCCTTCCCCTGTCTGTGACTCTTCAGTGTCTACTATTGGCCTCATCCACAGACGCAGGGGCCTGGCTTGGACGCACCAATAGGATGCATTTGCTACTGAACTGCATTTCAAAAATCCCTTAGAAAACAGGGGACATCTCAACTTTTTCTTCCCAAAGAAAAGAGTTGCAGAAACAAAACCCAAAAATAATAAAACAAAGGAAAACAAACAAAAACAAAGAAAAACCTCCAAATCAAAACTTCTCATCCCAAGCTTACTTTGGTTTACCCTTTGGAGACTCACTTTCTTTTAGTGTCCTTAGAGAAGTGCCCTCCTTCCCTCTCTCTAAAGCTTCACTTAAGGTCAAAATGACAAGGATAGGTTTAGACTGGATTCTATGGGCCCCAAGCCTGCAGGAAACCACGACACACACGGATGTTCACAGACTCTGAAGCCTAAAAGCACCACTTGCACTTCTCAGTTCGCTGCCCAACTCAAAATTCCTTTTTGCTCCTGCTGTGATTGGAAGTTCCTTCTCTGGAACAATCATCTGCACTTCTCTCATCTGCAAATGGAGAGACTGACTCGCTTCCCAGCACTTAGTGTTAATGAATAATAAATCTGTGACCCCAGACTTCCATATCAACCCGAACAGATCCTTTCCCCAACCTCTGAATTACACTTGAATTGGCATTAAAATGGAAAAGGATTAAAATATTGGCCAGGTGGGAACTACTAGGAGAATTACAGGTTTTCTAGATTCTTTATTCACAAGTGTTTAATAACATTTTCATCACTAGCTTTTGCCATCCCTAGAGAAATTTTAGGGTAGAAATGGCTTTGAACTGCAACACATCGAGGTCTGCCTATCCCATCAGATAGTCATTGATTTTAAATTAAAATAAAAAGTTTTCATGAAATAGATATTTGGGTTGGATTAAAAATTATTATTTAATTGATATAATTTTAATTTAGTTTGTTATTATATTCTCATTAATTAACAAATTTTTCACTCCAGATTATTCTTTATGAATGTTTATTTCTTTTACTCTTTGAAAATTTTATGCATGTATATAGTTTATCAGAATAGTTTCAAGCCCCACCTTAACCTCTCTCTTCTCCCTCCCATTCCAACTGAACCCTATTTTCTTCATAACAAGTCCCTCTTCCAAGTTCAAGTCCTTTAGTTTAGTTTAGTTCTGTTTTGTTTGCAGCCTACTGAGTTTAATTAGAGTTGCTTTTATGAGCAGGGGTTGGTGGTTATTTACTGGAGCATTGGCAATTTACCAGTGACCATACCACTAAAGAAAATTATTCTACCTCCCCCAGCAACATTGACCAACTAGTAGCTTGCCCTGGAAGAGGAAGGTCTTATAATACCCACTGCCATTCAGGATGGCCTGTTGGTGAATCCCATTTTGTGCAGGTTATATCAGACAACTCTGAAATATGAAGGATGACATGAAACAAAACATACATTAAAAAGAGAAATACACATTTTCTGT
Source organism: Cricetomys ansorgei (assembly GCA_026225945.1). Classification (NCBI taxonomy): domain Eukaryota; kingdom Metazoa; phylum Chordata; class Mammalia; order Rodentia; family Nesomyidae; genus Cricetomys; species Cricetomys ansorgei. The sequence goes on along the minus strand of JAMJFZ010001232.1, from coordinate 2,143,409 downwards.
TCATCAGTATTAAAAACATATTCACGTTGATGCAATAAGATTTGCTATATTGTAGATATGGTTATCTCAGTCTGCAGGAGTCCACATCTGACTGTGAAGTTCTGCAAAGTCTGTAAAGGGTTATCTGACTTCTGTGTGCATTGTTTGCATAACCAATGGAAAAGGAATATATGCTTCTTTCCCTTTTGTCCCTCACCTTTCATGTTAAAAAAAATACAGTAAGGATGCCTGACACTATATTTCAAACTATTTAACTTCTTACAAAAGTTATTTCATTCTACAAAAATTACAAGTTAACAGGAAAGACTAGTGCTAAGGAGCCACATACTGAGACGCAGAAGATTTGAGAATATTATACTTTTTGAAAATACCTCTCCCTTTCCAAGGAGGTACACCCCGAGTTGCACAAACAGCAAAAATGTTGCCTTAGGCAACTTAAAAAAAAAAAGAATAAAATAAGACTGGCAGCTTCAGGTCACAATCAGCTTAGTACAAGTCTGATACACTCAGCAGATCCTGTGGCCCTGCGTACAATTCAGAGGTCAGAACTGAAGCAGGTTCTACTTAGGATATTAGGAGGAAGATACTTGTGATGCCTGATTTGTTCATAAAACCAGGCCCAGTAGTTTCCTTTTGGTGGTGAAATAACTGAAGGTGCCAAGAAATCTCTCATTTAAAATATGTTAATTGCTTTGAATTGATTAGTTCAAAGCCATGCAAAAGGTTGGCTTTGTCTAAGCATATGTAATTGGGTTTCTATTTTTATTTTCTTTGGAATTCTGAAATTAATTGATCTCTGATTCCCTCCCTGAGGAAATAGAGCAGAGCAGATTTTCTGATAAATCTACCTTCTGAAATTTTTCATTAACATAAAAACACTAGACATTGCTGTAGATGAAAAGAAAACTGTTTTAATCAAACCACTGGACAAAATTAGGATTGGGAACAGAAGTCTTACCCCTATTGAGATTTTCCTCTGTTGTTTTTAATGTGACTCCTGCAAAATGGCATTTTCCACAATATCTACAGATTTTAATCTGTTGTCTTCTAAATTAACTAGAAGATCAAAAAGAAAGAAAAAAAAACAGTTCACTTGCCATAAAATAGAGAGGATTTTTTTTCCCTCCGTGTATATCTGTCTTTGCATTGTTGGATGCTCCTGTATGGAGTGGTCTCACACACAATGTTATTTTCATGACAGAATTGCTATGCATGGAGCTTGCCCCATCTGTAGTTCACCTGCTGCTAAGACTGCTTTCACCCCTTTGTAGTCCCTTGTTTGCTCAGACCTAACATTTATGAGAACTGTCCCTTTTTATTACTTGTGTTACTTAATAAAAATCCTGCAGTGGCTTGGTGTGTAAGATTGAGGGATACACACGTTCCCTTCTAAGAGAATTTAAGTGGGCATATATATATGGGGACTGAAATGAACAAGGTCCCCTCAAGAGCAAGGATCATGACATTTCTTTTCACAGAGTATCTAGCGTAATGAAGAGACACATAGCAAGAGGCTAGCAAATCTTTGGCGAATTGGAATGAACATTTCCAGCTGTGTTCCTGATATGAGCTGACAATGGATTTTTCAGGATACAACCATCAGCCTCCAGGCAGGTTTTCAATGCACAAAGCAATGGCAGAGTTATTTTAATGGTTTCAGACAAACAATCTAGATGGCCAGAAATGCAGCCAGTCTATGTTCTCATTTCAACAGACGTTTACCAGCGCTGTGTCTCAGACACAACGAGAAGAAGCAAGATGTGGTTCCTGTCTCCAGGGAGCTCACTGTCCAATCTCCCTAGTCAGCTTCAAGGACATTTTTGTACATAAATCTTACAGAAATAGTATCTTTGATACAGTTGAATATATCTTTCTTTCATTTAAAATTTTAGAGGTAAATCTTTAATATTAAATTGGTGCCATTATATTATTATTATTATTATTAAAAAGTATTATTTATATAGATTTCCCCAAAATATATTTACTTGGCCAGTTTATTACTCACTCGAATGGCGTTTCCTCTTCGTACACTACTGTGTGTCAGTGGAATTCATAGGTCGGTAGACAATCTAAATATTTGTTCTCACTCCATATTAACCTTCTTTAAAAAAACAGGTAGCCACCTAATATAACATTATTTTTCTTTGCATCTTGCCTCGGTTAATGTTATTTTAAGTATATACAGACGCCATCACATTTGAAAGAAAGGATGACGTCATGTCCCAATTCTAATGCTCATTTGATGAAATTGTGGGGAAGAGCTTTGGGAGACAGTACTACCATGAGGGGACCCCCTTGTCTTTATAACAGATCGGTGAGAACTCCCTGGTGTCTGCCATGCAAGCACACAATGAGCAGACAGCCCTCTGTGAACCACAAAGCTGGTCTTTTCATTGGCACCTGAACCTGTTAATGCCTTGATCTAGGAGTCCTCTCTTAGCCACCAGAACCACAAGAAATAAGTTTTGGTTGTCTCTAATACACCCAAGTTAAAATATTCCATGAAAGGAGCCAAAGTGACTAATTCAAAAGTACAGAAGTTGGCCTTCATATTTTCGAAGTTGAAAGTTCTCAGAAGATGATAATATTATTTTAATAGCAGGAAGTTAGCTACCTTTATTATTCTGCTGGCATTTTGAGCTAGTCTATTTTGGGGTTGAAGATGAAAAATGGACAGGCGTTACTATAGCAAACTCCTGCTGTGTATGCTGACGCTCTGAATTTAAATGATTTGCAATCAGAATCTAAATCCATTAACATTTAAAGTATTGATATGATTTGCCAGACAGTTGATAAACATTCGGCATTTTATTAATTTGGAATTTTGGAGTGGAAAAGTTAGGAGCGGAATTGGAATTGTATTGTTCTGCATATCGAAAACACATTTTTAATGCTGTCATCCTGTAAGCTATATCTAAAACAGATTAATTGTGGCTACTCCAAATGTTTAGAAAAAAGTGAATAACGTGATCTGTTCTTTATAACTCTATAATAGCATATTATCTTTATCAGAATTTGAGTACAAGCTCAGTACCTGCAAACTTAATATCTTGAGAAGCTAAATACTTTTTGAAGAAACAAAGCATTGTTTTTAGATTAGCCAGCATGAGATCTGGTTTGAGAACTAATGTTTTATGCAAGCTTTTTTTATTTGGCAAATATTTATCAAGAGTTTTCCGTCTGCCAAGCACTATTTTCGAAGCCATCAATAGAGTGATTGATAAATCAAAGCTGTCAATTTCAGTTACTCTTTCTCTTCCTTTCTGGGTTTCTGAAGTGGGCTCTCACTATGCAACTTGGGCTGGCCTTGAACTTGGAATTTACCTGCCACAGCCAACCTGTGCTAGCAAGTCCTGTCTATGGAGATTTGATTCTAATGGATGGTATGACCAGAAATTAGTGAATGAATAAATAAATGGATTTAAGGTAGTGTTAGGTTCTGTGAGGACACACATGGGACTGTCTTCATTAATTTTTGGATGCATTAAATAGTAATATCAAGTGGCTATTTAATATTCTGTTTTGGTAACTTTATATGAATTTATAATTAAATTTGTTAAATATTATGACTATCTTAGGTGATTCATAATTTTAGCTATCTGTTCAGTCTATAGGAGATGAAAAATACTTTTCATTCACCCTTTTTGGATTCATTGACTGAATCCCTGTGAGTTAGACTGCTGTTAGGCCTATTAACAAACACAAAGCATACTGATTCATTGAATGTGTATTTTGTGTGACAGTGAAGCCTAGATTTGAGGAAATGCTTAAACCTGAGTATTTGTTGAGGTATGGGAAAGGAGGGAGTTATGAAATAAGGGCTTTGAGATAGGGGAGTAAGCTGCTTCAGGGAACCAAGGATGTCAGAGATCTTGTGTGCCTGATGGTTCTCCAAGGCCTCCATTTTAATTATGTAACATACCAAAGCATCAAGCTTCGACAGCATGCATTGTGAATTCTTTCAACTCCGTCATTCACTCACCCCTTCTGTAGTTACTGAATCCCCGCTATGTTCTTAACACAAGGATGGCGGTAATCATGAAAGCAAGTAAGACTTCTGACTCATACAAATCACAGCATAGTGTGTTCCTTTTCTCCTGACTTAGTTCCACAGCATTTTATAGACGTTTAGGAAATGTCCTTCTGGGATTTCAACAAAATACATGATACAAATTATATCAGGAAGACAATTTTATGTTTGTATATAAAATGAAATTTTCTGAATATATTGCTTCACTCATCAATTCAAAATATGTACACAAGCATGTGTGCACACACACATACACACACACAGAAAGAGAGAGGGGGGAGATTTGTTATAAGATTCTGTTTGTAACAGATTTGCTAACTATGTGCAGGGAATTTTAGGTGAGATTTTCTTTGTGCGTTACCTTAAATGTCCTTAGATTTAGGTATGTACAACAATACTGAGATTTTACTTTATTCTCAGCTACATCATTTCATTTTAGTAATTTCTATCTTTTAAATGTTCCTGTTTTTAAACCTATAGATTTTTAAAATCTGATGTACTAATAATTTTATGTTAGTGTTAGAATTTTTTTGAAAAGTAATTTTTATGAATCTAGTATTAATTCAAATCTTCAAACATTATAATTGTACATATTTTATGGGATGTAGTGTTATCATATTATGTATACATGTAGGACATAATGGTCAAAACATGGTCCTTGGTACACTAGTCGCAAAGCCCGCCATCTACTTCCTCTGTCTTTAAGGAAACTTTGTTCACCAATATTGGGTATTGGGCCTTCACAGAGCTTTACCCATCCCTCTCTGATTAGCAAGCTTTAGATAGGATGATTGAAGTATCTAGTAAGCATAGACCCCTCTCTCTTCTGCACTTCCCTGCTTTCTCCATAAAAATTCATTTCCCTCTGCAATAAACGGACTTGCGCCATGGAGGCATTTCCCAGAGTCTGTTTCTTGGGTTAATGACTCTGTGCCCGCGCTCTCCCTCGGGAACTTTGCACCCACAAAATCCCCACCGTCCGTGTTATTTACAAACTTCTCCACTTGCTTACCACGTGAGAATGTAATTATTGCAGGACTCCAGAGCACCAGCTGTGGGAGTCTCTAGGAAGCCACACTTGAGGAATGCACGTAACACGTCTATCTTCTGCTACCCTCTTTAAAAAGTGTCGCATTTTCTGTTAATGCTGCATGTCGCCACGGTTGTGGGGAAGACTTAGGCAGTTCTAGCTTGTTTGTATTGTTCGTGCAAAAATTGTTAAAGGCGCATATGGGAATATCGTGGTGAAGCTTTGTGCCCTTATGTGTGTGGATAATTTCACTACTTGGGCACAGATCATGAAGCCCTCCCAAAACCCCCTCCCAGCCTATGTCTTCTTTTCTTAACCCACTGTTTAGTACTATTTAGTACTGTTAGTAAAGGTATGCATGTAGGGCCATCCACTGGAATGTAGGTGACTCTTTCACTGCTCACACATCCTTGAAGAAAGCTTACTGCCCGCACGCATTAGCTGCAATAGCTCCCGAGAGAGAGCTGGGGCTTTCTGAGTCTCACATCCACACTGGAATTTTAACTGACTTGATCTTCTACAGTGCTTGTACAATGCAGTCCCAATGATTAGACAGAATCAAGATGGTAGCGTGGTTTAGAATGCTTCCCAACTTTCCAGAAGTTCAAGGCTTTTACTTACTACCGCCTTTGAAATAACAGACTTTAAGGATAGCGAGAAGGCTCAGTTTGGTAAAAAAAAAAAAAAAAAAAAAAAGTGTTTGCTGCTAAGCCTGAGGACCTGAATTTTAAACACAACTCCCTCAAGATGTACGCTCAGCTGTCAGGAACACCATGCCACCTACGTGAACAAAAATAAATGTAATACAAAAAAATAATTTAAACAACAAAATAGGTAGGAGAGTGCATTATATAAAATTCACCATTCACTGTATGTTGTGACTTGCAAAGTAGCATATTAAATATTTAAGAAGTGCAAAATTGTACACCCATGATTATATGTGTTGTGTTTTCCTGTGTCGTTAGACATTGAGCTAACTTAAACCATTTCAGGAATTCACAGCTAATCCTTGAAAATGCATCACAGTGGAATAACTGGGAAATGACGGGACAAAGTGTGGTAACTGTAACCATGCTTCCTCATCCTCATAATGAGACAATTAGTCGTGAAATTTATGTAAGATGCCTTCAGCATTCAGCAAAGGCTATTTTAATGAAAAGGGATTTTCGTGTTATTGACGGGAAAGAGATGCTGAGTACCAATTTTTAAGAGGATTAAGAAGAGTTCAGTGCTTAAAATTGGATTTCATTTTAATAAAGCAGTGGATTAATGTTGCACTGCTGGAAGAGATATAAAACCACGTGGAGTGACAGCCAAGCTGAGAGGAACAGTGCTCTCCACACGGACTGTCAACCAGTGTTTGGACACTGTAATAATGAGGATTCCTGAGAAACATAGTCAGTGCTCTGGATTCTTCGTAAGATACTTAAATCGGAGATGAAAATACTGGCAGATTTTCATGTACTTTGGAATGAAAGAGAAGTGCAGTTGTTAACCCTAAAGCTATACGGTTTGTAGAAAGCACTTCAAATTGTGCTATCATACCTTGTCATTCATGACCAAGGGATTGCTGAGGGAGACTTGAAAATGGGAGGCTGATTGCTGCAGGTATGACGCAGTGGTAAGGTTCCACTTCGCCCGCGAGGCCATAAAGTTTGATTCTAAGCACCACAATAAATAGATTACCAACTAACGGACTCACTAAGTGAGTATCTAAGCAAATAAATAAATATTGGACGTTACATTATATTATTTCAAAAGATATATACGTAACAGTAAGAAGAATAGTTGTTTCTCACGAGTTTTTCTCTTATTTTTTTAAACATTCTTTTTTTTTTTAATGTCCCTCAGAGGAATTCTTTCTAAAATCCTTTAACATCAGAACTGTAGATGATGTTCTGTAGCACATTAAAAAATGGTAACGGTCTCTTTATGAAATGTACTTAATATTATGTAAGAAATGCTATATGGAGTTATATGTATAAAAATTTGATAGAATTTTAAACTGTATATATGTATATTATATATGTATATGTATATATATATATATTTTTTTTTTTCATTCTACTGGAAACTCACTTCACAATATCTAGGAAGAAAACCAATGAAACTTCATCTTTGTACAACTTGTTTCCATTTTGTTCAAGGAAAATTATTAATGGAAAAAAATAAAAGACAAATATAAATTCTGAGGCTATAATAAAGTAATGCATCTTTCATGTCTTTCATTTAGTGGTTCGTTGTGGCCCCTGCGGTAAGAAGGCAGAAATAGAAAGTAGAGTATGAATTTTAATTCTACGGAGATTTCCAGAAATTGTCAGCCTGAGGAGGCGTTTGTAGATAATCCCAATAGATAAACCAGTTGTTTAGAAGCAAAGTAGACACCTGGACTTATGGGCGGCATCTGAAGTGGGAGGAGTCTTGTCTGATTGACAGCCTGTGGTCAGCAACAGCTCTGGGTTGTTAGTGTCAGAGCTAAACTGAATTGGAGAATTGGTTCCTAGAGAATTAGAGGGAAAGCCTCATACAAATGCTAGAGACAACCTCGTCCCATTTCTGGTTTTAGGGTGCAGTTGCTAGGAAGGAGGGAGTAGAGGAAGAAACACCCACTGGGTACTGTAGATAACCAGGTGTATTCTGGGCTCCAGGGTTTCGGGCAGACTGGTTAAAAACATTCAGTAATACTAATTATCTTCAAGTGGGAAACAAAAGACATAATCAATTCCATCTGCATTAAACACATTTGTGCCTGCTACTAGTTTGGGTTTAACTGTTTTTTACCTTTGAAGTTCTTAATTAGTGATTACTCTGAGTGAATCCAAAGTTAGTTTTATGTAAAAGCTTTTTGAAGACTTCTTAATTCCATGTGGAAACTTTGCAAATTGAAATGTTAGAGATTTTTAGCTTGCCTTAATAAGGTGGTTGTATACTGTGAGATTCCACAATTTTCTGTGAAGATAGACTATTTTATAATGGAGAATTGAAGCAATAATAAGACAGATACTGTCATAGATCACTTAAAAATGATCTCCTTGCCAGGCAGTGGTGGTGCATGCCTTTAATCCCAGCACTCAGAAGGCAGAGGAGGGTGGATCTTTGTGAGTTTGAGGTCAGCCTGGCCTATAGAGTGAGTTCCAGGACAGCCAGAGATACAACAGAGAAACCTTTTCTCAAAAAGACAAATAAAATAAATAAATGAATAAATAAATAAATAAAAACAGCCTTCTAATTTCCTCAATAATTTCTTCTAAGCCTCTTATAATAAACTGAATAATTCAAGTATCTATCCCATTAGTAACTCTGATTCACCAACTGATCTTTCGTTCCTCATTTCATTGATACTTTTGGTTTTCTTAATATTAAAGTTAGTTATATTCATTGTAAGAGTGTTAAAATTTACAGATATCTATCTGTTAGATCCAGGGAATTATATGTCAAAAGCATTAAGAATTTAATCTGATTGAGTTCATGCAAGAAATTTTGCAGGAGTTTTCTATTCCTTGCATTTGACAAATCAATGAGAGGAGAGAGTCAGTCATGCACAACCCCCAGTGCTGAACAGCTAGTTAGTGGTTCATGTCCCAATTCAAACCCGAGTCAACTTCCTCTGCCAGGTTAAATGTGTCTCTGTGAAAGAATACATCTCTCTTTTGGCTTCTTTATAACTTACACGTACTTGTGGCTATTTTCCACTTCAGTATGCTATATTAATCTTACAGTCCTATGGTCCTATATATCAATAAACTTCTGTCTTTAAATCCACTGTTGTTTTTGCTAATCTTCAAACTTTTTGAGTCTTACATATTTACAAAAATTGAGCAAAGAAGCTGTGTCCTATCTTTATCAAGTTATTGTTACAGCTATACAAACTTTACAAAATTGTAATTGTAATACAGACTATATTTTTCACGCTCTAGAAGAATTTTCTATGGCATGTGAATTTTGAGCTTCTTCAAAATTAGGGAGAATTTATTCACAAGTCATCTGCCCACTTTAATTTGGAGAAAAGTATCGAATAAATGGAGAGCTATTTAGTTTGTCTTTCCAGTGTCACTAATTCCAGTACATACCAATCACAGAAGCTTACCAAAAGAAAATTGCAGGTTACTGAAAATTGGTTTACAAATAACAATTACAGACCCATTACATTTGTTGCTCTTTTCGTTATTAGACCCATGTTCATCTAATCAGTCTTTATATGAACAACCATGTTGTAAATAAAAAGCTACGAAGAATAGGTTTTTTTTTTCTACAGAATTTTCACTACTTTGTAAGCTTCAGTTTGTTATATTTTTACATATTTTATAAAGATGTCATAAATAAATAACTTACAAATAAACAAATAACTAGAGAATGACTTTATTTTTTTCTTATAAATTAGTAGGATGGTTAGTGTTAAATGTCATCTTGACAAGGTCTTAAAACACCTGGAAAGGGCCTCTGAGGATGTCTGTGGGTGATTATGCTAGACTGTATAGAAGTGGTGTGCTGTGGATGTTGGCCAACTTGTCTCAAACTATCTGGGGAGAGAGTATCTCAATTGAGAAAAAGCCTCCACCATATGGGCTTGTAGACAAGTCCGTGGGGCCCTTTTTTGATTAATGATCGATGTGGTAGGGCCCAGCCACAGTGCAGCTATCCCTGGGCAGGTGGTCATGGATTGAATAAGAAAGGTGGCTGAATGGGAGCCCGAGGAGCGAGCTATGGAGCCACATTCTCTGTAAACTCTGCTTCAGTGTCTGTCTCCTGGTTTCTTCCTTGAATTTCTGCCTGACTTCCCTTCATGATGGAATTTACATTGTAAGATGAAATGAACCCTTCCTTTCCCAGATTGCTTACAGTCGGTTTTATCACAGTGGTGGAAGGTTAGCTAGAACAAGTTAGGAAAGGGCTGAGCACGAGCTCACATCATTAATGCATTGCTTTCTGCTCTGCTTCAAGTTCTCATTGCCTTCATTTCCCCACAGTAATGGTTGTAACCTTGAATTGTGAACCAAATAAATCCTTTATCTCCTAAGATGGCTTCATTGGGGCATTTTCTTCCATCTAGTGGAAGAGAAACTAAGACAATTATGTCCCAAATTTAATGCAAATCTTAAGCTTGAACCGCCCTGTTCTTCTGCAGTGAAAAAGCTAATAAATTAGCTAGCTGTGCTATTAAGTCATGCTAACCTATGTGTGCTAATGCACTTCATGTGGCAAGATTTATAAAATCTGAGTAAGTCCAATTCGTTCTTTCCTGAACGGCTGTGTTAGCAAGGTAGAAATTTACTACTGACCTCCACATTCAAGTCAGACAACCACCAGCCACGACTGTTATTTAATTGCCTTGAAAGTGAGTAAAAGCTGCACAACAAAGGATAATTCTTTGAAGTTAAGATTGATGTGACAGCCCTGTGCTACAAATAAAATGGAATGCTCCATTGAGAAGCGAGGTGTCTTTGGAGCCTAAAAAAATGGAGACAATCAGATCAGGTCAGACTGATGCACACTGATCGGGGAGGAGTGAACAACAACAGAAGAGACACAGCCCAACCCAACCGAGACATCCGGTCTGACACGCTTAACGTAGAGGGACTAAATATCTATATTTGTTCTATTTTTCTTGGGCTCCTAGCTTGACGTTTGTCTTTCCGTCTACGTTTTTGTTAAGCCAGGTTAATCAGTGACTGGTGACTACTTGATTCAATTCTAATTACATAATCTTTATGATTATTGGCAGACACATATTTGACTGTCTAATGTTTCCCTTTTCTGCCACCAGTTCTCTCCAATTGAAAGCTTTCTTTCCCACACTTAAAGTTCAGTCACGAACGTGGGAGAAGAGGAACACAACTCACTGTTGGTGAAAAGTGCAAACTGTAATGCCATTACAGAGGTCCTTACAGAGTTTCTTCTTCTTTCCTTTTATAGAAAATAGACTTTTTTTTCATGTAATACATTCTGATTATGACCTCCCCTCCCCCAACTTCTCTGAGATCCTTTCCACATGCAACCAAGTGAAAAGAAAGCAATAATGCTTATTATTATTATTATTATTATTATTATTATTAAAGCGATATTTATTCTTTTGTTTTAGAATAACATGCTCTTATTTTTAACATGTTGACGCTGAACAAATTCATTGGTATGATTTTGTGAATCATGCTAATGCAACTGTCTAGCCAAGGAAAATGGATATATAAATTAAGAAATTAAAAGAACAGCTATATGTATTTAATAGTTTTACTATTACTCATATTATTATTTACTCATATACTTATTATTTTTAATGATAGGATATAAAGAGAAATTTAGAAAAGTTTTTTTTCTAAAGAAGCAATATCATAATCTTTTATAATCTATAATCTCTAATTTATTTCTAATCATATGTCTATTATATTCTAAAACTAAAATATTTCAATCAAAAGTAGAAAATATATTTTCAGGACAATAGTGGATATAAGGAATGATTATTTCAAACAGAAGAGACAATGCCTGCTATGGTTCTCTCTTAGTTTTATTTCCTGTTGCTATGATAAAACATCTCAATAAAAACAGCTTACAGGAGAAAAAGTCTAATTGGGTCAAAATTTGAGAATACAGTCTACCATGGCAGGGAAGTCAAGGCAGCAGGAACTTGAAGCAGATGGCTATATTTCATCTGTAGTCAGGAAAAAACATGCATGCTAGTGTTTAGTTCCCTTTCTCCATTCTTATTCATCCCAGGATCCCCTGCATAGAGAATGGTGCCACCCACAGTGGGAAGGTCTTCCAGACTAGGTTAATGCTATCAAGCTAACCCCACACAGACATGCTCCAAGGTCCACCCTCCGGGTTATGATCTCTTTTGCCAACTTGACAGTTACTACTAACCATTGACAGATTCTATGTGTGTAGAGATTCCTGTGCTGCTATAACAGCTTGAGTTCAATTTAGATCTGAATGCGTGTGAATAACAGAGAGAAGAGGGCCTGTTAGGGTTAGACAAAGGAGAGCCTCACGTAGAAAGAAGGTTACACTTATCAAAAGTTTAAAGTAATGGTTCTTAACCTGTAGATTGAGACACCTTTTGGGGGGGGTCAAATAACCCTTTCATAGGGGTCACCTAATATTGTCTGCATATCAGATATTTATGATTCACAGCAAAATTACAGTTATGAGGTAGCGATGAAAATAATTTTATGGTTGGGGGTCATCATGACATGAAGAACTGTATTAAGGGGTCACAGCATTAGAAAGGCTGAGAACTACTGGTTTAAAGCCATCAAGGCATGATGGTGTATGCCCATAGTCCTAGCAGTCAGGATGTTGAGGCAGGAGGATTGCTAGTTTGTAGTCAGTCTGGGATCCATAGTGAAAATCTATCTAAAACTTTAAAGCAAAACTTTTGTCTTTTCTGTAGATTTGATGAAGGACTCATCTCACGGTGAGGTAGATGGATTAGACACAAACAAGATTTTAACAATGCTAATTAGTCTACAAGATAAATTACTTGACTTGAACAGGAGAGACAGCAGAGCCAACATAGAATGTGAGAGATTGCTGAGGGCTAATTAGAAGGTAAGACTGATGGGATCAATTTCTTGATCGAATGTGAAAGGACTCACGTGGGAAAAATATGGAATTAGTTCATTTAAGTTTCTAGGTTGCATAAATAGGTGGTGGGAAAACTGGAAAAGAATGTACTGGTCACATTCTGTATATGGGGTAGCACATAACACAGGAGACTCTGTTAAGGTACAAGGAGGCCTGCTTCATGTGCTCAAGTATAGTGGGAAGCCCGAGACACACATAGCTATCATTCAAAATTGCAAAAGCCCAAGGTCAGGGTCTATGCCATATTCATCGCTGTGCTTGGCCACATTACAGAGGCTCAGTAAGTGTTTGTTCCATCCGCTAAGGCTAAAGGGGGAGAGGAAAGTCCCTGCATTTTTGTCCCTGCATTTTTCATATGCAATAACCAATTTTCTGAGTTGGGTCCCTTTGAAAGGAGACATACTTTTGAGAGGAGTGATTCAGCTTTTGCAGATAATCTGTCAGATGGTGGGCTTAATATGTAATTTCTAGTGGCTCTTCTTACTGGCATTATTACCTGTTTCGTGACAGACTTGGAGATTTCAGCAAGCCGACAGCAAATTCCAGGTTTAATAACAAAGCCCGAGTCGCTCAAGTTTCTTTAGGCACTGAACTGCAGGGAGGTCTTTTCATATTCCTTTCCCTCCTGTTTATCACAAAATATATCAAATCTGCTGCTGTTTACAAAGGCACATGGCGGGGGCGATGTTACCTACTGAGATGGAAGACGATGCTCAACTCACACTGTTGAAAAACTTAAAAGAGACAAAACTACACAAGGGCCATCTACAGATTTATTTGAATTACCTTCCACATAAAGGAGAAGATAATGGACAATATTAACTTTAAAAATGTGTTTAAAATCTGTGAGAAAACTCTCCCACTACTATCAGTGAAGATTTAAGAAAAAAATAACTTGGCTTATTATCTCTTTGTTCCTGTACATATCAAAGCCTTTAGGGTTCTAAACTGAGTAATTTGCTGGTTCAGATGTAAGGCTGAATAAGCAAATGCATGTAAGAGAGTGCCAACGGCACGGATGAAATATCATCAAAACTCTCTCGTGAGGCAATGGAGGAAACATTTGAAACCTAGATGTGATGTCATGAGAGATGAAACCCAACCGCAAGTGTGTGCGCCAAATGGGCACGCCGGCAGGATCATAACAGTGTTTTGATTGCTTTTGCTAACAAACTTTTCAATTTCCTTAAGACAGAAGCATTGCGGGTTCATTTTAATGTGGCATTTCTGTTGCTTACAAAGTGTTGCGAGCTTCTGGGAAGCATGATTTTTAAAATTTCTTATGTGCCTTGGACCACATTGTCTCAGGCTTACTACTTCTAAAACCCAGAAAGGAGACTGGATAAAAACTGCATTATGACATGTTCCTAGAGACACAGAGCAGACATATGACACGAGTACAATGCTATTCCTTAATCAGTGCCCTATATGCATAGGTGAAGCATTAATACTAATAAAAGCAGTAACTTCGTTTCAATGATGGTCTAAGTACTTTTGTAACGCGCTCCAGTTGTATTTAGTGTAATAGCCTCTACTTAGAAATAGCCACCAATCAATGGACTAATGATAAGCGTGAAAAGTGACTAGATTTTAATTGAAACTAATGGACTAACACTGGAAAAAGATACATATTTTCTTTTATTTTTCCTCTTCTTTTCCCCAGCTGTCTTCATCACTATAAAAGCTGCATTCAGGAGGCAGAGGATAAAGTTACAGTGAGAGAAATGTGACTTCATTTTTCCTAAGCTTTGGAATTTTATCAGTTATTACTCTGAAATATACTATGATAGGTCAACTTATCGAGTATCCAATATACTAGTAAAGCAGGACCCAAGACAATGCAATTGCTCTTGACTAAGGTGTGTGTGTGTGTGTGTGTGTGTGTGTGTGTGTGTGTGTGTGTTTGTATGCTCAAGAAGATTCAGTATGAAAAGTGACTGCATTAGCTCATACATCAATGTTTTTGTCCATGACTACATGGGTGAAAATACTCCTTTAATGTGTCATTTTTTGAAAGTGGCTGACCACAGGACTATTCAATGTATGCAAAAATCCTTAGTTATTCACACTTTAATTTTCTGTACTGACAGTCATTGTTAAATGGTAGTCCAGTCTTTAGTTCTAGACTGCTGGGAACTTATCATGAGTTAGAATAATCAAATACATTAAATAAAACTATTTCAGGTTAGTGTATACTCTCACGATCAAGAACATAATCCACCTAATTTGCTCTCTATGTAATCTTTAAGAAATGACATAATTAATTTTTCCTTATTTTTTATTTTAAGATATGGATAACACATATAACAATATGCCAGGTTTGTTATACAGCATGAATCAGTTAATACATAAAGATAATTCAGACCAATACACATTGTACAATATGCACATTGTACAAATTATAGAAGTGTTAGTGACAGAATTAATTTCAGTAGTAGTAGTTCAGTAATAATCTGTTTTGAGGAGATCAGAATGTTGTAGTAGTTGATGAAATAGCGTTTGTTCTAGAAGGATGTCTATGAACTCTACTGAGTACTCCTAAAAGCCAGTTGGGTTTTTTGTGAAGGTTTTGTCCAACACAGGAAGGTGAACTGGGGACTAAGAGTCAGGGAGAGAGCTCTGTGTCGCAGGAAAACCAGAGAAGGCAATCCTTCAGACATGCACCTTTCCTCAATATTACTTTATGACAGCCGGACATATCCTTGTGCACAGTTCTTGTTTTAATTGGTCTTTGGCACTCATCTCTCTTTTCCTCTTCCAATTCATTCCGTTATTGTTTTCTTCAATTCACTAAGCACTTGTAAACTACACGAGTTCCCCAGAGTACAGCATTTTTCTCTCATTGATAAGATTCTTCGTGTTGGATTTCTGTAGGGGGTGTTTAATTGCTTATAATGTGCACTTGGTCTCAGTAGAATACCCAAGGAGTTCTAAATCAATAAAACACCTGAGCACAGACACTTGGGATGTCACTGTTGAGTGAGTATGACCCTGGCCAGGACAGTGGTTCCCTCTGCTGAGGTCTGGCAGAGTTTCCACCTAAGAAAATTCCTCCTTGTCTTCTTTGGTGAACTACCACAGCAACATTCAACTACACTTTGCAAGGTGACACTTTTGCTCTGCACCTCTCCATAAGCCATAATCTCCAAGAAGAGACAATGACAAACAAATGTCCTACTAAATGTAACACAATTAATTTGCCTAGCACAGAAGCCATATTTGCCTTTTTGTTTTCTGTTTTTTTTGTGTGTGTGTTTTAGAGACAAGCTTTCTCTGTTGTAACTCTGGATGTACTGGAACTCACTCTGTAGACAAGGCTAGCCTCAAACTCACAGAGATCTGCCCGCTTCTGCCTCCCAAGTGCTGGGATTAAAGGTGTGTACCACCACTGCCTGGCTCTACACTTGCCTGGCTCTACACAAGCCTTTTAAATCCAGAACAGGCAGTGAAGTTCATGAATGATGTCTGATCCTCTCATCCATAGCCTGTAAATCAAATACTGTATTGTTAGGCTCACAATACAGTGATAGTAAGTTAATTCACTTTTTCACATGAAAAACACATGAGAGAACAAATTACATTTGGACTTGTATGTAGATACAAACATATGACAAAAAAAAGGAGACATATTCATAGTACCCAGTTCTCACTTTTGTAACATCAATACACGTTACCTCCTTTCACTGTTTTCAGTGTGTCCTTTGCTCCCTACAAGCACCTAAGCTGCTCTTAGGTCTGTGCCTGGCAGAATTACACCTGCCATCCTGAAGAATCTGGGCCACTAGTGAACCTATGGGAATTGGGTTGCTATAGTTTGCCACAGCCATTTTGTGCAGGGTCCTAAAGGTTCATAGCTTTTTACATATTTACCTGTGGATTCATAAACTGGTGCTGCTTTCTGCCTTTGTTGGAGAAGTTCCTTACTGCAGTGGGTAGTGGCTAATGTAGAAACACATTACTGTTAAATAAGCCACTGGGAATAGGCAACTATGAGTGTTCAGCCCTACAAGGACCTCTGTGCCCACTACATTTGAGGCTCAGGGAATATCTCAAAAGAGGGATGGAAAGAATGTACGAGCCAAAGGATGGGGAAGAGAGTTGTAAAATTTTGTCCTCTGGATGTGACATGGCTGTTGCCAATTGAAAGTCTTAATTCCAGCTGGCTGGGACTATGCTCACATTTTCAGGACCCAAATGTAGCCTCAAGCATTTAGACCAAGGGATCTTTGAAGCCAAAACCACACCCTGTTATCTCACTCACCAGCTGCGAGGGAAGAATTGCACAAGCAGGCAGTTTAACAAAAATTAAGATAAGTTAGCTGGGACATCTTGACCTCAGGCTCCTAGAATGGAGTTGAGGAATTTTCTGGGGATTCTCCATCAAGGAGATAAAACTCCTGTAAAGTCTAACATCGTCTCAGCAAGATTACAAGATGGAGGAAACTCTGCACTATCTTGCCCTGTGAGAGCAGTTATATTGTCAAAAAGCCACTGGATTGTGATGTGACAATGGGAAAGACCATTAGACGGGTTTTGAGATAGGTTAAACTAAGCCTTGGCAACATTCTATAAAAGACCAGTTTGGCTTACATCTGGCAAGAATTATTTCTCTTTCACATGTCATGACATTATAGACCATTATAGATCTGTTCCATGCGTTCTTGATTCTATGTTCCCAGTTAATGTGGAAGATGGCAAAGGCAGAGTCCACAGTGTGTGTTACACAGACCCGGTGTCTGCCATTGCTTATATGCTCTTGGCCCAATCAATGACAAACCCAGAGACTGACATAGAGAGGGACATACAGTTTTCTTACAAGGAGGAGCAGTGTGCACTGATAGACAGCAATGAAAACAACTACAGATTCCTGAAGATTGTGTGGGCAAGAATTATGCTGAGAAAGTTGCACATCCTTAGAAATACATTACACTCCTCAGTGATTTATTCAAAGTAGCTTAGGGAAATGAACATCAAGAAACAAAGGCCATCTCTTATATCTTTGGTAATGTGTTCAGTGGGATTTGGACTTGGTACAAAAAAGGCCCTACAATATTGGTCTACTTTTCTCCCTACATTAGAGTCTTCTACGATTCTTTCCATCGGAGATCATAGAAACAGGTCATTTTAGTCTACATCTAGAGGATCCACAGAAGAATCTTGACCTAGAATTCTAGAAGAATCTAGAATCTCGATGACTGCCCATTATCCAGACACCTTAGGCTTCAAGATACATCTTTGACTGGCTGGGATTTTTATATGGAATGTTTTAAAACGTGGTCTATTTATTGGAAGGTGGTGGAGGAAGAAAACATTTGCTCAAAATGTGATCTGGAGCATAGAGAATAATGTTCTAATCTCCATATTCCCTTCACTGTCTATCCAGGTGACTAGTGGTGGTCAATGCGCTCTGTGAGGATAACTTCAAGGCTGAATCTGCATAGTCTGCAACCTTTCCAGCCCCAGTGGACAGAGCACACCTCCTACTCTAGACTAAGCACCTGCTATGATAGGACAGCCGCCTAGATCTCATCCTCTCCTTCTGCTCACCCATCTCTATGGTTCAGGAAGAAAAAGAAATATATAGATAATAGTGACAGTGGGCACAGAGAGCTCTACCCAGCTACAGATGTGCTGTTTTAAATGGCACCGAGTATGGACAAAAGGTTTGTTTTTCTCTTCCCACATAATGGAGCATTAGAGGTTAGATACACTCAGGAGAAGGCTACTGTGAACCTCTTGGGAATTCCATAATGGGCACTTGCCTCTGTGCATCCCTCACAATCAATGCTGAACAGCAGATTGTGGGTTCCATAAGCAAAAGTGCAGACATTTAATCACACAAATGCACACAGGTCCCAAAGAGGAATTAACTATTAATGATGTTGTGGTTAGGCTCAACTTTAATTAATAAATAATATACAGAAACACATTATAATAAAAATAAGATAAAAATCTTATCAGAAGTGTCTACCTCAAAATTTAAGTGGTCATTTCTTAATACTAGTAACTCTTAATAGTGTAATATTTCAGGCAATCTATATCTGTTTTTATACAGCAGCACTCACGGGTCAGAATGAAAAAAAGGACTTTATTAATATTTACAAAAATATTTTCAGCTGTATATGACAGTGTATTATAAAAAAAGAAAGACAGAATTCAAATTGTGACCTGGGTGGCATCCAAACAAATGATCATTAACACATAAAGATGACAAACTTCTCCCTGTTGCTATTATGTCTAGATGGTGCCAAAGCCTTTGAATCCCAAAGCTACTATAAGCAAATCAACAACCATCTTAGAAAGTAATATCTCTTCAGGTTCCACTTTAAATAATGGTGCATCTGCTGCTCCCCGCTAATGTATGTGACAAGTGACTTCTAGAAATCCATCAGCAGTTAGACCCAAGACGAAGACTGTCATAAGGGAATGCTATTTTCTTTTGAAAATCATTATGATCCTTTAGATTTAGGGTAAAGAGATCTTAATAAAAACCAGGAAGGAATTAATTAGGGAAGTTAAAATTTGAGAATAATGTTTCTAAGAACCTTTGCTGAGTCCTCCTTACCTCTTCACACAACAGTAAGAGAGAAACAAAACATAATTTCTAATTGATGTTTCAAGTTTCCTTGGCAGTAACAGCCTTCCTGAAAACCAAGAGACATTTGGACAGCTTCGCATCCAGTAAACTGAATCTGCTATTTCCTGCCACATCCCTCTGCTTCCAACAGGGCTAATTTCTGGCATTTATAATGCTGTGGATAAAATTGTCTCTTAGCATAATTTAATTTTCATAATTTCTTGCCTTTCAAAACCAGGAATTCATTTGAGTCACACAAAATATTTATCATCAGGACCATCTGAGTCTGAAGATTAGACAATGAAGAGGTGCTGGGTGCTGACACAATGATCAATTTTGCACCAAAAGTCTATTTCCACTTTTATTTATAAGTAATTATAAACTTCATGTGTAAAGTTATGGCCTTCTAAAATTGCTCAAAATTAACAAAAAGAAATAAAAGAAAGAAATTCTTAAGGTTCTGATACTATATTATATTACTTACAGTGGAGTGGGTTTTGTTCCTTCCCAGTCATGAACCAGGTAAAGTAGTAACAACACCTCAGGAAAATACAGATTTGTAAATATGGTAATATACATAGAGTTATTATTAAATATCTTCTCTATGATATGCTACATAGTCCTTTACTTATGTTTAACGTTATATAATATATAATTCATTTATAATATAAAATGCAGTTAAATATTTAACATTTAAAATCAGAAAGTATTTGTAGAGATGCATGAAAATTAGAAGCATGGTATGCTGTTTTAGGAGCATAAAATGGAGTATACACTATGGAAAATAGTATAATAGCTCTTTAAAAATTAAAAAATAAAATGACCATACAGTCCAGTAATCTCCCTTCCAAGCATTTGTCCAACATAATTGAATCAGGATCTTAACGTGTCTTTCCATTTGTGATCATTGTAGCATCCCTCAGAATAGCCAAGACAGAGATAACTGAAATGACTAACAATGGATGAATGGATAGAATATATGGTGTGTGTATATGAATATTGTTATTTAGCCTTTAGAGAGATAAGCAATGTCATTTTCCAAAGCCTAGTTGAACTTTGAAAACACTATACTGAGTTATACAACACAGTCACAGGAGAGCAATTTCTGCATGATTCCATTTATTGAGCAAAACTGAAATGGTTAAACTTCCAGATCCATAGAATAAGATGGAGCAGGAGGACAAATACTCGTCGCTGAAATACCACGAGAAGTTTATAGAGTTTTAATAAAGTAAAATATCTCTGTAAGAGGTCTAGATCAACAACCTAGCATATGGATGATTTTTGAAGACCTTGAAATATGAGCATACAAACTTAGTATTAAGTTGCTTCAGAAAGTTTTAATATATTTATGTTCCCCAGTAGAGATTAATTATTATTATTTTGCTTTTGCAGTGCATGCTATGGAAAGATAGAATATTTACACAGGATGACTACAACAGGCACATCACACTTTACAGTATTGCTTGTTTCTTCCTTATTCTCATTTGAGCTTCTCACAACATGAGTCCCATTCCAATCAAAAGAGTTTTACCCAAGGAAGGGCTACCCAAACAGTCTTTTCTACTTTGTATCAGCTGTGTGTTCTGTCTACAGATTGATCATAGATAAAATTAAGGGGTTGTGAGGGGGTGTGAGAAAACTAATTTTTATCTTTGGGAAACTGTTCTTTCCCTTTGACTATAAAGAGCAAATGCATTGCCTCAAAGAATGGCATTAGGTAGTATCCATTCAGTGGTATGTATTGTCACTTGCAAACATATGTATTATATGACTGGCAAACCTAAGAACTTTTCCTAGTCTTATTTATATTACATTTCAGTTCCACAATTCTTCTTGTTGATTTCTGACTCACCATGTAGGATGATTTTAATTCGAAACTTAAATAGCATAGTAATGTAATAACACCTAAAGAAAGAAAGAAAGAGGTAATATGACTGATGTATACAAGAGAACATCTTGGCTTGAATATGAGCAGAGCAAATTAAAGACCAGGTGTAGTTAGTTTCTCATTTTTCTTCTTCATCTCACCATGTCCAGCAAAACTTTTCGGCACATAGATTCACTGGCTCAATATTGGAGATAGATTAGGTGAAAAGGCAAGTAAGAATTATCCAGATTGAGGACTCTTACTAATGCAATATTTTGATTCCTGAACTAAGGTTATGGTTTTCTGCACAAATAGTCTCACATAGGATTGCATATAGGCTTACACTTTGATAAGTGGATAATGCCTTTACTGAAAATTATAAAGATACTATCTTCACACCTTGAAGTTGAGCTCACAGAATTCCAGTTTCACAGAATCCATAATAACAGCAATGGTTTGTGGTGAAAAAAAGAAACAGCAATATTGAGAATCACTTAGCAATAGAAGACAAGGTTGTGAGCATAAATCTTAAAAATATAAAAAAAAAAAAAACCTTTGTCTAATTTTCCTGTTATTTTCCAGATAAGATGGAACTTTAAATTAATGGGTCATGCCTCCTTAATGTCATACTGACAGCTCAGAAAGAGAAAAAAGAATTGCTTTGGTTTCATCTTTTGACCCTTAAGAGATTCCAAGAACAACAATTACTTTCAAGGCCATATGACTAAGGGAAAATCATGGTGAGAGAAGCACCCAGTCCTCAGCAGCCTCTGAGATATTTATTATCTGGTAGTCACTCTCCTCATTTACACTTGGTTTTAGCTTACTTGCTTTAAGGATGATTTGAAACTTATAACTCTGTAATGTTCTGAATTATGCTCTATTTTTTTTGTAATTGTACTTATTTTCCCTATTCAAAGTAACCATCACAAAAACAATAATACGTGGAGAGGGAATGTAGAAACCCGCCTGTGTTGTGCTATGTTTAGTCGTATTTTCAACTACTCTTTGACAAAGGTGTCCTGCATTATTATGCGAGTATATCTATGTGCACGCATACGTGGCTATATATGTAAAGATGTAAATGTACGTTATGAGCTTCACTCACGTGTTGTATCCCTCATCTTCTCAAATGTTTAAAGAGATTGGGAAATTGTTCATAAGGCTTTGTGTGTTGATTTGAAGTTATTTTTCTGCATGAAATTTGGTTGTTTTTCAGAAAACATCATAATATAGTATGATAGTTAATATTGGTTGTCAGCTCTTACAGGATATAGAAGAATCACCTAGGATATAAGCCTTGGGATATGTGTGTGGAGTTAATCTAGATTAGGTAGTTTGGCCTCTGGACATATCTATAAGGAATTTTCTTAATTAGGTTAATTGAGGGGGCAGATCCTAAATGTGGGAAGTGCCATTTCATGGGATGGATCCTAGACAAAATAAAAAGGGAAAAGGAAACCAACAGTGAGAACTTATCATTATCTGCTTCCTGTAACTAACTGTAGCTGCAATGTGACCTCTTCTCTCAAGTGCCAGCTTCCTTGAATTCTACTCTGTCATGGATTGCACCTTCAAATTGTGAGCCAAAACAAGCCCTTTCTCCATTAAGTTACTTTTGTCAGGATATTTTACCACAGAAACAGGGAAAGTAGCTAAGGTTGAAAATTGGTACCAGGAGTGGGGTCAATGCTGTGATAAGCCTGACCATGTGGCTCTTAGGCTTTTAGAACTTGTTTAAGGGAGCAAAGTAAAAGATTTTGGACTCTGGGTTAGAAATCAGATCTCAATAGGAAATTCTAGTCAGATTTTAAAAGACAGGAACATGAGAGAAACACAGTGCAACTCTATCCATTGAGGTTTCAGAACAAAAATGGAATTCAGGGATGTTTGATAATTTGGTCAGGTGTCTGGAATCAATTTTCCTTGGGAACCTGAAGTTGGATTTAAAAGTAACAAGAATAATTTGTTTGGTGGGAGAAGTTTCTAGACAGAATAGCATTTGGGTTGGTGATGAGAAAGCAGCTGAAATTGCTGAAAGATCATCACCACTAAAGAGAAAACTTTTGTATTACACTAGTATAATATGAAATGTGCCTCCACTCTTGGAGGCGCTATTTGAGAAGATCCAAATGTATTTTAAAGGAAAACTTCAAAAATCTAGGGCAATACTATGGCAAGGTCAGTTTGGGAAGCACACAGAAGCCCTGCAGTTGTGGTCCTAACAGGCTACATCCTAAGCCAGTGGCAGAACTTGGCCACATGGAACTGGTTTTAGAGGAATTACAGACAGAAGATTGAAAGTATCACATTTCATGGCTCTAGATACCTATGAAGTCAAGCAGTATATGACAGGTTTGGTTGAAATGTCAGAACAGAGGCATTGTTGATTTTAGATATAGGGATGAAAAATAGCAAAATAGTTTTAGAAGTACTGTTAATTTATGATATTTAAATCAATAGGTTTAAAATTTATGATTATATCTAGATAAGATTCAAATGTACTGACGGATTATGGGTCATCTTAAATCATGTTGTTATAGATAATATCAGTGTCCCAAAATTATTTTTGGGTAAAGGCATCTCTGTATTAGTATAAGTATCTATTTCAATTTATTTATAGTTCAATATTTTAAGGATATTTTTGTGTTAAGGTTAATTAAAATTTCATTATGCAGTTGCATACTTTCCAAATAAACAAATCACATTTCTTAAAATTGTCCCAAATAGGAGACTCTGAAAACTACAATAATGATTTAGAAAAAAAATATATATAAATAAAATAGAGAGATATGTGTATATATATATGTGTGTATATGTATATATATACATATATATGTATATATGTATATATATACATATCTCCCTATTTTATTTATATATATATATATATATATATTTTATTTAATGCTTATCATGCTTTCTGAGTCATGAAATGAGCCTTTATGGTATTGAATCAACTGAATAATTTGCTTGATGATGGATTTCCCTGAGCCGCTGACTTACAATGTTTACGTGTTTCACCCTCAGCTGGACAGTATGGTATTGTAATGTTCCTTTGAGGTTTTTTGGGGTGGGGCTTAAGAAATTGTCAGCAATAGAATTGGAACAAAGATCATTTCTGTGTCTATGAATCAATACAAAACTCCATCATGAGAAAGAAGTGTCATGTTCTGTTCTGCAAGTTCTTATAAACTAAAAACAATTTGTTGAATAGTTTATAGAAGCACACAGGTGGTTTTTTTTTTCTGGTTTCCAGAAAAGGTGACAAGGTGTGTCACATGTGAAATAAACATATGTACTTGAATATACAGTGAGCAAAATTACATGGCTCTGTTTATCTTACATACAGAACAAAATTACTAAAGACCTTGTTTCAGGAACCGGAAGATGAGCTGTGAATAGTGACACTTTCTCCTATGTGGTACAACCGGAACAGTTAAGCTGGAGAAGACCACACATGGTTCCTGTCTAACAGCTAAATCCTTAGATCTTGGAGGTACTCAAACTCCTACTTATGTTATCATGGGTTCCCAGAAGAGTAGTGATATGAGGCACCAGAAATTAGAGCCATGAAAAGTGATGGCTTCTTCTCCATCCCAAGAGCACAACTGGCGTACCTGGTACAGGTTTTACCAGGCGCTGGTATAGCACTAGAATCTTGCTCAAGCCTCCTTTTGGTGGCCCATGTCTTGTATTCTGAGTTAAAAGTACTGAGAAATGACAAACAGGGAGGAGTGTAGAAGATAGGAACATCTTATGCCCACATACAATTTAGTCAGTCTCAACATTAATTCTAGAATCACTGAAACAGACAGATTTTTTTGGAAAGGCATTTGGTAGGTTGCTCAAGTCCCAGTCCTATCTTACACCCATCCATACAAGGGAAGTCTAACCCAGTTGGACTCTGTGGTTATTTTTAAAAAAGGACATTAAGTTGGGAGGAAAATGTGTTAAAGGGCAGGGGCAATCTGAGGGGCAGAGTAGGAGGTAGATGTCATCAAGACATATTGTATGTATGTATGAAAATTTTGAAGAATTAAAAAAATTAACTGTGTCAGTTACATAGCACTTCTGAACCACATTCTGTGTTCATGCTGAGGAAAACCAGAGCTGGCAGAGGGACGTCACACCAGTATCACATGATCTTCCTCAAGTCTTTACAGAGATTTTTTCCTGCTGTTTTGAGAGTCTATTGTGGCTATGTTATAGGGTGGTGCCCCCCAAAAATTTGAGAGTAATTTCAGAAGATGGATCAGTGATAGTGGTGAGTATTAGTAACATTGTTGACGTATTTTAAGACACCATCCCCCTCTTCTCCTTGTGGTTCAGGAGAGCAAATCCAGGGCCTTGCACTTCTGAAGCAAGTTTCGTGGTAGCTACATCTCTATCCCTCAAAAAATTCATTGAATAAAACGTGAGATGTGATATTGTGATGGAGGGTATTAAGAATAACATGAAATTAAACGGAAAGAAAAGGATGCTACCAACACCAACAGAAATGGAGATGATCTAAAAGAAATACCATTCTAGTTTTCTACTATTCATAACAAGACAGTAGAGTAAAATAATGCCACTATGCATGAATCTGCTTTCCCTCTCCCTCCCTCCCTCCCTCCCTCTCTCTCTCTCTCTCTATATATATATATGTGTGTGTGTGTGTGTGTGTGTGTGTGCGCGCACGCTATACATACATCTGTGTCCAGGTGTGCATGTGCTTTCACAGGTTTGGAGACCAGTGGAGGTTGTCAGGTATCACGCGTTATCTTGCTCTGTATTATGTCTTTGAGATATGCATCTCACCGAACACGAAGCTAGCTAGTGGTTAGCAAGCCCTAGCGACCAGCCTGCATTTCCCACACCCCCACCAGATTAGGTCTACAGGCACTTGCAGCCACGCTCAGCTTTCTTTTATGAGTGCTGGGGGATTTGAAATCAGGTACTTATGCTCGCAAGCATAAGTGTTTTTACCTTTCATCTCTCCAATTACTGAATTAGTCTTCTCGATCTATTCTATGTTAACCATTTTTAAAAAAACTTATTAAAACCTTGTTTTGTCATCATTACTTGATTTCTACCTTACAGAGAGAATGGAATCAGATCCGGTTTTATTTGGTTGTTGGCTTATTTTATTTTTGTTTTATTTTATTTTTATTTTCTTTATTTTATTTTCTTTCGTGTGTATGTGTGTGTGAAACAACTAAGATAAAAAGGATTAAATGTTTTAATACACTAAATTAAGGAGTTCAAAGAGTGAGTTCATAATTCTCTCAGATTTAATAATGAGCCTTAAGTCCATTACAGCAACACACTAAAGTATAATGACACCGTTTGTTTTAAATGTAACATGCACTAGGTACTGCATAAGGCGATTTGAATATTCTTATAAAATTCAGTGCAATGTCACAGAAAACTTCACAGAAATGGAAATTAAGTGCAGAGAATTCGAGTTGATTTTCAAGTTCATGTCCATATCAGATAGTATAACTGTAATGTAAGTGTAGACACTATCTCTTACAACATAGCTTAATAATAGACAGAAAACAACTAAGTCTAATGAATAGTCGATAGTCATTTCTCTTTTTAAAAATTACAGGTAACATTATGAAGTAATAGGCAGCATCTGTAACCCAGAAGATGCTGAACCAAGGGGTTCTTTTTTAAGGTAGGTTATAATCTTTTAGATATAAGGTCAAAGAGAAAGGACTCTCTGAGGTCAGAAAGGCCATTACATGGATGCATTCTGGCAGCATTTTTTCCTGTTGTCTAAAGGAATCTGGTGTCATCAGTACATAGACTTTATGAGTCTACAGAACTCTTGTAGTAAAAAACTATTATGCACTCCTTCAGATTTTCCTCTATTAAATAGTACACGAAGCATACAGTTTTATTCATCTGATGGGTTGTCACAGAATTTAGGCTCTACAATTTTTTAAAACCAAAGTGGGTGGCTTGTCATCAATGCTATCTTGTCCCACGGACATTTTCTACCCTTATTTTTGTGATTTCAAGTATCTCTCAGAGCTGGGGTCTGAGTGAAGTTCTGATATTTTCCTTATTAAATTTTCATTAGTACTTGAAATCATAAAAGTTAGACATATTAGTGGGTTGACATGATGTTTCAAAACATGCATGTAGTTTGCAATGTTTAAAGCAGGTTAAACATATTTATCTGTTCAAACCCTCACAGCCCTTATGTTTGGAAGAGGCCTCAATCCTTTCCTCCAATGTTCAGAAATGCATAGGATACTGCTGCTATTCACCACCCTCTTCTGTACAGTTGCTCAGTGGACACTGTTGCGCAACTTCTGAGCACAGCTGAGGGCCACTGCTTACTGCTTCACCTTCCCTGGCTCCTCACTCTCCCCAGACTTTGGTAACTGCCATTCTGCTTTCAACAGTCATGAAATAAACTTTAGAGTTTGCATATGAATCTAAAGCAAACAATACTTCCATATGGTCATTCTCTGTAATTCCAACCAATAGTGTATGATTGATCTCTTCCCTTCAAATCCTCACCAACATTTGCTATCTTCTGCCTTATGGGTCTTGCTCTGGTTTTAACTAGAGTAGGCATGGCATTATTGTCCAAGCTGTGTGAGGGGCTGACTTTCTTGTGTCCCCAAGCAGGAAGTACCTCCCTCCCAAGCTCTTTTGTCTGGATTGAGCAAGGGCTGACCTAAATAAAAGAGAAAAAGTCCTTTTCACCCTAATCTGTCATTTCATATTTCTCTTTGCATACAGTTTTGTTCATCTCTCACCTTGCTCCTTAGTTCATGTGAAGGCACTTTCAACCAAGAATAATTTTTCATATTAATATGTTTTATGAGAGGAGAACGCTAGAAAGTCATCTTCTATAATCTTGTGGCATCAACACTTTATACACTTCATGAAGATGCAAGGGATGGATGGAATTTTTATTTTCAGGAAAAATAATCAGAGTCCACAATGAACTGGAAGGTCTTTGGGATATAGCCACACAAGGTGGAGAGGACAAGAAGGCACACACAGCACACGCAGGAGAGAGATCAGAGATGCAAGATGGCAGAAACAGAGCAGCAATCAGACTGATCTGCTTCTAGGCTGCAGAAGGTTAGCTTATCAGGAGGGGTGGGCAATTTTCAGTATTAGTTGCTGAGAAACAGCTGCATGGTAAGACAAAGGACAAATGTAAAATTTCCTATGGATGTCTTCAGCTCTTAAAGTTTGGTAGTGACTTTAGAGGACATCATATAGGTCATGGCTCCATCGTGTCATTTTACATTTCAAGGTAGGTGGTGAGAGAAATGGTCCCTGGAAATGGAACTAGTGCATAATCATGGTAAAAATAATTTCTGTTTTCATGGGCTACAGAGCATCCACTGTTACCAGTGGAGAACAGGTGGTAAAAGAGAGAAAAATCTTTTGATTTGTATGATCTGAATGCTGTGTCCTTATGTCGAGAAACAAAGAGCAGTTTGCCTGAGCCATAGAGAATAAGAATAGCCATTTATTACCTTTGTGTAAGATTGAGAAGAAAGGAAAGTGACTTCAATATATGCTATTAAAATATGTATATAATGTATTTTTATGGGGAGGGGCAAATAAAGTAACCTTTAAACATAAACCAGCTAACCCAATGCTAGCGCTTGGAAATAAACATGGACTCAGAACTAAATATTATTTCCACTATGTACCTTATAAGAAGGAAAATAAGAAAAAATAGCCACCAGAGATTCATGAAGAGTGTACCAAAATAGCTACATTTTTTTAAAGGTGAGGGAATATTTGAAAAAAAAAATGGAATGCACTGGAAACAGTAGGCCCAGATGGTATGCACAATAGGCTACTAAAGAGAACCAGCTGTGATTTCGCCACACTCAGCTGCTTCAGTCAGTAATAAATCATGATCATCTGAATGGGAGGAACCAAGTCTAACTCACAGAGAACTAAAAATCACATCATCTATCAAAATGGAGAGGAAAAATGACAAAGAACTTTGTCAGAAAAATATATACAGAACAAAAAAAAAAAACCATTGTCAGCAAGCCCATGGGAAGCAAAGGTAATGTAAATCAATAAGTATTAGTATAAAAAGTAAAACTGCATGAGTTTTACCTTTTGGTTTTCCCCAAGTGAAATAAATCAGTTTATTTGTAACTATAAATTTAATCAGATTTGTAACCTACATGTTATGGCAAATCAACACAAGTCCCCACTGAGTGAGCTGGCAGAATTTACTTTAGCAGGGTTGGCATGCATCTTAGAAAGTACTTGACTACTACCTTAACACAGTCAGTATCTTATAAAAATGGGTCAAGAATTTTAACACCAACATCAATAGATTCACTGTTAATTTCTTGAAAATAAATTTAATATGAAATGTACTTTTTCTCTAGAAAGATTATATATATATATATAAATCTATATATATCTAATCTATATCTAATATAGATAAATCTACTTGATAATGTGGTACAATGAACATTGTTTTTCTTTCTTTAAACATATGAAGTTTGAAGGCTCACCACAATGAATTGTAACCTCTCCCCTTCTCTTTCCCACCATAACCTTACTGAACTATTTATGTTGGAGTGTAAACTATCATTCTAAATAAATGAATCTATTCACTTAGCTGTGAATACTAAGTTGTTGAAAACATATGTGTACCGTATGCAGGTGAATATACAAAGATCAGAGGACTTTCCATGTTCTTAGACACACACAAATGCACACACACGGGCACACTTGCACACACACATGTATAAGATGTGTGCACATAAACACATATGCACACAGGCAAACACATACATACATGCATGTGCATGTATGCACACACATTCAGACCTGCATACATGTGCATGCACACAGTTAATTGGTTATATACAAATTTGGAAAGGTCTAGATTAGTCAGAGACGACTGACCACACAGTCCGTGTGACTGCTCAGACAGGAGGACACACAACCTAGATGTGATACCTGCGGACAGCTGTTACTTCAGGAACTTTGTTAAGGCTGAAGGGAGTCAATGTGAAGACCACAACACAAAGGAATAACAGAAATGAGAAAGGAGGGTTAGCTCCATGTCTTTATGAGGAATTTTTAGTGACAACTTTCATACATGTGTAAGCAGTAATATTGAACCTTAGCATATTATTGTCTGGTGAAAGCTTTAGAATAAGCCACATTGGGAGAACTTGGCAAGAGGAAGATGCAAAGCAGTAGGAAGTTTTATGTACGTAGGCACCACATCTGGGGTACTTAGAGAACTGTATTAGAACCTACATACTCCACATAGGGGAGATTTAAAGAAAATCTGTTGAAATGTTAAATGGGTTGATAAATGAGAAGGAACTTATTTTAGCCAAGGACTATCAACAATCAATGCATTCATAAGCCAAATCATTCCCTTTCTCCAGTAATATTCTTTCCTTCTAACATATTCAAGCTTCTTGTGGGAGCAGTGAGTTGTTCTTACACTGGAGATTGTTGAGCGTTTCAAGTTCAGATTGCCTACAGTCACTCTAAACAGACTATCAAAACCATTATACCAGACTTGGTCCCTAATTGTGTACACTTGGTAACCTAGAACCAGCACTCAGATTAGTCACCATCCTGGTTAAATGGCTTAAATTCTCTATTCTTTCCATTTGGAACCGAAAGGCTCATAGTTACCAGAAAGCTGTCCCTCTGAGTGTTCTGAGGATTAACAAGGTAATATGATTTCTCTCAATTTTAGAAATGCTACTTTATTACAAAGTATTAATATCATGCAGAGCAAAGCTAAGAGTTTTCTTTATGAAATTTCTTTAAAAACATGACTATCCTTTGGACTGACTCAGCTCAGGAGTTATTATTGGAAATAACAGAATTCAAAGCATTCGAAGATATTTAAGTTTACTGTGGCTTTGGTTGAAGATTACTCAGATGAGCCCAAATAGCAGAGCCAATAAAAACTGTAACTAATATTATAAAAATTCTTAGTTCTTACCTCACCTTTGACAACAAGTAGAAAATGTACATTATGTCCAGCATATATAATTTTAAAATGACAAAATACACTTACTATTTTTATTATTCTACTTTTATGATTAACCATAGTTACACTTGAATGTCTCCCTAAAGATTTCCTGCAGGCTTATTCATGAGAGAATGCTGATTTGATTCTACATCATCATACTAAAGCAAACCTTGTGGCCATGTTTACACAATAACAGTCTATTTATGTGCTTGGTATAAGGTCTAAGAAAGAAGCCTGCATACTTTAATCAAAACACATTTTGCTAAAGACTGCGTGTGAGTGTAGGGACTTGTAAACTGTTTGCTGTTGGAGCATGCTCGCTCAGTATGAATGGCAGCTGACTGACCAGGGTAGGTGAGGTGGTTGTGGCCATTTCTTAAAATAAGATAACAAAATGTGCTGCATCAGTAGATTTTTCCTTTCATAAGAGATGTCCTGCTAATGCTTTGTCAATTACGTTTATGCAATACTCTGAGTCTTTTGTTGCCAGGCCAATCATTCTTCACCAGGTATAGATTTCGTCTCAAGAAGCTGCTTTCATTGCTTATCCATAAGAAGCATCTGCTAATGTCTCACCATGATTTTCTAATAATTCAGTTGTGCCGTCAGTTTCCACTTCATCAGTGCAAATCTGCGTGTGTTCTAGCCAACCATCATCAGTAACTTCAGCTGGACCTTCTAGATCAGTTGCAGTTTCTATACTACCAGCCCGCTTCAGCTTGCAGCTGTATGCTAAGGAAATGGATGCTTTCCTTAAACCTCACGGACTGACCTCCGTTAGCTTCCAAATATTTTCCCCACAGTGGCCTCGCCCACCTTGGTCTTCACAGTACTGAGGAGAAGGCTTTGCTTCAGAATAGGCTCTGTCTTACGGGAGTGCTGTTCTAGTTTTCTTCTCTCATAGCTATACGCATTTGCCATCTTACCAATAAGGCTGTTTCATTCTTTAATCACTAGGGAGCAGCACTTCTAATTTTCTTTTAGAACCCCTCCATTCTTTTGCTGATCCAAAAAAAAAATTTAAAAGTATTAGAACCTGGAGGAATCTCTATATGCATCAATGTACATGTGTTGACTATATTTCATTAGAGCGGACGCAATTAACAAGACAGTGGAACTTACAAATCATACCACTTATGATGCCAAACACTAGGTTAACACACAGAAACATGGGAATGAATCTGTTTAAAAACATAAAGCCTCCTACACAAGAGATTGTAAAATGATATTGAAGGATTTAATAATGACATAAGTAAGTGATGGGACCCTTTTTCTAGTCTGGAAAGGACAGTACTCGAGAACTGTTAATCAATTCTCTTTTATTTGATATAAAATTTAAATGAAATCACAATATTATAATATTAGAAGGATATTTTGGTGGAATATGTCAATCTGATTCTAAAATATGTGTGGAAAATTCCACGAAAAATTTGGATCACCTTCAAGTACAATACTGAAGCAATATGGCACCTATATAGGTATCAAATGATAGAACAAGAAAATAAAGTATAAAATAATGAAATAGACTTAGACATATACAACTTTATACAACATATACAACAATATTTTTACTCAATTAGTATATAAATATTTAAAAAACGAATGCTATCACCACCACCAAATACAGAAATGGAAAAGGGACTCGAACAACAAACTTCAAATGCAAACACACCCATTTTACAGCCATTTTATAAAAATGTTGCAATGTTGAAATTTTAAATTTCAAATTTCAAGTTCGAAATTTTAAAACTATGATCAAACAGCATTTAGATAAAAACTGGGAAATCTGGAAAACCATACTGCAGACAAGAAAGTAAAACACCTGGAATTTTTATTGGTGGGAATCAAAATGGTCTAACACTGGAAAACCCTTCACAGTCAGTGCATATTTACATACATATTTATATACATATTTTCATACCTATGAACTAGCCAGTCTGTTTCTAGGCACTGTCATCCCAGCAAGTCTATAAATGATTTAATAGTGTGTGTAAGTCTATGTCATAGTAACATTGTTTGTGTCCTTATGCTCCATCCCTTCACCTTCAGTAAGTTTCTAAATTAATTACACAATATGTGTGAGTCTGTGAGCTTTCAGAGCAGCAATATGAGAGAGCTAAATCTGAAAACAAGATAGCAGCAGAAAATAGAAAAGGCATAAATTTGGTGCTTTTACATATAGGCTGCTGAGATATTTGTTTGCATAGTGCTTTTCTCTAGAGTGTTGAAATTCTTTCAACACTGAGAATGGTAGCTGCATGCATGAGGTCTAGCACCTCATCATATCATATTAAACACTCTAGCAGGAATTAAGGCAGGTGTTCAGTAAGTATTAGCTAAATAAACCAGTGAGCCCATCACATCTGGTGCCAGAGGTTATTTCCCTGAAATGCATTGGCAATAATGAGACAGGGAGATCACGAAGACAGCAAGGCAATTCTGGAAACATTGGCTTTCCGACATTCTTTTCTTCCCATCTAAACTGAGACACTTAGTGTCCTTTCTAGTGATGTGTGTCCAAGAAGATCATTTTTACTTTGAGCTACTTAGAATTGAACTTTTCTTTTATATTACAATAATCATGACTAATAATTTTGATGTTGGCCAAACAAGGCACTTAAGAGAAGAACATTTATGTGGTTAGAAGAAATACATTTCTGTATTTACTGATTGGTCACTTTTGCCCATTAATCTTCTGTGTTCTGAGAACACAGAGGTATCTGAAATGGATAAATAACTAGTGAAACTCCACTGTGTAAATGACTCACAATTTCTTCTTCAGTTCAGAGGCATATAGGTTGTTTCGAGTTTCTGGCCATTATGAATAAAGCTGCCATGAACATAGTTGAGCAAGTGTCCTTCTGGTAGGATGGAGCATCTTTTGGGTATATGCCCAGGAGTGGTATAGCTGGGTCTTGAGGTAGGTCGATTTCCAGTTTCCTAAGAAATCTCTATGTTGATTTCCATAGTCGCTGTACAAGTTTGCACTCCCACCAGCAATGAAGGAGTGTTCCTCTTGCTCCACATCCTCGCCATCATAAGCTGTCCTTTGTGTTATCGATCTTGGTCGTTCTGACAGGTATAAGACGGAATCTCAAAGCAGTTTTGATTTGCAGTTCCCTGATGGCTAAGGGTGCCATACAGTTCTTTAGATGTTTCTCAGCCATTTGAAATTTCCCTTTTGAGAATTCATTGTTTAGATCTGCACCCCATTTTTAAAATCGGATTATTTGTTTTTTTGATGCCTAGTTCCTTGAGTTCTTTATATATTTTGGATATAGGCCCTCTATTGGAAGTGGAGTTGGTGAAGAATTTTCCCCATTCTGTAGGCTGCTGATTTGTCCTATTGACAGTGTCCTTTGCCTTACAGAAGCTTTTCAGTTTCATGAGGTCCCATTTATTAATCATTGATCTTAGTACCTGAGCTATTGGTGTTCTGTTCAGGAAGTTGTCTCCTGTGCCAATGCATTCAAGACTCTTCCACACTTTGTTTTCTCTCTTGTTCAGAGCGTCTGGTTTTATGTGGAGGTCTTTAATTCACTTGGACTTGAATTTTACGCATGGTGATAAATATGGATCAATTTGCATTTGCTACTTGAAGACATCTAGTTAAGCTGGCACCATTTGTTAAAGATGCTTTCTGTGTTCCATTGTATATTTCTGGCCTCTTTATTGAAAATCAGGTGTCCATAAGTGTTTGGGTTCATGCTGGATTTTTGATTTGTTTCTATTGATCAACATGTCTGCTTTTATGTCAAAACCATGCAGTTTTTATTACTATAGCTCTGTAGCACAGCTTGAGATCAGGAATAGTGATACCTCCAGAAGTTCTCTTATTTTTCAGGATTAATCTTGGTATCCTGTGTTTTGTTTGTTTGTCTATTTGTTTTTCCATATGAAGTTGAGTATTGTTCTTTCAAGGCCTGTAAAGAATTGTGTTGGGATTTTGATAGGGATTGCATGGAACCTGTAGATTGCTTTTGGTAAGATGGCCATTTTTACTATGCTGATTTTACCAATCCAGGAGCATGAAGATCTTTCCATCGTTTGAGATCTTCTTCAGTCTCTCTTCAATGACTTGAAGTTTGTGTCATCCAAATCTTTCTCACTTACTTGGTTAGAGTCACCCCAAGATATTTTATACTACTTGTGGCTGTTGTGAGGGGATGTGTTTCTCATATTTCTTTCTCAGTCCATTTGTCTTTTGTATATAGGAAGCCTACTGATTTTTTTTGAGTTGATCTTGATGCTAGTCACTTCACTGAAGTTGTTTATCAGCTGTAGGAGTTCCCTGGTAGAATTTTTAAGGACACTTATGTATACTATCAGACTATCTGCAAATAAGTACTTTGACTTCTTCCTTTCCAATTGGTATGTCTTTGATTTCCTTTAGTTGTCTTATTGCTCTAGTTAGGACTTCAAGTACTATATGAGGAGAAGGGACAACCTTGTCTTGTTCCTGATTTTAATGGAATTGCTTTTGAGTTTCTTTCCATTTAATTTAGTGGTGGGTATGGGCTTGCTGTAAATTGTCTTTATTATGTTTAGGTATGTCCTTATTGTCCCTAATCTCTCTAAGACTTTTATCATGAAGGGGTGTTGGATTTTGTCAAAGGCTATTTCAGCATCAATTGAGATAATCATGTTTTTTTTTTCTTCCAGTTTGTTTATATAGTGGATTAATTACATTGACTGATTTTCATATGTTGAACCATCCCTGCATCTCTGGGATTAAGCCTAATTGATCTTGGTGGATGATCTTCTTGCTGTGTTCT
This sequence comes from Cricetomys ansorgei, assembly GCA_026225945.1. NCBI lineage: Eukaryota > Metazoa > Chordata > Mammalia > Rodentia > Nesomyidae > Cricetomys > Cricetomys ansorgei. Next base: position 2,107,549 of record JAMJFZ010001232.1, on the reverse strand, counting down.
TGGATTCAGTTTGCAAGTATTTTGTTGAGTAGATTTGCATCAATATTCATGAGGGAAATTGGTCTGCAATTCTCTTTGTTGAATCTTTGGGTATCAGAGTGATTCTGCCCTCATAAAATGAGTTTGGCAGTGTTCCTTCTGTTTCTATTTTGTAGAATACTTTGAGGAGTGTTAGTGTTAACTATCAGATCACTTTTATCCAACTATTCCTCTTTACTCTCCTCCATCTTCTTCTGAATTTATCTCCCTTCCCTCCCAAAGGACCCTCTCTTCCATTTCCCTGATCAGATGGGGTTGTTGTTCTCATTGGTTTTGTTTCGTTTTGTTTTCAGATGAGACTATCACTATATCCCATAAGCTAGTCTCAAATTTCAGAGTTTAAAGAATCTCTTGCTTCAGTATCCCAAGTCTGGGAATTCAAGGACATACTTCCTTACCTGTCTCTTTTCAATTTTCCTGGGAATAAAGTGTGTAACAGAGTTGCAAGGCATGACAGTATAAATATCTAGAATGGCAGTTTTCAAGTTGTGGGTCACAATCCTTTGCAGGGTTGAACAACCCTTTAACAGGGGTCTCCTAAGACCATCTGCCTATCAGATATTTACATTACAATTCATAGCAGTAGCAAAATCACAGTTATGAAGTAGTTACAAAAACAATTTTATGGTTGGGGATCACCACAACATGAGGAACTGGATTAAACAGTCCCAGCATTAGGAAGGTTGAGAACCACTGACCTAGAAGAAAGTAAAGAAGAAAAATGCATGTGTCTTTGCAGAACTATTTCTTAGATGACATCAGAATTATAATCAAGGGAAAACTGATTAATTGGACTTTGTCAATATTAAAAATATCTACATGACAAAAGTTCCAGCCACTAAAACAAAAGGGAAGGCCACATGCTAGGAAAAAATGCCTTAAGACCCATCACTAAAAGGACTTCCATCTTAAATATCCTTAAATAACAAAAAAAAAAAAATCCTCAAAGCATAATACACTGCCTTAGAAATGAACACACTGATATTTTTCTGAAGATATGTGATAAAAATAAGCCACAAAAGTTGGTCAGTGGTATTAGTCACCGTGACAATGTGATTTAATGTCACAATTAGCGCTATGACATATCTATTAGGATGGCTTCCGAACACACAGGGCCATAATGTCCAGGGTTGAAGACATACAGCTACAGGGTTTCGGGTGCTACTGTCAGAAACAGGAAGTGATGTCATCACGCTGGGCTCCTCTCTGTCCCGTTTCCCCTACCAGAGCACGTGTGTCCTTATATTCCCTTTGCTCTCGTTTGCCCTCCTTCTACCGTCTTCTGCATTTATCTTCCCTCCTCCCTAAAATCCCCTCGTTTTTATCATTTCCATGATCAGATTACTCATAGCCTGCTCTTCCCCTCTCTCTATTGCTCCCCAACTCTGCTATCCTAGCAACAGTCTCCTTTTACATGTGCCATGCTGTTTGTTGCTGTGATTCACAGACATCACAGATTCTATAGGCTCTGTACTCACAACTGAAGATGGGATTTAGGAGCCTCCATTGAGAAAGAGCACGTGATGTATGTCTTTCTGGCTCTGGGTTACAATACTCAGTATGATCTTTTTTAGCTTCATCCACTTACCTGCGAAGTGCGTGATTCTATTTTTCTTTATAACTGAATAGCGTCCCTTAGTGTATGCGTACTGCATTTTCATCATCAGTTTATCAGTTGTAGGATAGTAAGGTTGTTTCCATTTTCCAAGCTATTGTGAGCAGAACGTCAATGAGTACGGCTGAGTAAATATCTGTGGAGTAGGGTGTTGAGTCTTCTGATTCAGATGCCAAGGTAGTTTAGCTGGGTCATATTGGAGATTTATTTTTAGCTTTTAGAGAATTCTCCACATTGATTTCCATTCACTTTTTAATTGCTTGCTTTTTTTTTCTTGCAAAATGTATAGAGATTATGTCTTTCAAACAAAAGACTGGTTTCCATTATAGTAAATTTTGCAGAGTTGAGCATTTCCTCTTAAGATACTGCTGCTGTTTCCTCTGCCTTGACATTCAACATGAAAGTGTAGTGAGCAGAGCGTAGAAAGGAAAATACTTCAGAACTTAAAAGTTATACATCTGAAATGCAACAAATCTATAGAACTATCATGCCCCCAATCTCTCCCTTTTACTCTTTTTCTCCTCCAGAAGCGTTGCTTAACTTTCAGTATTGTGCTGGTCAAATTGAATTTGCCTTCTCTGTTCTAAATTTGTGGTATTTCTTTCTTGACACTCTCTTATCTCCTACGCAGGCTCAAATTAATATCAGTGGAAATACAATGCTGATTTGCTATTGCCTAAGCTCAGTTAGTTGATTTTCATTAATTCTCTCTTACAGCACATGCGTATACCTAATCATTCTCAATAACAAGGAACGTTTTTATATTTTTCTTCATTCACTCTTCATAGTGTCACAGCTGTTTTTCAGTTCTTTCTCATGTTCTGTACAATGTCTTCAACTTCTGATATGTTATAATGATACTAAGAAATAATTGGCAGTTAGTTCATAGAATCTATTCTTATTTGAAGAATGAAATATAGCAACCCCTTGAGTCGTCATAGTCTGTCATTCAACAAATACTTGGTGCTTTTGATAGGCGTGTGCTTTCTGGTCATAGATGAGCAGAAATAGAATAAGACTGAGCTGGTTTAAATAAGAATGCCCCTATAGTTTCATACAGTGTGGCCTTGTTGGAGGACGTGCCACCTTCTTGGAGTAAGTGTGTCACTGGGTGTGGGATTTGAGATTTCAAAAGTGCACGCCAGGCTTAGGTTCTCTCTCTGCATCAGTTCCTGTTCCAGTGCCTACCTGCATGCTGCCACACCCCTCGCCATGATGATAATGGACTAAACCTCTGAAATTGTAAGCAAGACCCAATCAAATGCTTTCTTTCATATGCAATGCTGGTCATGGTGTCTCTCTATAGCAGTAGACAAGTGACAAACACACACACACACACACACACACACACACACATCATGTCAATAAGGAAATGTGAATAAATAAAGAAGAAGTTCTTCACATGAAAGTTATCATTCTATAATCTGAAGATTGTAACAAAAGTCATCTGGTGAAACTGTATCCTATGTAGCTTGTAAAATGACTCTAGGAGAAATTCTGTGTCTTTCAAATTGTCTTGCAGTTGAATTTGCAGTATGAAATAATCAGATATTTAAAGAATTCTCAAGCATATGTGATTTTCTAGGAGGGTACCATCCTAGAACCCTCCCCCAGAATACAGCAAAATCTCAGAGAAAATGCTAATTCCAAAGATGAGGTGGGCAAAAAAAAAAAAAAGAATTAATTTATTATTTACAGTGTATTAGTTAGAAAATTAAAGACTAAATTGCTATCTCCAACATTCTTATCACCTTGATTTACCAAAATAATTTTATTATCCCTAATCTACCCATGCATGTTCAATGTCCCTACTGTATGTGTACCTCTCTCCATATATGTACACATACACACATATGTGTGTTTACATTTAATGTGTAATGTCCCCTGTGTATATATATATATATATATGTATGTATGTGTGTGTATATATACATATATATGTATATATATGTGTGTATGTATGTGTGTGTGTGTGTATATATATATACATATATATGTATATATATGTGTATGTATGTGTGTGTGTATATATATATACATATACATGTATATATGTGTATGTATGTGTGTGTGTATATATATACATATATATGTATATAGATATATATGTGTGTATGCGCGCGCGTGTGTGTATGTGTATATATATATATATATATATATATATATATGTATATATATATATATATCCATAGGAAGCATAAGAGGGACATTAAACACACTTGGTTTTATGACACAACTTTAAGAGGCCTGATAATATAAAGCAAATAAGTCAAGTTCAAAGGACTGAGAAACCAGACAAGAAGATTCAGAGTGGAAAACAGATAAAATTAAAATGTATTACTCATAAATTAGGTTCTGTTAGATTCCGTAACACTGTGTGAGTGCCTACTAATAAAAATGACAAAACAAACAGATAAGTGAGAGTCAAAAGAAATATACTTCCTGCAAGAAAACAATCATTTAATAAACGAAGTAGTCATTTCCAAAATTAGAAATTTATGGTTTTGTAACTTCCATCATAATTCCTGGCTTAGGCAAAAACGATCACTAAAAGCTAACAATAAAGACACTGCCAGTGAGAACTTGAATATTTACATAGTCTCAAATATCTCACCAAAAAAATACACAATTAACCATAAAAAAGAAGATCTTTAGAGGAATATTTAAATGTTAACCAAAGCTAGCATGACAACAATGAGATGAATTAAATTGCCTGTTGCCTGACATAATATACTGGGAAGATGTACCATGTATTCATGTACCATTCCAGTTAAAAGTGCATGTGCCGTATCTGGCAGGGGAAATTTCTTGGTGGGTGAGAGAACTTGCTGTGTAAGCATAAAGACATGAGATTTGTTCTCCAGAACCTACCTAAAATGTTGGATAAGAAGGCTGAATAGATGATTGTGGAGTTAGGAGCACTGACCACATTTGGATAAAACCTGGGTTTGTTTCCAGAAGCTAACTACCACCTGTAATTCCAGTTCCAGAAGATTGAAGCCCTCTCTGACCCCCAAGGAACATGTATGCAGTGCACAGACATACCATACATGCAGACAAAATATATATACACATAAAATAAAAATAATAAGGAAAAAATTTTAATTTGGGTTCCCACCCAAGCAGTGTCAGATATAGGTTCCATCTCAAGGAATGGGCCTTAAATCCAATCAGATAGTGGATGGTTACTCCAACAACGTTTGTGCCACTACTGCACCATTGTATCTTACAGACATGCCCATATGTTCCTGAAGCCCAGCACTGGGAAAAGAGGGTAGAGACAAGAGGATTGCTGACTTACTGACCTACCGACTCAGCTGGAAAAGCTGTAAGTTCTAGTTTCAGTGAGAGACCTCATCTCACAACTCAGGTGGAGAGAACTGTAGAGGGAAGAAGAGCTAGAGAATGGATTTGCTGAGTCAAACTAGGAGCAACATCAAAGAATCTCTAATGGACACTCTCCAAGAAGATTCCTGTATTCTTTAACATTTCAGCATCATAAAGGAGAAAAACTAAAAAATAATTCCACATTGAATGAAACAAAAAGCCCAACTGACTAAATACGTTGGATGTTCTTATAATGGACTGCTTGTAAACAGGATAAATTATGCTGTAAAAACAATACTGGTAAAGTTGACATAACTGAGCTCCCAAGTTAAGCAGCCATATGGTTACATCCATAGTCTAGTTTCCTAGAGATTTATGAAAGAGAATCTTGTTTGAAATTCTTGAAAATTCCTTAGAAGAGTATCTGCTCCCTGCTTCCTAGCTTTTTGTACATGCTGCCCCTCTTTGAGGAGGGTCATGATGACTGTAATTTCTCTTTTCATCTTCTCATACTTTGTGATCTAACTTTATTTCTTTGTTGGTCTTGACAACTTTGTTTCGTATCCACATATCCCTGTAATCTAAAAGGATCGCTTCTCCTTTTATGATTATGTAATGGTTGCTGAAAGAGAAGTCTTCTTACTGTTTTGTCTATAGATGACTCAGGGATCAATTGTAATTGTGTTTAGTCACTCGCATTCTTTATGGAGCTATTATTTGTAAAAGCATACTAAATTAGTATAATACTGATTTTGTGTTTTTGGTAGTTTGAGTGATGAAGGAATGAAAGAAAGTCTTTATATTTGTAAATAGGTATATTGGTATAGTCTATTTATTTCACTTTACTTACTCATTACCATAAATCAGTGAGAGGAAAAACAATTATCTTCATTTAAGAGCAAATTGTGATTTAGAAAGAGTGAGCAGCTTTCCTAAGGCCATGCAGGTAGGAAGCTGGGAAGCTGTGATTTAAGGAAAGCTTCATGCTGCAAGTATGAAGACTTACTTTCAGACTTGCTCATTATAAAGGACAATTTCTAGCTCTCAACTTGGGCAACGTGGTAGACAATAGTAAGTAGGGACATGATCTACTACCACACTCGTACAAGCACATCACACATTTTCTCTTAGAAAGCATGTTGCCATAGGAAGCAAGTACATGCAGGAGCAGAAACTGATTATCAACTTCTTCAGAGTCTCTGTATTTCTAGGTTATATGTGGTTCATGGTACAAACTTGTGTGTGTATATGTGTGTGTGTGTGTGTGTGTGTGTGTGTGTGTGTGTGCATGCACGTGCATCTGCATAAGCGTTTGTGTTTCCTTTCTTTATTGTACTCTTCTAGAGCTTGGTTTTTCCAATAAAAAGCACTTAATGTTATAATATCTTTGTAAAGTAGACAATACAGATATTGTAATGCTTACTTTCCTTGGGAAGAAATTGGAGTCAGATTTAGGGTGTGTAGAAAGTACCCAGCATTGGAGAAGTGGATTTTTCTCAGTCCTGACTTTAAGTCATTTTCTAAATAATAATTGAATTTGTTCTTTTAATCATCACTCTTTGACACTGCCACACAATTTGCTTAAACCTTAATTTCAGTCCTTACCATGCATCCCGCACTGTAAACTTCTTTCTAATAGCAACAAAGATGCAGTTCACTTCGTTTTATTCCTCATTGTCTTTGGAACAAAGTTTGACACACAGTGGGTGATCAATAAATCTCTAATAACACATCAGATGTAGCAAGTATAAAGTGGTGATGTTGTAGTTTTACATTAAGCTTCTTTACAAACTCAATTGCAGGAAAACGTCTTGCTTAAATTTTGTAAGAAATGTACCAAATGACGGTGGGAACAAGGAATTTTCTAAATTCATGATGCACCCAGGAAGTTAAGATGGCAGGTGCCTCCCTGGCATGGGTCTGCTTTTAAACCATGACAAATGTAATTAGCAGTTGAGGTTTCAACTTCAACAGACAAGGGGTTGAGTATAATTATGCAGCTGTATGAAGAAGTAAATAATCATAGGTGAGGAAAGGAAGCAGTGTATGCTGAGCTTCAGTCTCGGATATCTTTCCATCTTTAATGACGCTAACGAGATTGAAAGAGATTGAAAGTCGTAATGTAACCAGAGTGAGCTCAAGTCACACAGCAACTGACAGAGGCTGTCTTTATTTTACTATGAATGGCTTTTGACCTAGGAAATAATTACCTTCCACTGTGTTATCCTGTTAGCAGAAAGTACAAGACCATGTTTGTGCAAATATGGAGATTTAAAAAAAAAAACTAATGCATTGCTCTGGAGCATGATCTTCCTTTAGCAGCTCCTATGAAGGAAATACGGGCATGTCCCAGCAATACCGCCCCACCCCTTTTCTGTCAATGTTAAATTTTATGTTCTCTTATGTTGTAACTGGTAGAGAATTTACTATCTTGCAGGCTATTAAATCATTTTCAAAGCCACAGAAGATAACATAAATGCAGGGTGTAAAATATGAAAGAGGAAAACTTATGAATAAAAGTTATAGTAGATATGAAGTCCTTTCATAAATAAATACTTTGATAGCTGGGTATTTTACAAGCTGAAGAAAATTTAGCTGATACCAATGACAAGGAATTTATTAGTATGTTCACAAACATCACAAATTACAAACTGCTGCCTTATTGTTTTGTCAAAATTAATATTTTTTTCTCTTTCATATTTTCAGAAAGGCTAGTGGCACATAACCAAATTCTGTATTAGGTCTTAGGAGTGGACTCTAGCCCTAGGCCTCTTTAGGAATGTAATATTTCTAGGCTTTCGTTCTTGTGACTTTAGTTTTCTGGGTATTGAAAACATTTGCTTGGCCTTTACTTTGTGATCCATCTACACAAATACCCCTCCACTGCCATTAAAAGGCTCTAATCAGGCCAATATCATCATGTTGATGAATCCTGGCTCCTGTCTTAGAGCTGTCTACACAGGACCAAAATGATATCAGTGTACAGAAGGAGCTCTTTTGAACAAATGTCTGTATTTGTAAGTAAAGTTTTATTGAAATCACCATGTCAATTCCTACTGTTAGTGGCTATTTTGTGTTACACTGACACAGCTGAGCATTGTGACAGTCTTTTGAGGTAGCATCAACTACCACAAGTCTAACATCTCAATCCTTTCAATCTAAGAAAATTTTGTTCACATTCAAATAAGATGTTCTATTTTTATCTTACTGTTTATCATTCACCAGATTTTGGAAAAGACTAGACTACTGGACTTTCTTATGGTTAATTGGGATAGAAGACTTAGTTTTGGCTTGCAGGTTATACATAAATGTGATATGAAGTATATTGCATTTTTTTATATTTTATATTTACCCTAAAAATATCTCACATTATAGTAGTAAGCGTCTGTGGTAGCTCAGGATAGAAGACATGGAGGCATTCTCATATGTGGAAACCCTGCTAGGCCTCAGCAGAGAGAACCACCATCATGGCAAATGCCATGCTCAGAGTAGAACTCTGAGCATCTGAGCTCAGGTGTTTTACTGACACAGAATTCCTCAGGTGTGGATCATAAGCAATCAAACGTCCCCCACAGAAACCCAACCCCTGCAGACATTACAAAACACCAAAACCTACGCATCTCTTTTCCTAACAGTGCACAAAAACAATTATTTTAAACATAACTAAAAATAAACTTCTACAACATCACATCCTTTGCCACTGTCTTCTTCCTCTGCTCCTACCTAGATCAGTTCCTAGAATAGACGGTTTATAACTTAGATTGGGTTTAATAAAAATGAGAAAAGGGTATCATTTACTATGAGCCAAGAATATATAGATGATATTACTACAATGTTGCCTAACCTACCCCTCCTAATACATACATGCAATCTCTTCCTGAAATGGATGCACTGTTGTTGGAACACCTTAGAATGCCACATTTAGGATTTACCCTGAACGACAGACAGGGAACCATCCATGGGAACTGGGGTATCTGGTGGATGAGTCATTGTGGAAAACAGAGAGTTAATCAAACGTGTACAATTCTGGGTATGAGCATGAGGCATATATAAAGGACTTTAAAATCATCTTGACAAGGCTAGCCTTGAATGAAATTATTTCTCAGCTTGTAACAAAAGGGTCTCAGATACTAGTATGTGAACTTGAATAGAAAGTGGGAACTTAATGGAAGCCTCCTATTGCTCTGAGGACCAAAGACTAATCTTTGTTGAAGGAACGTCAGTGCACTCATAAATACGTCTGAAAAGACAGAAAAGGAGGATTAAACTGTCATTATCATTGAATATCATTAGAAAATGCCCTGTATAGGAAGAACATTTTCAGGCCAGATATTACAAAAAGAAGTCCACACAATATAAAATGTGTATAACAATTATCATGGGCATCATTAGTTAAAGAGAGTCTTTATGGGCCGGGTAGAACAGGTTAGCTAACTAAGACTGATTACTCTGAAGGGACCGTTCCTATACACAGAGCTCAGTGGTTCTGGAGAATTATATTCATTTCATCCTTTCTTTACTTATTTATTCAGAGAATGACTGGCTTGAGTATTCTGTCTCTAACTGGACAGAACAGAAAGTAAGATGAAAACTGATGTATGCCACGATTATCCTGGGATAATACATATGGAAAGCATTCTTTGCCAGACCCCACGAATGTGAATATGTGTAATTTGATTGATATAGAGTGTATTTAAGGATATATCTAGGACAACAATACGGATTTGCTACTTGGTACTTCAGTTAGTTTGAAATAATTAAAAGTATATCAAAGTGCAGAAACTTTGCTGTGGGTGATTGGCAGGGTGAAGGTTATTTACAAACGTGATTTTAAATATCCAGGAAAGTTTCACTCCCCATTTAAATACTCCATGGAAGAAAGAACCTATCTGTAAATTATAGATGAAACCAAATTGGAAACTTCCTTAACCTTTTGCCCAGTGGGATGAAAATAATGCCCCAGAGAAGCAAGTCATAAACAGCCAATATTCTTGGGAAAGAATACCCTCACTGTGAAGAGCTTGCTGTGTTCTCATTAGCCTTAGGTAAATGAGCCCTCTACCCTGAAACGATCTCTTGTATTTTAATAAAATTCCATCATATTCCAGACTTGTAGTGGAAAACACAATTCATTAACGTAAAGGAATTGTTACTCTTTAAAGCAGGTCATTTTGTCCTTTGCCAAAGAGACATTGGAGAGGAAATGAATCTGTCTGGTAGGGGAGCTTTTTAATCTTATCAGTAGAACTACCTGATCTATTTCATCTCACTTCAACTCTCTAGGCTTAAGTGCCCTCAGACTGGAGGAGCCAGAAATTCCAACTCAAAGCCTATTGGCTAATGATTCAACTCAATGATGGTCTTTTTTTGATCTTGTACCTGAGCAGAACAATCAAAATATTGCCCTCTCATGAGAGTCCCACAGCTGGTTCTTCAAGACTAGTGCAAAGATCCATATCCCTGCCCTCAATATATTACACCACCATCTGCTTCTTGCAATGTATTCTTGCTATTCTAAACATAGGCCCAGACATCCTGTCATGAGTTTTCCTTGGAGGATTCAACCTGAAATTCAGCAGTTTCTTCGGCACTTTGTTGTTCTTCCTCTGACACCAAGTGACCTTCCATTTTGGTTTAGTAGAAGAACCAAATGGAAGGTCACTTGGTGTCAGAGGAAGGGCAACATACTGCCTTACCCTTCCACAGCTGCCAATACAATGTCTTTGTGGTTTCCAGGTGATAATTTTGCAGCTTGAAGGCCGGTTGCTTAGTAATATCCAGTTTCACTTTCAGCATTTATAACATGAGCAAATTGAAAAAAAAAAGAAAGAAAAGACTCCTAAAACTCATAATTTCTTCCAAGTACACACAGAAAGCAAAATGTTGCCATTGATAGAATGATTTCACTCAGAGTTCAATAACATCACATTTCAGTTCAGTCATACATTTACAATACTCAAAACCATAAATACGTTATTTTTCCATGGATGAACAACAAAGCATAAATTTAGCTGCATAGCAAACCTACTTTTCCATGACGTCTAGGCATAACTTCTGGACCATTCACTCAGGGATTCACCAGACTGTAATCCACACATAGGCTGGGTTTGCACTATCTACTATCTATTATTTGACTCCTGAGTCCTTCAGCTGACGTTGCTGGTTGCTCATACGGTTCGGTTCCTTGTAGTAATAGATCTGGAGCTTTCAGCCTTAACAGCTTCCCAAGTGTCCCTTGCTACATAGCTTTATCACCATTTGCTTGTCCAATGGAGTAGGAAAGCAACTTTCTTACTTCCCTCATTCCTAACTTACAAATCCTGTTTGAAGGGCTCTCCTGACTAATGAGGTAGAGTCAACTGTGCAACCCTTTGAGCAACAAAATCAATTGATCAAGACCTTGACAGAACTGCAAAATCCTTTCACCCTTGTTTCATAATACAGCATCAGATGACGTAACAGGGAGATGTGCCATTGTATCTTTGGATCATTTCACCTTCTTCCTTCAAAACTCACAAGGGTTTCCAGTTCATTTGCAGTAAAACTCAACGTGGTCCAGAAGGTTCAGCATTCTCTAGCTTTTGCCTCTCAAACTCAGTCTCACACATCATGTGGTTTGACTCTAATGTCAGGAACACACTGACTCGTTGCAGAAATGACTTTATACCTTTGCGTTTTTCTGGTCTTCTCTGGGGTTTTCATAGGGCTGGTGCCATCTGTTGTCGAGGCCTTGACAAGAATGTTAACTCACAGTTATCATTTTGTTTTCATAGTGTATCTATGTTTGTGAGACTGTGCTTTCTGGTTTTTATGTTTTACCTCTTCACAATATAATGTTGTCTCTTCAGTCACGCATCTTATTGTATCTCCAGGAAATCTCAACAAAGCTTCCCTTGCACAGATAAACCTCCTCCTTTCCCCCTCCTCTTCCTCCTCTTCTTCTTTCTTCTCTTTCTTTTGGGTTTCACTGTGTTTATTCACTGTGTAGTCTCACTAAGATCCAGATTTAGAATATACCCATAAACACTTCATTTTAATAAATGGACAAATTGACATTCAATAAATATTTCTTAAATGAATGAATGAACGAGTAAAGCATGAATCTTTTATCCATGTCATTGGTCATGAGTCTGGCTCTTTTAGGGAATGTTCTCGCTAGTGCAAAGACTCAAATATCGTTTTTCATGATATTCTTAGTTTTCACGTCCTGTTCTCTTGGGTTCCCTCTTATTGCATTCTATTTCTTCTTCTGTAATTAAAAAGAGCCATACACATAGCCATATATCATTTTTGTTTAACTCTTTGCTTACTGTAGATACATAAAGCAATTTGTATATTTCATATTCATAAAGACAATTCCTAAGACATGCTTCCTCCCACTCAGGTTAATTTGAATAGCGAGACAAAGGCTGTCTTCTAGAGGATGGATTTCTCCACCTGCCCTTCTCTGTCTGGTAGCAAGTGCTCTGAAAATGCCGCTCAGAGTGCTCCTTGGTGTCCTCCAGGTGCATTTTGCACACTATATGATAGGACATAGAAGAATTAGCAAGTTCAACTCAGATATGATTCGTAGCACATCAAGTCAAGAGTTGAATCACAGGACTGGGAGCCACACGCAACAGCAAACCAATTTTTATTGACCCAACCAGGTTTTGGTAACATCCATCAAGCAGTGTGAGGACAGCTACCTGATATTTTCTGGCTGCAGCAAGAATTCCACTGACAATTTGAGACACTCTCCTCATCTGTCTCCATGTTTTCTGTCCTTTTCCCACCATCAAAACTCATTTATGATCAGATTTTTGACTCAGGAGCAGCAGTCTCTTAAAAAAAATATGTTAGGGAAAGAAAGGGCTTCACGTTACCAAGTCCTCTTTTTCTTAGACTGTTGGGCATGATGATTCCAAAGGTCTGTATTCTTCAGATAGATCGCATCTTCCTTTAGCTATCGAAGATTTAAATATCCTTTCAAAAGAAAATGTAGATGAACAAGGCCAAAAATCATACTTGAGACGTTTCGAGCAGTATTTTTAAGGGAACTAATTTAGAATTGGGAGTCCACTCAGATCCATGTGAACCTGTCTTGAATTGTAAAAAGTCATCACTTGGTCTTATTCAAATATGCTCTCTTCTACATCACTTTTGCAAAAGAAACTTTCAAAATCACTAGTAGACATAGAGGGAAGGAAAACACCAAGCAAAGACATAGAATAAATACATTCTGCATTTTTTTTTGTAATATTCCTGTTTTACTTCCCTGTGTATAATTTTCCTAAGCCACTGTAATCACTCTGGTGAACGTCTGAGTTCATGTATTTCTGACTTGTGCTCTGCTCAGCTATGTGGATTACTAAATCCTTTACTAATTTAGAATCGTGTTTCATGAATTCATTTAGTAATGACTGATTTACTTACTGAATGGTGGTGAACTTATACTTTAACTAACGATAGCATTGGCAAACGTTTGCTGACCATCTATGTGGGAGGCAATATAATAGACCTATAGCTTATGTAGAAACTGGAGATAAGAAGACATGATGTTGCTAACTTAGAGGGAAATCTACAGAAGAACCTGTCTCAGGAAAACAGCTTGCACTAAAGAGCTGTTAAGTGACAGACATAGTATCTGACTTCAAAAGTTTCCTCTTTTTCTTTATTATTATTTTTATTGTAGAATTATTATTACTACTTACTGCAAATTCAAGATAAGACTCTGGTCACACATTACAAGCAAATATGTAAAGAAAGTATATATCATTTTCCTATTCATTTTTTCCAGAAAATTTACCACTTTTTAATTTTGTACCTTTTAAGGGAGAATATATGTTCTATGACTCTTTACAAATAATGGATAATTTGGGCTTATTTTTCATTTTTTTATCAAAAATAAATTGGTTATACATTGTGGTGTATATGCAACCTTATAAGGTCAGAATATTAAATATAAAGCTGAACTATAAAATACCTAGAGGAAAAATAACACTGAGACCACATTTTATTTATATATTTTTGTTTAAATTTTTTATTCAATATGTTTTGATCATATTCTTTTTGCTCCCCTAACTCCTCTAGGATTCCCCCCACGCCTTACTCACCCAAATTCATGTCACTTTTCTCCCTCTCTCTCTCTCTCTCTCTCTCACTGTTTAATTAAAAAAATAAAAATAAAAAAATAAAAAACCAATTATGGCAAAAAACCCACATAAAATATAGTATCCTATTTAAAATAAATATAAATATGAGAGAACTGATTTGCTAAAACTCATTTTGTAAGGACTTTTAGCAAATTTATTCTTTAATATTGAAATACCAAATTTATGGTTTTCAGAAATTTTATAGCATAAAATACAATATAATATAGCATCCAGAAGTCAAACCATCTAAGTATAATCAACAGATTTTGACAGTAGTACAGAAAATCGAATAGTATAAGTAGATACTCTATAAGTAAGTTACAACCCCAGATATTTTCATATATTTTTATATTTTAGAACACTAGCTATAACTATCACTTCTGTAGTAAACTACCAGCTTTCCCCCTTTGCTGAGAGAACAAGTCATCTCCATCCATATTTTAGAACAAAATGTAAATGATCAAGATCAAAAATGGATTTCAAAGCAACCGTATTACTGATAGTATTTATTACATATGATGTGTTAATATCATCAATGTGTCATCAATATGACTTAGTTCTTAAAACAACCCTTTGAGGTAATGATCTTTTTTTCCTGATTTACAAGAAAGAGTTAGGTAAGAGTATTGTGCATCTTTCCTAAGGTCATGGTGTAAGTTTATGTATTTCATTAACTTTACTTCCATTAAGATAAATGAGCATGTGCTAGCTTTCTGTCTGGTATTTAAGATGGTCCTAAGCTTTCAAGGCTGGTGAGCTCTTCAAACACTTGAACTTCCTCCAAATGCTCGCAAGGTGGCAGTATATCAAACTTTAAAGGAAAACACAATGCACCTGCAGTATGTTGGCAGTCGTCTGGGATGTAAATTTGACAACCAAAGGGTAGATAGTTCAACAAAGGAAAACTGTACAAGTTGTTACAGCCTCACTAGGAACTTAAACCCTATGCTACACTTTCGTTACATATTTTTTCTTTATTTCCTGTTTTCCTGAGAAAGAGTCTCACTATGTAGCATGGGCTGGTCTAGAAGTGATGATCCTTCCGCCTCAGTCCTGAGTGCTGACAGTGAGACATTTGTGATTGTGCCTAGATTGCACTTTCCCTCTATACTCGACAAGGAAACAAATCTATTTTACTTGAAGATATAGGCATATATCAATTTATTATTTTCTATATGAAATATAATTAATTATTATGCAATATAGATCCAGGACCTATAATGTACATGGATTTCTTATGTGAAAAGATTTGTCAGGTCACTACTATTTTTGATCATTTATGCTCCTGATAGAATCAATCTTAGTGATAGAGATAATGTTAGGAAATTATGAGATTGTTATGGAGACCTTGAAATTGAGTATTCCTTAACTGTGAATTAAAAATTATAGTATAAATGACTGGTATTTCTTCTATTCGTGTGATCTTTTAATTTCATAACTATTGCATTCAGTCCCCTATTATCTTTCTGGAATTATGAATATCTGTCTTTGACCCAAGCCATTAAGAAAACTTTTGTTGAAGAGGTATAATATTATAGACCTGATATTTCGTGTGGAGAGAGAAAACCCGGGGTGGCATTTAGAACATCATCTGCCTTGGATGTAATTTTTAATTAGCTTTTGTCTTTATGCAGTGGATTAAGGATTTTCTAATAATAACAAGGAAGACCTTTCTGAGACGGTCGCACATAGATAAATTCAGGGACTAATCTAAGACTTGAGGGCATAATAATTTGTTTCATCTTTGTAACTCAGAATTTCTACCCTTCTTTTGCAACTTCTTTGTGAATATCTCTTTCACAGACACATCCTGAGACATTATTCTCCATATTCATCCTTTGCTTAGCCTACAGCAGACTACAAAGTATCGCTATAAAAACTTAAAGAAAATTCTGAATTTAGATTCCCTCCTTTAAGCCTAGAGAAAATGAAACGTAAGCGTTCCTTTGATATCTGCAAAACATTTTATTCTGCTTTACTTGGAGTTATAAAATATCTTACACCTGTAAAAGTTAGGTCTTTCAAATTCTTAATAGAAATTGTTTTATTATTAAGTTATTATAATTTTATTAATATAGGTAACACAGAAACAAAAGTAGAGTAGAAATGAATATTCAAATCAATGGAGAAAAGATGATTGTTTTCTTGTCAAATGAACATTTATGAAATAAATATCGGTTTTGTGTGTGAGCTTTAAACTCAAACATTATCTCCAAATGCTCTTTCATTGCTTTCTGTAATGCTGCCAATTTTCTGGGAAGAAATTCATCGAATGAATTTGGTTTGTCTTGCATTTTATTCTCTTCAATTTATCTTTTGCATGAAATATTTTTCTAACTTAATTTATTTATACAGTATGGCTTTTTCCTACTTCTCACAAACATTTTTTTCTTTCCTATATGTTTTTTAAAGTTTGGTATATGCGGCCCAAACTAGATGAAAGGGATCTTTGAACTCTGCACTTTTGCTATCCTAGTAGAAATTGATTAGCATACATAAAAATGAAGAATTTTCATCTAAAACTTAGCAACAAGGCCTTTGGGATCTTACCATAGAAAATAGATTTTTATTGTCTTGCAATTCTATGAGGAATAAGAAATTTTAGTTTAAAAATGTTTGTCACCACGACATAGAAACTCTGATAGCGAAATGAGCTAACTCACAAAAATCACTAAATTATAATTTCTAGTAGCTCAAATTTTAGGATGTCTATGCTATTTGCTGTTACTCATGCTTCTAATCTGGTGAGTGGAAGAATCGCCTTCTGTTATACTGGCTATCTTTCTCACATGGCTTTTATGAACAATGGGTGCAGAAGCTTTCTTAGAGGAAACAGAAAAATACTGTCCCATGAGGTTTCCTGAGTTCATTTTAGATACAGGCAGAATGTAGAGCCACTTACATCACTGTAACTAGGTACCATTTTGTGCAAACCCACTGTGCACTGCCTTGGGTTTGTGAGAGTAGCCAGTGATCAGGGCCAAAGCCACAGAAAATAGAGTTGCTGTCTACTGGAAACAGAATTTTGTTTTATAAGAGTGGCAGGGATGGATGCTGATTACAGAGGTGGTGGATCCTGGTTAGACAGATGGATCCTGGTTACAGGGATGGATGCTGGTTAGACAGATGGATGCTGGTTACAGGGATGGATGCTGGTTACAGAGGTGATGGATCCTAGTTAGACAGATGGATCCTGGTTACAGGGATGGATGCTGGTTAGACAGATGGATGCTGGTTACAGGGATGGATGCTGGTTACAGAGGTGATGGATGCTGCTTAGACACATGGATGCTGGTTACAGAGTTAGATGCTGGTTACAAGGATGGATGCTGATTACAGGATGGGTGCTGGTTACAGGGGTGGATGCTGCGGATGGTTGTGCAATACTGAGCATGCAGTTAACACCACTGTAGTGGTTAACTGGTTAATACTTAAAATGGTGAATATGGTAAGTTTTATGTTTCGTGTACTTGTCCCAATAAAAAAGCAAGGGAAAAGCCAACTTAACAAACACTCAAAATAGGTGGAGGAAGTTCGAAGTGTTATTCTGTGGGTAACTATTGATCTGAATGGCAGTGTCATGGGGACACTTTTGGCTCTATCATTCTCCTCTGCTTTGCTAGACGATTGTCCACAGATGCACAACTACAGATGAATTCACAACATATGATTGTACTTTGAAACCCATCACAAGACCAAGATAATGATTGCAGCCATCCCCACAAGTCCGTTCACGCTCATCTTTAATCTTTCTTTTCTCATGGCTCACCTCCCACTCTGGGTCCCCAGGCAACCACTGGGCTGCTATTACCAATTAAGGATTATTGTGTAGGTTACTGATTTTTCTACAGATGGATTTAAAGTGTATTATTTTACTTTATTAGATATCGTGATTCATCATAATCATTTTGAGATTCTTCAATTTTATGTGTGGTGGTTTGAATGAGAAGGGCCCCCATAGGCTCATATATATGAGTGTTTGTTTCCCAGCTTAGCAGGATTAGGACGTGTGGCCTTGTTTTGAGCTTCTTCTAATCTAGTAATAATAATAAATTTACATTTGCTATCCTCTTTCATTGCACATAGGCAGAACCTTGGCACACAGTAACAAACATACTCATTTTTCTTGCTACTTTAAGAACATATTCTAGAATGTTTTACTTTTTTTCCTAGAAAATTATTTTCCTGGGCTACTGAAATTCTCATCTAAAAAGTTTCCCCCTATGTGTAAATGCCTTTTTCTCCCTGTGACATATTCCTTATTTATTTTTAAAAAACACTAATTAAATGTAGGCATGTGAGAGCAGAGGAATACTGAAAGAACATTTTAACCTGAGAAGACGTTCTCAGGTTTTCAGATGAGTTTGTTTTTCAGGGAATAAGACAATAGGTTTGTCTTAAAGTATCGGTTTGTTCCAGAGCATGAAAGACCGCAGGGAAGGATGAAGCGTGGGTGTCGTTAAATTTTTAAAGGATGCAAAGGAAGAAAATTAAGCTGGCTTTAGCTTATCATATCGAAATCAAAAGAGAAACTAGGAAATATGTGAGGCTTTTGACATTTACTCGGGTAGATGAACTGGTGTCTTGGGTGATAAACTCTTTAAAAACCGTGAGAAAGGCTTTCTGGTATCATTGCTGCTAAATATGCAGAAACCAACTTTTTTTCCTCTTTAAAGTAGTTCATTTAAATTCAGCGACTTTATACAAATGATGAAATAGCTTCAAAGTCTTAGGAAATACTGAATTACTCCTCCTTGTCTCTTTGCTATGAACCTTTGCACTGAGATTTATGTTCTGTTTCTTTCCAAAGTTTCTTGGTGTAAAATAGGCAGAATGCCTTACACTGGAATAATTTACTTCTGTTTTATTTTTAGGTACTTTAGAGCATTTTGATTAAATAAGTTAATCAAACTCCATTTGGTAATTCTTTGGAGTTCCCAAGATAAGTCTTGGAAATTAAAAACAAACCAAAGGCAAGATGTCTTTTACACTTAAAAATACCATTTCACCCTTTTTTATCTTTGAGAATCTCATAGATGTACACGATGAAATGTGATGTTACATACCATTTCCCCCAATCACCCCCAGATCTGCCTCCCATAAGTCTACCTCCCAAGAAAAGATTTGGAAAATAATGTGCTCTCTCTCGCAATCTCTCTCCCTCCCTCTCTCTCTCTCTCTCTGTCTCTTTCACTCTCTTTCTCTCTCTCTCTCTCTCTCCTCTCTCTCTCTCTTTCTCTCTCATCACACACACACACACACACACACACACACACATACACACATGATCTTTTGAGTTTCTAAATTCCAGTGATCAAGGGATTCAATTTACAAGCCTTAAAGAGTTAAAAAACTGAAAATTAAACAAACGAAAATTGAGTAAAAATATATGAGTATGCTTTTTTTTTAAGTCTTCTTTTTTTTTTTCCTGTAAATGTAATTGTAAATAGGTTATTTGGTTTTGAGGATGATAGACGAGTTCTACAGCAGTAAACTGGTTGTAGACACTGTGGTCCCAGGCAGCCAGCTCCTGGGGAGGAGGGCTGGGGCTGGGGCTGGGGCTTATTTCCCTTCTCTTCTTCTCTCTTTGTATACCATTCGTACATAATAATAGACATAATATACATACCATACATAATAATAAACCATTGAAAATCGTGATGTCATTCAGTTACTTTCAACTATGTAACATCCACTTCACTATTATCTTGGCTAACTAGTAAAAGCACAATAAAAATAACACCTGACAAGTATCCAGGTACCCCCAGAGATAAAGACAGAACGCCAACCCAGCTAATTTAAACCCAGCTCCCCCAAACAATATTAATGTATATATTTGTGACTTTGCTCCCATGGCTTTAACTTGAGGACAACTCTGACCAAAAGAAACCCCCTGTGTCCCCCAAGGGAATTTTAATGACCCCATCCTGATTTTACTGGTGAATGAGTGAATTGAGGCCATTCAATGCAATTCTCAAACAACTTTCTCCATTGCTTTGCCTCCTTTGCCTCAGGCTGAATTCCTTGCTTAGCAAGATTATGCAGCGTACAGCTAAGTGGAAAAGAATTGTACCAGATAATTTCAACCGTTCCTCCCTACGAGAAGGTTCCTGGGTGCCATTTAAGATCGACATACTTTAACCATCCTTTACCTAGGACCAAATGAACTAAGGCTAAGAATGTCATTGTGCTTATTAGTTCCTGATGCCATGCCTTGCCACGGTTAAGTATCACACATAGTCCCAGATATCTCTAACGTTTCCACTATGAGATTTGGGAATTTAAAAAATTAAAGCCAATGGCACCTAACTGACACTCATTGACCCTTCTTTTAAGAACAAATATTTTCATACAGTTATCTTAATCTTTGTGTGTTATTGGAAGAGTTAGTGTTGTAAGAAACCGCTTCCTTTTTAACCGAGATATAACTGGAAAATTTAATTGTAAGGCCAAGGTCATAGCTAGCCAGCCACATTTAAGAGTGATTCTTATTCAGCAACTCATGGCAAGATAAAAGGGGATTGGTTTCACAGGTGGAATCAATCATTATATGTCTTCCAAGAAAAGAGGTTTTGCATCTGGTTTATAGGATTTTAGTCTCATAAATCACAACGAGAGATGTTTCTTAGCCATCAAAGAACAGCAGAGGATTTTGTGAACCTAAAGAAAAAATTGATTAAAATTTGTAGGTGCTTTAGGTGAAGACGAATGAGAAGTATTGACTCTGACCTTAAGAAATAAGAAGGAACGGGAGAGGATGCTGGGAAGGCATTAGAATTCTGAGGAAGAACTCCAGACAATAGTTGGTTGTCTAGCCTTCTGGGTAGTTACAGAGCAAACTGGAGGAAGCAGCTGTGTTGGGCCCTCTTGTGTAAGTAACATAAGAAAACGTGAGCCCAAATGTACAGACAGCAGTCTCTTTTATGATAACCACGAAGAATTCTGGGAAAATTATTGTGGTCACAGGGAAGAAAGGTTGTTGAGTCTTTATTTCTTTGCTATGCTGTTTCTTATCTTAAATTAACTTCTCTTCTTATCAAATATATATATCAAAGCAAACAAATATCCACACTTTGATAATCTCTTTGCAGATATTAGAAACACTAAATTAAACATATGTTGTTGAGTTATGTTGTAAGAGATTTTTTCATGATATTACAGTATAATAATACAATAGTAAAATGGACGGGTTAAGCATCTAGGTGATTTTCAGTGGGGTCTATTGGGACAAAACCAGTTCTCATCTGCTCAAGCACGTCTAAGTTCCCCCAGTTGATTATGTCGATTCAGCTGTGTCAAATACTCTATATAAGAAGTCATTTTTGTGCTATAGAAAGTCACACTTGAGAGCCCTGCTGAATGTCACCCATGAACACCAAATATTTCTACCAAACTAATTAGCTATCACTTAGCAATGAATAAGATTCTGGCCTTGGAAGGACTAGAGCTACAAAACATTTGGCAATATTCCCTCATGAAAACTAATCTGGAATAAGCTGTATGAGGGAACTGTAGAAGGGAAGAATCTTGAGAGTGTACAGGAGGTAGAATAAGCAAGGGGTGCCTAAGGTACTTTTCTATTGCTGTGACAAAGCATCCTGACTAAGGCAACTTAGAGAAGAAATCATTTAATGGGGGCCTACAGTTTACAGTGGGTGAGTCCATGACCATCTTGGTGGGAAAGGAAGCATGGCAGTAGACAGGCAGGCCTGATGAAACAGTGGCTGAACCTTTTCATTTGATCTCCAAGCATGAGGCAGAGAGAGCTAACTGGAATGGTGTGGGTTTTGAAACCTCAAAGCCTGTTCCCAGTGAAACACCTCCTCCAACAAGGATCACCTCATAATCCTCCCCAAACTGTTGCACCAAATAAGGACCAATATTCTAATATATGAGCCCGTAGGGGCTATTCTCTCATTTGAACCGCCTCAAGGAATTTTCAGGGTTCTGATACATATTCCTGGTTGTTTTACACAATCACAGTAAATATGAGGCATTCTTTAAGATGCAATTTCTGAGTATATTAGTCTTTGTTTATATGATGATAAAAGTGTTTACGGTGTTTGGGACAACAGCATATGGAGAATTTCAAGTAGGCATAGCTGGCTTTAGGGAGGGCTGGTAGAGAGCGCTTTCTTGGAAACAAACCGGTTAACAACAAAAATGTCATTCCAGTTGAAAAGAACCCTCTTCATTCCTTTCATGAAATCTAGCGATTTTTTAAAATTAAATCCCTGTACAAAATGTTTCTTGTCTTGTCTCATCCATTCTTTGTAGCGGGATCAAAGAACCAGACAGTTGGGCATATATAGCGATCCATAGATTCCCGGCTGTGCTGTTAATAGGAAAACAGAGTAAGAACTTGTGGTTCGTTCCTATCTTTTTCCCACCATGCACAAAGCTGTAAGAGTAATCCACTCTGCACGCCGGCGTTCTTTGTACTGAGGGAAGAGATCTTGTGAAAGAGTCAACCTTGTGTCGCTGATGGCACCATGTATATTATCCTGCTATGGCATTTTGGAAACAAGAGTATCTCGTGTAGTTTTCGGAGACGGCCTGAGAAAACAGAAGTAGCAAAAGCCAAAACAAATTCATCCTTCAAACGCTCATCTATGGAAAACCAGGATTTTAAGGCACGTAGCTCGCCCTCCTGAAAGCTTTGAGTTAGGAAGCTGAGTAGCTGTCATTTGGTATGAATGTGTAGGAATACATAGTACACATTCCAGATTAAGTTTAATTCTATATTTATGATACGTTTGTTTCAAAACCTCCATCCGCCATTAATTTGAATTAATGTAGTCTTTAAGAATACTTTTCTTTTTCTAAGGAATGACTGTTTTAGGGGTTGCGATGGCTCAGTGTTTATGTAGCACGTGCTAGACCCTAGGGTCAGCCTCTAGCACAACAATATATGAATATATTTCATTTTTTTTCTATTTTACTCTTAGTAACACCGTGTTAAGTCAAATATGCTTAAAGTGCTTGCATAAACATCAGCCTTTGAACTTTTTCATAAATAGAAAGGTACGAATAGTAGAATTTGTATTTTATGTAATTAAAATTCTGAAATACTTTGATATAGGTAAAGGTCAAATTTTATTTTATTCTACTTTTCAGTTCTGGAGTTTAAAGCTACAGTTATATACAGGCTAGTTAAATCCTCTAGAATTGAGCTACATTCTCAACCCATAATAAAAATGGAAAGCATGTAAACATTTTTGCAAGATTATTTCTGGATAAATAAGCTTTCTGTAGAGAACTTAGTCTCAAATTTCATATTAGAATAATCTGAGTTAATGTGTTCAGAATGATTTCCTACAAATGGACACATGCTCAATAAAAGAGATAAGAAGACTCGAAGCTGTAAACTGTGGCTGACAATTTTGCTGGTTTGTGACATTCTGAAGTGAAGTGTTGCACGAAGCTATTCCTCCCCCAGGTTCCCTCTGATCCAGACCCACTCAAGTGAGGACTCGCTGACCCTTTTACATGCCCATGGGACCCTTTTCCTCTGGCTGGGTTCCCTTGTCCAGCCTTGATGTAGGAGATTGAGCCTGGCCTTGTTTCATCTTGGTATGCCCTGTTTGAGTGGTAACCCTGAGAGACCTGCTCTATTCTGAGTGGAAGTTGGGAGGGAAGGAGTCTGGGGGAGAGTAGAGCTGGGGTAGCTGGGAGTGGTGGAGGGAGGGAAGGATGGGTTCCGGATGTATTATTCGCGAGAAAAAATTAATAATAATAAAATTATATAGAATACATAATAATATGTATAATAATTAGATTAGAGAAACTGTATTTATTCATTTTTAATGGAATATAGGGAAGAAGAAAACTTGAGACACCAGCCACAGATTTGAATTTAGTTTAAAAAAGACAGCGTTAACCTGGAGAGACAGCTCAGTACATAAAGGCACTTGCCATATCTGACTACTGGAATTCCATCTCTGTAACTATGTGGCGAAGAGAGAACAGACTCACGTGAGTCGAACTCTGAATTCTAACACATGTGCCAAGACACAGGCACACACACTCACAAATGCACACCAATCACACAAGGAGGAATAAAATTTCTGGAAAAAAAGTATTAATTCACAGCATTTTGGGTCCTCAATACCTTGAGATCAGACTATCATTTATACGATATTGGACATAAAGAATGTTTATTTGGTTCCTGGGAGTTTTTGAAGTGTCTTTATGTTAAGTGGCCTGGGTGCATTCTTTCACTAGTGGCTTTCCTCTGTCCTTGTAACTTAAGGACTTTGCAAAATATTAGGCAGAAGGTAAATAACAAAGCTGTTGTTCAAGTGCTCTGATAACCACTTAGCAGAAAGTCAACGAGTCAGGCTTATTCTATTCGTTATGAGATTCATGAGTAAGAGACGAAAAGATTTGAGGAACCAAGGCTTCCTGTCTTATCTAAGAGATTTCTTGTTCTTGTTTTGTTTAAGTGGATCATAAATCAATACAATTTCTTTAAAAGGCATTGCTCTGATTCTACCAAATGGGTAATAACCTGTATTGATTCCAAATAAAGAGCATTTATAGAGAAAACTAATGTAATGAAAGTTTAATTCAGCATCTAGTCCTGGAAAAACAACCGACTAATATAGTTGGTTAGACTTCGAAACCTTTGGTCTACCCTGTCCTCAACTCTTCCCTTGACTCTGAATTACCTTCTCCACTCTTAACTATAAAGGATCTTGATACTTTATCCAAACTAATCTGTCCACAGTCTAATGCCCCAAAGTACTGCCAAGCATTTCCACTGCTCTCATTTACTGCGGCCTTTTTTTCTCTTGATTAAGAATGACTCCTTAAGTTAGAGAAGCAATAGTGTTATTCAATGTCAGAAAAAAAAATATTTTCTATGTGATCCTGCTTTTTCATTTATAAATTTAAATAGAAATAAATAAACAAGGAATCAAACAAACTAATTAGCCTTTTTACATGATCTGACTTATTGCTCTGATTAAAATTATTTGAGCTGGACTACTGCCTCTGCCAATTTTTAAACATTCAACTGAGAAAAATCACTTAACCCTCCAACTTTCTAATCTGTAAAAGAACAAAATATTTTTCCTATACTAGTAAACAGAAACATTGACAAAGAATCAAGAGTACTTAATACATTAAAAAAAAAAAATCATTCAGGGCAGGCCAGTAACTAGAGACTGTATAAACTGAAGACAATTTCTACTGATGTCATGCTTTGCTCATAGATCAGTACCTAACCCAGGCCTCACCAGAGAGGCCCCCTCCAGCAGCTGAGAGGAACATACGGAGAGGTCCAAATCCAAATACACTGCAAAGATCATGGAACCCCGAAGAAGAGAAAGAGGAGGGAAGGCAGAGATCAGAGAGTCGAGGACACCAGGAGATCAAACCCCACAGTGTCAACTGACTAAGACTAAGGGGCCCACAGAGACTGAAGAGACAGATACGGAACCTCCAGGATCCCTTAAATACATTGTATGGCTGTCTGGATTGGTGTTCTTGAAAAACTCCTACAGGCTAAAGTGGGGTAGTCTCTGACTCTTTTATCTGTCCTTGGGACCCTTTTGCTCCTGCTGGGTAGCCTAGCCCACCCTTGATGTAGGAATTGGTGCCTGCCTGACCTTGTTCCATCTTGCTAAGCCATGCCCTGTTTGAGCAGTACCCCCGAGGAAACTATTCTTTTCTGAGGAGAAGTAGGCAGAATATTTGTGGGTGGTGATGGGGTTGCAGATCTGGGGAGACGAAGAGGAATACGGTGGGGGGGGGGGTTGGGGGGAAGGACTATGGGGGGAGGGATGGCTTATGTAAGTTGTATGAGAGGAAAAATTTTGTTTTTTGTTTTTCTTTTTTTGGTTTTTCAAGACAGGGTTTCTCTGTTGTAACTCTGGCTGTCCAGGAACTCACTCTGTAGGCTGGCCTCGGCTCACAGAGATCTGCCTGCCTCTGCCTCCTCCCACCACCTGGCAGAGAGAAGAAATTAAAAAAAATACATACTTGGAATTATCAAGCTCAAAGTAAAAAAAAAAAAAAAAAGACTTAATTTATTAAAAGGTAATATCCACAACCTTTGCCTGAACAGTGATTCACTAGATAAGTCACTAACTGATGATGTAGAAGACAAAACAGGACCAAACTTAAGACATTATTGAAAGAGTTCAACTATATACACTAAGAAATATATACTGAAATCCACATTATGATAATGGAAAGAAAGGAATGAAACACTACAAAGTAAAATATAAATATCTGCATGCATATGCATTCAGATTAGAGAGCTGATGCTCAGGAAAAGAATGCTGTGAACCTTAGCCTGAAAGCTAACAGGAAACCTCAAATGTTGTCAGTAGCATCACTTCACAACTATATATAAGAATATTGAAAATACACAGGGAATTTTGGTATAAAGTGAAAGCCTCCGCACCCTCTCTTCATAAGGTACTTAAATTTTCTCACTCATGAGGGACAAGCAGAGGGGTAAGAACTTGACACCAAAAGCAGAAATCTCTGACTATCGAGGACTACAGATGTGTCAGTTAACACAGTTGTTAGAGTCTGGTGCATATTACTAAAGGTCATCAAATCCAGCATACAAAGTTGTACTTCAATCATTCCTGATGAATGGCATCATCCACTGGCAGGCAGTGGGATATAGAAAGAGATGTGTTTGCCTGAGTATTTTTAAGGCTACTATACAATTCTTACTTATTTTATACTACATTGACTATGCACATGCATCCTTTTATATATCACATTTAAGAATGCGTGCTGTTTCCTACAAGCCACGTCTCAGATTGGTTGAAACAGGATGACCTCTTCTGGCTCAAATGATCAAGGATAGATAAAGACTCGTGTGACTTCTGGCATAACAAATTAAATCCAGAATTTTCCCTACTGAATTGGCAGATAGTATAATTCAGCCATTTGGAAAAATATTTGACTTCAGTTAGACACAAACAGAACCATTATTCAAACACCAGTTCAAGACCTTCAATCTCCCAGGCCTCTTTTCTAAATTAATTCTCTGTATCACGAGTCTGTAGAATACAGGTTGTGCTGCAGATACTAACTCGAGAATGTACATGTAACCACAGAAATCTACCTTTGTTACTACTTCTTGCAATGTACATTATGTGTCAACTATATACAACTACAACCAAAAATAGTTAGGGAAAGACATTATGCCTATAAGATCAAAGCTGAAGTTACAGCTCTGGACTTTTTAGAACTAACAAGTATATTTTTAGTACTTTCATAGCAATTTTAATTAACGTATTATAAAAATAGGAAAACTGAGTCCTGGTTATTTGGACTTGTGCTGCAGTGTCTGAATTTCTCAAAACATATGGTGATTCCCAAAATGATCTATTTCTCAGCTACTGTCAGAAATCCCATGCCTGCCGATTTCAGCACCTCTTCGGTGGTGTAAAAACTAATTAGTAAGCTATCAATGGGTTTTCCTCTTTCAAAATAACAAGTTTAAACTACTATGCAGCATTTGTGTATTCAGCTCAATGACAATGTACGAGTTCAGGATCTTGGATGTGTGTCTATACAGTCAGGTTTATACATGTGTTTCTATGACTACCTTGAATCACACCAGAAAGAAACACGAAGAAAATCCATGACCTGCACCTAACTCTGTGAAGTGTTGTGACATTCACATGGCAAGGCATAAAGGACGTGGAAATCTTTTGGCACAGACAGGTTTCCCTCTCTAGTCTTCTCTGTGGTGTGTTAGTCAAATATCAGTCCTGTAAATATAGAAAATCCAGCAAAACCAGTGCTCTAACAAAGTCCATAAAATTAGCTACACATTTTCAAACTTTTGCTCTTGATCCTGATTTTAGTTCATTAGCAAAGATCCTGTCATTCTATATGTATTAATTTATACGAATCACCCACAAAACATTGCTTGTTTTACAGATATAGTTTGTACTTCTTCACAGACTTACAAAGTTACTTTGACTCCAAATGTTGCCATGGATACAGGAAAAGGGAAACTCTTACATGTTTTTGATAGTAGCGCAAGCTTGTGTGGCGACTTAGAGAATCAATCTGAAAGGTGTTATATTTTTTATTTTAATTTTTATTTTATTGATTTTAACCTATTTTCAAGATAGCACCAACATACGACCTAGCTATACCATTCTTGTGCTTTTACTCAAAGGACTTAATGTCTATAGGGACGTAAAGTCACACCTGTCCACCTAGGTTCATGTTCTTCATAAAAGCCAGAAAATGGACTCAATCAAAATGTCCATTAAGTAACATATGGATAATGCAAATGGCGTATAGATATATGATTGAATTTTATTCAGCTGTAGAGAAAAATGAGGTCATTGCATTTGCAGGTAAATGGATGGGCTACAGTCAGTTGGGTAACTCAGGCACAGAATGACAAACTGCATGTCCTCTCGTGTGTGGATCCCAGCTTTGGACCCTTGGCGTGTTCCTCTTGGAGCACAAGTAGCAGCCAAAAACAGGAAAGTGATAGTGGTGGACATATCAGGAATGGAGGTAATATAATATATGTAGATATATGTAAATATATGTAAATAAAGATACTGAGGATATAGAAGTTTGATCAGAGAGAGGGGAAAGGTTAACCAAATAAGAATGTGTGAAAAAGCCATAAGGACTCTTACTAATTTGCACCCCAACACAGCAGTTTAAAACAATTAGAGAAGACGGTATAATTCGTATGTTATGAAAGAACAGGTGGGATATTTTGGGATAAAGATTTAAAGGAGATGGGAAAGCGGAAAGAGTAGAGGTGTGCTAACACAAACTGAGAATGCACACAAAGAGCCGTATGGAAACATACTAGTTTGCACAGACAAGTAAAGAATTACAGAATATTTATTTAGAAAACAAATAAGGGGTTTGAATAGAGGTACTTTGTAGTGGTAGAGAGTGCTGGTCCCAGAAGGCATAGATTATTAAATGAAAATCACCATGCCATGTTTGGGATAACCTCCTGCAATTATTAGTCTAGTAAACTCAAGAGGTTTACAAAACAATACAGGCTATTACCATTGTCTTGGTTGTCTACCATAATTAGGAGGTAAGACCATACTGCTGAAGATATCACACATTTCTTATAGGACTTGGAAGGATCAATCTCTGACTGGGAAGTGTCCTCCCTGCTGGCTAGCTTTCATAGTGCCAGAGAATCTATGCAGGGTTCTGGTAGAGAAAAGGTATCAATGTTCTTATACAATGTTGTTCCTGTACCTTATGATACTGGCATGCCAGACAAGATATGGATATTGGTACAATAGTAGCATGATTGTTAGGGTAACCAATGCCTTTCTCGTTGGATTTGAGACCTGTCCATCTGATCAGAAGCCCATGGGTTAGAAATCATATGTCCTAGAGGGGAACCTATTATTGTTATTTTGCTAAATGGTCATAGTGTTAAAGTGTTTATTTTTAATATTTATATTTATACCCACAGATATTGGCTGCTCTGAACCTTGGTCAGACTAGCTTCTTTTTTGCAGTGATTAAAATGCAAAGATTCCTAACTGGCCAAAGTGCTAAAAATAAATGACTGTGGGCACTCATCCCTAAAAGTGACTTCCATACGAACACTTCCTCCTTCAGGACTCACGAGACACTGTGGAAGATGGTTGAACTAATGTAAAAGCAGGGGGCTGGGAGGAGTGCTGTGAAAATTTGTCTTTGCGACATGTCATGAGGGTTCCACTCATGAACTCATGGCAACTGTGGTCACCTACATAAAACTTGGGCAACACAAAGCTAGTCAAAATTTGCGTATGGATTGAGGAAAAGCTCATGAGGATCCACTCTTGGCTGTGGGGCTGCTAGCAGCTGATGAAAGCTGGGAAAGGGGCAGTTATTACTCTTTGCACTCGTGGCAAATGGTGGGCTGCCTAGGATCCAATGGATGGTCCCATAGACATGTACATAGGGGCGACATTACATAATCCCAGTAGAGAAAGTTAAAACAAAGGAGGAAGGTCTGAAATTGGGAGAGGGGTGTGTCTGGGGAAATGTTCTGGGTGGAACTGGAGGAGGAAATGGGTGGTGGTTATGATTATAATACATTATATACATGTAAGACATTCTCAGTGAATAAAGATATTAATAGGAACAAATCCATAAAGCTAAACCTTATAGTTGATGTTTTTATGTTGATAATTTTAAATGATTAAGTCCTTGAGCTATTCATGATTTGAAATATGAGTTCATTTCAGAAAAAAAAAAAACTAATTCTCATTAGCATGCATCATGGCTTTCTTTTTAGTTGTAAATCTACCGATTTCACCGAGGTTCTAAATTAATCGGTGTGAGGAAGTGTAAACTTTGTAGTAATAACAAAAAAAACAAATAGCAATTCACTGAACTAGCACACACATTTAAGAATCAATTAATCACTTGCTAAATTATTTGTGTTTAGCCCAAACAAGATATATTTTTGCATCCAAATATAGTCACTACAGTACTTAACTTGATAGGATTTTTAACTGAGGAAAGCAGCATCATGGAAGTAAACAGGATCATGGGTTTAAAAAGACAAACTCCAGACTGCACTGCTCTATGAAACCCTAAAGTGAAAATGAGATAGAAATCAGAATAAGATGGAAAGAGATTTGATTGCCTATCAGACATTTTTAAAGAGAGCAATAATGCCTAAAGTATTCAGAATACTATACTTTATATACACAAGTAAAATATCCAGGTTATTGCTCACCGGGGATTCTTGTGATAGTGGGAAGAAAAACATTCATAAAACATTCTGCTCCCAATTCTGAGGGAGAAAGAAAGTGTGAATGTGAAATACGACATGGAAGTTGCCAGCATAGAGGAGTTTCAGCTGGAAGCTCTGAAAAGCTTCTTAAGGGCATAAGAGTCAAATGTGATCTTTGAACAAAGCCACCTGCTTGACTCGCCATTTGTTAAGTCTCAGCCTGAACTTCGTTTACACTAGAAAAGCCTGGCTAAGCAAATTCCTCCACATACATATGGTTTCACGTATAGGGTGCAATGAACTGCCTTTTGCAATATTTTCATTCCTTTTGCATACGTGCAGTGGCTGCATGTGTGCTACAGAGGAAGGCTTCAGGTTCAGGTATCCTGATCAATATGCAAAGGAATGGGATTTGTGATTAAATTTTCATAAACATGCCGATGTGCTTTGTTCTTGTGTGCTCCCTTCCTTCTTCGTCCTGCTTCCTGGATTCCTTTCCTCAGTGAAAATGGTCTGCCCTCTGCTCGCCTCCTTTCATGTTATGTACAATTTCACTGCACTCTCTTGTCCAGCCTCTCCTAAAACATCACTTTCCCTTCTCGGGCTCCATTGTCTAGATTTACGACACGGCATTTTAATGTTCGTTTCAAGACTAAACAATGAGGCAACTGGCAAAAGGGTTGCCTGCACTTTAACATTGTGTTCCCACAGTCCATTCTAACTTTGGCAGATTTGTATCATCCAACAATCATTAACTTGAACAAATAAATAACCGGATAGTATTATTCATTTACTGTTTTTACAGTCTCAAAGGAAGAAAGATCAAGGGTATAGAATATTCTGTTTCTCATCACTGACATCTCCTTGCTGTACCTCATAGCAGAAGAGTGAACAACTTCTCACAAGCCTCTTTATAAGGAACTTGGAAAGGCCTAACCTTTTCCCTCTGCACTGGGGTATATGACAGGAAATATATGTAATCCATAATCACTAAGATACTGGGGATATAGGTTCATAAGTTTGCAGGGACGCAAACTTAGCATCCTGTCCCAAAGCTCTCCAAATTTTTGTGTTTCTTCCATGAAAAAAAGATAAATTTATTCTTTCTCACCAATAACTCCCAAAGACAACCAGTTCTTACATAAACTTTTCTAATACCCAAATAATAAAAATACACAGCAAACAAAGTATATTGAAGACTTATTTTCCTGATGATTGTAGATGAAAAAAATTATCTACAAATTACTTCAAACCAAATTCAAGAGTACGTTAAGAAGGTCATACGTAATGTCCAAGTCGGTTTTATTTCTGGCACGCAAGGTTGGTTCAACCTAGACAAATTAATATATAAACACACCATACAGATAGACTTAAGGATATTATAAACTGTCCTATCAACATGTACAGAAAAGGAATGTGAAGAAATTCAGTGTGTCTTCATGACGAAAGCCCCGAAGAAAGTAGGAACAGACTGAGAATACCTCAACACAATAAAGTTCACAGAGGAAAAACCTATAGCCATCCTAATACTAAACACCGATAATGAGACCATTTCCTCCAACTTCTGGAATGAGGCAGTTTTCCATTCTCAGTTCTCTTATTCAATACTGCAATCCAAATCCTAACTAGGACAAATGGAAAACAAATAGGAAGGGAAGATATCAAGATCCCTATTTGCAGGTGACATGATTTTATACTTAAAAGATCCCCCCCCTCAACTAAATTCACCATGTTCAATGTTGAATTTGCTTCCTTTCAGTCTTTTGTTGTCCCAGTCAGGAAGCTTTGTCCATTAAATGGCCATCAGAGGCAATTTAGCCTAAATTAGTCCTGAGAAGTTCATTACAATTGTGCATCTCAAAGATGTCAGTCATGGCTAGCCCAGAATTAAAATCTGCCAATGTGTTCAATCAAATCAATTTGTTCTATCTTAGAATGGTAGCTTTATTAACTAGTTTTTTTCTTTCATGAAAATTCAAAGAATTTTTATCCGATCCAAGACTGTGATATAAAACCAATAGGAAACCTTATAGAGTGCCTTCCAGGGGTGCCTGATGACTAAGACCTCAAGCGCTCAGCACAGAAATGATGTAACTGACAAGGAAACATTGTATTTTCTACTGCATATGACATCATAAGATAATTAGGATTATGATAACACTGGGGATGTTAGGGCTCCTATATATTTTAAACAATTTCTGGAGCTCTTATCAATAAACTATAAAATATAACTCAAATCGTATACATCATTACTATTTGACAATGATTGTCTCATCATTTGTACCAAACAGATCTGATCAATTCAAAATGGCCTATTCAGATGTCCCAGGGGACCTTTTGAAAATCTTCCAAAAGTAGTTTGAAACCAAGGAACCTCATTAAGAACTGACTTTCGAAAAAAAATCTGTCAAAAATATTCCTGAGATGATGAAATGATTCAGTCTCAGTCAGTACGGATACTTATGACAAGCCTGACCAACTGAGAATATATTTAGTAAAAGGAAAGAAGTGATTTCTACAAATTATCTTCTGACTTAAACACACACAAATCATGGCGTGCGTGTGCGCGCACACACACACACACACACACACACACACCAAAATAAAAAAATAAAAATTCAAGCTGTGAAGTTCTTAATCAAAATAACATCAAAACTCCCCATGACATGTTAGGGTTTGCTGGTCTGCACTGTTAAACAATCTCCAGATAATGCCTGTAAAAACTTACTGAAAAAAAAAACCTTACAGCCATCCTGTAAGTTGCAAGACTATGCATCACGGCGCCTGTACACTAGGATCCCTGTGAGGACTAAATGAGACCATGTATAAGATGATCAATATAATGTACCTTACATATTAAGTTCATAAGTTATCATCAGCTTTAGGAGAAAGGCTAAAGTTACGTGATTTGCTGTATTGACTTTGTGATGAGCAATACCCAGAAGGCTGAAACGATGATCTGAGGAGTTGTGCGGGTTATTGGTGATGAGGCAAACGTGTGCTTAGGGTTGAGTCCAGGGCTTTACCCATCTCCCACTCACAGCTCCGGGTCTAAATTCTGGACCGAAGTGTCATGGAGAATTACTTCACAGTGACTTTGAACACACTATCTCTTCTTCATCATTTATAATGCGTCCGCCTTTACTTCTTGTTCAGGAAGCTTTCCGCCATTGTCCAAATCTAAATTATCTCCATGCTCCTTGGAGCCAGCATAGTCTTTCCTCTTCTGTCAATCTTTTGAGAGCATGCACATTTGTTGTTAACAGTCGGAGCATATCCCAAACAAGATAAATAAGTGTCTGGTCTAATATTTTTGGGTTTGTGTGTATTTTATACAATCCTTACAATAATTAAGCAATAGTGGTGACTAATTGAGTCAGAGACCGTTCCTACTCAGAATGCCATCTCTATAATGATAACTGGTACATTATCTAGAGGAAACCTGAGCACTCTCATTAGTTTTCATTCACTTATAAAAGTAGTGCAGACTTGATTCAGGGTTTGGAAGGTAAGCATCTGAGTTAGAGTGGCAAGGCACCGCATCGTGTACATTCGCGTGATAGCGTCTTTTTTTCTTCTTAATTTACATGTTAAACGGAGACAGCATTTAGCCAGCTGAGCGGTTGACTAAAAGTGGCTTCGGATTGAGTATAGTTACACTAAAATTGTTCAAGGGCTTTTACTCAGTAGAGTGTTGGGCTACAGTGACATACGATTATTGAAGGCATATATTTTGCTACATTTTAAGAAACATCTTCTTAGTTCAATAAGCCTAGGTTCTGGTGTTTTAAAAGTTGCTTTAATGTGAAAGTCGACCAAAATATGCTTCTAACTGAATTTATAGTTTCTATTAGTTAAACATAAGTTTCTTACTTTATATATTTGTGTAGTGTTTCTTATTTGGAGATTTGGCAAGATTTCTACATATATATGGTTTGATCATTTATTAAAGTATAATATTTGAATGAAAGATATTGTGGGTGGGGCTTTTCTAGATAATTATAAAAATATATGTGTATTTGCTTATGCATGAATGCATAGCAGCTGTTCTATGTGTAAATATGCCTTAAAACGCATTATGTTCAGGAAGCAACAATAAGCGACATTTTATGACATGTAAGTGAAGTCATAAGATGAGATGAAAGTCCGGCTAGCATGATAACTAAGTCAATAGTCTCATGGTTAAAATGAGTTCCAGCTTCTGCCGATAAAAAAAACAAACAGTATATGCTACAATAGTCCTGTGTAATCATGGCCTGGTTACTCATTTATCCACTGAGATAATTCATTCAAGAGAAAAGGTGGATGATCTTAATGATATGGCCCTGAATAACAACCACATTTCAGCTATAGTTTCACACTAGAGACCCCCGAGTTAATGGGCCTGGACTGAGAAGAGGGATACTCCCTGAGCACGCTTTTGGTTTCATGGAGAATGGTAGATTAAGCCCAAACATTGAAAGTGATACTCAAGTCGAGAAAGATACATGTGACTTAATATACTCTGTATGAGACATAATTGGATGCGTGAATGCAAAGTTAAGGAATAAATTTGGTAATTAATATTTGTGTTCATTCATTTATGTAGATTATATATTTAAATACTTGATATATGCACGGGGTAACTAATGGATGATTATATGCACATGTAATACAATTCTCATTAAAATACCAAATCTATACTTCACAGAATTAACAAATAAACCACTAACCTGTACAGGCAACCACAAACACTACTGGACGGCTGAAATCAGCTTCTGAAACACAAGCTCATGTAGTTGAATATACAGTTCTGTGAATCTAGTAGGGCAGTGATGTTTATTTCTGAGTGTATAGGTTAAAACTGAACTCCATAGTGTTTGGTTTGGAAGAGAAAGTCAATATTAAGAACAATAAATAATTAAACTCTGGTTGAGCATGCAGCTATAAATAGGACCTCTATGTCTAGACTCCTCATGGATAAAAGAACATCACAGTAGGAAAAGAAAACAAGAATTTAAGAGCCAGAAGGTGGGGAGGAGTTCCATGAAACCCTGCAATTCAGACAGAACAGGGCTCTTACATTTATGATCACAGAGCAGCTATCAATACATGTATAAGATGGACTCCCCAACAGTTCATCAGATAGGGAAAAGGTACCCATCAGGCCCCATCCCTTTCTAGAGAGCTATTGACTGCTGTTGCTGGAGGAGGAGTGCCATTTTCTTCAATGCTATAATCACTGGAAGATGGGGTTCCATGGGAAGGAAAGCTAATAGAGAGTATTGAGGGGATTCGTTTAATAACAGTACACTGATGCATACATGAAACTGTCAAACATAAAAGAAATGTATTTTTAAAAGACTTAAATTCCAAAATGTCTAGCTTGGAAAAATATCTTTATTTACTACTCTTGTTTTCAAAATCCTTGTAAATATATCAAAATAGATCTTCCTTAGTTCATAAGAAATACTATTCCAAAGAATTGGGCACAACCGTTAGTTGTATCACAGAGGAACATTTATCATAAAACTAATAAAAGGTATAGAAGAGTTTTGAAGAGTTCAGATCCTCAAATACTACCTGGGAATCCATACTTGTTGGGCAGGGCAGTTGTTAAAAACCACAAAGATTTCTCAGACCACCATCAAAACATTATGTAATTCGACCCATTTAAAGTGGGCCTTATAGATCTATATATTTTTTTAAAAATCTATCTTTCTTTCATCTTTGAATGGCATTAACATGCTTTTTAACCATGTAGTTTTGTTCAAGGGTTGTTCTCCATGCTTTTTGATACATTTATTTGACTTCTTCCCAAAGAAGCACTTAAATGCTTCTTCCCAACGCATTTAAAGCCATGCACTTTGGTGAAGCACATTTTGAGAAATGCTTCCTCAGAGTTGAGTGTCATTTACTAGGGCTGTGAGGCTACCACAGATTGGGAGGCTTGGATGTAAGAGAGATGGGGGAGTGTGCATCTTATTATTCACAGTCTGAAGAAAGGAGATCACAGGCAGAACAAGAGCAATTTGAGAGGTTGTAAAATAAATGGAGACCAGAATGGGATTTTCCACGAGGCAGACAAAATTACAAGTTGGAGTTAAAAATTGAATGTCATTTTTTCCGGAGCCAATCTCAAGAGGAGAAGAATAGAAAGATTCTTCACTCACAAAATAGGCTCTACAGGATCAACTGGGAGCCATCCCAGGCCACTCCATCGCCGGTGAGTTTGAGATGGATTCCAACAAGGGGCAGGTGACTCTCACATACAAATAACTGATACCGCCAAAGAGCTGATAGAATTACAAGGCAATGTTTAGTTGATTTAGTGCTTTAAAGTAGGCTAAATGTCCAATGAATTGACACAGAATTGTGAAGATAACATTAC
Organism: Cricetomys ansorgei; assembly: GCA_026225945.1. Taxonomy (NCBI): domain Eukaryota; kingdom Metazoa; phylum Chordata; class Mammalia; order Rodentia; family Nesomyidae; genus Cricetomys; species Cricetomys ansorgei. The sequence continues at coordinate 2,070,359 of JAMJFZ010001232.1, read as the reverse complement.
CCAGAGGGTGTAAACACAGACCATAGGGCCATATGCTTGAGACAAGAGTACATGGTAAATTGTTTCATTTGCCTAATACAGAGACTGGCTTTTCTTCAGTTCCTTCTGTCTTTTCCACTGTGCTCTCTCATTTACCACCTAATTTCTCCTGCTCTTTGTCCAGTGCTATCCCTTCCCCTTTCTTATCTGTTCCATTTGTGAGAAATGTGTCCGGAGTACCTAAGATAATATCCCAGGATGCCACCTGTAGAAAGGATTTCCCTATGATGTCTGCCTTCTTCAGTTGTTACTGCACTTGGCTCAAGATCATCCATTGTTTTCCCTTGTGAGTTTTCTACTGCATATCTTCCTCTGTGTTTCTACAAAACCCTATAGAACCTCCATGCTCTGGTCAGCACATTTAAATTATGATTATCCTTTACATGCATTTCTTCAAATATTCTTTCTGTGTCCTTAACACAGGGGTTGCTTTCATGGATATTTTATGTAGGATAGTGCTTGATACATACACTGAAAGATCACAAGAGATCTGACCCAGAATGAAGAAACAAAGTAATGATCTCAAAGAATCTTGTAAAAGCACTTCAACTTGATTCTAACACCAGGAGTATTCACCCACTTAGCATGCTGCTAATGATTTTGTTTACTGCACAGAAACCCCTGAGTTGTCTGTGAGAATCTCAAGCCAGAGTAAGTGATATAGAAGGTCTAAGCATTAGCTCAAAAGCTATAAAGACTGGCTGAAAAGTTAGATAGGGTCATACACATGTATACATTCACTTATGTGTGTATGTCTAAAACCACGAACCATTCATTTTATGCCAGACAGGACTATTTTAACCCTTTCTTGGGTGTATCTGCTGCTACTCTATACCTTAATAACTGAAGATGATATAAGACGTAGAAGTCACATGGGTCAGGGTAATGCAATAAACCTTTACTCACCCCCCCCACCACATGCAAACAACAGAAAAGCACACTGAAGAGCTGAGAGTACAAGAAAAAGCAAAGAAGTCTGATTCCCTGAAGTCAAATTGACCTGAGAATTGATGAACTGAAAGGTAGCCGGTTTGTAGGCAGAATATGCTCATTTCCATAGGAGACAGATAGAAAAGAGATGCATGCAAGCCAGAAGGGTTTAGGCTCAGAATAAACTTCAAAGTGCTTCAGTAAATGAAGCTAAGATTGCTATTTCTTAGGAGATGCTCTTAAGGTTAAGGTCATGCTGTAGTTGCAGACCTTCTAGGAAGTAAAAATCTAGGACCCTGGAGCTCCCTTTTAGCAGAATATTGTGGGATATTCTGGTTTCTTCTTAAGTCTTCCACTGACCTTAGTTGCACTTACCATTTAAAGTTCAGAGTATAAACAAAGAAAATGTATTTTATTTACAAGGTTGAGAAATTCAAAACAATTCCAGCCAAACCTATTTTAGTTAAAATCCCTATCTTAAATGATCTAAGCTACTTCAGGGACGTTATTGCCAGGATAACTTCTGCCTTGAAGTCCAGATGCTCAGGAGCTGAGGTAGGATAATTGAAATGTTTTTTTTCTGTGCAATATGGAGAGCAAAGCCAGCCTGGGTAATGTCATGAGAGTCTATCTCAAAATCATAAGTAAATAAGGAGCCGCTCATGTAGCACAGGGTGGAGCAATTATATAGTTTAACCTTAAGCAGATGGCATGAGATACAAACCCTTCTGCATTTTATGTTGTAGATGTAGATTCAGGGCAAAAGGCTTTTTATTCTTTGCCTAATTCAATCACCAGTCCTAGTCCTGGATCCCTGGAGCATTTCAACTACCAAACAATCTAAAGCATTTAAGCCTGGAACTGGAGGCCTCATCCTCCAGGACTTACTGCTGACCGAGCCACTCTGACCAGCTCCTTCTGAATTGAGAGCCGTACTGATCAACTCACTCACCCTTCTGATTCAAACTCTTCTCCAAGCTGGCTGGTTCAAACTGACCTTCTGAGCTGGCTGAGTACCACAACTTCTCTGACTGAACTGCTTTACTTGGCTTCAAACTGACTCACTCTTCCCATCTGATACTGACTTCTGTGTCACTGCCTCAGATTGCCTCAGACTGACTGATTCATTTTCTCTGTGTTTTGTCCCCTGTGTGTTATCCTGTGTGCCTCACTGAACTGAGAACCTGCTTTTTTTATCATGAGAGTTGAGCATACCCTCATTCTGAATCCCTTTGCCAACTCTTCTTCTGATTTGTTACTTTGCCTGCCCTGCACTCTGACTCATCTCAGACACTACTTACTGTCTGTGTCTCTTGAGCTCTGCTTCCTGTCTCTGCTTCTGTCTTGTAGGTTAAACGTATATGCTACCACCACCTTCTGAATACTGGGATTAAAGGTATGTACTAGCATTCTTAACATTCTTTCTACATTCCTTCTGGGCCGCACAGGTCTCTGAATGTGAACCCTTCAAATAGACCATTAGCTTTGATCCATTCATATAGATCTTTGGATTTGATCCCTTCCTATGTATCTATCACACAGGTCTATTCCTCTACTTATAAACATAGTGAAAAAAGGAAATGTGCTAGCAAGATGAATCAAATAATAAAGTACCTGCCACCAGCCTAACAACAATTTGAAAACAAGGATTTTACCTAAATCACATCTATATTCCTAACATCCTTTCTATTGCCTGGTAGATAATAAATGCTCAATGCATGCATGTTGAATTAGTATATATATTAGTATAGCTTTTATAGCATGTAGCCAATTCTGTCTCCAAATAAATCTCCAAACTCTTTGCAAACAAGATGCACTCCTTCTTTCATATTTCATATTCTAGTGTCTGGGACAGGCAATATATGCATATATGATGAGCTACTGCCTCATTACTTACAGAGAATATCACTGCCTCATAAGCTTAAACATGATTACCATTAAGCAATAATCTTAAATTATATCATGATATTAATTTGTACTCACACTCTCTGGGGTGAAACCACTGAAATACTATTACAGGTATATAGACATATGCATCCACAGATAAAAAATATGCTCATATGCACATGCATGTCAGAATTTACATCTCTTCTGAGTTTTGGGAGATGGCTCAGCACATACTGCTCTTGCAGAGGACTTGGGTTCAGTTTCCAGGACTCATGTTGAGCAGCTCAACAACCACCTATAACTCCAGCTCCAGGGGATCTGACTCCCTTTTCTGGACTCAATGGGCAATGTTGGGTTTATATTCACAAACACACAGATGCACACCTATGCACACCCACATATAATTAAACAATTTTTAAATCATAAAAAATCTTTCAAGTTTTAAACCTTAAAATTTAAAATCTGAAGATAAAGAGAATATCTTCTTCTTGTAAAAGAAATCTCACCCATGAGCGTGTTTATGGCCGCAGCTTTCCAGCCCAGAGAGGCGGGTTCTTTCTGGCCATGCTAAGGGCAAGGAACAGCCGAACTCCTACTGCTGTCATCTCTCAGGATGACACAGGGTTCCAAGCCAGCTCCGACTCACTCTTAGCTCTAGGATAGTGTCCCATCTTCTTACCGTCTGCTGTGGTTGGGGCATGGTTTGAGTTTATTCTATGAGGGCTCATGGGTTGTTAGCTTGGTCCTCTGGCAAATAGTATTGGAAGGTATTATGGAACCCTAAGAGGTTGGATGAAGTGGAATTTCTGGAAGGTCCTCCTGACATGGGCTTAGAAGAGATGGTAGGAATCCAGCCTCTCTTGGGCTTCCTTTTGTTGGAATGTGATCTTTCTATCCTGCCTGCATGTCCGCCATTCTTACTGGTTATAAAGTGTCAAAGAAAGAGACCATGTCTGAATGCCTGAACAATGATTACACATTAAGCTGGTGAGATTGTGAGCCAAATAAACTTCCTTTCTTTATAAAATTGAAATACCTCAGGTATGTAATTGTAGTAAAAGAAAATGGGCCAATACTATTATCCAAGGTTTAAATTAAGAATCAATTGCAAGCTTTCATACAAAAGGAGTTACATCTCTTAGACACTATCTTTGTATTTAGATCTTCTCCTTCCTTGCATGCTAGATATGTATGCAAGGCATCCATGACGTGTCACAGAATGATTGTGGGATTCATTCATCTTGATTTATTTTTCCAAGCTGGTGCACCGACACTGCTGTTGGTGCCAATCAAATGTCAACACAAGAAACCAGAGTCACAAAAGTCTCAGAGGAGACTGTTTGCATTTCTTGCAGCTTATTATACATTTTAGCTTCTAAGAGTTTCCTACCTGAAAAGCTTTGGCCACTCCCAGCATTTGGTGAAGGTTGTCTCTGTCATAGACGACACTAAGCCTTCAGTCTTTAACTTTATTGACTGGAGCTCTCATTCGGGAGTTGACTCTGCAGTGAGTTTCCTCAGGGTGTACCTGTACCCTATAACTATGGTCAGCAGTTGAGAGTGTGGTCTACAGAGGAGAGGTAAGAGTATTTAAACATTTGATTGAAATTAATTAACGTTTGCATTCTTAATTTTTTAGTTTGGGAGTTTTTCAACATCTATAGTTTAATTTTTATTTGTTAAAATTATGTGGGAAAGGTCCAGGAGCATAGGCCTATGGTTCTAGCTATGTGGGAAACAGTGAGAGGAGATTCAAAGCCAGTTTAGACAAGTTAGTAATGTCCTGTCTCAAAATTTAAAAAAAGGCTAGAGATATATTTCAACAGTATAATGTTCATCTAACATTCACAAGAACCTGGTTTAATACTTAATACCAACAGGAAGGAAGGAAGGAAAAGGGAAGGGAATGGAGGGAAGGAAGGAAGGAAAGAAGAAAGGAAGGAAGAAAGGGGAGAAAAGAAGAAGGGAAGTGAAGGAAGAAGAGAGGGCAAAGAGAAAGAAAATTACTTGGTACTATTTTTAAAAATCATATACCTGGATTCCCTTTAAACCTTACTGGATCCGAATGATTGGAGATGAAGTGCACAAACTCACATTTTACAAAGAGTTAAGTTGTCCACTATTAGCAAGAGTTCATGGAAAGGCCACCAGTCGTTAGGTGAGCTGATAAGGAAGAAAGAAATGAAAGAATCCCAGCTACCTCTCTAGCACCTTGTCTGCCTGCATGCCATTATACCTTCCACCGTGATGATAACCGACTACACCTCTGAACTGTGAGTCTTCCCCAATTAAATGTATTCCTCTATGAGACGCAAGGTCATTGTCTCTCGTCACAGCAATAGAAAGCCCAAGGCAAACATTTTCATCAATACCTTGTACTATTTTGAGAAATGATTTTAATTATTTCCTTTTTGGGGAAGACTCCTTTATATCTCAGTTATGCTTTCTATTTAATTAAGAAGCTTGTTAGGGTCCCCAAATAATTTTTTTTTTTTTTTTGCCTAAGAAAGACAGAAAAGTAAACTTTCTTTCAGATTTTTTGACATATACAAGTAATAAAATTTTCACTATAAAGTCAATATGAGACAATAATTCACTCGGTTTATTGGCAATTAACAATGTGAGGTGAGAACCTTATAAGTGAAATACGTCTCTGCTATCATTTGCTCAATGAAATATATTTTATGTGCACTAAGTTTAATAATATTCTGAACACTGGTTGCACCTTAAAGAGGCTTCAACGTGCCAAGTGGTGGTGGCATACGCCTTTAATCCCATCCTGGCACTCTGGAGGCAGAGGCATGCAGATTGGTGTGAGTTCAAGGTCAGCTTGGTCTACAGAGTTCCAGGACAGCCAGAGTTACAACAGAGAAACCCTGTCTCAAACACACACACACACACACACACACACACACACACACACACACACAGGCATCCTTAAGGTCAATCTATTGAATTATATATGAGTCTTTTTGTAGTTGCCTGTGTCTAGATCTAACTTAGTTTTAAAAAAATCTGTTTACTTCTTAAATACTTAGCTCTGGAAATCTAGTAAAATAGAATCTGTCTCCAATTAGTGCAAACTGTTCCTCAAAGTTAATTAACCTTTGATTAAATCAAAGGACACATCAGCCAGCTTCCATGTATCTGCGGGGCGGGGAGGGTACTGTTAATGTCCACTGGTTTTGTTAGGATCTCGACTTTTCTATGCAAGTGAGGTAGAATATCTCATATCAGAAAAAATTTCCTTTTTGTCAGAGTCAAAAGTGGAGAAAACTGATTAACAAAGTTGCATTTGAAAAACAATGGAACTTTCCTCTTAAGCATTAAATTCTTTCGTACATCACTCACATTGCAATGGTTATTTAGCAACAGTATCACCACCCAGTTTCCCACTGTTATATGAAAAAGTAGACAATGCAGAGAGATCATAGAAGACACAAAAATGCACAGTTGATTATATTTTGTGTGTGCGTTAAGTACTTTAATTTATCCATCTGGACTATGCTAAATCATCACCTTGTGAAATAAAGTGTCAGGTGTCAGTTAGCTGAGCAAAAATATATATTTTTTTTAATCAGTGCAATGGAATGATGCCATTTCACTGAGCTGGCACAGGCAGGTTGCATATAATGCTGGGGGCATTGTTATCCAGACACAGTTACAGTGACGATCAGGATGCGAAGCGGGAACTCAAAAGCCTTTCAGCAGATGGGAGATTTGATTTATTCCTAGCAACCAGATGTCACCAACTTTTCTTTCTGACTAGGATATTTACTTTTTTTTTTTTTTCAGGAAGAGATAGTGTTCACTCTGGGGCATTTTTATTAAGAGTTTCAACTCCCAGTTAAGCACAAAGATCCTAACTTAATAGCAACTACTTAACAGGGAAAACAACCTCTTGTGATTTAGAGAATTATCCAACCAAATCTTCATTGCTTATTCCATTAGCAAATTTGCATAATTCTGTTTGAGTACTGTGTGGAATAGGAAGCAAAAACAGAAGTAGGCTGACTAGCCTGCTCTAAAGGCTGACCCGGAGGCTAGAGTAGGTAGAAGAGGATCTTTCAGTCAATATCAGCTTCTACTCTGAGATGACTAACCTTTGCAATAGCCTTCATGAGAATCCAATAAAAGGTTGGCATTAGTTTGACACAGTTCTTTCTAGGGCTGGCTCTGGAGTTGAAAGCTTCTGATATTCTCCCAGAGAAGTTTGGTAGGAGTCATCCTAACTAGTACATGCTCACTCTCCCTAACACTATCAACTCCATCAACATGCACATTTTCAAAGCCATCTCTGTCCTGTTCCCATAGAAGATTACCTAGCTTCTTACATCTGCATCCATCTGTGAGACTGATTTATTTTTTTTTGCGGAAATGTGACCTGTTACTTGATATTATTAGATCTCACAGAGCTTGATACATTCTATAAATAAAAGCTCATTTTAGTTTGAGTCAAAGATTCTCTCCAGGCAAACTCTAACTGTTCAGAACTATCTCTTGGATAGCTTTCAACTTACTATGTTCTATAAGATGCAAGCACTAAGATAGTTGTTAACAGTCTAAGACCACAATCAGATTATGGCCCTACCCTGCTCTAAAGTACCTGCTTGACATAATTCAAGCTGTGTTTAGACAGTACACAAGGACAGGGTCTACGTCTTCCATGCTTTGTAGGAAGATTGAATTCTAACTTGGGCAGTGTCAGATGAGACTGCCTAATCATGTTTATTTGCACTAATCATTTGCTAATTTTTACTTTTCTGATTCCACTAACTGACCAACCCTTCCACATTGGTTCCCCTTTCCTTTAAAATGCTGTCAACTCTGTCAGAAATGAAGCTACATTCATGCTGAACTTTCCTCTATTGTGAGCATTGTCACTAGATGAAATTTACCTTACTACTTAATTTAGTAACTCCCTATTTATCTTTGACACAAGCTGGACTATAGAGCATGATGAACTGGTTTTCTAGAATAATTTCTCCTAACACCTTCCTTCATGTATACCTGAAAGAGGTTCAGACTTTGTGATGAATTCAACGTATTTGTGTGAAATTGCTCTAAGATTGGAAGCCACATATAAGAATAAGCATCATAACTTTGCTCAGATTGAGTCATAAAAGCAGCTCCTGGAGCTACCATCCTTAGGAAGTTATGAAGGAAAGATATCTCAGTAGAAGCTCTCATTAGGAAATTATTAACCCTCCCTATGCTTTGGCTCCTCATGTAGGAAACAGAGGGTGTACAGTGCCTTTACATAGGGCTGATAGCAGGCTGCATTACAGGTAGATACAAAACCCTTAGCTCGGTATCCAACATACAGTAAATGATTATGAATGTTTGATATTTTAATTAAGGCATCCTTACTTATAAATTCAGTCATAGACTTGATTTAAAGATGAGATAATTGTACTAAATTTTTAATGTTTTTTTTTAACTCAGTGCCTTTGAATACTTGGCCATCCAGATTGTAAGTTTCTTAATGTTTCTATAATGATTGCCAGAAGTTTAGTAAGTGAAGAGTAACACACTTTTTTTTTTAAACAATTCTGGTTCTCATTAATCCAAACTCAGCCCACTGGGCTTAAGTCAAATCATATTGAGACCTGATTCTTTCTGTAGGGTCTAGGAAGAATTCAACGCATTTATAAATTATTTCCATTGAAGAATATGTGGCATCTACTTAAAGACATATCTTGCAACTTATACAATCAGTGAGGATGGGAATATGTCATTGAATACCCAGCAAGTCACATCTGTGTAATTCTACCAAAGAATCATTTCACAAGTTTAACTCTTCAACAAACATAATCAGAACAAGAGTCACTCCTTTGCTTTGTCTCTCATGCAGAAGGCAAAACCACTTCTTGGTTGGTGTTTTAATCACCTTCAAAGCTATAGCCGCAGTGTTTCTCAATCGTTCTTCCCTGTTCTCCTGACCCCTCCCCTCCCGTTCACCCTTTCTCACTATGCCACGACCGTATCTGTCTTTGTCCTCTTCCTTCTTTCTTAGAGGATCACAAAAGCCTCATCCTGCGCCCACCAAAAACAAACAATAAAACAAAAACAGAACAGAAAACCCTGCAGTCCTCAAATCTGGGAGTATCATTTGCAGTTAAAATGACGCATTCAGGTATTTCCGGGATGTTGCTCATCCTTCAACAATAACTGAGACACAGATGCCAAAAGGAGTTTCCCAAACTTAATTCCTCGGCAGTGCTGTGATCCATGTCTCAGGGCTCCCAGCTAAGTGTTCTCACTTAACTGACTTATTCTGGACGCAGTCTTCTATTTTCTAAATAGGTTAAGAGACCCTTATTTGCTACATTTTAAGGAATATAAGCAATCCATATATGCCGGTTTTTTGTACATAGTAAAGCCTGGACATTTTCTGTGCCCCTCCTCTAGCATCTTGTCAGTATGTGTTGTCTTTTTACATATTATGATTCTGTTCACTGTTCTCTTTCTTTCCATTCTTGCTTGCTAACAGATTCAGGCCCCAGCTGGTTAAGAATTGCTACTGTTGTATTTTTATTTCTCCTCTCCTATTATTTCCATGTTGGTTTGAGTTTCTCATGGATCACCTAATAGTTGATTAAGCTAGTCTACTATAGTGTGCATGATCCATGATGCCCGAGGTTTTATAAATTAGTCTGTTTAGATACAAAAGCACACCCAGCTGAAACTAATTTATCCATCTACCACGGTTCTTCAGGTGATCAATGATCACCTTTAACACAATTGGATCCTAGCTGCTCAAGGGAAAGGCATCTTATTTGTACTTGCTTGATGCTGGTCCAAGCCCAGGGTGACCTCTGTCATTTCTCATAGCGATGTGGTCATCTGGAAGCGTAGGTGCATCACGGATTGTAATCTTTTATTAAAATCATGGTGTCAAGATTGAATTCTGTTTATTGCTAAAGCAGGAAATGGAAATTTTAAGTAGAATTGTTTCAGAACGAGACATTTTCAAACACAGGAATAAGTTATTTTAATTATATTGCAGACAGAAAACAATATATGAACTTCAGATTGGGGAAGATCAAATACACTGGCATTGAACTAATATGCTTTCATGTTTTAATACTGAACATATTTGGATGCTTAGGTAATAGTCTTTAATGCATTGATACTTGAGGTCTGATGCCAAGCACAAAGTATCCAAGATAGAATATAGAGAGCAGACACCAAGGATAATGTACAAGCTAGAAAGATCATAATTTTCCAGGAGCAGAAAGAAGTCTCAATGTAGTGAGTTTAGTGGAGGTAACACAACATGAGGGTAGGTAAAGACTACCCAGACAAGATTACATACATGGAAAAGAGTCTCAATGTTATTACAAGTATGACATAGCAAAAAGGATTGTCAGATGAATCCAACTTCATTGTCAAAGGATCACTTCAGATATGTACATAGATTGAGCCATGGGATCTAACACTAAAGCAATGAGACAGGGCAGGAACTGTGGCCAATAGTACAGGAGGCACTGACTATACATAGACCAGAATGACAGCAGTAGATACGGGAAACAGGGAAAGAGTCCTGACAAGCAATAGAGATCTGAGAGGCTGCAGTTGATTGGCAGTAATACTGAGAGAAAGAAGAAACTAAGATAGGACTCCAATCTTTGGCTTAAACAATTTGTCTGTAGGACAGTGCTCGCAATACTGAAATAGGGAGCGCTAAGCAAAGGTTGCACATATCAAGCGAGCAATTAACAATGAAGACCCAAACTTTATGAAGTAAGGGCAGGAAAACAATGTTTGAAATCACCACATTAAAAGCCGTGGGAAGAATAACAAATTGATAAGATAACTTGGTGGATATATTGAAAAGAAGCAGAGGTATAGGAAGCCTTTTGGGTGAGGGGTGAATTACGAAATTTAGAATTACATGCACAGGGAAAGATGAAGGAAAAGATCAACATGGTAAAAAGAAGGGGCCAGATAAACAAGAAGCAAACATTTCAGAGAATAAAAAAAATCAAGTCCCCCAAGATGAGAGAATGAACACATGGACTAGAAAGCAGTCATCTGAGCTATGGACTGAAAGATAGATATGCTTTTGATAAGAACTATGTTTCTTAATTGCTGATGTGGGGTGTAGCAGTTCGGTATAATCTTTCACCCTCAATGTAGGGAGAGAGAAAGGAAGGACAGATAGAAAGAAATCTTCACCACTTTTTCAGGTGGCCTTGATAGAGAAAGAGAGAAAGGGAGAAATCTTCATAGGGCTTTAGGCTGTCCTAATCTTGGAGAGTAGGAGCTAACAGTGAGCCAGCCTAGTGTCTCAGCTCACTATCCCAATCTCTCCAACCCATGTTCTTCTATGCAATAACCAACAAACTAACGATCAACCAACCAACCAACCACCAACCAACAGCCCACCCAGGCTCTCGGGGCTTTAACCCTTACATACTCTAAGCAAAAGTTCCTGGAAATGCAAGCAGCATGCAATCCTAAGGACTAGTTATGCATAGCAAAACAGCTGCACATAACCAAATTATAGCCACCGGCAACAAGCCTTACAAAAACACAGTCCAAATGCCGTTTTGTGTTTTCAAAAAAAAACCCAAAACAACAAAAGGTTTTCCAAGCATATTGCTACGGGGCTTGGGGAGGGCGGGGGGCATACAAATTTATTGTACAAATTGATTTAGAAGCGGGCAGTAGAAGGTCTTGCAGAAAGTACTTTAAAAAAATTCAAGAAAGGTGAAGACAAATGGCTGGGCAGCTAGAAAAGATATGAACGCCAAGAAGCTATGCTGAAGTCGGGGAGGGGAAGGGCTCTGGAGCTGGTTAGTCCACTCACGTCAGCGCCTCTGTAGGAAGAGAGGAGTCGATGAGAGGAAGAAGACAGTCACAGAAAAGGACTCTTCGGAAAGGTGAGATAGGGCAGGATGGAACAGGGAAATATTACCCGGGAGGAAGAAGAGCATAAAAGCAACTTCAGGTTAGGTTTACAGGTTTAGTTTATGAGGGAAACGACAAATCTTTGTGACGCTTTCAATATCTCCGTGGGCTACGATGCGCGTGGACCGAGTAACTAGAAGGGCGGTAAAGAAGGCAGGAGACTCAGTGGGGAAGGAGAGATATGAAACATGTACCCTTAGAGTCGGAAATCACTCTTACATTAAAACATACCACAGGGTTCTAGGACAAAGTGAGAATCTGGCTGAGTCTCAAGACCATGGATATAGAGGTACGTCAGCATGGTAAGCTTCTTTTGGGACCTTAACACACAGTGACGGTTTAAATACTGCCTTGTGGCTTTCTGTAAATATAATAGAAGTATGAAACATTTTCAGGTGCAAAATAGTGATTCTATTGATGGATATTTTTTAATTGAAATCGTACTCAGAAGAAACAAAGCCGAGAATGACTGAGTGGATTAATGTATTCAAGGTGTTAAAGAGGTGGAATCAAGACTCTAAGAAAACCAGCATTAACGATAAGCATGACCCTGTGTGTGGAGGTGAGGTTGTTACTCTCGACTGCTTCACACACCCCGCAGTCATAAGAGGCCTCTCTGAGGGGAAGGACGGACTCATTCATTCATCTCACAACTTCACATGGAGTCTTCCTATATCCCATGCTTAGCTTTAAGCCAGGAGTTCATTGCAATAAATAAAACAACATCTCTCTGCTACCGTGGATTTTATATTTGGTGAGTAAGAGAGATGACATACAGTGTAGTACTGTCAGGCATGGCAAGTGTCAGGAAATAAGGATGGAGAGGTAGCCAGAAGCCTGATCAAATTGAAGGTCTCATCAGTCCTGATAAAGAGTTTGATATTCTTCCTTACTATAGAATATGACCTGAAGATTCTGGAGAGATTTTGTGTGTGTGTGTGTGTGTGTGTGTGTGTGTGTACACTGAGGAAGTGTGACTGGCATGACATAATCAGATCTACATTTGTTAGCATAGTAACCGATCATTAGGGCTACAATCTGGAGTATAACCCTGTTGTGGGCAGTGACAGAGGTCTGTTTTGAAGTTTCTGTTGTCTGGTAAAGAGTTAAATGTTCTTCTCTATGTGAAGAAAATTGCACTGAAAGTAAAAAAGAAAGGAATTGGATCCCACAATAACATGAATATAGAATGTGCCAGTTCTCTGATTCTTGGGCATCAGTTTTTGAGAGGTGCCTTGTTCACTTGTTCAGCAAATTCAACCTCAAGAGATCACTTCTGTCAGCAGGCTGACATGCTCAAAATTTAAGACTAGGAATTCTGTTCCTATTTGCTATTGCACTTACCCATCACCCAGGTCTCTATGACAGATTTTCTTCAAGTATGCAGATCACTACATCATGGACCTTGAGCATGGCTTACAAAGAACTAACACAAGAGATAGTAAACTTGCAGCTGCTAAAGGAGTGCTGCATTTATGTTTTATTATTTATCTTGATTTAATTTAATGGATGCTAGGAGTTGAATGCTACTTGAGAACTCGCAGGAAAGAATACATGTTTTTGGTTTTTATATTATCACGGTCTATACAGTTTTATTCCATGAGAAATTCAAGAGATAAAATTGGGGTCTATCCAAAATCTCCTAGTTTTCTTTCTCCTCACAGAAAGTGATTATGTTTCATAGTTCAGTGTACTATTCATCTTATGTACAGTTTTTAATCTTCCTTTTATATTGTAAACCTATAAAAAGAAAACAATTGTGTCTGGGGAAAGCAATTATTATTTGAGACTATTTTTATGTTTGGAAATGTTCGTTTGCATTTATCACATAAAATTGAGTTGAAGACCAGTGACTGCCATTGTTTCCCTAAGCGCCTGCCTCTTTCCTCTCTAAACTGAAGACCAGTGAAAAGCTTCCCGAGGTGCTTATGGTGGTTGTTGAAGTAAGGTAGGGTTCAAGGAGATGAGAAGTCAGTGTATCGGAGAAGAGTCATGCAAATGCTAACATTCTGTCAGGAAAGACGTGATTAAGGGACTGTGACACAGCTCCTTGAAGCATCAATATTTAAAGCGAAGTGACACGGAGGCCAATAAATGCAATGAGGAAGAGGGAACAAGTGTTATATGTCACCGGCATAGATCCCAGAGTTTGTATGGATTTCTAGAACAGTAAGGAAGGGAGGTAATGGCTAGCCAATGCCATTGAAAAGGAAGATACCACCCACTCTGCTTCCTAGGTATGAGATCTGAAGAATGTGAGAAACAAATGCATGTGGAGAAGGTGTTCTCAGGGGAGAGCGGGATCTCGGAGAGGACAAGGAAGCAAAAGGAACTTCCAGGAAAAACAATGTGCTAACTATGGCATAAAATGTTCAAAGGACAACAGTGCAAATGGGATATCATCCTCAGACACAACACTGAGCTAAACTGAAGGTCAGGGATGGATTTCTCCCCCTGGGGTCACAACTCTTCTAGCTGGCAGCAGAATTTGCTCCTTATGCAAATTAGCTCTTCCCCAACCCACACTTTAACACAAGGGACATAATTCAGAATAGTGTTAGCAAAATGTTGTGATTTAACATACGTTAATAAGGGAAGCATTGCAACATAGACTATTAATATACTTGTGATCACTCAAGGACACAGATTTTCTACTCACCTGTTAGAAATCTCAGTGCGTAACAAGATAGCTGACTGACAGTCTGACTTGATGGACCTTCCCATATATATGCTCAGTGCTAGCCAGGGCTTACTTCAGGCTTTAATAGCTTTTAGTAGCTTCTTTAAAACAGTCTTGGAAAAAGAGCAAGTATAAATAGATCTGACTGAAGAACATTTGGCTAATTCACTGTGTTGTTAGGGGCCATATATATGTTCAGCTGTCAATGATGTTCTACGGAGTTGTGAAAAATAACAGCTCATGTTCTTTGTGTATTTCCAGCATCAGCTTTCATTTTTCAACTTTGTTTTTTCTTTGTCAATGATAAAATTATTTTAATGTTATTCCTTACCTGAGTATAAAATCCAGTTTTATGCCCTCCCCACTCCCTCAATCTGTATGTGATCAAAAGGTGAAGGAGAGAGTTGGTAGGGTTGCCTTAGCAACTGGCACATACAACAATAAGTAAAAAAAAAAAAAATATATCCCTATGAGACTCGGGGCAAAGCCTTTCTACACTTTATAATATAAATAACTTTTTAAAGCATAATTTCAATCTTTCTTCAACTTTAGGGAAAATAATTAATTTATATGGTAGTTCTATTTTTAAATAGAATTCCCAGCCTGTACCCTTAGAGAAAGCTAATACAGCATGGGAGAGACAAGCGTCTGTAGACCGACATAACAATAAAGTTGTTTGTCATAAAAGGATCTCAGATTTGGGAGGAATATAGATGTATGTAAAGGCCTTGAGACGGGTTGAGGGTTAGATGAAGAACCGGGTTGTTTGTTGCTCCCAGGGAAAGTGGAAGGTCAGATTCTCTTACAGAACATACATCCAGATGACTCCCTCCCTTCCCAGGAAGAGAACATACTTATTCAGTGAAATTTTCTCAGGATAGTTGTAGACTAGAACTGAGGTTTCTAAAGTCATTGAGTCTTTGCAAATTGATTGTCGTCTTCAAAACCCCTTCCTTCTCCTTGCTCTAAGAACAAGGTTCATTCAAAACTATACTATGCATTCCTTTCCCTTGCAGAATAGCGCACATCTGTAAACCCAACAATTTGGAGACAAAGGCTGAAGTTATGAACTTGAGGCCCTTCTTGGGTGACATAATAATGGTATCAAACAAAACAAAACCACAATAAAAAAAAACATACAAGTCACCAAAATAGACTTCAAGACAGAACTAATCAGAAGACTGCTGTGGAAATTTATTTTTAATTATGCATAAAGTAATTGTTTTGTGTATTGTTGGGGGAAGGGCTACATTGGCCTTGGTGTTTTGTTTTGTCTACAAATGTTGAATTTATGTGGTGATGTTTGATTGGTCATCATCTGCACATGTTATCAGTAGAAAACCTGAGGAGTTCTGGATCAATAAAAACACCTGAGCTCAGGTGCTCAGGGTTCCCACTGTTCAGTATGCGCTGGCCAGGAGAGTGGTTCCCTCTGCTGAGGTCTGGCAGGGTTCACACATATGATTATGTCTCTGTGTCTCTCTTGATGAGCCACTACAACAGCGTAATACAATAAATGGCACCTTCAACGTGGGGCCCAAAGTCATGCTCATGCGATGTAGAGACAGGGAAGAAGAAAACTAAACTTCAGACCTTGCAGTGACCGGTAAAATACACTCGGAGAAGTTCCAAAAACCAGTGGCTAAGGGAATTGTAGGTCTATGGGAGACATTATTAATGTTACTATTCTAAGTGGTGAAAATGTCTTCTAAATATTTCCATTAATATCCATAGGTTTGTGCTTCTCGTTGCAGCACATAGTTGGTTAATTCAGAAATGCCCTACTGTTCAAAATGCTGAAAATAAGCAGCTCAGCCATAGATGAGATCGTTGTCCCAAGTCCCTCTCTAAGGATCAGGAAATGTTACAAAAGAGGTGGCAGAAAGGAGAAGAGCCAAAGGATGAGAAGGGAAGCTGCGACGTGCTGTCCTTGACGTGACAAGGCTATTGTGCACATGAGCTCACAGCAGATGCAGAGAACTGTACAAGATCCATGTGTGATCAAGCCAGTTGAAGATTCAAGCATAGATCGCAGATGGGCTCCCGAGATCTCACCCTTAACTGAAGATCGATTGTCTGGGGAGGGAGAGTCATTTTTCTTTAGGAATATAGACATCGGTGGATTGTCTATCCCTTAGTGAATGATGTCACATGCACTCAGTTTTGGGCAATACTCATGGGATTTGGTGTTTCAAGAATAAATAAACAAATATGTAATTATAAAAAGAGAACATAAAGTTTTGATAAACATTCTCTTTGTTCTCAGTCTTTCTATATATAGCATATTTGAGAAAGAGAACCAAAGGCTTGGTTCGTAGAAGGTCCCCCTGCTTTAGTAAAAGTCGATTGCTTTGGATCATCATTACCATCCAAAGTGCAATGGAAACAGGGAAACATATGAACAGTACAAGTATTCTGAATAGCAATTATAGTCTATATTCAGCAAAACACTCGTTTCATGTTCTTATGGCTCTACCAAGGGGAGCTGCATCAGAGACACTTTACTCTTAAAGGGGAGACAGGAAACACATCGAGGGATCCTGTTATTAAGACAATCCGCATGGGCTGTATCGAGACAACTCACGACCTACCTAAGCTCTGTCATAATCAATTAAAAATTGGCAGGCAACCAGTATGAGGAAAGGTGACTCAGGCATGAACAGTACTAAATAGGAGCCAAGAAGGTGTATTGTTTGGAAACAAACATCTGAAGTAATTTTATATTAGAGTAATGGAGATGCTCTTTCACACTGTCAAGGGAGCCCATCTGTGGGTCCAATAGAGCACAGCTCAGGTACTCTAGCTCCATAGACTCAGTGCTGCCCAGTGGCTAATCTGAATACCAGGCAGCACAGGAATGCCATATGGCCAAGACCTAGCTAAATCAGAAACAAGCAAAATGTGCTTTTTAAAAAAAATTTCTTCTCTCATACAACTAATACCACGCATCCTGATCCCCTCCTCCTGTACTTCGAGCCATCAAGCTCCCCCTGTCTCCTCTAGATGAACTCCCCCATCACTACCCACAAACATCCCCTACCCTGCTTCTTCCAGAAAAGAACCATCCCCCAGGGTTACAACATAATCAGGGCATGGCATAGCGGAATGGAACAATGCCAGGCACCAATCCCTACAGATCAAGGGTGGGCCGGGAAGCCTGGCAAGAGCAAAATGGTCTCAAGGGCAGGTAAAAGGGTCAGAGGCACCAGCACTCCAACCTGTAGGAGTTTTTCAAGAATAGCAATCCAGACAGACATATGATGTAATTAGGGATCCTGCAGGTTCTGTGTCTTTCCTTTCAGTCTCTGTGGTCTCCTAAGAGTGCTAGTCAGTTGACACTGTGGGGCTTGTTTTCCTGATATCCTTGACCCCTCTGATCTCTGCCACCCCTCCTCTCCCGCTTCTGTGGGGTTCTTGATCTCTGCAGGATGTTTGACCTTGGGCCTCGCCATATGCTCCTCTCAGCCGCTAGAGGGGGCCCCTCTGGTGAGGACTGGGTTAGGTACCAATCCATGAGCAGAGCATGACATCATTAGAAATTGTCTCCAGGTTATCCAGTCTTTAGTTCTTGGCAGGAGTTCCCTCCTTTAGCATGGAGTTCTGCCCTATGTTGCCAATGAGGATAGTGCAGTCCTTACAGAACCCCGACACTAGTTCTTACTTGAAAGGATATTATTTTGACTCACATATTTGTAAAACATCTGAATTTCTAGGCACTAACCATAGACAGTGTCATTAATAAAAGCCAACTTTCTGGTATACCTGTTTCTACTGGATTGGCTGGCAGGGTTCATCGCAGATGAGCCTACAGAGGGCCAATGTGTTCTTTAAATAGGCCCTGGGACATGTCTTTCTAGTATACAGCCTGCATTTGAGTCCCAGAAAGACAAATTCTGCAGTGCCGTTACATTCAAATTCTAGCTCCAGCATCTGAAGTCATGGGACTCTGAATAAGCTATTTAACCTCTTTGAGGCCTATTTCTAAAGATCTCTAAAATGTATAAAAACAATAACTACTAATATCATTAAGCTATTTTACATGATATGAATTTATCTCTGTAAAGTCCTAGATATAAAGTTTAAGAAACTATAAATATCAGTATTTTCAAGTCTATTTAAAAAGGATAAGAGGCAGTTGGTTTAAATAGTCACAAGGATAAGGTACATTGAGAGGCTGCTTATTTGTTATAGTTTGTTTGACCCTAGGGCCTCTCACATGCTATCAGGCTTTCTACCATTGGACTATCTCCCCAGATCTTTTCATTATTTTAAAAATTTGAGAAGGAGTCTCACTAAATTTGTCAGGATGGCCTTGAAATTAATATCCTCCTCTTCCAGTCTCCTGCATACCTAGGATTGCAGGTCTGTGCCATCAGGACCCAAACAGATTTTTAAATTTGTCATTAAACATTTTATAATGTCAAAATATGAAATTTGTATTTTTCACTTGACAATCCAAACTGGCTGAAAATCTGTATAGATGTTTGGCAGTTGTTGGTGTATAAGTACTGGGAGAACAAAAGAAATGTCAGAATTTAAGGACCAGGTGATTCCCCTTCCCTCCCATCCTTGCAGTAGCCTTTATAATACAAAATTATACCTTCTTTGGCTCCATGGTACTCTTTTAAGAACCTGAGGTTTTGGAAGAACACAAGAGGAGCTTGAATCCCGCCCACAGTTATTAGTGTTTGCTCAGTGGCTTACAATCACACTGATACTGTTTTAGAAAAGTGGCTTGACAGCACTGGATCATAAATTCAGAAGGGCAATTAATCCAACGTTCTTGTTAAGTATGGTCTTTCCCTAACCATCTCCTGGATCACCTCAAATGTTGATATTCTTAGCAGAAAATAAATCTTATGCAATAATAAGACTGTGATCAAAAGCTAACAGATTGGTTTACCACCGAGACCTATTATCTTTAATTACAACCCTGTCTTCTTTCATGTGGCCACCTTGAAGCTATGCCTCTGCATTCTCACCAGCATTGGATATAGAAATGGACTCCCATGGGACATGCTCAGTCAGAAAATGACATCTGTCCTGGGTGTCATCCTGGCATTCACTGAGGAGATTAACAAGAGACATCCAAACTACCACTGACTACTCCTATGCCTTTATTTAAATTAGTGATTGTTTAAAAATAAGCAGGAAGTTATCTTCAGAAGATACAGGACCATGCCCATCTCATTCCTTCTGTCACTAATCTTTATGAGAGCCAAGGCCAGCTCTGTGATATGTAACGATAAGCTAAATTGTGTCTTAAGACCACAGAAGGACTCATGCACAGGGGTAGACTTTGTCTCTCAGCTTCAAGGAAAACGCATTTGGCTGGAAACTAACAAGCTTGAAATTTTCTACTGAAGTCAGGAATAAGGGAGATAAATGCCTTGGATAACAAGAATACAGAACAGAAAATAGTGTAGGATTGATGAAGAGTAGCAACCGTCAGAGGCAGAAAATGTCTCAAATACCCAGATACTAGGGAACAATTCAGTAAGAAAAAGAAGAGTACAATTGATTTGACATAGTTGTTAAAACAATATACAAGAGGTAACCTTAAGACTATAAGATGTATCAAGGGTGAAAGGGTGTGTCCTAAGTACTCTGGATGATGCAGCTTTGCAACAGGAAAGCCTTTTGGCCCATGGCTCAGCACGTAAGGTAAGAAAAATGGCAGTTGGAAATTGTGGGAGTTTACATCACATACCTACTTACAAGGTACATAATACAAAGCTATTATAAATGGAAAACGTGGGCATAACGAGACATTTCAACAGCGCCGAATGTTTCTAAATGTCTTATTAGTTTCAGTAACTACAATCCAGCTGACACAAAACAACCTCACAGTCTTTCACGTCCTTAGAGAGCTGAGAAACATTTAAAAGACACATTGCTCCAGAATGTACCCTGACAGGCAAGGCGGCAATGCAACCAAGTTGAGAAAATAGTGAAACTTCAAACTGGTATCCAGGTACTGATATCAGAAACTCTGGAATCTTCCCTCCATTATATAGAACCACATTTTTAAATGCTCGGGGATGGAAAGATTTTTATCAGAGCTAAACCACAAGGCTCTGCTTTTTATTTGTAAATGCTGCTGGATTCTACTGTATTAATGCAAGAGCTGTAGTCTATGACTTTATTTCTTGTTTGACAGTCAATTTTTCTTAACATTTTTCTGAAAATAACACTGCTATAAAAGTGTCTCTATCTGAAACCCTGGACTCGAGTAAGGAATTTGTATCTGTTTAAATTTCTATAGCTTGGCTAATTGTTGGTCATTGTTGGAGATTACCACCACATTGCTTTATTCTGTCCATTTGTCAACACAAACCATTCTCTGGCCATTTAAGGCTTGCTAATCTAATGATTTAGTCTTTCTGTCTACTCCTAAGATGGAATATGTTACAGATGCTGATTGAATATGTACATTTATCTTTATGTTTTTAACCATCTTATCTTGTTTAGCTTTCATTTTTCCTACTGCTTTGTAGACATTCTCAACATAGTCTAGGTAGTTAGTACTCCATACAAATAGAACACACTGTCACATGGTTATAAAACATCTTCTTTTAGCATATGGCCTTTTTGTTTTACCTAAGTAATGTAGTCATCTCATGAGCCAAATTCTTACTTTAAAGACGAATTTATCATCGAATATATTATAGTGAGAAGACATTTCATTGTTCATTTTCCAGTTTGGAAATTATAGATATGTGTACAGACAGCAAATGAGATGCCCAAATGAGAGCTAGACAGAGCAAGACGATGCTAAAATACTCATTGCTTTTGTTTTTATTGATGCCCTTGCTCATTAAATTTGGTACTGTATATTTAGATATTTAAAAACTAATAACATGGAAGAAACTAATCTTAGTGACACCGAGGAGGATTTGTTGTTCCACCAACAGATGTCACTTAGTTAGCACTTAGCACTTTTCACACAGCAGATCAGCTAAGATGTCTCTCATCTCGGTGAAGGCTGGCTAGTACCTGTGGTTGAGTGTTCCAGTTGGGCTTGACTTCTGGATTTAAGATTAGGCTCAGATATGCTTTGTACCGCTCTGGATAAGCAGTTTGTTTGGGAACTTGCAGAAAACAAGAAGCAATTCAAGGCTACTCATGCATTTGGAAGCCATTAGCTCGTGTCATCTGTTCACATTTCTTTACCAAAAGAAATTGTGTGATGAATTACAAAGACAGGCCAGGTTGGGAATTATTCTCCAGCTCAAGAAGGAAGAAGTGTTTATTGAACAATATTGGAATCTGTCATAGGGATGTTACATATTTTTGGAATATATACGCTCAGAATGGGTCTTTTTTCTCAAAGGGCATGAAAGATACTTTTAACCAAATGACTTTGTGTGTATGTGGATGAAAATAGCGTTGCATAAAATTCTTTCTAAATTTATGATATGTTACAAAGAATAAAGCAAACTCAAAGTTATAGAGGATAAGCCTAGAAGTTGACTGTACAGTACAAAATAATTGTATACTATAAATTTGCAACAGGAACAGATTTTAAGTGCTTTACCAAAAACAAACAGTGAAGGTGTGTTTTTGTCAGGAGAGAATTGTAAGCTAGTTTGCTTGACTTCACTAAGTATGTGTGTATTAAAACATTTTATGCACCATAAATATTTACAATTTAAAAGAATAAAAGATAACCAGGAGTCTTGGGTACATATGGACTAAAGATCTCTAATCAAATTATAATCCTTAGATACTTCTGTCAATATTATTCATGATAAGTAACAAAAATAAACTTAAAAATAAAACCATGCTTATAGAATGGAATACATCTGACATAAAAGCAGATGAGGGTGACTTTGTATGAGGAGGAAGGGAACCAGCAAGACCCAGGGAAAAAGAGACAGGAGACGGCACTTTGAAGGTAGGATGAATAAAACGGTCTAAGGACATGTATTAAGATGTATTCAGATGCTATGATGAAGTTCATTACTTTGGTCATTTATAGATTAATAAATAAAAAATGAACAAATGAAAAGTTCATGCCTATAAGTATATATAACATTTTATTAGGATATCAACCAAATAATAATTAATAAATAGCAACTGTCCAATTCATATGATAGCAAGAATCAGTCACCGAAAAAAACCAACAAACCAACCTTCCCCAAATTAACATAGTAATGAACATAGAATTCTAAAGCTCTATAAATTTGGGAGGTATTGGTAGGGTTTTTATGTTTTTGTTTTTTTTGTTTTTGTTTTTGTTTTTTTGTATTGTTTTGTTTTTGGTAAGGGAAAAATTATCTTAAAATTTGTGTATGATCATTAACTATGGAGAAAATATATGTTTCTTAAGGATAGAGAGGTAATTAATTACTTCTGACCTTGGACCTATCCTGACTGACTGTTGAAATCCTCATGGGTGGGTCTCAGTGAAGTTCTACTAGGGTGATCCACAGAAATGGATCTGGGAGCCCCAACTATTCCTGCAGCTGCAGTGTCCTTTGATCCCAAGAGTGCCCTTTTCTCAGAGGAAGCTCTTCTTCCCGTGCGCACAGACGACACAGGCACAGTCATGGGCAAGGAAGAACTCTCGACTCCAGTCTCATGTCATAATGACTAACAGGATTGTCTAGGATTCAGAGCCACAACTCCCCTGTCCTCAGAAATCCAGTAGAAGGAAACAGGGTCCCGACAGGTCCCTATGCTAAACTTAGTTTAACACATGACTTGTTTCCTGTCTTTTTCTTCAGTTGTGGAATCTTTTCTTTTTTTTTTTTAATAGAGAGTTAGAGGGGCTGGGGAGATTGCTAAGAGGTTATGAGCACTGCCTGCTCTTTCAGAGGACTCAAGTTTGATTCCCAGAACCCACATGGAAAGCTAGAAATGGATATTTTAAAACACAAAATTCTCTTGTTATTACTGTTCTCTTTTTATTTTCTTATGTACAAAAGCTAATGAACCGGTTTCTCACTGACATTACAGAGTAGAAAAGCACTCCTCTCAAGCTGTGTATGTAGAATGTTATATGACACACTAAAAAATACGATGTAGAAAATGAGTTTGATGACTTAAAAATGTTTTATCCTACTGACTAATATAGATCGAAATAAGCGAAAATAGGTGAAAACCAAGCTGCTTAATACCATATGCATTTAGATAGGTTTTCTTCTACTTTATTTGTTTTAATAATTAAAAGTCTTAGAAGCAAACATGAGGAGGTAGCATCTAATCCTTTTTAAAAGGATAAGGCCACTAAACATAGATCTGAGAGTTCCTGATGTCTAAATCCCTCAAGACCCTAAAGCAAAGCTGGAGCAGACTGAATGGAGGAAGCGAAGCCATTGACAGCCCCAGAAGGGGTGAGGAGAGCATCTCCAGGGGTCAGGCTCTCTGCATCAGCTGCTAAACCCTTCTCTGCGTCTCAGAATTTGCATGACACGGGTAAATCAGATTGAAAGAGGGAACACAGAGTGATACATTTACATCTTGTGGACTGTTACCAGGAGACCAAGTCGGGCAGCTATTTGTTCTCAGGAATGCATCTCTAATATACAGCTCCTGAAGGATACTTTAATTATGTTTCGTATGAAAAACGTATAGTGATAATTATCACCAGGTACCTCGGCTGAGAAACTGATATTGAGAAAGGAGAAACCTTGTCTATCCCACACAGAATTTACCAGGATGTTTATAGCGGTCTCATTGTAAATGTACGTTAGTCATCTTCTGTATTTTCCGCACTGACTTCTATGGAAGATACTAGCAAGCTTTAATATTGAGTGTGGAATCTCTGTTATAGTTCAAAACTCTTTTCTCTAAAAGTTTTATTGATTCTTATTTTATGTATATGAGTGACTGCCTACACGTATGTGTATGGACCACGTTTGTGCCTGGTGCTTGTGGAGGCCAGAACTGGAGTTCTAGATGGTTGAAATGGAATGGGGACAGTCTTAAATTAGTTTTGAATGATGGATAGACATGATACAAGGGCCAGTTGCAATTTGGCTGTTCTCTCACAATGCCTGAGGGAAAAAACAGCCAAACAATATGATACAACTAGGAATTTCTCAGTTGCTAACCCTCCAGCTGCAAAATTCACTGTAAGTTACATTGCTGCCCATTTGATACTCCTCCCAAACAAAGACAAAACGTAATGAGCCAATGTTCAACAGGAGCTGTCATATTAGCAAAATCGCTGAACAGTAATCAGAGAGAATGGATCACGGTGTTCAAGATCTAGCCGCGATTCTTTCTTTGTGGAGCTATTAACAAAGCCCGATGATTGGATCAGAATGAAATTTTAATGAAGTCAGGAGTGCACAGATAGAAAGCACAAAGGAAATGTTTTCTGGGCCCTTTGTCATGGTGAGCACTTGGAGTCAAGTTGCTCAAATTCCTGGCATTGCCACATGTGGGAAGAATACTAACCAGTGATCACACAGCAATCATCTATGGCTTTCACAGATAGCAGCCCTGGGTTTGTTTCTTGTTGTTGTTGGTGTTTCATTTCATTTTAAAATCCAAAAGAAGGAATGGCTTCATTAAGCAAAGAAGAAAGTATGATTGCATTTTCCTGGTATGAAGGAGAAGTAATGTCAGCATTTTCTATATAAATTTATTTTCTTCATGTTACGTGTACATGTGTGTGATGCACGTGTGTGTATGAGCAGTCATATGTGTGTGTGAATTCATGTGTGAGTAGGTGCATGTATGTGCATGTGAGTGTAGAGGCCTGAGCTTGATATTAGGAACCTTCCTTGATGGCTCTTCCACTTAAGATAACTCTTCCACTTCCATTTCTTCCAACAAGGCTCTCAACCCTATGATCCATGCAGCTAGCTTTACTCAACAGCTTGGACCTGACAATCTTCTGTCTCTGCCTACAGATTCTAGGGTTACAGGTAAGTTGTCACCCAGCTGGTATTTGCTTGGACTCTGGGGAACTAAACTCTAGGCCTCTTACTTCTGTAGAAGGAGCTTTAATTGCTGAGGCATCTCTCTAACCTTCCTATATGATTAAAAAAAATTTTTTTTGAAGAGCTTACTTTATTTCAGTGTCTTTACTAATTTATGTAAAAAGGATTGGATCTATTAAAAATACGAGTATTTCCTTACCCATACCACACTTTCAAAGCTGTTATAAAATGAAGATATGCAAATTTGCATATCCATTGTTCTTTCTTTCCTTGCTTTGCTCTCTTTTTAACATGAGGTCTTGTTTCTGAGAAACATGCACCAACTATCTTTGTGTGTTGAAAGGGATCAATTCGCTAGCCTAGCAGAATGCTGTCTAGGATCTGTCAAAATATTTATTTGAAACTTGCAAGTGGCAGCTACTCTTCCAGGCTCTGAGATGTTTTCAAGTAAGGAAAGTAGACAGAATCCACTTCCATGACATAGCAAAATAAAAAAATACAAAATAAACTAAAATAATGTTTTAAAAAATTATCAATCATACAAACCAACATAAATTAACTAAACATGGTCAAAAAAAAGAAGAAATGAGAACCATAGAATAATACAAGATTAAAAATGCAATAGAGAACAATATATTCAAGTCCAGACATTATAGTCACACTGTGTGAATGAAACAAATTAGCAACTTAAAGAATGTTCTGATGATATAAAAAGATTGCTAGCAATATGAC
The DNA here is from genome assembly GCA_026225945.1 of Cricetomys ansorgei. NCBI lineage: Eukaryota > Metazoa > Chordata > Mammalia > Rodentia > Nesomyidae > Cricetomys > Cricetomys ansorgei. The sequence goes on along the minus strand of JAMJFZ010001232.1, from coordinate 2,044,280 downwards.
ATTTAAAAGGAATACAGCTAAAATACAGATAGGAAACTTGAAATTAAACACATGAAAAGCAATCTTGAAAAATTGAAGCATTTAAGAAAAATGTAAGTTGACTCATTAGGTAGTTACTGTGCACACACAAAGACTTGAGTTTGGAGCCCCAGCAAAATTATAAAAATCCAGGTGTTGCTAGGAGTAGGAAGTAGAGTAGACACAAGAAAGGGTGGACAATGAATGGAGTCCATTGACCAGGCAGCCTAACCAATGGAGACCTGTCACAAAAAAGGACGTTTGGGAGTCGTGAGAAAAGTAGGCAGCATTAATCTCTGTTCTCCATCCTCATGTTGTGAAGGTCATAGAAATAAATAATTTAGAATAGAAAAATCTACAAGTTGATTCTTTGAATTAGCTTGTAATAGTGGCAAACATAAACAACCTAAGAAGTTCACAAATATATACTAATGAGATATTACTAGCACATGAAGGATTAAAGATATAATGGAATGAACTAAATAATAATGATTTAATGATAAAAACACCAACATATACTAACATAATGTTCAAACATCTTCTTGGGTAACTGGTAACATTCACAGTACTATAATTTGTCATTATTTAGAACCAATACCACTCAAAACACACAATAAAAATCCTCTTAAAATAATATTGTAATACATTGTATTGTATGTATTGTATGAAATGTGTTGTAGAATCTTTAAACTTATTCTCAACTATTATAAAGCTACATGCGCTTCTGTGCAGTAACAACAGCTGCTGTATCTGGCAGCCAGAGCCACTGCCAGAAGATCACCTTCCTTAGCTGTTGGAACCAGCTTTCTAGTTGTGGTTGAGCTATAGCTTTCTAGAATATGGAAGAATGCTAGTCTGGAGCACCAACATGTGTCTACTCGATGGCCCATGGATGGAGCAATTTGTTGTTCAGATTTGACTTTGCTCACTGAGATCTTTGTGTTGAAAGTACCCTATTGTATTAATGCTAAAATGGAGGAACTTTAAGGTCTCCTCACTCCGTCTAAACATCTGTCAAGGGATACCTTGCTTATGGTCTTGATTTACCTATGAAAGGGCATCCAGTTGGCCAGCTGAAGTTGGGGGTTGGTGCACTGTGGAAGTTCTATTCATTAAGAGTTGAAAGTTTTCTTTTGGTGGGAAGTGCTTTTCCTCAAAAGAATACCTAGATGCTAAGTGCTCTGGGTCAGTCCATGAAAGGTGACCCTCTGCAATTGCTTACCCAACATGAGTGTCTCCTGTTTCCTGAGATATTAATATTTCCATCTACAATGCGCAATGACCAAACATATTTAAATTTAAGAATTAAAAAATACAGTAATATAGAGCTTTCTATGTACTTTCATATGTGAGGAGAGTAAGTGAAATTTGAATAACTGTGTATTGTTGATATGAGCACAGCCCTGCCAAGGTAACCGATGCCTCACGGTCGCAGGGATAGCAAGGCCTTCCCTGGGTTTGGATATGGATGTTTACGAATGGTTGATGTTTAGCTAAAAACAGTACTTGCGAAAGGTACAGACCGGAGCTTCCTTGTCTCTGATGACTGCATGACCATATTCCCCTCCCCTTACAGAGATTAGCTAACCCTATTGCTTGTTCATGATATATGTTAGAAAAGCCCTGAATGTCCAGGCTGCTCATAAATCTCCATCCAAGCCCACAGATCACCCAATCTCATCTTATGTCGTTTTTGCACCTCTATCATAATCTGTCGCTCCCAGTCAGGTTTCCAGCACCCAGCTCCAGAGGCCATGGTACATATGCAGTGATTTAAAGAAAATCCCACGGTTGCATGATTCCAGTGAACTAGAGCTACAAATGGAGTGCAGAGATACCAGAAGTGTTAGGTTTGCCAAATAGCTCAAGTAGACACCGAGAGTGACGTGTGGCTAATTTAAAGTTAAAACAGTTTATTTCTGTGGGATACATACTGACATGCCAGGGCTGTCTAATTAACAAAAAAAAAAAAAAGAAGAAAGAAAGAGAAACAGAGAAAGAAAGAAAGCATGGGGCAACCCTAAAGGTGGGTGCACACAGGGGTTTTTAGGTGAAACAGCAGTCACTAGGTGGATCTCTCCAATTTTGTCAGGACCTGAGCATACGTACTTACTGGATTGGCTTATTACATCCTGCAGGGAAGTTAGGGGTTCTCAGGAAAGTGGGGCACCGTGAGACACATGCAGAAGGCTCCAGTTGGCCAACAGCTGGCTTTGGGGCTTTCTGAGAATTACTGGGGACTACTGAAAAAGAGCCAAGATCAGGGCCTGCCCATCACGAGGAGTGCCCTGGTGGGTCCTCTCCAGAAGAAGCAAGGGAAAGAACCGAAATATGAAGTGGGAAAGAGCAGAGGTTTTCTGGAACACTTCTCTTACATAGAGAACCAAGGGGAAATCCAATAAAGCTGCACAGAACGTAATAGCTTTCTAGCACAAAAAGAGAGGGGAGAAAGCCATGCACAGTCACGTGTGGAGGCTCATGCCTGTAACTTCAATGCATTGGAGGGCAAGGCAGGAAGACTCCAGTGAATTCTAGGCCAGCCTAGGCATGACAACTGTGCCAAAGGTTGACTTAACATTTCCTTGACATAAGAAAAACTGCTATGTAACAGGTAGTTTCCCTAATAACCACAGAGCAAAATTCACATATGTCGTGTTCCACAACTTCACTGTGTTGTCAGTATCATGCAGAGAAATTATGCAGGAAACATTGTAGCACACGGTTGAGGTTGAGTCAGGCTTAGGGGTCATGGCCTATTCAACCCATTGTCCTGTTTGCTGTGTCATAAAAAAAATGACCTCAGATCAAAAGTACTATGTGGCAGTCAACTGCAGTGTGGGGTTGTCCAAAGACTAAGTGTGTGTGGAAGCTGGCTTTGCACTCTGCATCGTCCCTAGGGATTGACGATGGTAGGCGTTCACTGCTCCACACCTTAGTCCTGGCCTAAACCCAGCTAGATTATTATTAGATATTAATACTGTCTGCTTCATTGAAGCCAAGCTGCTTTGTCTGCCCTGTAGGCTGGAAACAGGCTCAAACGGCACACGCAGACAAAGCCACTCCCAGCATCCTTGTCCTAACCAATAGGAATTCTTGGGGTCACTGGCTCCTCCCCTATCTGTATTCCTGTAAGTGTACCCTCACCCTGCATTAAAGACACATGTTTTCCGAGTTCCTGTATACTCGCCTGGCTCTCTGAGGTCCACCAAAGACAGGGCAAGGATGCTGTAGACCCACACGAGCGCCCCTCCCCACCAACGCTGTGTTCCCACTGGGTCCTCCGTGGACCTGGTTGGGAACACGTGGGTGGTGGGATTATGATTTGAATTCAGAATGCATTTACTGGACACTCTTTCTAGAAGTGTTGTATCATGTGACTGGAAGGATGTTAAAATGAGAGAGAGCACAGTTCTTGCCATCGTTAGTCTGTAGATTTAATACAACCAGTTACTGACACACATGGTGACCAGGTAGCCAATGTCCCTGGATACTCCAAATTAAGATCTATTTGTCTTAATTTTCTTCTGAACGCCTCTTAATTGCTCTGTATTGTTAGTTTGGTTTTGTTGAGCTCTTCTTTTAGTCAGAGTATAAAATACCAAACATGCTTACGTGAGTTCAGTATGAGAACACTGTTTGCATGTCATTGGAATTAGGATATTCTATAAACCCTTTATTTAAAGATAATGCATTCTCACAAAACCATCCCCCAAAGTTTTATTTTGAAAAAGACTTTTTGCTTCTTTTTCTGTTATATTAAGATTTTCTAAACAAATTTATACTTGCAAGCTATTTCTAGTTTTTGCAGGCAATTTTTTTGGATTCAAATGAATTTTCCTCCTTGATCCACCTGACAAGATTGGAGATGAAGAGATATCTGTCCATATTTAGAGCCAACTTTATTACTAGGACATGGAGAAAAGGAAAAGTTAATAAGAAAAACACTACAAAGTCCTTTATTATAAATTCCATGCAACCCTGGGGCCTTCAGAAATGTGGACTTAGAGAAAAGTGAAATGTGTATTTTTATGCCATGTTTAAGTATAAATAGATGATTTTAGACAGATGAGAATGAAGGACAAAGGGGAATTAATGAATGGCAATGGACTGGATATCAAATTCCAGATAGAACTGTACGTTGCTTCCCATTGTCAGAGATACATTATATTACAGAGCATTATGCTGTGATACACTGACATTACATTGTTCATGCTTTACTGTCATTGTTTAAAGCTACAGCCCTACCACTGCTTACGATCTATGTCCTTCATTTAGGGATGGTCACTGGCTTTTGTGCTTTCAATACTTCCTTCATGACAGGCCTTGTAAACGCTACCATAACAAATCACCTCAACTCTCGTGGCATAGGCAATTGAAATTTCTTTTTCTAATTTCTACAGATCCGAAGAATCTCATTGGGTATATTAGTCAGGAATCGAGGCAGAACAAATACAATGTATGTTTTAAGAGAAGGGGCATTGAATTGGCTTGGATGATCAGTTACTGTAAAGCCCCATGTTGTTATCTGCAGGCTGGAGACGTGAGCAAACCCGCTTTCCATTTCAAGAAGCTAAAGCCCCAGAGGAAGAGAGCCAATGCCTCAATTCAAGGTAGGAGCTGTGGAGGAGCCCTGGAGGGCTGTTTATATAAGTCAATATTCGAAGGCCAAAGAACCCAAAGTTTAAGTCCAACGGGTGCCATCACCACCACTACCACCACCACCGTCACCACCACCATCACTACTGTCAGCAGCTGCAGCAGCAGCAGAAGCAAGGACACAAGCCACCTTGCTCATGAACAGCTGGGAATCTGTATGCTTTCTCCTTCCAGTGCTGACACGTAGGGACCTCTGCCCCGCCAAGTATGTTGGACAGTGTTGCCCAAATTCAGAGTGAGTTTTCCTCAACTAAGTACATTGACTGAAATTCTACTAGTCTCTAGAAGTAGCTTCACAATCTCCAGAAGCGTGTTTGGCCAGTTTTCTAGATGTCTCTCAATCCAGTCAAGAGGACAACTGAGATTAAGTTATCAAAGTGAGCTAAAAATTAGATCAGCAGATAATGTCGGAGGGCCCGGGGTAACATCCCTTTGCTTTGCCTACCCCATCTTCTAGAGCTGCCTCCGCCTCTTTCTTATCAAGTTCCTCATTCAAAGCAGATAATATAGCCTTTTCAAGCCTCTCTACCTTTTATACAGAGGGATCTGATGATTCCATTCATTGAAAATAGTCTCCACTCTCAAAATCCTTAACTTAGTCATATCTTTCAAATTTTTTTTTAACATGTAAGGTAACAAATCCATCCACTGTTGGCAGCAGGGAATGAACACCTTAGGAGAGGTCTTACTCTCCGTATCAGAGCACGCAAATACAGCGTGCTTAAAAATCAAGACACTTGCATATCTGAGCTCACCCAAGCAATATTTCTTTTGCAATGCCGGGCCCTCTCTCTCAGATCTTCATGACTGTTATGGCGTGGCATATGGAATTTCATATTTGTCTTCGGACGAATGCTGCATATTTTTAAAATATGTTTCTATTAGTGATGGTTTTGGTTATGTTTTTAATGGAATTGGCATCATTCGGACATCTTAAGACCAAAAAATATTATGAAACTTAGGCTTTTATTTTTGGGGAATGTACTATTTTTTTCCTGCTGCCTTCATTTTAAATAACCTACTTACTGTAGTACAAAAGGGAACACTCTGCCATCTCTGGAAAGAGGCAGCTTGGTGTAGTTAAGTGTTTGAAATGAAAACGAAATAGCCATACTTATCATCAGACACCCTGGCATTGGCTCTCTTTTTGTCCTCTAGATATTAAAATTAGCAAATGAAAATGGAAAGGGATTGCATGTTTTCTAGAAGGTTGTCACATTTTATGAATCTTATTATATTATCATATTATTATTATTTATTTTTATTATTTTATTATTTTATTAGCATATTATTATTATTATTAATTTTTATTATTCTTTGTCTTCATCCTGGTTTGTTTAACTAAAACAACGCTCCATACTACTTCTCTGTTCTTCTTTTACCCTGTTTGAAATTTTTTATTTAGAAATGCTTGTTAATATTCATTTATTATTTATTTTAATGTCTCAAAATACCCAGATTCAAACCTTCTCCATCATCTTTATTTAAAATAATTTTAAAACCACGGTTTTTAGAACATGCTCATTGGCTTTACATTGCTGCTATCAATAACAAATCTGTCACATAAAGTCCAAACTGTCAGCATCAGTGTCAAAATATATCAGTGAGGTAAGTTATTTGCATTTAAATCAGAAAAAAAGTGACAAGTAGACAGATCTGCAGAAAGCATTTAAAGCTGCAAGAAAATGTCTCGTTGGTACCAACTTAAAATCAAATCAAATTTTAACAGAAATTATTAAAGTCCCCAAATATGCATTCAGTCATGAAAAATAATCATTGCTCTCTATAAAAAGAAACTGAGGTAAGATAACGAAATACAAACCTACAAGTAGAAAATCAGTCAGCAGCTAGAACTGTTTTACATAACAGAAATAAGAACAACTCCACAATTTACGTCCATCTTTGCAACATATATCTTTCTAATATATATCAAACTTTATTGTCACTTGATATAAATTTAATTATGTACTCTATATATTTATAATTCATGTGTTTATATAATTATGCATTTTATTAATAAGACTTTAAATTAAAATTTTAATGTTTGCTAGAGTTATTAGCAAATGAGATTATGAATATTGTCTTCACTTTACTGGCTAATTTGAAATATATTGGTGTCTTACATTTTAATATGTTTTAATACTTTTTAATCTCTAATTACTTTTGGTTTTAGGGAAAGATCAATTGCACATTTAAAATACTGTAGAAACAACACAGGAGTATTTTCCTCAACTCCTTCTTAGTTTTTGACAATCCTTCCAGTTTCTTAGATACTTTCTAAAAACTACCACGGAGTTTGATACGGTAAAAAGGTGGGGGCAGATTTTTTTCAATTGCTGGGACCTTGATTAGTACACGTCAGTTGTTTATAATGTTTGCTATTTTCTGTAAATTCTTCCAATTACAAAGCCTTTTGAACTCCTTCCTAAGATGCCTCAGTAGTCACAGATATTTTTCCTCTTTTCAAATGGGCTAAATATTTGGAAAATCTTGATCACAATTTTACAGTTTTACAGTTTTAAAATACAGCATGGTACTTTAAATGTTTTCTGAGTTTGTCGTGGGTGCTTTATTTCCCTTTTTCTTGTGAAGGAAAGAACAATGAATTTGCACTTGTATGGATTCAGATTAAAGAAAGATAACTCATTTAAAGTATTCTCCGAGAGAGCACCCTTAATTTATTAGACTGGAATTCAGAGTTTGCATTCAAGAGAGAGAGGATACTATGAATATCAAAGTAACGTTAGTTATATTTTACATGTTCAATTTCTAGGGAAGAGGGGGAAAGTATTGATCATTGGGATGTAAATTAGTACAGCTACTATTAAAAATGGCATGGAATTTTCTCAAAGAAAAATAAAACAGAAGATAGAAATACCATGATATCTAGCCATCCTGCTTCAAGGAATAAACATAAAGGGACTGCAAAAGAATGTGACATAGATATCACCACTCCCGTGTCCATTGCTGCAACACCCACAAGAGCCAAGGTATGAAAGCATGGGATGGGTCCATCAGTAGATCAATGGATAAAGGAAATATCACACATACAGACAACGGATTTCCGTCCAGCCCTTAGAAGAATGACATTGTCGTATACACTAATGTGAGTGAATCTAGAGGACATCCAGCTCAACCAAATAAGTGAGACAGAAATGGTAAATAGGCAACAGCCTCAGCAATATACAACAGCCGAACTCACAGAAGCAGAGTGTTAGTGAGCTGTCGATTAAATAGTGCACAAACGTGCAGTTGAAGAGGAGGCGAATTACAAAGGCCTGAGTCAACCACACATATCACTAATTCCAAAATGGCTTTTTAAAAAGCATTATGGACACGTTCGCAACAGAACAAAAAACTGGATGAAACTGAAAATCACCTCCATTCTGAAAGGCTCTTCTGTGTAGAAGTTCACCGAGTTCTGTAGTCTGGTTAGTTTCAGTGTGTGATATTCTTTGCTTGCAATTTTGTTTTATATTAAAGTCTAAATTTTTTTAAAATTAGTGACATATATGCTGATAAGCGTGTTTTAATCATGACGTACAACTACTACATATCACAATAAATCTCATACATATAGACTCTAAGTATATATCTAAGCATCAAACTAGAACCTAAAATCTATGAAAAGACCTATGTAGAAAGATTGGACACAGGTTCAAGAAAAGAGAGCAAACCAGCCTCATTCCTAAGTCAAGAGACTAGAGCTAGGATTCTCTTGACATGCGGCCAGCCTTAGAATGAATCCCACTGTGTACAACCTAGTCCAACCATATGGATGAAATAAAAAATGGAGCTGTATGATTTATACATACTACTTAATTCTTTGAATATTTCAACAAAGCCCTCTCTCTTTATAAGCAAATGAACAGATGGCTTCTTCCGGACAGAACTGCAGGGCCAGCCAAACACATTCATTAGCTGAAAAACATTCTGTCGGTCATGTTCCAAAGTTATTCATCTTTTCATTGATGAATAAATGTTGCTATCTATTAGTTATTAAGAGATTGGCCTTGATTACAAAATGAAAGATTCACTAGGGGTAGAGAAGCGTGGTGCCAGTTATTTGCTGTATACTAATTCTCAAAATACTTATGGCCAATGGGTATACATTGGTAGCCTATAGAGCAATAGATTTGGAAATGATTGGTACCCGTACTCTGCTAAGTATCTCTAACACACACCAAAAGAGTGGACTAGTTTGCTTCAGTAAGCAACACGAATACATAATATTAAGACTGAAACAAAAATAGATTGACACTCCAACTCTCAGTCTATATTATGTAAAGCATATATGGGCTTCCTCATGAACAGTAACCCTAATATCCTAAACCCTGTTAAATCTCTTAAGAATGAGTAACAGATATGGCACGTGTTTATATACAAGAAATTACATAAAACACCTGGCAACAGCAAATACACATTTATCTTCATCACAACTTTAAATTATGAGAATATGTGTGTCTCTGTGTGGATATATGCACATGAATGCAATACCTGCAGAGGCCAGAAGCATACACCAATGGTACATGACACATGAGGAAACTGAAAGGATTAGGATTAACAGAGGGGCATGGCAAGTTGGTGACTTACCTCCTGATGACTATTTTCAACAGCAATGGCCTTTCTTAAAGTCAGATTCTCGGTGTCTGGAAGCATTAGACAGGCGGAGTTCATGGGCAGAAGGTCTGCTACACCCAGAGTCTCTGCTGCTACACAGAAGGAAGACAAAAACAAAGAATGGAATTCCTAAACAGATAATTAATTTAAAGGTTTGGGAGTCCATTAAATATCCTTAAAAATAATGGTGTTAGGGGCCATGGAGATGGTTGAATGGCTTTAAAAAGTACATGCTACTCTTATAAAGGACTTAAGTTAGGAACCCAGGACCCACATCAAGCAGCTCATAATGGTTTTAATTCAGATACACTCTTCTTCTGTCTTCTGGAGACACTGCACTAATTACGTGTGTGTGTGTGTGTGTGTGTGTGTGTGTGTGTGTGTGTGTGTATGTGTGTCTGTGCATGGGCACATACATACACATCATTAAGAACAAGAAAACAATGTAGCTCCTAATAGGCAGCTGGACTCAGGGTGCATCTTATTCATCTTATTCAGGCACAGCCAACATTTGTCTGGTTATCCCAGGAAAGTGCAATCCCGTCTATAGCTAAGTAGCTCCCTATATGAATATAACACACTGATTGTGTATTGCTAATTCCAGAGAAAACATGGATCATCCAAGCACTGTCTAGCACTAAGAAACCCTCCAGGGGTTTATTACTCTTAGGATAATCTTCATTTAGTTCTCAGTACTTTGTCAAAATTGGCATCTAACTATTCTTGGCAGCTTAAGATATGAACAGCATTTGCTCCTACTTAACATATATGCATTATGGCCCCAAAGTTGTCTCTCCTTCCAGATCTTCAGGTAGATAGGAACCGCAATAAGATAATATATGCAAGAGAAACTGCTGATTAGCACTCTGCCCAGATTTTTCTCTTTTCTTTATAGGCGGAAGTGATAACTTCCCAGATATTTACATATTGAAATAGAATCTAGCCATCTAAATTTGCATTTTATTCCTGTTAAATATCTTTTCACACACTACATATTCATCAAAGGAACAATTCACCAAGAGGACATTTCAATACATAACATCTATGCCCTCAACACAGAGCTCCCATGTTTGTGAAAGAAACATTGCTAAAGTTTAAAACACACATTGATGGTGGGAGACTTCAATACCACACTTTCACCAACTGACAAGTCATCAAGACAAAAAGTAAACAGAGAAATACTTGAGCTAACAGATGTTATAAACCAAATGGACCTAACAGATACCTACAGAACATTTCACCCACACATAGAAAATATACCTTCCTTTCACCATCTCACAGAACCTTCTCCAAAATTGAACACATACTTGGACATAAAGCAAGTCTCAAGAGATACAAGAAAATTGAAATAACCCCTTGCATCTTAGCAGATTAAAGCTGTATTTCAACAACAACAGTAACAACAGAAAGCCCAAAAAGTCATGGAAATTGAACAGCTGTCTACTGAATGATGACTAGTTCGGGACAGAAATAAAGAAATTAAAGACTTTCTAGAATTCAATGGAAATGAATCTACAACATACCCACATTTATGGGTCACAATGAGAGCTATGCTAGGGGAAAATTCACAGCACAAAGTGCCTATCACAAAAGAATGGAGAGATCACATACTAGCAAATTAACAGCACATTTGAAAGCCCTAGAACAAAAAGAATTGTTAGGGATTGCAGTTCTTTACAAACTTTGAAAGGACAGTACTCAACTTCATTTGGAAAAATAAAAAACCCAGGATAGCTAAAATAATCCTCCATCTGGGTTGCCTCGTCCAACATCGGTGTAGGCACTAGTGTCTGGCCTTGTCCCATCTTGTTGTGCCCTGTTTGAGCAGTAACCCTGGGAGGACTGGACTGCTCTCTTCAGTGGGGACAAGCAGGGGTGGGGATGAGTGGATGGGGTTGGGAGGATATATAATAGGAGGAGAGAGAAGATGGGGAGAGCTGAGAGAAATGGAGGGAGGTTTGGAGGGGTGTTGATATATATTATATGAGACAAGAAATTATATGAGAGAGAAAAAATAAAAGAAAGAAAAAAATAAATTATCAACACACACACACACACACACAAACAACTTAAAGACTTAAAGAATTAATCTGGGAAAATTAGAAAACAGCAATGTAATAAAATCCCTATTGCTTAAAATATAAAACAAAAAAATTTTATTTTGTCACTATTCATCTCTGATCCAGGAAATTAAGCATATTAACGTATTTCCTTAAATGCCAACATTTAAGTGATAAAAGAAATAAGAGAGCTTAATATCCTGTTTTTGTGGCTTTTCACCTGTCTAGAATGTGATTTTTTTGGGGGGTAACTGATATTTGTGAAATCTACTTCTGATTTTAATTATCTTCTAATTATTTTAGCAAAAACTGTAAACAACCTCAGGGTCCTTTAGCAGTGTATATAAACAATGTCATTTGTGATGATCTAGGGTTGAGATTTACTGTGTTGCGTGTAGTACTTTAAGGAAACACCGCTTTCTGTTTGCTTCCCAGACTATTTCGTGTATGGTTACTTGCATCGTATTTCTGATGATCCATCACCCTCATTTCATGCTTTAATCGCCAGTTCTTCAAGCTGTCGATTTGCTTCCATTGGGACAAAAGTTAACACATCTGTTTATGAAACAAAGTACATTCTTCTCCGTTTGTTCTCAAAAGCCATCCCATTAGCAAATGCAGTAAATCCTGTGATAGATGGGATCTACTACGGATCCTGTGACATACAGGAACCATATGGGATCTACTACGGATCCTGTGACATACAGGAACCCTATGAAATTGATGAGTAGTCAAGATGGCGACCCTGGAGGTCAGTTGTTCCTGTGAAATTTCCGTAGGGTGGGGCAGAAGGACAGTATTCTAGCAAATACTTTGTTTTAATGCAGAAAGCTAACTACAGAAGTCATCTACCTGTAAGGCTGACTTTAGAATGCCCTGATAAACACATTTAATTCAGAATCAGAGTAATTTGTTCACCTGAAATTAAGATGAGATGCCACCGCAGTTACAGTCTCCTCTCCTGCATCGCTACCTGCTGTGACCTTCAGTAAGGAAAACGCACGCTGCCAGAAACCTTTATATCCCTGGGTACGTAACACTATAACATGTATAAATTCAGCAATAAATGCACGGGTGTGATTGGAGGTTAGTGAACAGTAGGAGACCAAGTCATCAGCATTAGATTCAGTGAATCATACTTTAAAAGTTTCATCAGATTCCATAATTTTTAGCACATTTATCTGGCCCTTTGAAATATTTTAAGGCCCATAAATTGTACGTCTCCTTGTCCTGGAATATAAATAATTTTTTAAACTCTCATTGATTTATTCTTTAGCAGCAATTGAAGTCACATTAATGGGCTTCTGGGTCCTTTTTACTATAATAAATAGGTCAAACTTTCTTTGCCAAATAAACAGAATAAAATTATAAGATTAACATAAAGCATAGTTATCAAAAATTATTCTGTAATCATTGACTTACATAATACATGTTTTTTTTTTTTTTTACTAAGGTGGTTTTATTTGAAGTTTATACTGTAGTTAAGAATAAACAACAGGTCTTAAAATGCTGTTAAATCGTGATCCAAAAATTGTGGTAACATATAAAATGCTTTCAAAGGATGACACCTACAACAAAGAAAAAATTTTAAGTTTTTGATGCCTTCCTCTCCTTTGTTACTAGAGAAACCTTCCTAGTAGCTGTGTCAGCTCTGAGGGGAAGCAACAGCATCAGTAGAGTACACCAGCTGACTTACAGCCGATTGAGGAGACTGAGTACCATCTGGAGGTGATGTAGCACAAACCACTCAGATTTGTACCATGTGTCTCCACTTAGAATGAATATACAGACTAAGATGTTCTATTGGCTTTCTATCATTGGCTATGGTTGGCTTGTCCTCTCTTCACACCTACCCAGGGTGCTTCTGTGAGAATCATGGCAAAAAAGAGTTCCACCTTCTCCTGCTGTCTCGATACATTGCCTTTTATCCCCAAACCTAAGTCCAACTCAATGTGAGTTATTTATCGTTCAGTTACAAATTCTCCCCCTTCCCGCCCCCACCCGCTCTCTCTCTCTCCCTTTTGTGTTGTTGTTTTAAGACAGTGTCTGATATAGGTGAGGCTAGTGTCAAACTTGCTGTGCTGAAGAGGAGAACCTTAAATCCCTAATCCAGCTCCTCCTTCTACCTCCCAAGTGCTGAGATCTCGAGTGTGAGCTGCCACATCCAGCCACAATTACAAAATGTCTAAAAGAATCATCTCCTTCAACTTTAGAACAAGGAGTCATGTGTGTGGGGTTGGAGCTCAGTGGTACAGCGTTTGTCTGGCACTTGGGTTTAATTCCCAGCACAGAAAGAAAGACAAAAAAGGAAAAGGAAAAGGAAAAGGAAAAGGAAAAGGAAAAGGAAAAGGAAAAGAAAAAAAGAAAAAGAGAAAAAAGAAAAGGAAAAGGAAAAAAGAACTGCCCTCTGGTCAAATGTTCTCAAATCAAAAGTTTGGACATCCCTACGTGAAAATTTTGTCCAGCCCGTTAGTAATTTAAGTGAGGAAAATTGAAATCTTGTTCAAGATGTCATGTTTTTCTTCATGGGAACTCACAACGTGAGTGGTGGAAAGTTTGTTTCTTGGTGCAGATGTTCAAGTCACTGTGTCTGCATCATTCATTAAGAGTGAATGTTGCAGCCGGGCCAGTGAGTTGTAGTGTCTTCGAAGTTAAAGGGAACGAAAAGTCTTAAAATATACACTACTTTCTGCATTTAGCGGAGCCCGTTGGGCTTTCAAGTCTTTCCTTTTCCCCTTCACTGGGACCACAGGTCTAGAAATGAGTATGTGTGTGTCACCTGATTCATAGTTGCACCCAGGAAAACTGATGCTTCCTATTTATAAAATCTCAATGAATAAAATGAAATTTTTCTAGTTAAAATACAGGTTTAAAAACACAGTGAAAATTCATATAAAACAAGGAAAAAAATTACAAAGAATGTTGAGTGTAAGAAAAGTGTTATTCTTTTGGGTTCCTGTAGTCATTCACCCTAGGACAAGCTTTTAAAATTTTTTCTTTATTCTTGAAAGTTTCATGTATGTATGCAATGAAATATGATCATCCATACCTCTTCCCCCTTTGATTCATTCAATATAAAATATTTATGGGATCTTAATTATCTTAGAGAAAAATCAGAGTAATCTGCTATGCTATTAGTGCATCAGAAATTGGTTGAAAATGGCAGACACTGAGTTAGAGGCGTATGATGGACAGCTGAAGCCGGTCTTTCAGGGGTGAGACATGCTAGAAAAGAGTTTGAAAATTAAATAGAGAAATAAATTGAAATATCCTCTTGGAAATAGTTTGTTTAGCAAATATTATTAACTAACTCAATTTGTTCATTACATTACTGGCAACTGAACACCTGCTCCCTGGACTCAATATTTTGAAAATAACTCAGTAGGTGCCTTGCAAAGCAGCTTCTTTGAAAATGTGAGTGTTTGAGATCTACAACAGGAAACACGTAGAGCATCCACAAACATGCTGTGTTGGACCGTTTGCAACTTGGGAGAATTGTAAAGCTAGAACTAACACCCTGATGGCAGCAGCATAGTTTATTTCCAAGGAAGCTAGCTGCACAAGGTCACCAAGAAGGCAGCGCACATGCTCAACATCATGAATAACATAGAAATGTCTCTGCAATTCAGTTATGTGAAATCTGCCATAAGGAGAGAATGGAGGGTGTACATGTATGTGTGGCATGTGTGTGATGTGTGCCTGCAGTATGTGTGTGTGTGTGTGTGTGTGTGTGTGTGTGTGCACGCACGTGTGTGTTAACAAAATCCCCTAGGACTGTCCTATGGTTAAAAATAAACAATGTACAGTAGATAATTCTTTTAAGTAGCAAGAGAGAGGATTAAGAACATGATATAAATATGTAAATTTTCAGAATTTTGTTTTAAGGTTCAGCATCAACTATAATTCCTGTCACTATGGTTAAATACATTTTGTATAGGAAATGTAAAAAAAAATCAGAAGAACATTAAATTACTGCCAGTCACATCCGCAGTACGATTCCCTTTGGAAAGGACTAGAACTTCGTATTTTGCTAGTGGGGATTTAACTGTTGCTACCACTTCGTATTTTGGCAGTTCCTCAATATATTAAGCCTACAGTCACTATATAAACTTAAATTCCCAGGATAACTGAAAACATATGTTTATATAAAACTCATCAACTGAGGTTCACCACAGCATTTAAGTCAGAAGAGACAAATAATGGAAATTACTCAAATGTCCACAAACAGATAATGAGTAAGAAAGTCAACAGTGAGATACTACTCAACAATAAGAGGGAATTGACTACTGCTGGACATTACAATATGTATTAACCTGAAAAGAATATACCTGAACTCTGGGACACAGCCCCTCCCCTGGTGTAGGCAGAGCAAGCCAGCCCCAGGAGGTCAGGTAGGAGCCCTTCTTGCTGACCCCCTCACCCTACACTTGCCCAGCCAGCCCCAAAGTCCCAACGCCCCAAACTACCTCCATCCCCTGACTCCCCACCCCTTCTGGAAACTGCTTCTGAGTTCCCAGCAACAAGGAAATTGATGCAGAGGCCCACAGCCAAACAATCATGAAGAACTCTGGAAAACTTGAAGAAGAGGGGGACAAGGCATTTCGGGACCAGAGGGGTGGGGCCTCAGGAGAGCAGGTCCCAGGGAGTCAAAGGACCAGCACTCAGGGGGTCCCTCAGAGCCTGAAGCGGAAGACCAGAAACCTGAAGGGTCTCCTATATATTTTATGTTGTTGACTGTCTCGGGATTCTTGCAGAGAGTCTGAAGGCTAGAGTGTATGTGAGGGTTCTCTCACGCTTTTGCTTGCTCTTGGGACCCATTTCCTCCAGCTGGTTTGCCTGGTAGACCCTCGACTGGAGGACAGTGACTGGCCTTGTCCCGTTTAATGTGCCCTGTTTGATCCGTGACCCTGGGAGGGCTGCTCTCTCCTATGGGGAGAAAGGGGGGATGAGTGGGAGGGATGGGGAGGACATATAATAGGAGTGGAGGGAGGATGGAGGGAGCTGGGAGGAATAGAGGGAGTGCAGGAAGGGTGCTGATATGTATAATATAAAAGAAGAAAAAATAAATTAAAAAAGAAAAGAGTATACTAGGATATATACTTGAATATGTAAAAAGAATATACTTGAATATACTGAAAGACATTAGCTTCCCAAGATTATATATTATCTGATTTCATTGATAAGAATTTTCTAGAACAGTTAATCTACAGAGACAGAAAGCAGACTAAAAGTTACCAGGGCCTTGGAGTAGGTGAGTAAATACTGTCTAGACATTAAACTATAATTCTAGCTAGGTAATTCTGTGAATACCCTTAAAAATATTATTCACTTTAAGTTGGTGACACTTATTTGTGTTTACAAAGATATTAAAAAGAATTCTGTATTTAAAAAAAAAAGAAGACAGTTTCAGACACATTGGTACAATACTTGAGCACTATGAACTGGCATCTAAAATAGATTTAACTAAGAAATTTTTATCTTGGATAAATGAACTAATATCCAATGTTGACTTTCTTCAGAAGCAATCCTGACTATCCCACTGCTTAGTTCTAATGACCAGGACGCATTGCATTACATTTAGAGGATCTTAAATCTACTGTATTCAAATGTTTGTAGAACAATAGCTGGAATATTAACTATCTGGAAGATTAAACATCTTGCCCCCAAAAATGCAAGTGAACACAAAGTACACAGTAGTACCTATGGTTTCAGACTTCATACTAAACCTGATAATTACTTAGTGAAGGTGATTCACCAAAATAACCAATAATAAAAATCTACAAAATGCAATGGATCATAAAAGTAAACATTCCTATATTCTTGTAAATTCATGTTGGACAAATAAAAGATGTCTAGTCTTTCAATAAAAAACTATCAAAAATAAAACATACAATTTCCAAGGCAAACTTGATAAGAGCTTTCCATTCATTTGTGTTTCTCAAACTTACAATTCCCTACATAGCATATTGTACATGGAAAAAATTAAATGGCTATGTGACGAATGGATATGCATTAATTGATATCTAGCCTAGCTTTTAACAAACCAAGGATAAAACATTTCCAGCAACATTTCATAAAGTCATCTGAATATAACAGGTATCCATTTCTAACCAGTAGCTTAGTTTAACATACAAAACAAAATTTAAATTAATAAGTATAATATTGGCTAATACTAAGAGACTCTAGTGTCTGCATCTCTACCTGGGGAGTTATAAATATTCTGTGTGTATAATCCTAGCCATAAGTGGTATATTTCCTCTATTGGTTAACAGATATGAAGTTAGAACCATTGGGGTAGTTGTATCATAGAAACAAGTAATAGTAATATAATTTAAGCTTTGGGGGATTGAAGTGATGTTAAAGTCTCATTTGAATGCCTTTTAGAGACGGTAGGCATGATAAATAAGCATGGCTGTCAACCTGGCTGAAACTGGAATTGGCTAAGAGGCACGCTTCTGGAATTTTGAGCCAACGTGAACTTTCTTCTGTAAGTTGGCTTGAAAACGTTATCGTTTTTCTTAGGTAAAGGAGAATCCGTCTAGTCTATGTGCCACATAGCCCTACGTCCAAAAACTCATCAGTAATTTTATAATTGTAAAAACTAGGAAAATATCAAATCAATTGCAATCGACGTAGTTCAAACTTAGCAGTGGGCACTGAACCTCACTTGTTAGTAGGCCTGAGTAGGCCTGCCTCTCACAGATGAAGCTCAGGGGCCCTAGCAACCATGCTTTCTTTGTTCTTGCTCTTTAAGCCTTTCTTGTTCTCTAACCCTAACCAAGTCTTCTGCTACCAAGAATGTACTAGTTCCAAAGCAGCTTGGTGAAACACCCTAATCTGATGTTATGGATTAGTTATTCCTTCTGGAGTTTCAATAGAGTTATCAATTCAGCTGAGTGGCACTGCCTTTTAGAAAATCACCACTGTTGTTATGTGTGCCAGTGACACTATTCTGTGAGGGGTTGGAGACACCCCCCCCAGAGAACCTTCATGCCACAAAGTAAACAAGGAGAGCTTGACAGAGGCCACCGTTATCAGACTCCACAGCAGCAAGGGGTATTTGGGTGACAAATCTCTTGGGGCGTTGTCTCTCCAAGATACATTCAGCGGAGCTGTGCAAACCAATGAGCTGTCCAGCCTCCTTAACCCCACAGCAGACTGGGAGTCTTCAGTGACGGCTCCCCGCACTCTCACATCTTACTGGCAAGTCCATTTTCATTGTTAACGTCACTGCCATTGCTGCTTCCGTCCTTCTCTGACATTAGAACCCAGCTTCTTCCACTTTCTAATGGAGGCTCAAAGCCAATGACTCTACAGGAATCCTACAGATCTCCAACACCAGATCAGGACTGCTAAGGCATCTAGCGTAGTGAGCTGAGAAGCTACCTGGTCCTCAGTGTCTCCAGTGTGAAGACAGCCTTTGCTGAATTACCCAAACTGCATCAGGTGAGCTAAATTAACGAGTCTCCTTTCAATACGTGCTCATTCTTCCTGTTCTCTTTCTCTAAACAACACTCACTAACACAGTAAGTGACCCACAGAGTGACCTAATGGTCGGAAATAAATTATCATGGGCTCCCAAGGCTTGCCTGTCACATTTCTGTCATAACATGATCTCATTAATTCTGTGTACAACCGTGACTATCCATCTGTGATTTCTGCCTCATTGAAATTTACCCTGTGTGTTAAGCAAGCATTTGCCTTTAGGATACTTATGTACCTAAAAATCTTACTACTTCAAATCCTCCTTGGGAAAAAAATAAGGTGTGATCCATAAGATGATTTTTAACTCTGAGGTTCTTTTAATACAGAACGAATGGTCTTTTCATTGTCACAGCAAGGAGATCCTTCCAAATAGGTGTCACTCTAATTAAAGATGTTCACACCGTGGAACACGTGTGTGATCACCATTGAACTATGTCCTAATGATATTAATGTTTGCTGAACATTCACTAAGCACATATCCATTAGGCTTGCGCAGGACCCGTTTACTCAGCTATAAAATGCAATAAGTCAGAATCTGGCTCACTCCCAGGCCTTTTCAGTCAATTGAAGTACAAGGCTTTTTGTTTTCTTTTACCTACAGCTGTTGCACAAAGACTGAGCAAGAACATTCTGTGTATCCAACGTTCATCTCAGTATTAGGCTACATTGGCTAAACAAGAATCACCTGGTTCCTCTCCTCGTAGAAAAGGGGTTAATGAGTTTCAGTAAATTGGCTTCCTCCCCAACCCCAAGTCCTCAGAAATGCGAGAATTACACTCGGAACCTTACATTTTTAGAATCAGGAAAAGAAAAAAATCTTGGAAATCATTTAATTCCACTCCTGAATTTAACAAATGTAGATGTTGAGACACTTGTGAGAGGCCAATGAATGACAACAGGTTGTAAAATATCAAATTAGGAAAAGTAGGTCGAAATACAGTGGCGTGGCTAAATCCTTGCCGACTGCTTATGGTAGTTGTGTGGATAACCCGTTGTCCAATCAAGTCCTTTATATAACTAAATCATACAAAGGTGCTTAGGATTGTGTGGATTTACCCCTTAAACGTCTTCTTTGAGAAATGTGAACAAGGCAAAACACCAAAAACTGGTAACAGCAAAATCCGACTGGCTTTCCATGAGCGCACAAGTCCGTTTCTCTTGGGTGCTGTTTGCAAAACTATTTCTGAGAAATATTTACCCCCTCAAATTGTTCTGTAGGCTCTTTCTTCTTGGGCAGCTTTACTGTGAATGGGATACTTTCTTACACTAAAGTCGAGAATTAGAAAGAGATTTTAAAAGCCCCTTTCCCTTTGGACGTATTAAAAAGCTCCAAGCAGGGAGCCCCCTTCTTTTGTGTGACTCCTGTATTTTAGAGGGTCCTCAGGTAGTTTCTTCAGCTTTCTTGCACCCTGTCACTGTGGTTCAGACCCAAACAGCTCTGTGCGGTTTGCAGCTCTCCAAAAAGTGACTGAGTGCAGGAAATTACCCTAAAGTGAAGAACATGTACAAATAATTTTAACTTTAATATTATACAATTTTAATTTGATAATATCTATCCACCAAACTACAATAGAGGTCACTAATCCTAGTAGACATTGGTATGACTCAAGCTTATGTCTAATTCATGAATACATTGTTATTCATACTTTCTCAATCCCCTTGTTGTGCACTATGGGACTTGTTTGGCTAATAAAATACATCTGAAGCTTCTGTAAGACTTACGGCCAGTAACTACCAGATACAATCCTTAAGAAACCAAATAAAATCTGGAAAACAGAGATGCAGTCTTGCATTCATTTTAAAATTTAATGAATAGATTAATTTTGCTATACAGAGGATTGAACCCAAGACCTTGCTTATGCTAAGGACATATTCCACCACTGAAAGACAACCACAGCCCTGTCTTCACTTTTCTTCTGAGACCAGGTTTTATTGCATTTCTCAGGCTGTCTTTGAATTTATTCTCTTTCCCAAGATAGCCTTAAACTTAAAATCAGCCTGCCTCAGCCTCCTGGATATCTGGGTTTACAAGCCTCTGTCACAAGACCAGGCATGAATGTATTTTATGCTTAATTTTTGCTTCATTTGTGAGCATGTGTGTGTGTGTGTGTGTGTGTGTGTGTGTGTGTGTATCTGTCTATGTGTGTTTGTCTGAGACATTATTTATAAATCTACTGTAATGTTTTTTTCTTAAAAGTAGATGTAACCTGATAGTCTAGACCCAAAATTGGGTAAATGTAGACTGAATAAAGAGTACTTTTTGTTGAAAATATTTTATACAATATATTCTGATCGTGTTCCCCCATCTCCTCCTAAATCCTCTCTACCTCCCCACCCATCTAACCCCACCCTTCTTCCTCTCTCTAGAAAGCAAACAGGCAAATAAAGCAAACAAACAAATCAGAATAAAACAAAACAAAACAAAAAAGGACAAAGAAAAAGCATGAGAAAAACACAAACACACACAAAGACACACACACACACAAAACTCATAAAACCACAAAATCAGGAAGTATAATCCACAAGCAAAAAAAAAATAGTAAAGTCAAAGAAGTGTAAAAACAAAGAAATGTGAGATGAAAAAATCCCTAAAAAGATCTTTCAGCTCGTTTTGCGTGTCCATCTACTGCTGGGCATAGGGTCCTCCCTTAAGTGTGGTTTGTATGTCCAGGAAGCCTTCACTGGGGAAAACTAATTTTTCCTTTGTTAGTGGTTGTCAATTGACAATGAATCCTTGGTTGGGTGTGGGAACTCATGTCTACTTCCCGATCTCAGTTCCGAGACACCATGTGACTTAGATGTGTGCATTTCCAGTGAGTGCGTGGTACTACCATCTCTGTGAGTTCATAGGTGCATCGGTCCTGTTGTGTCTGGAAGACACTGTTTCCTTGGTGTCATCCATTTCTGCTGACTCTTGAAATCTTCCCGTCTCCTCTGAGCCCTACGGGGAGGGGTTGATGAAAACATTCTTCTTGGGACTCAGTGTTCCAAGGTAAAGAGTAGTTTCAAACATTCTCAGGTCCTCAGCCTCCGGTCTTTTTACCAGATTATCTTTCTGAATAAGAAATCTGACTATATCAATTCCGTTTGTCGCCTTGTTTTGTTTTGTAGCTGTATGTTTCTGCTTTCCTAATTCTTTAAATTATATTTCATTCATTGATTGTGTGTGTGTGTGTTGGGGGTATACACATGTCATAGCCATTGTGTGGAGGTCAGAGGACAACTTGTAGGAAGTAGTTCTCTCCTTCCACCGCATTCATTCCAAGGGATGACTCAGATTGTGAGGCTTGGCAGAAAGTGCCTTTGCCTACTGAGACTCTGGCTGTCCCCCATATATCCATTTCATTTGAATATCGGCTTTCTTCCTGTCTTAGACACACCCTCTACTCTATTCTTTTTAATTAAAAAATGCTTTATCCTGGCTACCCAGTCATCTAAGATGGCCAGTGGCAGCTCATCGATTTAATTTCAAGTGACACAAAAGTACATAAAGACAAACTCCTTGCTTTCTCTTGGAAGGGTTTCCACATTTATTTTTGACTTTTCGTGCATGTTTTAGGTGTCAAGCCCTAATTATGTAAACATTTCCGCAGGATCATCTTTCCTACTGGAATGTAGGAGTAGAGGTGAATATCTCCCTTGTTACTTTCTATATGTTGGTTTTGCAATAACTTTACAGGTAAAAAGTTTAATAAACTAAAGAAATACAAAGATTAACATCTATGCATGAACTTTTGATCATTAATCTATGAGGTCTCTCTCACAAATTAATTTTCTGGGCGGCTTACTTTTTCTCAGATGTGCCGCTTTTCATCCTCTTTTTAATGAATTTTTACTCCCTTATGTCTTTATCTTATTGTTATAAAACGACCACTAAAATATTTTTTTCTCCGTGTAGATTGTTATTCACATAGTGCTATGCAGTTTGAACTTGCACCTCAGCTTTCCCTGCCCCGTGAGTAACAGTTATCTTTAGATATTCCAAAGAAAATTATTTCCTTCATATAGTTCCCAAGTTTAGGATTGAGGGAATGCTAGGGGTATTATTGATTGGTTCAGTGACAATGAGAAACTGAGAATTATTACGGTTATGTTCTTCTCGCTCCTTGCTGCTGTCAGCTGTTTTATTACCTTATGTGATTAAAGTTTACCTTCTCTTTTGTCATAATCACTGTATTTAGCCTCAGTTTGATATTTGATGATCTTTTTTATTTCTAAGTATCAAGAAATCTTACCATGGCTTCTATATCCATTAACTCTTTACTCTGACCTACCCTGTTATTAAATACCATCAAAGATAGTTTAAAAGACTGTACACATGAGATCTAGTATTCCTGCCAAGGTAAAGATGTCATGATATATATTTGGATTGCATTTTGTCCTTCAACTATATAGACACAGTTCCACTGTGCTATGCTTTTTAATAACATTGTGAAGGAACCCAAGGAGAACTATTCTTACCCTCTTTGGACTTACAATAGATATTCTATATGAAGATATATAGAATTATTTCTTCATCCATAATTCACAATCGATAAATTAAACAGGATGTGACTGAGAGGCTATTGCTCTTGGTAGACAGCGTTATCTTTTGTTTTTACTTTTAATATATATGTACATATATATATATATTATTTTTGATCTATAGATTTTATTCGTGATTAAAATATTTAAGATAGAAAATCCAATTACTGGCAAAGGAATTCCATTTTTAATTTAATTTTTCTCTCATACAATGTACTTTGATCATGTTTTCCCCTCTCTAAATCCTCCCAGATCCTTCCCATCTCCCTTTCCACTCAACTTCATATTTATTCTCTTTCTCACTCTCCAAAAACAAAACAAAACACAAAATTAAAATCAAAGCAAACAAATAAAAAACCAATAAGACAAATGTACCAAAACAAAACAAAAAGCGTGGTACGGAGTACATTTTGAGTTGGCCAACTAGTCCTGGGATGGGGCCCTTTTTGGGCTGTGGTTGTTATACCCAGTGCCATCCCATTGGAGAAAACTGATTTTCCTTTCCCTGAGTGTATCAAATAATTTCCTGGTTAGGAATGGGACTGTGTATCTACTTTCCCTCCTTAGAGCTGGGGTTCATTCGAACCTGTGCAGGTCTTGCTCATGCATGTGTTCAGTCTCTGTGAGTTCATATGTGTAACAGTCCTGTTATGTCTGGCCATCTTTTTTGAGTTATTGGCCAAATGGATAGGATAGAATCCTCTACCCCAGCTATTATAGCTATTGTCAAAGCTATTAGACACTTTCTACAGACTGAGGGTTGGGCCCTATTACTAAAGTGAGCATTTACTTATGTTCTAACACCAAGAAACCGTGCTGATGCCTGATTAGATGCTTCACCATTACTGTCTAACTCTCTGGTGTTCATGGTGCTGACAGGTTCTCTGTATGCTACCCGAGGAGAAAAGTAATCATCAATCATCTAACTATGAACCTTGTGACCTACAAGACCCACAACAATCTGCTTACAGGATATACTGGTGTAACGATGGTACAAATGTTATTGGAGTAATCAACTACCTTTTTTATTGGATTTAAGGCTTACTTCATGAGATGGAACCCATACCTGACACTGATAAAGGGGCCAAGAACATGCAATTGAATAGGTCATAGGCCGAGGAGAAAACATGCTGCTATTATTTCGCTGTAGGATCATAGCACTAATACAACTTCTATTGGCATACTGCTATCCTCATGATCAGTACATTACTCATTCTTCATCAGGGATGCTTCCTCTTGTAGTAGATGGAAATTAAAACAGACACACACAATCAGAAAGTGTGTAGAGAATTAGAGACTTTGGAGCACTCAGTGAGCATTAAATGAGATGTCTTCATCAAAGCCTTCTATTCGAGGTTCAGAGATTTGGGGGAAAGAGGAGATAGAAAGATTGAAAAGCCAGAGATTGTAGATAATTGCAAGGAAACAGTGTCTTCCATATGGCATGATTATTAAAGCATCAAAATTATTTCTCAAACATTTTAAGATTATAACATATAACAAATATAAAAAGAATCGATTTGGTATATGACCTTGGAAAACTACTTCACCTCTGCACTTCTTAATTTCCCATTTTAACATAGCTGTAATTTGTTCCCACCCATAAAGTGCTTGAAGTCTTCACTCTACCTGGACCATCACATTCTTCTTCAGAGACAAGTCATAACAGGAAGGACCAGGTAATGAGAAGATATAAAAGATAGGAAATCTGGAGTCAGGAGATCTTGTACAAGCTATATCTTCTGCCAAGCAAGTTTATTAAGAAATACATCATCTTATATACAACTTGTAGAGAAAAAATGGCACCAAGTCAGCAAAACTATTATACAATAGGATAAAGTCATAGTATATCTAATCAAGCAATGATGTATAAAGGGGAACACAGGATATCTAAGTAATATTTCAGACCAAGCATGGGGCTTCAGTTCAAATAACTGCTGGAATTAGATTCCATTTCACTAGAGTTTTGAAGGCAACATGGGAGAGTAGAAAATGATACTAGAATAAATTGAAGCCTCTGGTACCAGTAACTTCAGCAAACAGTAAAGATAGCCTTACATGTAGTAA
The DNA here is from genome assembly GCA_026225945.1 of Cricetomys ansorgei. Taxonomy (NCBI): domain Eukaryota; kingdom Metazoa; phylum Chordata; class Mammalia; order Rodentia; family Nesomyidae; genus Cricetomys; species Cricetomys ansorgei. The sequence goes on along the minus strand of JAMJFZ010001232.1, from coordinate 2,018,850 downwards.
GAAAAAAAAATCCTTACATAAAAGACCTTTTGACTTTAGTGGCTATTATGTAATATATACCAGATGACATTTTAAAAGGTCATGCTGAAGGGCAATAACAACCAAACCAAACAAACAAAATACAGTCTGAAGAAAGAAAGTAAACAATAAGACCAGATTTAGTGCAGAGGAATAGGTAGTGTAGAGGTATAGGCCTGTGTGAAAACTAGGAAGGGTCTGTATATCAGGGGTCTATATTTAGAGGCCTGTGTGGTCTAGATGGAATGTAGACACACCTTTAATCCAAGTATTCAGAAGGCAGTGGTGTTCCATGCCTTTAATCCCTAAGAAAAACAATGCAGAAACAGACATAGGAGGCAGAACTCAGAAGGAGTCTCTGTCACACTGGAAGGTCTGAGATGAGTCAGAGTGAACGGCAGGCAAAGGTACTAATCAGGGGAAGAGTTAGCAAAATGAGTCAGAGTGAGGACATGCCCAACTCCCAAGAGAAAAAAAGCAGGCTCTCAGCTCAGAGAGTTCAGTTACAGAAGAGTCAATAACAGCAGGGGCAGTGAGAGCTCACAGAGACACAGAAACAGTCTGAAGAGTCTGAGTTCAGAGGGAGCTAATTGGGGTGGCTCGGTCAGCAGTGAAGGGTTAAACATTCTAGATTGTATGGAGACTGAAGCCTTCTAGTTCTAGGCTTAAGAGTAGATTGTGTGGAGGCTGAAATACTCCAGCACTCCAGTATTAAGAACTGGTGATGTAATTAGTTAAAAGAATGAACCAAATCAATATCCACATCTGGTAAATCAACATATATAGCAGAGATGTAGAGATCATCATGTTTAGAATTTAAAGTAGCTATGGTTAATATGCCAAGACATTACACTACTATGGAGCAGTCCACCAGACCAACTTTTGAAACCAATTACCAGGTTGTAAAGGTTCTCAATACCACTCATATCTGTAAATCATTCTATATGGATAGCAGATGTTTATTCGGTTAAAGGCTACAAGTTAAAATCAACCCAGAGACTAGGGGGAAAGTTTCAAATGCAAAACATCCCACCAGTAGTACAGGAGTATAATCAGGAAAACTCCTTACAGCCTTAATATCAAGAATTCGTATTAGAGATAAGGGTGGCCTTGCTATGGTTAATGACAAAGATCAGCTCTTTATTTATGAAGGTCTATCTCTTCATTTCATAACACTAATGGAAAAATTAATAGAATAAGGGAAAAAAGAGAAATATGAGAGATTCAAAGTGTAAGTAAAAACTACTGTAGCAGAAACAAATGAGGCCTTTCATGACCTCACAAGAAAAAATTAATCACTGAGCTTTAAGAAATGTCAATAGAAATAGAGACAAAGGCACAAGTTATATCATACTTTGAATAGTGAGAAGAAAAAATAAAAATATTACAAGTAGTAATAGCTCATAGATTTCCAAAATTAATGACTGATAGGAAATCATGGGTTTGAGATCAGAGAACATCAGAGTAAATCCAAAACCATCTCTGTTGTGGCAGCACATAGCCAAAATGCAGAAATTGAGGACAAAGAAGGAAAACTAATAATTATATCACGTTTCTTCTCAGAAGCCACACAAGAAAGTGAACTAACAGACATGTATAAATTAGGGAAAATACAGCTATTACCATAGAATTCTCTACACAGAGATATTGTTCTTTGAAATGAAGAAAAATAGACTTTATAAGGAAAAATTAAATGAAAAGGGAGAGAATTTGTTTTCAGCAGATCATCTTGATTTTTAAAATGCCAGAAGAATTTCTTCAGAGATAATAAAAATGTCATGCACCAAAATTGTGGATTTAGATAAAGAGCGAACACTAGAGAAGAAATAAATGCAGACAACATGAAATATTTTCTTTTTTATAGCCTTAATTGGTTTAATAGATAGTTTTCATTATAATAATTGTGGTGAGCCCCTCAGACTCTGGGCCTAGACTCTGCTGTGAGCCTCTGGCTAAAATTGCCTATTCCATTATTGGGAGATCTGAGCATAATTAAGTCACAAAATATTCTAACTGCCCGAGAGAGGCTGGTTTCAGGGAAGTCAAGGTTATCTAAAGGAGCGTCCCTTCTCTGGCTGAACATTTAGCTTCATCATGTGAGGCTATTGTCCTGGACTAGCATCTAACTCCACCTAGAGAAGCTACTTCTCTGGGTAAACATTTAGCTTCCCTGAGACAGGTTACCTCCCAGAATAAACATCCTGCTCCAGCAGAAAAAGGGAAGTTTCAAGGTTTAGGTTTAACTAGAGAATGAGATGTTTTACTCATGTATGAACTTCTGTAACTGCACGTAGCCCCTTGAGGAAAGGGGTATAAGAATTGAGTCAAAAATTAAATGCTAGCTCCAGTCCATCTGAACTCAATGATGCTGTGTGTGCCTGGTCTATCCCCTTGCCTTCTTGTCTCTTTTCCCCTCTCCTCATAAGGCCCTTCTGTCCCACCCCCCCATTCAGGCACTTTCTGACTTGTCAGGCCAGCTCTGACAAATAATAGCATCAAAAATATATTATTTTGATTGTAGCACAGCAATAAATAAAATGATACATGGAGATAAATAAAATGAAAAACTAAAATGATAAATAAGATATTTTATCAAGAAGTAACCATACAAATTGTGATTAATATTATTTACAGATAGACAAATAAGATAAAATATATGTGACAAACTCTTGGTCACCCATTAAATACTAAAACAAATAATCTGATGTAATGATTGGACTAAGCTAAAATGGAATGATGTTGAAGGCCCAATTAAAATCAGTGAAGTCAGAAGAAGGAAAAGATGAAAAGAAATGGAGACGAAGCACACTAAGATAAAATACATTTTTAATAGATACTGTTCCAACAATACCAATAATAATTTTAAATATCAATGGTCCAAATACACTAATTAAAAGGTTTAGATTTACGGAGGAGATTTTTTTAAAAAACACAAATCTACAGTATTCACTGTCTACAACTATATGGAATAAAAAATTAGATTACAGCTGAAGTATAGAGACAGATATACTGTGTTAACACCAAGCAGAAGCATGCATTCAGTTATATGATTTCATATAAAGGGGAATTTAGGGCAAGGAAGGTTATTAGAGATGAGAATAAGCATTATGTAAGCAAAATCTCTAGGAAGACATAATCATCTTAAAAAGACATTCAGCTAACAGGAAGAGTATGACAATGTGAGGCAAAACCAAGTAGGAATAATAGGAGAAATAGATTAACCAAACAGCGGAATTGGAAGTTCCACTGTTCCTCTGTGGATAGTCAGAGACATAGCAGGCAATTAGCACTGATACGCTTGATGTGCATGTCACCACTAAGCAGCCAGATCAAATTTAGAATCCCTCAACTGGAAGTAGAAGACATGCTCCTTCAAGTTTTCACTGAGCATGTGGCATTATAGTATATATAATTTAAAATCTTTAATTTTTGTATATGTATATTATATATAAATACATATTAATTTATTTATTTTTATTTTTATATTATATTTATATATTTTATTTTTTATTTAGATTTTTATTTATATGTATTTGTGTATATTTACTTGACTATATATGTACACCTTGTGCATGCAGCACTCGTGGAGGCCAGAAGAGAGGACTGGATTCTCTGGAACTCAGATTGCCAAAGCTGATGTGTGTGTTGGGAACTAAACCCAGGTCTCCTGCAAGTGCTGCAAGCTCTCTTAATGGGTGAGCCATCAATATTCTCTGAGGTATAAAACACAAAGCTCAGAGCCTAAGGAGTAGAAATAATATTAAACTCTTTTTTAGCTCAGAATGGAATTAAACTATAAATCAACAGCAGGAACTATCAGCTGCTAACACTTATTAGGGGAGGAGAACTTCACTTTCCTCATTAGTGTAGCCACAGGATAAACGGCTCTCGTTCCATGGTATAATTTCCCACTCACACTCAGGCGAGGAAATAATTAAGCTCAGTTGGCTGACGGGAAAGTATCAGCAGGACTGGTTGAGAAGTATGACATAAGGGAACGGATGGAAGAGGAATGGGTGCAAACAGTAAAATCCATTGCGTGGATATATGAAAACTGGCAACAAAAGAAAAATATAGAAAAACCTAAAAATCATCAGAAATTGTAACATGTTTCTGAACAACACATTGATCAAAGAAAAAAAAACAACAACAGAATTTCAAGTATTTTTCATACTAATTTAAAATTAAAGAACCATTAGTATATAAAAACACTGAATTAGAAGCCATAGTCCACACACAGAGGACCTGGTGCAGAACCATGCAGGCCCTGAACATGCTGCCTCGGTCTCTGTGCGTTCATATAAATTTTGATCATGTCGGTTCAGAGGGTCTTCCATGGGGATCCCTGAGCTCTGATGGGAAGGATTTGCTGGAGACATCCCCCTTAGGGCTGAGTGTTTGAAGGTCTTCTTCCTCTTCCTCTTCCTCCTCCTCCTCCTCCTCCTCTTCTTCTTCTTCTTCTTATTATTACTACTACAATGAACTGCTGGCTGTTCATTAGAAAGTCTAACACTGACTGCAGCTGCAATAAGAAAGAATGGGCTAGCCAGAGATATGCATGTGCTCTTTAGCTAATCCTTCTGAAGCCTAAGGCTAGCTTGTCCACATCCAATATATGAATACCATGTTTAGTCGGCTAAGCAGTCACATGACTGGGTTTCCCCCTTCTTCAGAGGACAAGTCTCAATTGTAAGTTTCCTCAGGCTAACTTGAAAACATTGTTTCTTGAATTTATTTGGAAGTTCATAGTCCCAAATTCACCCTGTGCGACAAGAAAGGACTCTCAGAGCTGTGTCAAAGGTACAGGACCTGACTGCACACTTTCTTTGCACATAGATCTGTCTCCAACAAAACACACTGGCTCACAACCACAGTTTGGAGTTCCCTGAGACCTGTCACCAATCCAAATCAAGAACTGGTAAACTGGCAACATTCTAGAACAAGTTAATAAAAAGTCCTTGCCTTGTAAAGGGTCAGGGTACATAGCAACCTCTGCATTCTAGAGGCCCAGACAGGAGGATAGTGAGCTCAAGGCCAACCTGGGCTATCCAGCAAGACCTGGTCTCAAAACACAAAATCTCAACCTCTCCCCAAAGCAAAAGCAATCATGATTTTGAGAAGAATTGTCCATTTGTTTTCTTTGTAACTTGACCATTTTGAATGGGGTCCTAAACCATGCTTCTCAGTTTTATCTCCTCCTGTTCATGTTCACGACACAAATAGAAGCAGACATTCTATTATGATGCACTCATCTTGATAGTGACACTAATTCTTCTTTTATGAGTAATACATGTTATTTCCTATTCCTGAAGGCTGTTGTTGATACTCTAATTTGAGAAAGATATGGTAATAATATGACACAAATCTGCTGTAAACACTGAAGTCTGTGTTTCCTCATGGAAACATGCAACGGCAGAACATGTGCTCAAGGATGGAATATCTGAGTCAAATACAATGTTCTAACTGACTCCCCTGACAATGACAGCTTTCCATCGTGGTTCTGTCTTACATGGTCGGAGTACTGTGTGTTTTTACTGCCCCAGAGCCTCCAAAATACTTGATATTGCACAAATCATTGTTAGCATGTCTGGCAGGTATAGAACCATGTCCTCATGTTGACAACAGGCTAAAAGCTCTCTATCTATACCAATACTGTAATCTTCTCCAGTTTGGTCCCCTTTCATATGAGTTCTCTATTTTAGATTAGCTTAAACCTGAGATATAAAACCCAGGATTGTGTGTATTATGCGGTGCTGTGCAATGTTGGCACACACTTGTTCATTTTAGATGTTTACATATCTGTCTCCTCAAGCATTTATATTTACTTGTGGTGAAACAAGCTCACATGTGAAAATTTAAAATTATCATTTTGCTGATTGTTGTTTATGTAGAAAATGAAACATGCCCCTTCCCCCTTGTCTCCTTCTTCTTTTCTTTTCTCCCTCCCTCCCTTTCTTCTTCATCATTAGGATTCTTTGCTTTGAAGTCATTAATTAAGCCCTTAGCCACTCTCCCTCTGAGTTGCCAGTCTGTCCCTCACTGGAGAAGGATTTGGATGTAATCCCTTGTCTGTTACACGGATAGTAAATATTTCACCATTGCTGCAACCGAAGTTGACTTGCACCTGTCGTTCTCATACTTTTTTACAACCTCTGGACGGTGTCATTTAATAAACAGGGATTCTTACGTTTAGCATTATATTTATAAGTGAGTTTCTGAGCGTTTCTACAGAAATGTTCTATGTATGGTCTGGAGAGATGGCTAAGCAGTCAGGAGTGCATACTCTCTTGTAGAAGACATGAGTTCAGTTCCCAGTCCCCACACTGGGCATCTCAGTCTCTCCTAACTCCAGCTCCTGGTGATCTGACACCTCTGACCTCTGCAGCCACCTGTACTCACATGCACACATAAACACTCATACACATAATTAAAAACAATAAATCTAAAAAAAATTCATACATGAAGTCACATAGTTCCTTTACTTTCCTTAAAGTCTTTATTTTTTAGCTTTGAATTTTCACATGCAGAATTTCTTTCACTTGATGAACTCTTGTACTGAATTCAGTTTCTTTAAACGTTTTACATATAGTTTCTCAACTATCTAAATGCATTTCACAATGAATGAAAAAACATGTTAGTATATGGGTCACATACACACACGTATATATATTCATAGATCATCTTTGGTTCTATTTTTTATATATTAAGTTATTAATTAATAATTAATTACTATACAACATATACACATACATTAACAATTAATTAATATATAATATAATTATATTACTATATATAATATTGCTCATAATAATAATTATACAATATATAATAATATAGTTATTATAATTATTACTATAATATATTATATAATGATTATTATGAATAATGTTGTATATAGTAATGATAGTTATTATTATTATAAACATTATTATAAATTGATTAATTTATTCCATGGGTCATTTCAATATTTTATAAATTTTAACTGCTTAATTGACGACCTGCTAGAGCAAATATTTTCATCCTAGTCTGTGATTCTTGGCCTTTCTTGGCTTATCTATTCTGTACATTATATCTGCGGATTTCTAATATTCCATATGTTGTGCTCTTGCCTTACACTCACCAGGTGACACGCTGCACCACTCCTGTGTGGATTTAGAACTTATTTCTTGTTTGCTTCTAGTCTGTGCTTCTACATATCCACCTTTAACTTTCTCTTATTTGTTGGTTTCCTTCCCTCCGGTCTTCCCTCTGGGAAGATGAATAAATCCCATCACTCTCCTTTCATTCTTTCTCTGGTGTACATGTAGAAAATAGGAAAGTTTAATGCGCTTCTTCTTGTTGTTATAGCAAATAGGAAAAGCCAGATCGGGGGTATGTGCCTGGCACACGCATATGTACATGTGTCTTTGTGCAGCATCCCCTATCACAGGAGGGCAACGAGCTTCAAGTGAACGGAAGAGGAAGGGCTCCATATCACCTTTGTCATCCGGGGTCTATCTCCTTTATAGCCAACACATGTCTGGGTTGCATCAGTAATCCATGTGTGAGGGACCTAGTGGTCCGATCACTCCTTAAAAGTTCTCACCTTTCAACACTGCTGCACACATCCAGATTCCAACACACAAACTTTGGACAATGCATTCAAACCACAGCAACATGTTTTCACTCTAGAATACTTACATAAGTGGTTTCAAATCCATATTAAATAGTTCCGGCCACTATCCCATATTGTTTCTCTGCCCACCTCCTTCTCTCTTTCCTTTCCTCCCCGTGTTTTTAAACATACTAATGACACTCATTTAAAGCAATGTCTGCATGTCGATATTTGGGTCAATTTTCCTTCTTTCTGTTATTGATCTTATTTACTTTTATCTTCAGATGTCTAGAAGATATTACTGATGCTGAATTTTTGTGCAAATTAATCAGAAGATTTAAATTGTGTTTTCCACTCAGAAGGCTCTTTACCTCTTGTGCTATGCAGGCAGTTTGACTCTTCAATCAATTTCTTATTCCAACAGGTACTTAACATAGGGTAGAGATTGGTTATAATGTTGGTTAAGTTCATACTGTTCAGCTCTCCTACAATCTGAGGTGCAGCCCCGGGGCTCATCATTTCTTTCTGATGAATGCAGAAGACTCAGTTCTAGCCATGAGAATTCTGACTACCTTCTCCTCAAAATCTGATAAATGCCCTGGGCTGCAAATACAGAATGCTTTCCCTAACCTCAGATCACTGTAGGAATTCTCATTCTGTTTTTTGGAAACGATTGGCCTTGTTTTTCAATGCTCAGAGAGCATCAGAATTCAGAAAGTATCCCACGGGTAACGACTTTTGTTGGAGTGCCCTACAATTCCTGACCGCCCTAGCTGCAACTCATGCCCCTTGTGTACAGCCTCACGATAGCTAGAGCAATAGATTGTTATTTAATAATTTTATTAAATACTATTTTATTAAATAATAATGTTATTTAATAATTTCTTTGTGTATTCTCCCACAGCTGTGAACTTCTTGAAGGAAGAAATAATCGTGATTTTGTGTGTGTGTGTGTGTGTGTGTGTGTGTGTGTGTGTGTATTTTCAGAATATCAGATACAAAGTGGGCTTCTTGTTAATGAATTGAAAAATATATGACCATCATATATATTAATATTAATGTTAATATAAGATGTATATTAATGTATCATTAAAATGTTTCATTGTTTGCATGACTTGAATGATATTCTCATATAAGCATAGCTTATCGCCTACATTTGTTAGGTGCTTTCATTTTGTGGCCATGATGGATAATGTATGAGTTCATCTGCCTCGTTATTATTCTCCCTGTTGGATTAAGTGCAGGAATGTGCCTCAACATTAAAGCACATGCACAAAATTTTGAAATAATTAAAATTAAAATGGCCATCTAAATCATAAATGTAGTATTAGATATTTTTTAATCATGTTTTATTACTGTTTTGTTAAAAGCATAGCTATTTCCCTCTCATACTGCATTTTCATTTATTAAGCTATTAAAATCCCTACAAACTTTCCATCTCTTGGAAGCAGGCAATCATTTAAAACTTTTTTTTCAAATACATTTATGCAGGAAAAAACTGAAAACCTGAATGTGTGAATCCCTACAAAGAGCTATCAGATAAGGTACAATACTTATATCCTCTAATTGCTTGCCCTTTAAAACAGTGGCTACTTTAAGTTATAATGCTATTTCTTCCTGTTAAGAAGAAACATGCGGGAGACCTCACTTAAAAGGTTAATGAAAAAATGAACCTTTCTAATTTATATAAATGCCAGGTAAGGCACATTGCTGGAGCACAGGCTTGAGTCTGACGTTATAAAGCACCCTCTCAGAGCTGCCCCTTTACCAGTGTTCACTTTGCATTAGCTGTCTGTCCATTTCAACCCCTTATGGACTTTATTAAAATATAAACATAGATCAAATTTTAAAGCAACTTTGATGAGTAATGTCTGCTTTGGACACTTCCAAGGCTATGGTATCTGTTTTATCCTAACAGGACACAATAATTCAGTAATGTTGCCCAGTTATTTAGTTCCTAGCCTAATGGGACTATTTACACTTGGATGAATTTAAATTAAATCATTAAAAAATGTTTACTACACTCTTTTTAAATATTAGGTAGCTGGATACAGCTAGCAGCAATCATATTAATATATGTAACATTTCCATTGTCACAGACTTCCTTTTGAACAAACCAACCTAGACTTTTCAACAGACTCAAGATAGAGAGTTTTGCTTTTGTTTGAAAGGTTTGAGTAAAATTCATAAAGGTCCTTTTGAATCATTTCCGTTCTAGATTCTCTCTAAATACATTTTGACCTAAACATGAATTGTGTATCCACAATGATTTGACTTAACCCTTTATATTCACCTCCCCAGAGATAAAATATCCCAAGAAACATTTTACTTGGTGACAAGCAAGTTATTGGTTGAAAGTTGGAAGTAAAGCTGAAATTTATAAGCGAATCCACTGACATGTTGCCCCTTATATTATGGTTCCATATCATCTCACCTAATGATATTTTAACGCAGGTTCTAACAGCAGAGAAATGCATGAGCAAATGAGCAAGCTGTCTACCCTTCAGTGTGAAGTCATTGCATACTGGTCAAGTCATGTTACCAGATAGGGATTTGCATTGCAACAAGGAAATAGCACATAATTCAGACTCAAACTGAAAAATTGTATTTCCAATAGCAGTACTTTTCCACATAAAACTTTTTCTTCCTGTTACAAACAAGTACGTATTCATGCTTCTGTCAGCTTACAGATCTACATCAATATCTTCATTACAGAAAATGCCCCAGTCCAGCCCATATAATCTCCATTCACTGCAGCTGTGGATAATATCTATTTTCATATCTCCTATTGAGACTAAAACTCTTTAAAAAGTCACTGTGTCATTATGAACTTGTGTGTTTCACAGTATGTGTGTGTAATTAATATATACAAATATATATTACATGATATATAAATATATATATAAATATATATTATATAATACTATATATTATATGTCATATAATATATAGCATATACAATAATATATTCTATTATAATATACTTAATAATATATTATATATTAATGTATTATATGTGATATTATATGTTAAAATTATATTATATAATTCTCATATATGATATATTATATATATAATATATATATTAATTACAAGGATGGTGAGGGGTCCAAAGGCAATAAATAGCAATGTTTAGCCTATGTGTTATCTTCCATTTCCATGTTTAGATCATGCTGTGTTATAAACTTACGATGCAAAACAATGTCAAACTTTTCCATCTTCAAGGCAACCGAGTCAAAATGAAAGACTGTGGGAGACAGAGGCAGTGGATGACTACAGAAGAACAATGTTTCCTAGACAAAGCAGGGAAGGAATAGACGACGCACCTGAATAAACTGTATATACATTAATGAAATTCTCAAATAATATAAAAATACCTTCCACTGCTGTTTAATGAACACCTAAAGCAGAGCATCTTAACTCCATATATCTTAAAGAGTTCTTAATTCAAGTAGACATTCTTATACGTCCCCCTCAAAGCGGCATTTGTTATGGTAGCTAAGCTTGAGTGGCAATTCTTCTTACAAGTGACATTGTAAGGAATCCTTACAGCTTTCTTATGATTGTGTTCACAAAACTCCTTAGGAAGAAAGAGACACAACTAACGTTGTAAGGGCATGGAGAGCGAAAAGACTAACAAATTACAACAATTTAGGAAGATACTCATTTTTTTCATAAAGTTCACAAACTTAGTAATAAAATTTCAAAGTATCTGCAGAAGGAATTTAGAAATAAGTGATGCTTAATTTTCATATATTAGCTTACTTGAAGAATGGCCAAAATATAAAATATGCACATATGGAGGAAACTTATGGATCTTGCGTTCCAAGCTCTTACACAGGGTAAAAATTGTTACCTGTAGCATTTACTGGAATAATATTTTAGGCATTGTCCACGGGATAGTGCAAAGTTTGAAGGTAGAGTTATCACCGGAATAGATCATGGAATTCACAGGGCAGTCATGAGTCGGAGGTTAGAGACGGCGTGGAGATCCCGTCACAGCAACTCGTGCTTGAGATGGTAAGTGTTAGATGCTGCTGGAGTAAGTGCTGTTAAGATGAGAAAAATGAGAGATACGCCGTATTTATTTGTTCTGATAGCTTTAACTGTCAACTTTGCGAAAGCTAAAATCCTGGGACTCGTGACCATTCAACGTGAAACGGTCTGGATTGTGTTACTCATAGGCATGTCTGCGAGGTTCTTGAATACGTTGGTTGAAACGAGAAGACCTAGGTGTAGGAGGCACTATTCCTTAGGCAGGGAGTCTTCAAATACCAAAATCAAGGAAGCACGCCGAGCACAAACAGTAATGAATACGTTTTAATTTCTCTTTTCGCTTGACAGCTGGTGAATGTGATTTAACTACTTCAAGTTCCCATATCGACTTTCCTATAATGATGGACGGTGACCTCATCTCAGCTCAGGCTGAGATTCTTTCAGAATGCCTCGGGTGTGCTACTGATACCACGTGCAGATCATTAACAATCAACACCTCCCCCCCCCCCCCCCCCCCCGCATAAATCCAACACCTGCAGACAATACAAAGTACCAAAAACCTAGGGAGCTCCTCACCCAACAGTGCACTAAACAATTATTTTATACATAACTAAAAATAAACTTCCTCAACATTGACTTTAAACTCTTTCACAAATTTCATTGCTTTTGGAGGACATGCAATTCCATGAGCTAGTCATGCTTGATGGCAAAGTTCATTAGATTAAGACAAAGTTTTCCCACTTTTACTTCTTACTCAATGATCATTATTATATCTGAGAGAGAACTGCAAGTAAACTAGGGCCCTTTTCATAACAGTGTATAAAATTCGCAAGAGATCACTTTGCTGTATTGGTTTTCCCTTGTCCAGGCTAAGCTATGCGCTCCTGCTGGTCCTCTTCTCTGATACTCTTCTAGTGACAGTTATTCTCAGGTGACTACTCCATATTCCCTAACAGGCTTTGAGGAACCTGAATAGCATTAAGATCTTCCTAGACTTTGATCCACAGAGTTTATTTATAGATTCTCCTCGGAAATAAATTGATCTTTCACCTTCTTTTTCTCTTCTGTGTTACTGTTAAGCTCATTGTCATTTGCAAGTTACGTATTTGTCAGTCTCTGCTCCATAGCATTCAAAGCAAAGTGTTATCATTGCATTTGACTTTTGCCCTCTCCCTGATTTGCATTTCTCCCTAACTTTGCACAGTTCCAGGGAGGCAACCAAGCCCTTTAAAGAATACTATTCCTGTGCCAATGGGGTGATGAGGAAACTTTTAAAACAAGAAGTATTATTATGGTTGCCTAGAAACCAAAAGGCATTCAAAATAATAGGAAGAATGGGGGAAATAAATGAAAATATCATTTATGATAACATTTGATTTAGGTGAGAAAATAGCTGAATGGTTTTGTGTAGCTTTGACTTGATATAATAATCTCCCTGCTTTTCAAAGAATACTCTTTGCAAGTGTCAAATTACTTGAATATTAATAAGTATATTTGCATATGTTCGCTAGGATTGCTGTATGCCTCGTAACTTATTTTATTGAACCATTATCTTGATTTTATACAAAAAATGATGGTTGACTGTTGTCGTATATTCCTGGGGTAGCTCACCAAGAGAGACACAGAGGCATATTCATTAGCTTAAACTCTGCCAGACCTCAGCAGAGGGAACCTCCATCCTGGCCAGTGCCAGACTCCGTGGTGAAACCCCCAGAGTATCTCTGCTCAGGTGTTTTTATTCTTTCAGAACTCCTCAGGTGTTCTACTGATAACACATGCAGATCATTAGCAATCAAACATCCCCCACAGAAACCCAGCACCTGCAGACAACACAAAATGCCCTAGACAGTGCCTCACCCAACAATGCATAAAACTATTATTTTAAACAAACCAAAGATAAACTTCCACAACAGCTTGCCCAAACTATTTCTTTGGTAGCTATTTATTTGAAGCGCTGTTCATAAGATTGAAGAATTTTCGTGCCAAATACCAAATGCTGTATTTAGTCAACAGTTCCTGGAGTTCGTAAGAGAGAGGATTGATTTGAAACATAACAGTGAAAAAGGATGAGGCCAGTGGTGATGTTTCTTCCTTGCACCTCTTAATTTTAAATTCCAGTGAGAAAGCAACATTTAATACTAGAAATAAGCAATGAGATAAATGGAGTCCAGAACAAAACAAGACGTATTTCATTGTTCTCTTTTTAAACTACACTGCTCCTGGTGCATCGTCTTAGTCACAATTTCAATTTTCATTTCTGAGAAACAAATTAAGTTTGCAATTTAAATTTATTTATTGGTAAGATGTTAGGGTATATTGGAATTTATTCTCAAATACTAAGCTGTTTGTTTATCCAGCAGCCTGATCCACAGTCAGAAGGTCACTTTCCTCAGCACATCGTGCTAGTTTGGAGCACGGCAATTGTTTATTCAATGGCCTTTGATTGGAACAATTGTCTAATGTTGTCTGCCCACTGAGATATTTGTGTTAACAGCTTTGGGTTGTATTAAAGCTAATGGAGGGACTTTACAGGGCTCTCCCTCAGCCTAAGCACAGGATAAGGAAGACCTTGTCCAGGGACTTGAATGGCCGGAAAAACGGTTCTATTCGTTATGCATTATGGCCTGTGTGGTAGTGGGCGGTGATTCCTTTCAATAAAATACCTAGAGGTGATGTGCTAGGGGTTGGGGCCAGAAGAATCAGAGAGGATGGGAAGCTAAGCTTGTAAGTCGATCCTGTGCCTTGGCTGTCCAGGTTTTACTTCTCAGAAAGTGAAAAGTATTTTCTTTATTGATACCTGCCGATATTATTAATTATAATGCTTTAGCAGTAAAAGAGAAACCATGACTTTCAATATCTTACAACTTAGCATCTTGCATTTTCAAGAGACCGTTCTGCATATTTTTCTTTTCTTTTTTGGGTCTCCCTTCACTTACCCCTGCCTATTTCCAGACCTGCTGCCTCCTGCACCGGATTCACTATTTGTTTTTCCTGAAGCCTATTAAGAACTTTTAGCAGCTGAAGTATTTTCATTGTGTATTTCAAAATGGAAAAGGTCACTATGTGAAGGATCAAAAATCCCTGAAACCTTTCATATAAGAAATTGGGTAAAGCAAATAAAAACCCTGCCAGAATACTTTGAAGGCAATGAGAGAAGCAAGCCAAGAGAACAGGTTTGATTCAAGCACAGAATAAAGGAATCATATCACATAATGAGGGGCTTTAAAAAAATTCTGAATAGAATTTAAATTGATAGCTTGAAGAGAAAATAGACAGCCTATTCATTCACAGCCTCTTTCTAGAGGACTGTCATTCCGAGTTTTAATACCATTAACACTTGGGCAAGCACTGTGATTCTCTGCCACAGGTGTGGACAGGACTGAAGACGTGAAGGCTGCTGTGTGAGCTAGCATTGTGTACTCAATCCTCAAATGGATTTTATTCAGAAAATATGAAAGAAATTAATTTAGATTACCTGAATCTCATCTGTGGAACCATCTATACAAGGTTAATAGATGATTTTAGACACTTTATAACAGGCATCTCCAGACTGCAGCCCCATGGTATATTTTTCCTAAGTTTTCTGGTGAGTCTACTCCAGTGGATGTACTTTCCAGGTATTAGTTTATTATCTTCTGGTCTTACTGAAGCTCTAGTATTTGCCTCTGTGAATTTCCTTCCCATCTTAATTACTAACTGAATCACTTCATGAAGCTAAGTTGTCATGAATCAGATCTTTGTTTTTCTTCCAAATTCTCATTTCCCTTGTACATTTTATTTATAAACCTTTTGACTCTATTGCTATTCTCCAAGCAAAGTCAACTGAACTGGAGTGAATATTTCACTAATAATGGTAAAAATAAAAGTCCTTTTATATATCACAGTTGACAAGAAAGACAATGTATGTCTGCAAAATACCTTTGCTAACTGGGAAGTATAAGATTGCCCAAGTTCAGCCAGATGTGTTTTTCTTTATTACTGCTGGCTTTGTGACCACGAGAAGAATTCACTGTTCATTGTATTGGCATTTCTTTACTTTCTGAACTTAGTGTCTGGCTGCAGTAGGAAGGAGTACCCGAGACTGGACATGAAGAAAAGAAGCTTTGTAAGAATAGACCTTACAGAAAAGTATGCTGTTTTAACACAAAATGTTAATTCCTCTTTCTCTACCAATCTCTATTGTTCTCATCTTATCCCTTGACTATAGTTACTCCTCCTCCACGTCCAGCCTATCTCTTTTTTAGGCTCCATCTTCAATGTTTAATCCTGTAACACAAATAACCACCTAATGGGAACTGAATTAAGCACCTCTTAATTCTAAAATATTTGTGTCCTTGTAGATATCGCACAGTACACAACTAGGTACTGCTCCAATTTATTCTGCTGAACACTCTTTCAGATCCTGAAAAAGTAAATGAAATTACTAAGGAAAAGATTATGTGATGAGCTTGACTTTCAAAGCTTGTCTTTGGGGCAATTTTAGTTCATTGCCAATGATCCTGAAGCCATGGACTATACATTTCATGAAATCAAGGACAAACTCTGACTCATTTCATGCAATATTGAAATTCTTGGGACAGTATAGGCCTCACACTAAGAACTCAATAAATATTTAATGAATGAATGAAACAATGCCAGAGGCTATATCAATTTATATTCACTGGGAGTAATGAAGGTAAAAATGTCAACATTAATGAAGTAATATCAAAGGGGGACCAAAGCTTGGAAGAAAGGCTCTGTAAAGAATTTGAACAACCAATTTTTCATAGTGCTCCCTCTGTCCTATGTGTGTGAAATTATGAATGAGCAAACCCAAGAAGGTCTTACTGGGGAAATTCTCCCTCCTGCATGGCTTAACCTAGTCTCTCATGGTTCAGTTTTCTTATCTAAGAAAATAGGACAACTGCACCTGTCACACAAAGTTTCTAACTCACTGACAGAAAATATATACTAAGCACACTCTAGATCTTCGTAATTATAATAAAGGGATTGTTCTCTATTACTTACTAAGCAAAGATTTATCTCCTATGATGTTATAAACATTCACATAGAAATGGCTATCAGAGACTAAGATGAACACACATTCTATAGTTGTCAGAATCTAGATTTGGATGACAGAAGAAGCACTCCAAGAAAGCAATTGTCTTCATAATTAGTGGTAGTTGCATTGGTATCATTAAGACTGTATGTTTGATCCTATAGATGCATTCCTATAAAGGAATGTAATAACTGAATGTTAGGATTGGGTTCAGGGGGTGTTTGCTCCCTTGATTCAGTAATATTTTAGGTGTATTACCTTACAGAAATTATCTAATCCATCATGTCACATGTGAATTATTTTAAAGCTTCAAACTACTATAAAAGGACCAGCAATTTTGTGACCACACTCCAAAGTCAATTCTCTTCTACTATTTTAAAATACAATGAATAAAATATTGATTTTGACTAGTAAGATGGGAGTTTGGAATTTTTTTATATATGCATATATTCATATATATATATATAATATATTATAGGTGTTATATTATATACATAATGCATAATATATTATATAAAATATAATTATAATATTTATTATATATTGTATATATTATATAATATTATATTATAACTATATATTACATAATACATAATGCAATCTCCATTCATTATTAATAGAAGTACTTTGAACAAATGAAGAATTGACTTGATGCTCAAATGCACTGAAAATCTTTACAATCAAATATGGCGGTCTAGTACAAGAACACGTTAGAGGAAAACAAAAACTAAGTGGATTTTCTTTTTAAAGTTCTACACTGGGTGATGGTGGCACATGCCTTTAATCCTAGCACTCTGAAGGCAAAGGCAGGGAGATCTCTGTTAGTTTGAGACCAGCCTGGTCTACAGAGTGAGTTCCAGGACAGCTAGAGTTACAACAGAGAAACCCTGTCTCGAAAACCAAACCAGAACAAAACAAAAATATAAAAAGAGTTGTAAATTTACTCTTTTTCCACAAAAGGAAAACAGAATCTAGAAGTGGTAGGTGGTACAGAGGAAGAAAGTAAGACATCCAGGCCTTGGTTTGTTCTTTTCCATTAAACCCTTAATCTTATTTGAATAGCAATTATAGTACTACAAAAAAAAATCCTTCTGTCATTCAAATACACAGAAAACCTGAAAGTAAAATATTTACTGTATGAAATCCTCTATCTTGGGTAAACATATGGACTTGGTAGTAGTGGGAAAGTTGCCAACTGCCTGTGACTGTCCCTTGAATAATTATTGAAAATCCATCTCTCCCTGACTCCTTCTCCCTCTCTCCCTCCCTCCCTTCTTTCCTCCTTCTCTCTCTCACACACCATTCCTCCTCCTCTTCCCTTACTCATCCCCCTGTCCCTACCCAATTCCCCATATTTCCCTCTTTCTTTCAGTTCAACAATGATCTGCCACCTATAACCTCTGAATCCAGGAAAACTGGTTACTATAAATTCGAAGATCTGGGATCCAGAAGCATTTCTTCCCAGACTGAGGACAACAGAACAATTGTCCCAGCTAAAACTGTCAGAAGGACAAATTTTGACAGTCTAATTCCCAGTTTGAGGTATAAACTGTTGAGATAATTTCATCCATTAACCACCTTTTTAAGGAGCTTGCAACATGTGTATCCTAATATGTGTCATATTTCATTCTGAAACATTATTAGTCAGGAATGTACTAGTTTGTGGTAGCAAAGGCTTACACTGTTACAGTAATCATGAGAAACTGTTTTATTAAAGTTGAATTTTTCTAATTGAGTGCTTATCTCAAGACAGAGATAGATAGATGGATAGGTAGATAGATAGATGATAGATAGATAGATACATAGATAGATAGATAGATAGATACATAGATAGATAGATAGATAGATAGATAGATAGATAGATAGATAGATAGATGGATAGGTTGATAGATAGATAGATACATAGATACATAGATAGATAGATAGATAGATAGATAGATAGATAGATAGATAGAGAGATAGAATTTAGTTTCACCTGGATGTATTTTTGTGTGCCATGTGTGACTGGTTCCTATAGAGCCCAGAAGAGGATATTCGATCCCCTAGAGCTGGAATTACTGATGGTTGCCACCTCCCATGTGAATGCTAGGAACTGAACCATGGTATCCGGAAGAGCACCAAGTGATGTTATCTACTGAACCCTGTCTGCAGCACCACTCTTTACATTATTAAATAGTATCATCATCTTTTATCATTCGTAGAAAATTATATTGATCACTAATAACCATGCCCTAACCCTTTCCTGGTACAGACAATTCAAGGCACAAACCAGTTCCGTGTGTCATTTTATCCGCTTCCCAACTTGAGGTTTTACATTTCATTTTCTCTAAAAGAAATTTGCAAAAATGTTGCAACCATCAGTAGCCAAACATAGTCCTGCAAACTGGTATGATGGGCACTGGAGACTGCTCTGTGAGTCCTGCAGGCAGCTGAGCTTATAGAGAAGACGGTCCTCCTGTCTACCACTGGTCAGACTCCTTAAATAGAGTGAAAGTACAGAATATTTATCCATCATTTTCTTAAGCTTTATGAAAAGAAAAATTTTAAATAGAAGTAAGAGGGACAACTTAATTTCGTATGATAAATGCTTCTAAAGTTTCTTGGGAATATCAAGAATTTAATGGTTTGATTTGGAATTTATGATTTTTTTCAGAGGAACACAAACCTAATGCACTAAATATTGCAAAAAGCTATATTTTATACAGAAAAAAATGTTAATTTTCCACATAAGAAGAGAGAGGAAGAGAGAGTAAAATTAGCTTTTAGAGAAGAAAAGAATGATCAAAAGTTTGAGTATTTGAAGGTGATATGTCAATTCATTTAGAAACCGAAAGGCTTCAGAATCGCTATGCTGATAACGGAGTAGAATAATCAAAACAGAAAAAGTCTTCATGCCCTGATTTTAATCTTCTAAATAAACTGTGCATATTGTTATTAAATTTCTTCCTAGCATTTGGCAGCCAAAGAGTTTATTGCCACTTAGAGTTTTTTTCTAGCTTGTTTTTAAAAAGCTCTTGATGTTTTCACAACTGAATTCCTTTTACAAGCATAGCCCTCTGGATTAACTTCGATAATCATGTTCTGTAAAAGAAACTGGTAAAACCAAGCAAGTCTTTCTTTGGCTAATGTGAAGATTCAGTTAAGGTTTTCTATGGGAGAGCTGAAGAAGGTCCTCTTGTGTCGCACAAGGACAATGCTATTTTGTGATATGAAATAATGTGAAGAAGGGTTAACACCAAAAATTCAAATCCACCTGAAAACTCAAGAAAAAAATACAAATCAAAATAGTTGCTGTAACTTTCTGTGCAAAAGCTAGATATAATTACACAGAATTAGTGTGCATGTTCAGGCCCCTACCTTAGTCTGTGGGGAATAAAAAGAAATTTAGTTTTGAGGCTTTCTGATTGGATAGGAAATTTCACAACAGGAAATAGCTTCTAACTTTTTTTTTTACTGAGACAATTGTGACAAAATCATTAGAGAAAATAAAACATAATCTATTGTAACAACTTCAAATGTAAAGATGTTCCTTTAACATGGCTGAAGTGTTTTTCTTAAGCCCTGAATTAGCAATAAGAATTTGTGAAATAATTAGATTTCTTTTTCTTTTTGCCTAGGGTTTTGAGATTAATGCTTAAAACATACATTTATGTTATCTAGATTAAAAAATGTTCGGTAAAAGGAAGTGGATTTCTGTTAATTTTTCCTAACTGGATAAGAAAAATTATAGTACACACACATGTTTGTATGTATGTATGACTGAGTGTGTGTGTGTGTGTGTGTGTGTGAGAGAGAGAGAGAGAGGGAGGGAGAGAGAGAAAGAGAGAGCAGCAAGGGAGAAAATTCTGAGTTGATAATCACTACTATAAATAGCAAAGCTCTGCTGTATTTCATGTTTGTGATAAGAAAAGACACTGAGAATCTGCATTGAGGTACCATTCAGTCTTAAGAAGTCCAGGTACAGAATAACAATGGGGTCTCACTTTTCATTCACAGTTCTGAAAGTTCACCCATCTTCATCCTTCTCAACAAAGAGTAGTCATTAACTCAGTGCCTAGCATTATCCCAATCACACTCCATCAACTCTGGTTTTTACTTTTTCTTAAGATTTGGTTTTAATTACATGTAATTGTCTGTGCTAGAATACGGACATGTGTGCCTGTGTGTAGGGACCTGGGTTAGGTCCCTTAGGTTAGGGATTAGGGTTTAGGGGTTAAGGTTAGGCTTAGGGTTAGGGTTTGGTGTTAGGGTTAGGATCTGTGGTAGCAAGAAAACAACACCAGATCTCCTGGAGTTTAAATGACAAAAGGTTGGAGCCACTTGGAGTGGGTGCTGGGAACTGAACTCAGGTACTCCATAAAGGCAGTGACCACTTTTAGTTGCTGAACCATTTTTCTGGCCCCCATTTCAGAAATTTCTGCACTGAAGTCTTCTTGTATTTCATTAATCAGACGCCTATTATGCTGCTCTCGGTTTTACTAAGGATTAATTAATACAATAAAGACATAATAATCTGACTCTATTTGTTTAGCAAGAAATAAAGGAATTCATATTCGAATAAGTATAAGGGAAATTATGACTATCAATAACATTTAATGTTGTTCAGATGATTTTAATGTTTTTTAGCTTATATTTTAGGTCTGCAGAGTTTTTAGAGTTATTTCTTAACATTTTTGTGGATGCTAAACAATAGGACAACTTTTCAACAGTTTTTCTAAAGCAGGTTTAGATGTGTGGCAAGCACTTTAGCATAGTTCTGACATGGTCTCCATGGCAACTATAATAAAGGAATTAATACAGTAATATTTGTAGGTGAGAGAAAGGAGTCTCAAGTCATTAGAACACCTTTATGCATCAACCCCCAAAAATATGGTATAGAATTTTCATATCTATATATTTATCTTATATATCCTTGGATTTTCCTCTAGCCCAAGGTATGGTTTTCTGTTCCTTTCAAGTTGCTTGCTATAGAGAATCCTGAAGAATAAAAATTTAGCTAAGAATCATCTAGAATTTTAAACCTCAGCTATGTTAGGGCCAGAGATACAGCTCAATAGTAGAGTGTTTACCTGGACGGCACATACGCCCTGTGACTGGTGTTCAACCCCCAACATAGGAAAAATATTTTACTTATTTATTTTGCTTGCTACCTATTCTTTGATTTATATCAACAGAACAGCTTTTCTGAAAAGCAATTCCTCTAGTATATCCATTTTATGATATTTTTTCCTTTGTTCTTTCTTATACCAGTTTATATCTTTATATATATGTATATATATCTTATATCAGTTCTTATATCTTTTCTGTGACTGTGTGTATATACATTTCTGATGTTATTGTTATTTCTTTTCTTTTTATTTTGGTTGGTTTTCATAGTATTTGTCTTCTACATTCTAGGACGGAGTTGATGTTGTTAGTGTGTGTTCTTTGAGATTTTAAAAGTTTTCAGCAGCTTTTTCCTTTTTTTTTTTTTTACTTTATTCTAAAACGTTTTTAGAAAGCTGTTTTAATTGCATCATTAAATATTTTACTTTAGTTTATTTGCTGTGAGCATATGCAAGTATGTGTTGGCATATGTGTCACAGTGTGTGCAGAGGTCAGAGGTCAACTTATCAGTTCTCTTCTTCCATTATGTGGGTTCTCCGGACCATATGTGAGTCATTCAGCTTGGTGGCAGTCCCCTTAGACAGTTGAGATGAAAAACAGACCTTGTAGCAGCTAAAAGTTACAGCACTTGCTGTGTGGTCTAGTCCCTTCTCTATTTAAGCAAAATCTGGCTTTCATCTGTCTCTGTCCTGGATTGAAAGAGGAGTCTTGGCAAATACATGTATGCTGGCTAGCTTTATGTCCGCTTGACAGAAGCTGCAGTACGTTGGGAAGAAGCAACCTAAGTTGAGAGAAGTACTATACCGGATTGGCCTGTGTGAAAACTGTGGCCCATTTTCTTAATTGGTAATTGACATGGGAGGAGGGCCCAGCCCATTATGGGTGGTGGTATCCTTGAGTAGGTGGTTTTCGGGTCATTAAGAAAACAAACCAAGCAAGCCAGGAGGAACGAGCCAGTAAGCATCATTATTCTATGACTGCTGAATCCATTCCTGCTTCCAGGTTCTTGCCTTGCTTATGTTCCTACCTTGACTTCCCTCAGCGATGAATTATTACCCAGAAACATAAAACAAAATAAACAGTTTCCTCCACCATGTTGCTTTGGTCATAATATTTAATCATAGTGATAGAAACCTAAGTCGGACAACATTCAAGCCTATCCAAATCATATTCTCTTAAATATTGACTTCCTCTGTAGTCCTCGGTGGCCTGGCAAATCCCAGGTCTTTTCAGTTCACAGAGATAGTCAAGTTTGAGACCAGTCTCTCAGGGAGCATCTGGGAGAGTTTAGATGCTGGTTGTGTAGTTGAGCTTTATCCAGACACAAAGTGGAACCAGGATACCACTAGTGAGTGTACTGGGAGGGTGCATGGGAAATTCCCATAGAGCCCGCCAAGCTCCCTAGGAAGTAGCTGTTGCATAGTCCAACAGCTCCAGGAAGCAGGACAGTTCAGACCTAGATGCTTGTGCAGCAGGAAAGGTTGGAGTTCTACACGTTTATCACAGAGAGAAGCTGAAATCTGAATTTAACTGCCCGCTTGCTGTGTCCTGAGCGAGAGATGCTAAGTCCTGGGAAGGACTCATGCATCCATCATTCAAAAGACCTACCATGTCCTCTGATCCCTTGGTGAATGCTAGAACCCTGCTACTTTTGAGGAAAAGGAACTAAAACGGTGGTGTGATGGCAAAGTGTCAACAAACGGAGTTTGAGAGCTGGAAAGATTTTGTAGCAAATATTAGATCATATGTCTTCCCATCTTCAAAATCCAAGAACTAGGATAAGTATAAAAACTCACTGCTGTGTAACAGAAGGGGGCCTGTGAAAGCGAGGTCTTCACGCTACAGCGCAGAGGGGAAAAAAAATGAAAATGTAAAGAAACACGAGTCAGGAAATTGAGATCATAAGCACAGACATCAGATCACACATTTAAAAAGGAAACGAATGAAGAAAACCAAATGAAGGAGAAAAGTGTTAAAAATTTCACTGCGAAGGACAACCGCATTTGTCAAATAAAACGAGTCTCCAAGGCTACCAAATATTTAGAAAAGGACACAGATTCTATGTGTCATTGAAGAATATTCCGAATTCTAAAACTACATAGATTTTTGTCGTTGGTGTTGTTTAAACGGGATCTTGTTATGTAGCTAGGGCTGTCGAACTCATCACGGTCCTCCTGTGTCAGCCTCTCAAAAGCCTGACGTATAGGCACGTGCCACCTTGCTGGTTTCCATGGTGTCTTAGGTAGGGTTACTATTTTTGTGATGAAACACCATTACCCAAAGCAAGTTGGCGGGGTGAGGGGGGGTTATTTGGTTTGTGCTTCCACATCACTGTTCACCACTAAAGGAAGTCAGGACAAAAACTCGAGACAGGGAAGAAACCTAGAGACAGGGGTGAATGTGTGGCCCTGGATGGGCTCTGTTTACTGGCTTGCTTCCCATGGCTTGTTCAGATCACTTTCTTATAGTACCCAGGGCCACCATCCAGCCCAGAGGTTGCCCCACCCACAATGGGCAGGGTTCTCATCCATGAATCACTAATTAAGAAAATGTCCTATAAGCTACGGAGGAATTTTTTTCTTTTTAACTGACATCCCTTCCTCTCAGATGACTTTATCTTTGTCAAGTTGACATAATACTAGTCACTACAACTGACCCCTTGCCAGCTGGGCACACAAACACATCACGTTTCAATTAGAATCTTTCCTTTCTCATTTATTCCAAATATCCTAAATTAAAATATAAATAACCTTAAAAATCCACAGCCTTTTCAAATCCAAACACATTAAAAGTTCAGTCCCTTTACAAATCCAACAATCTCTTTCAAAAGTTCAAAGTTTTAGTTGTTGGCTCTTGCAAAAATCAATAGTAAGTTAAATACTTTCTTCAAGAGCCAAGAACAAGGGTCCAGTCACAATCAAATCAAATCAAATCCAAACCAAGCTCTAACAGTGTAACTAAATCAATGCCAAGTTATCTGGGATTCACTCATGGTTTTCTGGGCTCCTCCAAGGAAGTTGGGTCACTTCTCCAGCTCTGTCATCTACAACACACACACTTGAAGTAGGCTTTGGATGGCTCCACTCCACAGCTGCTGCTGTTCTTGGTGGTCATGCCATGACACTGGCATCTCCAAAATTCTGAGATCTGCAGCAACTGGGCTGCACTTTCATCAGTAGCTTTTCATGGGATCTCTGTACGGTTCTAAGCTTCTATTCTTGCATGACTCCTTCAATCTGGGCCATCGACTGCCACTGAGGCTGCACCTCCACCAAGACCCTCTTCTCTCACAGTGCCAAGTCTCAGCTGTTCTCCATGACCCTTTCATGCCCTCAAAACAAGTACCACCTGATACACTTATGCTGCCAAGTTTGGATGCCAGCACAAGGTACAATGTTGGCCACCTCTGGAACAGAGTTTCTTTGTACTGACTCTCAAGAAACACCTCCCGGCAAATTTCACCTCAATGATGCTGGTTACTTCTTAATAACTGCTAATTTCTTGGTTCCAGCTGACCAGTATTGAGTTCAAAGATTTCACTTCAGGAGTTCTGGTACCTTGTTAGTCACAACTGATTCTTTAGCCCCAGCTAATTTGAAACACAGAATTTTAATTCAAGATATCAAATGGCCCTGAGAGTCTTTAAGTATCTCTCTGAAACTTCACAAGCCAGGCTTCCACTGTCTACATTGCCTTTAACATCCTTATCCTCCAAGCTGCTACAGAATAGCTCGCCAAGCATTGAACATTCAATGGCTTTACAAAGTTCCAAAGTCTTTCCACAATCCCCCTCAAAGGAACATAGTCAGGTCTGTCACAGCAGCACCCCACCATCCAGGTACCAGCTTCTCTTAGGAAGGGTTACTATTCTGTGTTGAAACACCATGACCAAAAGCAAGTTAAGGAGAAGAGGGATTATTTAGCTTATTCTTGCACAACACAGTTTATCACTGAAGGAAATCAGGACAGGAACTCAAAACAGGAAAGGAACATGGAAGCAAGAGCTGATACAAAGGGCATGGAGGGGTTCAGCTTTCTGGCTTACTCTCCATGGCTTCCTTAGCCTAAAATTAGCCAGTACACATGGACTACCTTACATAGGGATAATTATTATACATGTATTGGCTCCCTCAACCGCAAATTTGAAAATCTGAGAAAAATCAAATAACACTCATCTTAATGAAAACCAAATCAAGCCAAACAAAAACAGTCCTACAGAAGTACAATATTAAAATTTCTATGTGATATTTCACAGGTGTTCAATTCTAAAAGCTGTGCATTTTCTATTTATACTTACTCTTTGACCACGGTTGTGTTTATCAGATGAAGTTACTTCAGAGTAGCGTTTCAATCATGTTTGTTTGTTGTTCACATACTCAATAATTGTAGAAACCAGTGTACCACAAAGATCATTTGTGTTTCCATGAGCGATTACAGCAAATGTTGCTTTATGTACTTTGAGGGTATTTTATTAAATGCTTAGCTATTCAGAATCATTGTATTTCATTGAAGTTTCTCTCTTCATCTCAAATAATGCTTGTTTTATTTTTTGTGTGAAAGGTGTCAAGCCCTTCTTTATATTAAATGCTTTGTAACTTTTCAATGTTATTTTATAAACAGAATATTATTGGATTTGAGTTTGTCTTCAACATACTTCTGCATTTTAAATAAGGCCTTTATGATTTATCAGTATGTTATTGTTTTAGGATACTTTTTCTATATGTTGCACTTTAAATTGTTCCTAATTCCTTTCCATTTATTGACTAACACTTTTTTTTATTTTCCCTTCTCAATGCCTTTTCTTGCTCATTTATGATGTTTCAGTTCTCAATTGACACATAGCACATCAGCCTGGAAGATGACAACAAAAATTCTGTGGATTATTGGAGAGGATGTGAAATATCCTGATATTGGGACATTTTCAGGATCTAAAATGCACAGAAGTTTGTTGTTTACATGGAGTCTCACTTTAACTGGGGCTATCTTCAGATTCATGACAATCCTCCTGTTTCAGCCTCCTAAGAGCCTGGAGTACCGGTGTGTGCATCCTTTACGTGTCTTAACCACTAAGAAAGCAAGAAGCAATACAATGAGACCTTGCTCAGTTTGTGTGTTCACCTTGGACTATGTAACAGTGGAGGCAGAAGGGTAGCAGTGAGTCCTGAAGAGGGAACTCCTAGGAGCAAAAGCTACAGAGAGCTGCCCAGGGAGCTTGAGTCTGCTGCTGAGCACTGACTGAGCACAGGTCAATATGCAGGAGACTTATGAGGCAGTAGAATTGCAATGCATAGTGCAGAGCAGAGAAACAGAGAGAGAGAAAGCCCCACAACTTTCAAAGGCAGCCTGTAAAGACTGGCTGAGTATTGAGTCACATGTGTAGGATGATACGTCCAGAAAGGAGGACTCACTGTGAGAGATGAACAGCAGAAAAATTCATCAGGTTTACTCTGAATCTGTGCCTAGATTCTGAGGCATGCACAGCAAAGTGTGCCTTGCAGAAAAGGGTTAGAGAACAAGTATTGTAGCTATCGGAGAGCTATTTTTATTAATTAATTTACTTTGATAATTTCATAAATGTATGTAATGCACTCTGGTTTCATTTCTTTTGCCTGTCCAACTCCTATACACCCTGCCATCTCCTGCTCTTATTTCTTCTTCTTCCATGTCTTTTTATTTTGTTTGTGTCCCTCTGGGTATGACCAAGGCCTTATTTGCGGCCATGGTATTGGAATTTTCCACTGGGGCAGAGACTCATGGGTTACCAAGATGCTGAGAACAACTGAGAGATAAGGGCTTAGACCTAAACAATTTGTTTATACAAAGGTATTTGACTATACCGACCAACCAAGTAAAGACTATTTGGAACATTCATCTCTGCTGATGTCTTAAGGAATAATTCAAATAGATTGTTAGTGAAAGCTAGTCTATATATCCCCTTTCAAAACATGAAACAGCTCATTAAGACTTGATACTAATCTGTGAGCACAGTGGCTCCCTAAAAGCCCCAATACTCTTTAAGAAACACAACGAAATCTAATCACTCCTCATCTTAAAAATCAAGTGGCTATCATCAAATAAAATCAACAAACATCTAAAATAGAAGGTAAATGTAAGCTGTGAAATATTTTTTAAAAATCAAGTTTTATGCTAAGAGACTCAAAAGTAACAGATGCAACAGGATTAGTGGGTCAAAAGAAATAAATTTATGCCATTTCCTGCCTATTTTCTAACTACTTCTTAAAATTTTAAGCTTTTTGTTTTGCGTATTTGCCTTTTCTTCCCTCTGCATCACAATTATGAAGAACATTCTCCCTGAAATTCATGTATCTTTTCTTCTGCCTTCCCAGTCCACTTCACAATTCAGACGCCATGTATTTATTTTACCTTTAGAAGTTCCGCCTCTGATTCTTAGTCTTTCATCCCACCACACAAGTTTTCCTGTAAAGGATGCAATCACTGAAGGAAGAGAGCATCATGGTAAAATTTCTACATCCAAATAAAAATGACCAGACATTGAAAACAGCAGATATGTATGATATGTGGTAAGTAGAATATTCAAAATGAGGCAGAGTGAAAATATATCTAAGAAAAACCACAATCTCAATTGCCTGAGGCAGGAATTCAGACAGCATAGTACCTCATAATACGTGGACAGCTACATCAGTCTAAAGGATAAAACAGCCAGCCTTAGAATATCTCTGTCCATAGTTAACCCACTGACACTTGACAGATGTGCTAAGGGACTCTAATCCATCCAAGCAACAGAGCTGGAACACTTGAATATTTAAACAAAATTAACTTTGAATCTGTCTCAATTATATACACAAATTAACTTGGGATAGATCATAGATTTAAATGTAAAAGTGAAAACTATAAATCTCTGGGTTGGAGAGATGGCTTAGATGTTAAGAGCACTTGCTGCTTTTCCAAAGGACCAGTGTTTGGTGCCAACCCCTCATATAGCAGCTTATCCCCATTTATAACCCCATTTCCAAGGAATTCGATGCCCTTTTCTGGCCTCAGTGGGCACCAGGCAAGCAGATGCTGCACATACATGCATGCAGGCAAAATGGTGCACATATGAAGTACAAATCAATAAATCTTTATAGAAAACTATAAAACTTCTAGAAATAACACACTAGAATGACTTTGGGGTAGCAAACATTAAGAAGGATAAATACTAAGTGCTAAACTGTAATTTATTGATATTTAAATTTTTTGTTCTTTAGTATTTTTACATAAACAAGAAGGTAAGCCAGAGATTGGAGAAAACATTGAAAAAATGTATCTACATTATATAAAATACTTGTACTGGACCGGTGAAATGACGGACCATGTAAAGGTCCTTGCTGTGCATTTGACGACTGAATTCAGTCCCTTGAAGTTGTTCTCTGACTACCATATGCATGCAGCAGCACAGGTAGACACACACACACACACACACACACACACACACACACACACACACGAGACACAGAAAGAGAGAGAGAGAGAGAGAGACGTAAAAAAATGCAATACTTTTACAAGTCAAGAATAGGGAAACAAGCAAGCAAACAAATTAAAAGGGGCAACAATCACTTCACAAGAGATGTTAGAGGCTAATAAATAAAACAAAGAGAAATTAATGGTTAGTCATTAAGAAACACAAATGGAGCCAGGTAGTGGTGGCACACGCCTTTAATCCCAGCACTGGGGAGCAGAGGTAGGTGGATCTCTGTGAGTTCTAGGACAGCCAGAATTATAACAGAGAGACCCTGTCTCGAAAAACAAAAATCAAAAACAATGAGAGAGAGAGAGAGAGAGAAGGAGAGAAAGAAAATGGAAAAAGAAACACAGATTGTACAAAGAGAAACCAGCTCACCAGCTCACACACTAGAATATAAATTCAGGGTGCATATATCTACATAATCCCAGCCCTTTCGATGAGGATGCAGAGCAACTAGAATATTAGAATCATAAGGTTCACCAAAAGAGGCAATGCAGAAAAAAAAAAGCACATGGAATGAGGATCTTTTTAGAAATTGTAGACTATAAAATGGCGCACTGGGTGAGAAGTCACGAGTGCGCATGAGCTTCGCATCGACATATTCCAACATCATGTTAGCATTCTTTCTTCCAGGGATAAAAACCTTCCTTCCAAATGACAACAGTAACAGCTGTACTGATTGTGCTAGATGTTGGGAATTTTATAGTGACACCACCATAGTCCTTTACTGTTGGCTGGGCGACGATGAGAATTGTGTTTCGGTAAAATGTCTTCCTCAATATGGGTCCAGATGGGAGATGGTCCAAAGGAGAATGATGATGGCTCCGCAGAAGTCAGGAGTTGTGAACAGGTTCTTCCTTCCTCTGCTTTCTGTCCAACTCACCCTATTCTACCACCATACACTTATCTAAGGAGCCAAAGAAGCACACAGGAACCACAGCTTGTCATAGATCTGACCATCAAGGCCCCTTCACTGCTGGCTTGGACAACTGGACTTGAATCTTCAGTGTGCATAGCTATTGTGTTTTGCAAGTCCTTCAGTTATGAATTCTTATATATTTTCCTAACTCCCTTAACACGTGTGAGGTTAACTCCTATGTTGAGTATTTTATACCGTTCTGCTCCCTGTGCTCTCTGCCTTAACATTTTGTCCAACCTTCCTTCTGGTATACCTCATTAATACACAAATGACACAGACATTCTCACACCTGGTTCATTCACTGACTGGGGCTGTAATTCAACTTATAATATTTTTAGTGAAAGCAATTTTATCAATATATCACCCCATCATTAGATAGAAGAGTATCAATTATGAAGAATCATTAAGAGAAGATTTATGTACATACACTTGGTGATATTTAATTGATGGTGATATTTAATTTAAATATGGTGATATTTAAGTATACTAGCTATTACTCTATTGTCCCTAAGCTTATTTCATTAATTGCTTTAACTTGTGTGAAGTAGGGCTCGATTTTTGTCAGAACCAATTGCTAATTGGATAGTCTCACACTTCTCGTTTTGCTGTTAATAGCCAACTACTTCATTTGAGAGCCATTTCCTAAACCACGTATTCCATTCCCTACATTGCTGAAAACGCATCCAAGTATTTTACAGTGGAGACACATTCACACAAAAGAAAACTAGGTTAAGGAGGAATCGTGGGCAAGGCACTGTGTACAGACTGAGGAAGAAGGAAACGCACGAGTGGAAAATGGTGAGGCTTCCAAGGACGTCTCGGCAGAGGGTTCAGAGGAGAGTTCGCGTGGGTGTCTCCCATTCATTTGCTCACTCCTTATTCTTCTGTAGAATATCTTTATTCACTCTCATTGAAACTGTCCTTTGTCCAAGTTGGGCAGGCTGGTGACCTCGTTATTGTACACTATAATCTTACTAAATATTGTAAAGTATATCTGAATAAGGTTTTTAATAACATGAGTGTTAATTTGAGTGTATATATTAATGAGTGCAAATAATGAGTATTTGTAGCAAATCAAGACATACAGCCAACACACAGAGTTGAATAAATGGTACTATGCGTGAGAACCTGATCCTAGAACCCATGATACACATATCTGGGTAAGGCCCTGTCTGTATCTGTAAGGGTGGCAGAGATTGGAGGATCAGTGAACTCCTTGGCCTCTGGCTTTGTTCCAGGTCCAGTGACAGTTCAGATAAATACGACAGAGAGTGATGGAGAATTAGATGTCCTCCTCTCACCTTCATGTGCACATAGGTACGTGAATCTGCACACATGTGTGCACATACACACATATAGCACACTCACTTAAATACATACATACAAAATGAAAATTAAAAAGAAATATAGCAACTCACATAAAATTACACAGTACATCTGCCATCATAGCATTTATTTCTTAGCTAACTGAGAACTACCCTGCTTACTTGTCCATATTTATTGAGATAGTACTGCTGAATTTTTATCAGTTTTAAAGAACTGTCTCCTATAGGCACCTGGGCACCTATAAAACTGGGAGAGGCGCTCCTTCTGAAATCCGTGTTGCGTTTTCTTGCCAAGTCTGTCCTTGCTTTGGTTGTGACATTTCAGTCAGGATCACAGCAGAAGACAGATGGCACACCCACAGAGCTCATTTCAGAGTTTAATGAATTTCCAAAACCAAGGAAACAAACAATGGATAATGAAACACCCAACTATTATCGACACAGGGGACCACACCTGGGGAGCACAAAGAAGAAGGGAGCCTCTCGGAGTGAAATAAGAACTGGGGACTTGGAGAGCAATCCTTCTGGTACCCTGCAGGCATCTTCTCCCAGTCAACACAACCCAGAGACTGGGAAGCAACTCAAGCCCAGCACTGTCATCACAGAGGTCAGTTTCTTGGAACAAGAATCAAGGCAGGAAAGAGTGAAGACTGAGTCCTCAAGCAATCTTTACGTTATAGATAAGATATTTCTATTCTTCAACCAGCCCGGACTAGTAATCTTTGTCCTTTATTCATTTCCAATTTCACATTTAAAAAAACATCCTTCATAAAAAGATTGTGTAAAGTTTTTTCTCATGGTTTTATTTTGCTTAATTTTTTATTTGAATGGAATTTTTACATTCTGATTGCATCTTGCTCATTCTTTCGACAAGGCCTTTTTGTTTTTTTATCTCAAGGATAACTTCATAATTTTATCAATGTTTAAGAGAAAACAGAGCACAGATAAAGTGAAAAAAAAAATCCCAGCTGCCAACGAGAGGGAATGGAGACTAAAACAAGCATTCTTTTAAAATTAGACATGGGATAGAAACAGGCAGTTTATTAAGGAGGGAAAAATCGCTCCCAAGGGCAGAAGTGGGCTTAATGAGCCGAGGAAAGAGCTCAAACGGCTTCCTGTAAGGCCCCCATGATGAATATTATCATTCTCGTTAGGTGGCTATTGCCCACTGATACTTTTAGCAAATGGACTCTACCTGAGGTCTGAGTTTAGGTCTGACAACTCCGAGATCTTATCTTTAGAGATAAGTACAGTACTTTCCGGAAAAATCTAAGAACGATTGAGTCTTGATGTCAGACACTCACTTTTTATTGACCAAAGTAGTTCTTATACCCGAAGGGACAAACCAGAAAATGTTTGCAAAAGTTGGTGCTACCGGAGCTACTAAAAATACATTCTAAGGAGGCTGGAGAGAAGTCTCAGTAGTTTGGAGCATTTGCTGCTCCAGCAGAGAGGACTTGGATTCAGTTCATAGCGCTCATATGCTGGCTGACGTTTGTCTAACTCCGGTCCCAGGAGATCTGTCGCCTTCTTCGAGCCTTTGTGTATACAAAGGTGCATATGTATGCATGCAGGGAAAACACTTATATTTATAAAATAAAAATATGAGATAAAACTATACCATAGACTATGATACAGTTTTAGCTTTGGTTTAAATGCTAAAATGTGTATTATAGAAAGTAAGTATTATTAAAGATGGAGAAATACATAAATTAGTATAGCTCATGTAGTCAACACGAGCTTTAATTTTTCAAAGACGAGGCAAGAGTTGAAGACTAAAAAGAGGTTACATACTCTAAGAAAGAGCAACAGATGAGTTTGTCACGAAGCATTCTTCTCACTTCTGTCCTTGGAGCCTTTTTAAGTAACTCATTGAACTCGTACCTGTGTTAACCCTTTGTCATACAAAGCACAAAACGCCTTAAGTGTCACGTCCAGACTATGATTACACATCAGTCTGTGTGTCTAAGTGCAGTACGGGACATGATAAACACTTTTCAAAGGAAAGACTTGCTGACAAACTGCTCTATTCTCATGGTGACTTCAAATAGTTTAGTCATAATGAGCACAGGACAATTTCACACTGGAAATTTTCAGACATTGCCATAGAAAAAACTTAGCAATTTTGTGAAATCCATATGCCTGAAATGAATAAATTTGAGCTGAGGTAGACCAGCTACTATCCTGAGGATGGTGCACATTTGTCAGAGTTTATTTTCTACCCGATGACAGAACTGCAGTGATGGTCCAACTGACTCAGACATTCTGGTTAATTTCTAGCTTTATAATGTGATTTCTACCTTGGTAATCCAAGATGGTGGTTTGTCTCTTCCTACCTTGGATATAATGAGGAAAGGGATCAAATTCAGTGTCTGGTGGGGCCAGTGTTGAAATTTTAACACAAATCATGGACCCCTGCAAAGAAAAGTCACATCTGTCTACAACATCTAGTTGATCATGCCAGCTTACCAATTAAATTGTCACGGCTCCACATCTATGGCTTGGCATCCCATGGAGAGAGACTATTTGGGGGCACAGTCAGCTGTTTGATTCAAACTCTTTCTCATGTTGTTCTTACTACATTCTTCTAGCTCTCATGGACAGAAGTTTAATATTTTGTTCTAAATCAAAATCAGGATTGGGCCCTTCTCAGTAGAGAGATTACATGAATGTTACTTGTTTTGAAGCTTTATCTAGAAAACTGCATTCTAACTAGCAAACGTTGTGTTAAATGGACACTCATTCCCAATGGGAGGTAATGGCTACACTACGTCCCATTGGTCCATGTACCTCACTGTCGCTCTACTTACCAAAGGCTGTAAGGTTACACGAGGAAGCCTGCATTTGTCAACGTTTATTAGAAAGTTTCAATCAGCTAAAGAACACTGAAACAAACAAAGCATGTTCTTTTAGATCCTGCACAGTCTGGACTCACAGAACATTGTATCAAGAGTAATGATGTTTCTTTTTTTATAATCTTATTTCTATGCAGCTATACATATATGAGACCCAGTCTCAAGTGAACAAGGCAAAAAATGCTAAACAAGACACCCAAAGTACTGCTTCCCAATAGCCTCCACAGGCACAGTGTTCACTCACACACCTGCATATAAACTACATGGGTACACAACACACACAGAGTAATGCAGTGATCTAAAGCAACTCTCTCTTACAGTGATATATATATATATATGTGTGTGTGTGTGTGTGTGCGCTTAACATATATATATACATATACATACGTATGCATGTACACATACATATATGTAAATATATGTATATATACACACTTAAATATACATATATACACATATATGATAAAATAACTGACAGTCTATTACATATAGTTACACTGTCCTTGTGACTTTCATTGTCATCCACGAAATTTGTCATTCCCAACTGAGACAGCGTCTCCACTTACGCTGCTGTATTTTATAATAGCTGTCACAATATATATTCAATGTAAGTATTCTTAACACATTTGTAAACAGCTTTTTCTAGTACCATGAAATATTCATCTTTGAGAATATGAATACATCAAATTTCTGAAGCATTTGAAGTGTTCTTTGTGGAAGTGCACACACATGCACCAGGTAAATTGGAGTATAATAAAGAAGTGACTAAGCCTGTGTCGGGGTTTACAGTACGCACATAAGAAAGCATATCAATCCTAAAATTTGCATAGAAGCCATAACTAGATAATTTGAGGAATTGTATAGTTCTATTTTAATTTTTATCTCAATATGTAAATGAATGCATTGATATTCTTGTTTGCATGAATCCATGCAAACACATATGAATAAACAGAATATTTTTCATCAAGCCTACTATGTAATTTTCAGAACTGAAATTCAGAAACGTTTCATTACATTGAAATTTAAGAGTAGCAAATTAGAAACAGTTCGTGAAATATGCATGTCTCTATGCAATACTAAGTGGTATTAATCAAACTACAAACATAACGTTTCAATACACATGCCCAGTCATCCTTTCTTTTACTTACTAACAGATTTTTGACTACACTGATGTGTCTGGCACAAGCATATAAATGTATTTCAAAACATAAAAACCCAGCCATGCTTGTTAGACAGACACACGGGCACACACTTCTGTGATCATGTCTGTGGGAATTCCTACTAGCAGGCTCAAATGACTGATGCTACAAAAGAGGAACATACGGGTTGGGTATTCCAAAATGTCATTGTATCCAAGCAGGATGTCAGAATTCTGTGGCATGTTATGTACAGTAAAGGTAGTCTGTTGTTTAATGTGTCTTCTTTGACTATCTGGACTGAAAACTTAGCAAAAATTATTCTCAACTTCCATCTTGATGAATTTAGAAAATTTAAGGTACCACCCAGGTACCTTAAATATGTTAGGTATTAGTGCTGCACATTTTAAAAGTCCAAACATGCTGCACTATCATCATCAGAATTTATATTTATGTATGTATATATATGTGTGTGTGTGTGTGTATATACATACACACATATATATATACACATATATTATATATATATATATATATAGTGATAAAAATGTTTCAGAAAAGCATTCTATAAGCTATAAGTATATATACCTTATATACCATAAAAATAGGATGGCTTCCTCTAAGTAATAGATACAATATTTATAAATTTCACATTTTCATGAAAGAAGAGTTTTGAGATGACGAGAAACTTTAATTCTGAAATCAGAATTCTTTATAACGAAACAGGTAACAGCCGATCTAAGCATTGAAAACAGGATACGGGCTGTCCAACGGGCAGGGAGCATGGTCTATAAATAATGGCTTTCTATAGGGTTGGGAAATGCAGAGCCAGAAACTGGGAAAATGTTGGTCGTGACTGAGAGTCAGCAAGCCCAAAGCTTTCTTCTATTTCCAGAGCACCGTGCTCAGTCATCAGTCATGGGACATCGTTACATCAGATGGTTCCTTTTTACACTTCTTACTCTCCCACAAAACTGAGAATACACGGAAACAATCGACTGTGCCTCTACTGTGCCATCCTCCGGACTTAGAAGCGTACTTAGAAAATGTGATCAGCGGGTTTTGGTAAGAGTGAAGAGCGTGGGCCTGTAATCATAAGAAAGGGGAGGCATACGCAAACCCACCCTCTCCCCTCTACTCCACCTATGTCAGGGGAGCTGTCAAGAAATCTGTAAAATCCT
This sequence comes from Cricetomys ansorgei, assembly GCA_026225945.1. NCBI lineage: Eukaryota > Metazoa > Chordata > Mammalia > Rodentia > Nesomyidae > Cricetomys > Cricetomys ansorgei. The sequence goes on along the minus strand of JAMJFZ010001232.1, from coordinate 1,982,196 downwards.
TTGCAGGGGTGGCTCAATTTTATAGAGAAATAATAGATTGGAAAAAGGCTATGATTAGAAACTGATACATTTTATTGTATTAGCATATTATAGCCATGAGATAAAATGTAAATTTGTAATATTGTTCTTCCCTCTCTTTAAATTACACTATATTTTGAGGGTAATAATAATTAATAGTAATAATTGTGGAGTTAACCTTGAACCTCAGCATCAGGCTCCAAGCCAGTTCCTTCCATCACTGTCTTCTCCTGTCTTGCATACTGTTACAAACAGACTGATCCTTTAGCTCACATCACTGTCCTTACTTCAACCAACTCATCAGAAGCAAAGAGGTTGTCAAGTGAAAGTGGAATTCAGAAGGATGCTGGGCTGACATCACTGCTCACTTAAATCCGTGTACCTTGGTGCGTACTGATTATTCGAAATGCCGATTCCATTATCAAACAGTCTAGTAATTATCTGCTAAGTCTCTCTCCATTTTTCTGTCTGTCTCTTTATCCCTCCCATTTATCTCCAATTCACAGTCATGCCCCTGCCTCAGCTATTCAAGTGCGGGGACTTTGGGTATGCACCATTATGCCTAGTTCCAATATTTATTCATTCCCTGTACCACGAAGCACTTCGTCTTCATCAATAGTTAGACAAATTCTCATCAATATGCAAATCAAATTTCTCAAATAAGTTCTGGAATTAATTATTTTAGAAAATCTGATTCGAAGTTAACCCAAAGATATCACATATAAACATGTGTGTAAATGTAGGGCCTCACATATTCCACTTACCAACTTGTTATGCACAACCATGAAAAACATACAAATTATATTAATAGCCTTACGAATTAGAAAATTATTTGTACCTAGACTATTTTGACCTCATTGACACTCAACACACTTATATGTTGGAGAAATCTGAACCATCTAAAGCCTTCCAGATTCTCAACTGAGCCACAGCTAAGATAGAAAGGGAAAGTCATTCCTCACGTTTGCCAACTTTCTAATTCCCTCACCCACAAGAAAAAGAAAATGTCTACTTTTAAATTGTTAAATTTCCAGTTACTTGTTACATAACAGACATCGAGACAAACAAAACAAAAATTGCTACCTTCTCAAATTTTAGTAGCTGCATATAAATAAATATGGATTCTTGACATGTTAAGGAAATAAATCTTGATATTACTCATATAATTAGCATAGTATACGTCTTTCTAAAACATGGCTATTTGAAAAAACAATTTTAAGGTTTTATTTTTTTAATTACTAAAGTGGGAGAAAATTCACTCTTGTTATTTTTAGGGAGATCTTTTGCTCACTTGAATTTAAATCAATTCCTGTAATGATTGGCAGGCTTGAATGTTATGATTTAATGTTAAAATAGTCTCCCAAAATAATTCTTTGAATTACATTTCCATTTATAAAAAAATTAATCCTATCTCTTCACATGCAAATCACAATATTTCCCTTTGTGAAACAGAGATATACAAAATATTCCACCATTATAAATCTATTAAAATTTATATATTCTGATTCAGTTGGTGAGTTCAAATCTCTTTGAATTTGAAACACCTGTTTCAAAGCACTCATCACCGTCTTGCCCACAGATTAAGTATCACATGATAAATCTTCTCTGATAGAATAACTTTAAATAGGGACAGCTAATCAAATTCATTTCATATTTACATTGAACGTGTTTCTTGTCACTCTCTGGTTTTATATATGTGCACACGTAACGAAACATAGCTAAGTCCTGTAGACTTCCTCTTTGTGATGTCATCAGCTTTGGTTTAGCCACGGAGACTTCCATGGGTGCATTTATAACCTTATTTAAATAACCTTCTTTGATTTCAGTATATATAAGTTGTGAGTTTATTCTTCCTCTCTCTCTACTTTCCTCCCTCTTCCTCTCCCTTCCTGTTCCTCAAGCCTCTCCTCCCCGCCTCCCTCTTAAAGCATCCTTCTGAGGAGGCCAGAGAGTGCCAGCGAGACACAGAGGACTCACACAAAGCTCACTTACTCTTTTCACTGGTTCTCCAAGCCTGAGACGTGCTTTCTCATGTACCTGGTGATATCCAGGGTGTTGAGCAAACAAGACGGAATGTCATATTCCGATAAAAAAAATAAAATCTCTGTATTTTCTCCTAAAGAGTCTGGAGTACTTTTCTTAAATACTTTTTGCCAAACATAAAGTTCAAACTTTTGGCAAGAAAATGGTCACGGAATGTGTAATATTACTCACACTAAAGGATGGTGCATACTATCAAATGTCACAACAGATCCTGGAATATTATATAAACAATATACTCCCATATTTTTCTTAAATATTTAAAATTTTAAATTTAATATTTTATAATTTCTAAATGAATATTTTTTATAATTCTCATCAGAATAGTGCCTTGGGAACCTGACTGTCTTTTTCCTTTTCTTTCTTTCTTTTTTCTTTCACATTATGGATAGTTTTCCTGAGCTCACTTATGGAGGCATTTTCTACCACAGCTATTATTCTGGGCATTTCTACACATTGTGATCCAGTTAAGTTTCCCCCTTGTGTTCTGAGATGGGATCTATCATCTTCTTTTTGAGGTCAACCACGGAAGCACAGACAAGCGACTTCATCGGCCGAGAGTCTCATTCTAAGGGAGACTCCACATGAAGGCGATATAAAGGCCGAAAGTCCTTCAAGTGAACTTCAAACTCATTGTCCGTATTTGACAAACTAATTTGTTCAAATACAAACTGGCCATATCGCTCCCACACTTTCAAAGGTATAGTTGAATACTACAGTGAAATGCAAAGCCTGAGTGAAATTCCAAACCTACCTATCAAACTCTCCCGTATCTCCAATCCCACTTTCAACACCATCTTTATTACTCAATCTTTCTCATCTGTACTTTTCCAAACGCTCCAGGAAGCTGCATCAGAAGCATGAAGTTTCTGCTTCACACTAGTGTGGGAAACCACCCCCCTTTATCCTTCACCACCTGCAAACATCTCCTCATTCTTTAAAATTCAACTCAGCTGGGCTGGGCGGTGCTGGCACACATCTTTAATCCCAGCACTTGGGAGGCAGAGGCAGGAGGATCCCGGTGAATTCCAGAACAGCCAGTTAAACAGAGAAATCATATCTCCAAAATACTAAATAATTAATAATAATAATAATAATAATTCAACACAACTGTTGTCGTTTATAAAGTTCCCGAATTCTACTATGACAGAATAACTGTTCTGCTACTCAGTATGTCATACTCTTACTTCTGTGTTTTGGGTATTAGTGAAATACCATGTGATCCATGAATTAGAATCTTTATTCACAAATTTTACTTCTAATGTGGAAGGACTGTTTTCCCAAGAAGGCTTTTGTTATATCATTCTTACATTTAACATTATATCACACATAATAAATGATTTTGTTTTACAAAGATTACTTAGAAATTGGTCTTTAAACCTGTAGCAATGAACTATACAAAGTCTATCAGGTTTGATGAATTCAGGGTAATTAGTATATTCATTAGTATATATCCCCAGTACAAGTCAGTGACCTTTTGCACAGCAGGTGATGAGTGCCTTACCAAGAAGGAGACATGGCTTTAAAGAATGAATGATAGGTCACAATTGTTCCTCCCAAGTGGATCCAACTATATCTAACTTCTCTTTCTCATGTCACATATAGGAAACAGTATAGTGTCACATTTTCTTTTGTCCACTTACAATAGACCAGAAGAACAAATAGGTATTTCCTCCTCATGACCGGAAGAAGAAATACTTTATCAGCAAACATCCTGGGTGGAGTGTTCGCTATACTCACAGTCAATTTAGGAGATAGCTACTTTTATTATCTCCATTTTACCAGTGAGTTATCGGACATCCAGAGATGTTAAGTGAGCTATGTGCCATGAACCAGGCTGAAAGCTGGCCTGTGAGGTGTGAATGACACAGACATCTGCAAAGGGGACAAGACACTCATCAATAACCTTGAAACTGAAGGTACAGGAAGGCTAATGGTAGTGTCACCCTGAAGGGCTACACCATACCTTCAAAAGCATAAAGCTCCTTCCAGAATTGTATCCTTGCTGCCAATGTTCATCCTCCTTCCCCCCATAACCCTAAAACCCCCATCTCTGAGAAGCACAGTCTTTGCGTGTGTACCCTATCCAGTGCTTCCAAACCTGTAGTGAGTGAGTCAGACTTGTGTGTCAGAAGATATACAAGACTATTCACTTTCTTTGTCTTTCGTACTTACAAAAGCAGGATGTGTTTATTTCTGTACATAGAATATCACAGAGATACATGCAATCTGTAATATAAATCCAACTACTGCTATATTTTGATGAATATGAGAAAGTGAAGGGAGGTTTGAGAAGAAAGGGAGAGAAAAAGAGACACAGAGGGAGACATTTGAAGGAAGAAGTAGAGGCAATCTCAGGTATAGTCTCTCAAAAGTCTTTCATTTGCTAGGAATATTTTTTTTTTCAGGGATATAAAATAAATTTCTGATGGCTTCAGTATAATACCGAGCAGCTATTGCTCAAGGTCTCTCCTCTCCTGAGCCGTCGGGGGTTTTACAAGAGTGCTTCTCCACAGCAGACTGCCAGGGAAGTACATCACACCGGGGCTCTGAGAGGTGCAAGAGAAGCTGTGTGAGGCTTTGTTTCATCCCCCAGGTTTGCACTATTACTTTTATTTCTCCTGAAACAGCTCTTGATACCAAGGCACTCTAGATAACACCTGAATGTATTCCATTTCATTTCAGCAATCTCCCATTTGTGTATTTTGATCTATTTTAAAAAAATCTCCTTTTTAAGAAATAACCTGGCAATGAACATTCCTCTGCCTGAAATCTAGACTGCTCAGAATATTTCTTAAATCTTCCAAATTTAAATCATTAGGTCACACGTTATTAAAGCTTATTAAAAATTACTTTAAAATATCTAAAATTATCTCAGAAATTATTATGATTAAAGAAGATTATTAAAATCTTCATACTTTCATGCATGCTTAAAAAAAAAAAAACAAAACTCTTCCAAAACTCTTGGACCAATGATCCTCATGGTAACGGAGTCGAATATTCAGTTCTGTGCGCTATTAACAAAAAAGGTTTATCTGCAAATCATTATCATGCACAGTAGAAGTTATGTCCAGTTAGTATTCAACTTTGTAGTTTTTAAAGTCATACTGACATTACTATTTTAAAGTATACATTTCCCAGACCACTTTTATATAAAATATATATAAATAATATATATATATATATTATATTCTTAAGGCATATTTTTTACTAGAATAATATTTTCTTATTTATAAAAGACGTTATGCTTCATTATCATGCTAAAATATCAAACTGCTTTAATCCTTCTTTGCATATTGGCAACCACTGGCTCAACCACCATTCACGCATATATAGCCATGCTGCTGTTTCCCACATATTCTGGAGAATGCAAGTCAATTATAGAGGACTGGAAACTCATAAAAACTATTGCCGAGAGAAAGGTCAAGAGCAAATTCTAGATCTTCCGTGCCATGACAGTTCCAAAGCTCAGCGTCGCATATTGACTTCGTTGGAATGCTGGAGTGTTGTCTTTAACCACACTTGTCCCCGTGATGTTTGCTGTGCTTGCATCCCCTGCCCTGGAGGTGTGTGACTGATACCCATCTGTCACCTCCCTGGCAGAGAAGAGATGCTAATCCCATTTCAGGGACTTCCCATCTGCTCAGTGTTAAACTATGCCCTTTTCAGTATTTCACTCAACTAATATGAAAGGCGGAGGCTATCTAGAATTTGGAGTTTTGGGAGATTATAAATGAACTTATACACAAAACTGAGGTTTTTACCACAAGACAGAAAGTTACTCATCGGTATGTCTACAACTCTTCAGGAAAGAGTATGAAAATGTGCACAGGTGAGACACTCTGCTTACCAGGTTGTTTTTTTAAATATTCCTGAGAAATTAGCATATTACACATAGAAAATTTTCCATTTAATATCAAATACATGCTCTAATTTTACACTTTATGCTAATACAGTTCTTCCAGCTGCTCAACCCTTGCCCGGTCAATGAATTCTAAACATAAGTTCTAGTGTTAAAAGAAATAATGATTGGTGAAGAAACTGAAATTACAGAAACGTGAAAGTTATAGATAAATGATTCTGGCTGAAGAGATAGCTCAGATGTTTAAGAGCTTGCCTAAGAAACCTACATAAAATGGCTGGGCGTGGCAGCCTGCAGCATGGCTGCAACAGCTGCATGGCAGCTAGCCATCCCAGAGTCAAGGATGTGATTGCCAGGGATGTGAAGACATCCATTGTGGAGAATTCCCAGCTTGCCAGTCTAGTCTACTTGACAAGGTCCAGGCCAGTGAGAAACCAATTCTCTCAAAAAAAGTGTGTAGGCCGTGTGGGACAGAGTGTATGCATCCTGAAGAATGGTCCCCAAGTCATGAGAGTGCTCTCTGCCCGTCACATTCACCACTCACCCACGCACACATGCAAATCTGCACATAGAAGAACACACAATGACACATACATACAAATGTTTCTAAAATCAACCTTAACCTCAATGTAGTCATTTTTCCCTGTTAGCTTTTTTTCTATGCAGTTTACATCACGCACTGTGGATGAATATATGCTTTGCTGTTTTTACTAAAATGTTTAGCCTTTTATGACTTATGTTTAGAACCGATTCCTGTTTGCCATCTTCAAATGTCAGAATGCAAGCGTCTCACCTGTGCTGCGTTTACCTGGACTTTCTAGTTCCTCTCTTAACTTCAGGTTCTTACTATAAATCCACGCCCTCAATGCTGCCACCATCTTGTGTTTTTCTCTCTAGGCTTTATCTAAAACAGAAGTTCTCAACAAGTGGGTATTGACCCCTTTGGGGGTTGAATGACCCTTTCTCAGGGTCACCTAGGACCATCTGCTTATCAGATATTTTACATTATGAGTCCTCACAGTATCCAAATTACAGCTATGAAGTAGCAACAAAAATAATTTTATAATTGGGGTTCACTGCAACACGAGGAGCTGTATTAAGGGGTCACAGCATCGGAAAATGATCTAAAGCATTATTTAGTGTAGATATTCATTTTCTTACAATTTCTTCCTCTAGATTAGTGTTTGAGAATTCATCTTAAGTCCTGATTTATACATAGACTGGTGCTTAACATATAGTAAATATACAACAGTTTTTTTTTTTAAATTAATGAATCTGCAATTAATAAACATCGTGGCTATCTCTCAGATGTTACTCCAGCCTCTGTTTTCTTATTAAATTATTTTATATTTTGCTATAGATTTTGTTACAAATATTCATTCTAGACTGTGAGGAGAAATTTGTTTTTGTTTTTGTTTTTTCATTATATTTATAAACAGGCCGTCAAAAAAAAAATCTATAGTTTCAGCTCTCTGTCTCAGCTGCCAACCCCACAGGCACTCCCTGGAAATATGCTTGTTATGACTGACAGGGAAGCAGGTAGGAGATACTCACTCTTCCTCCTATCCACCAATTCAAATTCCCCAATCTTATCACCAGCGGTGTAGCAGACTATCTGCTGTGGGCTCTCCTTTCTCTCTGCCCCAGTTTTTGGTGGCACACCCAGCTTTCCTATGCCTGTGAACCCCCCTCTATCCCATCTCCATTCCTTCGTGTCTGTCCCCAATACCTAGAAACACTGTCTACCCAGGATACACAGTGGCCACACTGAGCAGGATCTCAGGTGTTTTCCATACCAGACGACTCACAGCCACCACAGAACAGGTGAGGGCAACAGAATCCAAGATACAGCATATTGAACCAACCCAGTAAAGACAAGATCAGCCCCTAGAATTACAATCATCCCAAACACAGATGTCTAGATGTCAGCTTGAAAATACAGTAACAACGAGGACAATATGTCTCAACTTGAGCCCAATTCTGACTACAGAAGGTGTAGGGTCTGGGCTAAAGAGTTAAGTTGAAGCGCGAGTGTTCCTCACCCCCCCCCCCCCGGGGGCTGGCAGGATGCTCTGCAGGCTCCTTCTCTTGAAGCCCTGGAAGCTGCTACTCAGTAAACAGAATGGCAAACTTTCTGCCTGACTCTGTGGCGAATTGTACACCTATGTCTCTGCAAAGACCATGAGGCCTGGTGTGCCCCTCCCCTGCCATGCTAATTAAGGCTTCCCCACCCGAGGGAGAAGCCACGCCCTTTCCCGGGGAAAGATGTTAAAAGGGGAGGGCATGTGGAATAAACGAGTCTCCTGTCCATCAGATTCCAGACTCCCGGGATTTCTTTTCGCATCCCGTCGGGATCAGGCAGCCCGTCTGGTCCAAGGAACCCACGTCCATGCGGCTTCCTGGCGCTTTCCCACGGCTTTCGGCTTCAGTCTCTAGTCCCTGGCCAGGGCAGGAAACTCACGGCTTCCCAGCCAGCTCCGGGCTGGGATAGGGCTGTGGCGAAGGCGCGCGCGGGAAGACCGAAATAACAAGAAGGCTCTGAGAAATGCAATGTAACTGTCTGGCACAAGACGTAGGCTTTAAATTATTAATAAAATTAAGGTCTTGTCAATCTAATCCAGGATGTGAACAAATCTATTAATGAGAGCTATGAAAATACAAGCAGTAGCATGAAATGGAGAAAACCGTTTAAAACACGAACGTGGAAGTGAAATCACTAAAGAAACTCAAGATGAGTGTAAGTGAAAATGAAAAAGAAAGTAGGCACTTGAACAGGAACCTCAGAGGCAAGCTTCCCAAGCAGAATACAAGGGTTGGAAGTGAGAACCTCAGGCACTGAAGACAAGAAATGGATACTTCAGTCAAAGAAAGTGATAATCTGAAAAACATCCAGGCATAAAACGTCTAGGAAACCTGGGAAAGGAGGAAAAGACCGAATCTAGAAATAATAGGAATAAAGGAAATTCAAAGAAACCTGCGTCAAAGACACCAATTATTTTCAACAAAATCATAGAAAAAAAAAAATTCCTAAAGAAGGAGGTGCCTATCAAGGTACAAGAAGCATGCAGAACTACAAATAGATTGGACCAGACATCACATCCTCTGGGTGATATAATAATCAAAATGCGAAATATACAAAATGAAGAAAGACATTCCCAGACACATGTTTACAAACTTCAAGAGACCACAGATGCCAGCCATGACTACTATACCCAGCGAAATTTCCCATCACAATACACGGAGAAAAAGAAATTCCATGGTAAAATGAAATTTAGACCGTGTCTATTTATTTACAAATTCAGCACTATAGACGGCACGAGAAGGAAAACTTCAATCTGAAGAGGCTAACTATACTCAAGGGGAAAAAAAAAAAAAACAAAAAATAAATAATCTCAGACCAGCAAATCAAAAGGGAGGGGGAACCCCACACTACTATAGATAAATAACCGGAATCAACAATCACTGCTCATTGATAACTCTCAACATCACTGGTCTCAATTTCCCATAAGAAGACACAGACTAACAGAATGGAGGGGAAATCAGGACTCATCCTTCTTCTGCATCTGAGAAATACATCTCAAGAGTAAAGATAGTCAAGATAAAAGGATTAAAAAATTATTCCAAGCAAATGGACCAAAGAAGCAAGCTGATATGGCCATTTTACAATCTGGGAAAAAAAATAGACTTCAAATCAAAACTAATAAGAAGAGATAGGAAATTACACTACACACTCAAGAAAGGGAAAATCCACTAAGAAGATATTGCAATTTTAAACATCTGTACACTATAAACAAGGGCACCCAAGTTCATAAATGAAGCACTACTACAATTTAAATCACGTATTGACCCTCACCCACTGAAGTAGATGGGTCATCCAGGCAAAAACCAATCAGGGAAATACAGGAGCTAAATGACATCATAAACCAAATGGACCTAACAGACATTTATAAAACATTTCACTTAAACACAAGAACTACTGGAGGTATCATCATACCAATCTCAAATTGTACTACAGAGCTACAGCAATAAAAACAGCATAGTACTGACATAAAAGCATACATGTTTATAAATGGAATTAATTGAAGACCCAGACATATCTATGAACACCTGATGTTTTTTATAAAGAAGTCATAAATGCATGCTGTAAAAAGAAGACAGCACCTTCAACAAATGGTGCTTGTCAAACAGGAAGAATATTTGTAGAAGAATGCAAACAGATCCATTTTTATTACCATGCACGAAACTAACACCTCAATATAAAACCAGATGCACCAAACCTGGTAAAATACAAATAGGGAATAGCCTTGAACTCATTGACCCATGGGAAGACTTTTATAACAGACCACCATTAGCACAGGCACTAATGAGTGGGACCTCATAACACTGAAAAGCTTCTGCACAGCAAAGGACACCATCATTTGGACAAACTGACAGCCTACAATCATGATACCTACTACTTAAATTATATCAACAATCATGCATTAAGACTGCTCTACATTTACCAGAAAAGAGACAGAGATTGTCAGATTGGATGTAAAAAAAAAAACTGTCTAGTGTCTGTCTAGCATACTATCTAAAGAAAGCTGATAAGTACAAAACCAGACTAAAAGTAAAATAATGGAGAGAAAGAAAAAATGTCAACATCCATCAAAAGAAAGTGAGATTGGATATATTAATTTGGATATATAATTGGATATATATAATAATGAAACAGACCTTAGAACATGTATCACCCAGATTGGAGAGGTAACTTAGCAAGTAACGGTGCCTGCCGCCAAGGCTGAAGGCTTGAGTTCAATCTCTGAGACTCATGTGTTGAAAGGAGGGAACTGACATCTTGGATTATCCTCTAGTCTCCATATCTGCACTATGCAGACAGACAGACAGACACATACACACAGACAGACAGACACATACACACATACACATATACACACACATTCACACATATATAGAGTAAATAAAGTGCAAAAAGATAGAAAGGACATAGATTTTACTCTGAGTAAAAGAGTTTTACTTAAAAATAATAAAGGAGTCAATTGTCCATGAAGATATAACAGGGTAGTACCAAACTCGTATGTGTCTGACAGGTTGCCAAACTGCATGAGGCAAAGTCTGGAGAAGGCAAAAAGAAATAGACCATTTCACTATTTTAATTGGAGACTTTCACACTTCTTTTTCAGTAATTGACAGATTGAGTTGGTGGAAAATCAGTGTGATCTAGGTGATCTGCCCAGCGTTGTCAGCCTAGTTGACTTATTTCACAGTGCAGAATCATCCGACCGACAACAGTGGAGCATCCTTTGTCCTCAAATGCACACGGACACTCACCAAGACAGGCCACACTCTGGGCTATGAGTCACAACTTAGCCAAACCAGGTAAACGAAATTCATATAAAGTACATCCCGGATCACAATGGCTTTGTCAATTATCAGAGGAATCGATGATTTTTTACACTGCCACCATATTCATTTTCAAAACAAGCTGTTTCTACATGTAAATATTACTAAATATACCATGATAATGAAAAATAATTTCTATTAATTTGAAGAACGGATCACAGTAATGCATAGTGATAGAACACTGTATAGGCAGGGATAGTGAGCTGTCGGACGTAGAGGATCATGGGAGGATTATTTTAGGTGGGTGAAGCATTCATAATTTTATTTGGGATGTAATTACTTAGTTTTTATATCGAAAAAAAGTCATCTTAATTCTGTTCTGGGGGCTAGCAAGGAGACCGATGAATAAAGCACTTTGCATGCAAGCATGAGTACCTGAGTTCAATCCCCAGCACCCACACAAATGTAGAGTGAGCGCCGCAGCAGAGACAGGACAGGACACCACCAGAGCAAGATGGCTAGCTAGACGTAAAGAGCCCATCAATACGGCTATTCCAGGTGGCCTACTTCACTTAAAATACATGTTCAGAACTTCAAACAGGAAAGTGCATGGGCAAAATAAAATCACTTCACAACTCCAAGAGCTTGAGAGGCTGAAGGAGCGCCATGAGAGCCTTAGACAAGCACAGGTTGAGCAATGCTTTCTAGGCCTATGTTACATGATGAGTCCTGTCTCAAAATAAAATTAAAAAAAAAAAAAACTAAAACCACACCAGTGAGGGGAAAAAAATCATTGCGAAGAGCTATTTGTCCATGTAGGTATTTGTTCATGTATGCATTAAGAAAAATATGTATGTGAATATGTAGTGGATATATGGATCACATGTGAATATATATTATTTACTCAAAAACTCTGTCTTATTTGCAATTCACGAGCTGCCTCTTCATTTTGAGGTGCCTTACACCGTGGTCTTTCCCACTAGGGCTTTGTAGTCCATTGCAGGTGGAGCGGTAAGATCTTCATAGCATATGAAGTTATCCGGGTTGCAGAACACAGATGGTTTTTGAAATCACCCAAGAGAGAAGCAGTGATAGAATTCAGTAAATGACATCATCGAGGAGGCTTCCAGCTCAGGAAAGGAGTTCGTGTTGTTCGTTGCTGTGGTTTCTGTTGGATTTTATTTGGACTCATTTGCTCAGGTGCTTCCTGGTCTGTTTTCCTCTCTCACCCTGCATCTTTTTGAAAGTTGCTGAATTAAGCTAATCAGTGCTGTTGAGTTACAACTGTCATGGTTGCTCCCCAGTAACCAGTCAGGTTTACATAGTTTCCAGAAAACTATTAGGTGAATAGCCCAATGGCAATCCCTCCCATGTTCAGAGCATGCCTCTAAAATTAGCATTCTGGTGACATTTTGTAGTTATCATGAGTCAGAGAGAATACCTCCCATCAGGCCAACCATAATTACACTATCACAGTACAATGTCTCCCAAGGTCTAGATGCAGTTTTCCCATTGCTTTTGCTGTTTAACTAGCACCAGTCTCTGTCCAGATAGTGTTTACCTTTTAAGAAGCAAAGTTTTTGTTTCATATATTTTATGTAAAATCCATGAGCAACACTATATCACACAGCTTTCTCAGATTAATATTCACCTCACTGGTTGCCACTGCAACATGCATAAACATGCATGTATTCAATTTAAGTGAGATAAACAAATACATTAATAACAATGTGCAAGCTGACCTCTGGGAGAACTTAGCACATCAAATGGAGACTACAGTAGCCAGCCCAAGACATCATTCATAATCTTTGTATTATTTATATAATACATAGCATTAAATGTGCTAGATAAAAGGCATGAATAAAGTTTCATCATCAGTTCTTGTGTCGTATATGCTTGACACATAAAGTACTTTTTTTTTTTTTATAAAACCTGACACATATTAAGTATTCAGTGAAAGCTCAATTGCTGGTCTCATTATTAAAATAGACTTATGCTCTTTGATCAATCCTCCACTTATAGGTTCTCTACCCTTTTCTGCAAATCTGAATTCAACAGACCTACATACTATTGTCAAGCAATACTCATGAGACTGGTTATGGACACATGAACCCAAGGATCACTGGAGATGAAACTGAAGTTACTTCATCTGCTATGGCCATACCTGTGTGTTGTATTATTAGCACGACTATGTGATAACTAATAATATTCCACACAATTTTATTAAATTCTTACTTTGTATCATAAGCGTCTTTAAGCAAAACTCCAGCTTTGTGAGCTACAATAATTTTTTTCCTCTTTCTTTTATAATGTTTCATAAATTATTTAAGGAAACTAAAAGCTCCTCTTGGGTTGTTATTGGTAATCTCACTATATTAAAATAATTCTTTATAGTATCTCTGATATTATCTTGTTCTTATCTGTACATAGACCAACTAAATGGCTTGGAATTGAGTCTCTAATACGATAAGTATATTAAATAAATTTTATAAAATGTATCTGTTTTGAATATAAATATGGTTTACTTGAAAATTTCTTAACAGATACATGTATATGTATCTGAAAAATACACAATTATGTTAGTATACTGTGCTATTTTTCTGTAGGACATTATAAAGACATCTACAAAACTTTGATAGATTATACTTCAACAAATGCTTTTTTGTATATCTATCTTCTGAATTACTAATATGACTTATAGCTTCTTACAAACCATTTTTCTGACTTAATAATTTTTTTTTTCATTTCTATCTCATGGGTCATATTATAAGGATTTCATTTTCCTTCTGCAACAAGTTTATTTGTAACTTAGAGAAGTTATCAATTTTTCATAATATTCTAGTAAAATAATGAATGAGACTCTATTGATTTTTTTCTCATTTAAATGTAACTCACAAAACCTGACCATTAGCATCCTATGCTATTAGTCACTTCCAAATGGGCTTTTGGAAAGTTCCTTTAGGATTCTCTGATTTGTTTTAAGGCTTTTTTTTCAAAAAACAAAACCCATAGGTGGTGATGTTATTGGGGCCAAGAACTTAAGTTTCAGCAAGGCAAATTACCTCGTGTACGACACCCTACCATCATTTTGCTCTATGGACATAGCACTAAATTGACACCCAGTGAATTATCAATTCTATTCGCACACTCTACTGATCAAGTTCTGTTGTTGAATGTGTGTGTGTATGTGTGTGTGTGGGGGGGGGGTATGTGTGTGCATTCATATATATGAAATACATTAAACTGTTAAAGTTTTATTTACTTTGTATAATCTATTTTGTTCAAATCTTAGTGATTTCTTAAACAATATACCTTTGTTTTCTCCCTGTAAAGAGAAGAACTTGAACATTCTTGAGTCTAGGCTTAACAGCGTATGTGCCTTTGGGCAAAAAAAATCACATAAGAGGAATATTTAGTGTCTGTTATTCATAGCAGCAAAAACTAGATGATGAATAAAATAAATAACATATGCATTAAGTTCAACTTAGCTTCTGAAATAAAATACCTCTTACTGAGTGTTTTTTGGACAGCAGAAATGTATCCTCACAGTTTTAGAGAATGTCTATTCCAGGTCCACAGTGACAGTAGATTTGGTGTCAGAGGAAATTTTGTCCTGTTTCATGATTGTGCTGCTTATTGTCATTGCATTGGCAAAATGAGTCAAGGACCATGCCTCTCCATCCTCTTCTGTAAAGAACACTTGTCCCATGTACTGGAGAAGATCATCCATGCCTTAAACTTATTCCTATAGGCCCCACCCTTAATACTATTGACCTTGGTATTATGTTTCAATATTAAGTTTGGAGGGCAAGAAGTATTTGAGCCATAGCAATATATGAGTAATAAAGATGATATATAAAAATCTGTATAAATTTTCAAATAAAATTAACAAGTCTTTAAATTGTTGCTACAGGCAAAACCTGTCTGACAATTTCCATTATAAGTCCATATAAGCAATTCTTATATGATGTTCAAAAATATCTGTAAGTCATCTGCTGCCTCCATGGTGCAAAGGGAGTCTTCTGACTATTGGCCAAGTTCACCTTCAGGATCTTGGTGCTGGTAGTATGATCCTTGTCCAGGTTGTGAGTACCATTCTGATCACTGACTGCACAGTACACTTATGATCTGCATGATTTGCTATACATGTGTAATACTTCAGTAAAATGTGAAGAACAAAGATTTAGCTCCAATCGTCCTGACTTTCTCCTTCAGCCAATCACCACCAGAAAGGAACGTCTCAACATCCCATGCTCTGAACAAGCTATTCAGCTTCTCCTGGAATCTATATTTTCTTTCTGCCTCCCTAGTTTCTCCAGGATTTTATCTCGTAGGAGGTATCAAATAACTCCTGTTTACTTATGATCATGGAAACAGCCACAGGCTCCCTCAAATAAGTCTCATAAACATTTTTAGATGTCTTTTATGTCAAATTGCTCTACAAGGTATCTCTGCCATAATCAGGACATCCGTACTATAGATTCAATGTACCATTTCTAGCTTTGAATAATAGCATAGCACTTTGAATTGCATGCCTTGTAAATAAAACTTCATTTCTGTTTTAAGCTGTTTTCCAGTGCTAGATGATGCTCAGTATGTGTCCTTTTGCAGTTTCTTTTCAGTCATTGGCTGTTCATGTTCTCATTTGCATATGTATTGATAGTAGTTTGATGCTATCTTTACAATTATGATGAAACACTCCATAGCGTTTACATATTCTGTTTCTTCCTTGTGATACTCAGGGGAAGAAATGGAAATGTTTTTGAAGTGTTATGAATGCGCATGTAAGATTAAATAAGCCAGACCTCCTGTCTGCCAAGAATCAGGAAATGAGGACTGTGATTTGTCACACACATTTATTACACACTCTTCCATATCTAAAGTGTGCAAACATTACTTTGGGTTTACCCAATTCAAAGGTAGTGTAGTTTTTGTTGTTGTGATTAATGTTAATTTGTTATAAAAGAAATTTAAAAGCCTGTCAGTTTCTACTTTCTGGGTTGCCTAACTACTTAAATCAATGCTAATTCTGGGACTTCATTCAAGTACAACAGATGCTGTCAGGAACAGAGAATTCTCTGTGATCAAGTTTCAATCTGCTATTTACACATGCTTCTGAGAAGTCATAATGTCCCTCCTTTCAACAGAAGGAAGATGGTTGATTCACCTGTAAGTACATTCTGCCTTTAAACTGCTTGGAGAAATAGCAGTCGATTTTCTATTGCTGTTCAAGGGAATCTAAAAAGAATCGTTTTCGCTTGAAACCCATAGCAGTCAATGTTTCCTAAGAAGATATCACGCTTAAAAGGACCTTTTAAAAATACAGACAACAGCGAATACATAAAGCGGTATCTTCCTTTGCATTTTGATTTTTAGCATACGATGTATTAGTTTGATCAAGCCTTTTCTCTAGATTACGGAGGCAGGATTTCATAACAATGGCTTGTTATTAGTTTACAGTGGCTTCAAGTCAACTGTCATAAATAAAACCCTGGTAGCTTCCACAAAACACTGTGAGAACACCTTAGCACAAGATTCCATCTCTGCAAAGAAGCCTGGAACAGTGGGTAGTAGGAAAAAAAATTTTATCATTAATATTCATTGTAGATTTAACAGATTTTAGCAGAGCTTTCACAGTTCTTAGCACTCCCCAGGACCCCAGGGCAAGTGTCTCATCTTTCTTCAGGGTCTGGTGAGTTTGCCTGACCATCCTTTCTAAGTACCCTCCAACCTAGCCCAGATCTAGCCCAGATCTAGCCTGGATCCCACATCCAGTGCCTAAGCCTAAATCTCCACACATGTGGCTGCATTCCAACCAACCTCTAGGCTTTCAAGACGAACTGCCCTGACTATCACTGACATTCAGGCCTCCCACACTACATTCAACCTCTGTCTCTGGCCGGGTCTACCCTACCATCTGGGCTTGGACTGTGGTGCACATCTTGCACACAAGCCCAGTCCCTTCTGCTCATCTAAGCTATTTCCAACCTTCAGGCCCAACCACATGTCCTCCTTTCAACCCTAATCTGCTCTGTTCCTATTAAACACAAAACCGACTAAATAAGTCCAGTGCTCAGGTCTCATTCTCAAAATACAAACAATGTGAAAAAAAAAAATCAAGCCAGATTCTCCCCCTCCAAAACCTACTAGTCTCGTAAAAATGTTTGCCAATGAGAATTACCTAGATGAACCCTATACATAGACTTTAAAAAAAAAAAAATCATAAAAGAATTTAAAGAAGACACAAAGAAACAGCTCGGTGAAATTAGAGAGAAATAAGGAGAATAAATGTCTGAGTGATGGCCGAGGAAACACAAAAGTAAGACTGATTGAATGACAGAGGCAATGAGAGTAAATAGAAACATTGAAGAGGACTCATGCTGAAATGAAGATGGAATTGAAAAACTTAATAACTCAGCTAGAAAACTCAAAGGAAAGCCTACGAAGGAGAGTGAATCAAGAAAAGATGGAATGTCAGAACATGAAGATAAAGTAGAGGCTCTAGAACAAAGAGACAACATAAATAATAATAGCAATGGTAATGATAATGACTAAATGTGCAGGAAACATGGGACCTCATGAAAAAAAATCAAATCTTTAATATAGGCATAGCTGAGGGAAAAGAATCCCAAGACGGTGTTATAGAGCAGATTGTTGTGGAAGCTTATTTTTAGTTATATATACAATAATTGTCTTGGGCATGGTTGGAAAAGGGATGGCCAGGTCTCGGCATTTTATGTTGTCTGCAGGTGTTCAATTTATGTGGGGGGTGTTTGCCTGCTCAAGATCTGCACATGTTATCATTAGAACATCTGAGGAAAACTGTATCAATAAAAACACCGGAGCTCAGACGCTCAGGGTTCCACTGTCTAGTACGGTGCTGGCCAGGATAGCATTTCCCTCTGCGAAGGTCTGGAAGGGTTTGCATCAGTGAGAATGCCTCCGTGTCTCCTTGCTGAGCCACCACAACAGCAGAATAACAACTACAAATGGCATACCAACCTGGGGCATGACATCATGCCAGTTAATCCAATGTGGAGACAGGGAAGAACAAGACACTCAGGACCTCGCAGACTCTATTTTGTTTTGTTTTGTTTTATGCAAACTTGTCCAGGTACTGGTGAGGTTAGGTGGTCCTGACAAGACACATCGGCTATGGTGATGAGAACTCCACCCCATGAGGGAAACCTTCCTGCAGACGAGCTTATTTTTTCCCTGTAAACCAGACTCTATCTTAAAATCTAGAAAGTGTTTCCTCGGGGTCAGCACACACAAACTGTCTTCCAGAACTGGCCAAGGTTGTGTCTTGTGCTGGTAACCAAACTTGGTAATGTATAAGAGTCTCCCTGGGGATACTGGTTTTGAAGTTATGAAAGGTCATGGAGAGCTGCTGAGGCTTGAAATTGTGAGAGGTCAGGAGAGGCCATTAGTAAAAAGTACAGCTGCAGTAGCAGTTGAAGGCCCAGATTGAAGGGGTCATGCAGATAAATTGAGACTTGGCACCATGAAGAGAGCCCAGGAGAGGCTACTGGTGAAAGTACAGCCCAGCTGTAGCAAGGGACCCCAGCGTTCTGAAGAAGCCAGTACCATGGGATGACCACCAAGAACAGCAGCTGCAGTGGAGGGGAGCCAGCCAGAGCCTAGAGGACAAGCTGTGTGCGCTACAGAGGGCAGAGCCAGAGAAGTGAACCAAGTCTTTTGGAGGAGCTTAGAAGACTGTGAGTGAATTCCATATAACAGGACATTGATAACATTTTTCTGCTGTCCAAAGACATTGAGAAAACCTTGATAGATGTCTGGTTTCATTTGATCCTGTGCATTAGCAACCTTCATGATTGTTCCTCTTGTAAATTTTTTTGATGGTGTAGTGTTAAATTGTGTTGTAGAAACAAAGCAATTTTTTGTCTTATACAGAAAAGGGGAAACCTTGGGGAAGTTTATTTTTAGTTATGTATAAAATAATTGTTTTGTGCACTGTTGGAAAAAGAGTCCCCGTCTTGGTGTTTTCTGCAGGTGTTGAATTTATGTGGGTGATGTTTGATTGCTCAGGATCTGCACATGCTCTCAGTAGAATACCTAAGGCGTTCTGGATCAATAAAAACACCTGTGCTCAGACACTTAAGGTTCTTATGCCAGTATAGTGGTTCCCTCTGCTGAGGTCTGGCAGAGTTTGTATCAGTGAGAATGCCTCCTTGTTGTCCTTGCTGAGCCACCCCACCAGCAAGCACCCTAACAACAACAGCAGATCTTCAACAAGATCATAGAAGAAAGCTTCAGCAAACTAAGAAAAGGCATCTATTCAGATAGAAGAAGCACACTGAACACCAAATAGACAATATCAGGAAAGAAACTCTGCACAGCGTACCATGGTTAAATCAGAGGACCTAGAGGACTCGAACTGGATCTGACCTGAATGTATTCTCTGTCAAAACTAGTTTTCATGGTCCCAGAAGGCATTACACAGGCTTCCATAAGAGGGAGGCAGCCAGCAATCCTAACCAGCTAACCAGCTATGACACCTCCGAACCCAGTGACCTGCATGTCATAACACCCCTATGGGTACAACAGTGGCATGCATACCTTGGAAGCCACCCGAAACTCTCTAACTCAACTTAGACCCACTCAATAAGAAGGAAATTATGCCTGGGAGTATGTAAGTTCAGGAAACCTACCTAACTACCCAGGGCTAGTGAAGTCATGAATCTTGGAAGAAAACCTACAACTGCCATTATACCAAACCAGCATAACACTAATTTCTAATTATTTGTTCCCATACAATACAGATAAGAGTTGCTCTTACCCCTCGGCAAGGAAATATCTCTTTCCAACAGATTTTACATAAAACCATAACTGATAAAAAAAAGTACAGAGCTGAGAATCTCCATCCCAGAGGATACACCTACAAAACACCTCCCACACTGAGGCTCAGGGATCTTTGTGGAAGAGAGGGCGGAAAGATTTAAGAGCCAGGGGATCATGGGGTTCACTGTGCGATTGTGTCTCCTAATACTGTCAAAAACTACACAAATATGTTCTCACCAAGACTGCCTAATCATTAGCTAAGGATAACGACAGATGTGTTAATGTAGATGGGTAAAATCCAAGAGGCCTAAACCGTCTTACATACAAAGAGCTCAGGCAACTCAGGAACGATCAGAGTGAAAACATAGTCAGCCAGGGGTGACAGCACACACCTTTAATCCCAGCACTCAGGAGGCAGAGACAGGTGGATCTCGGTGAGTTTGAGGTTAGCCTGGTCTACAGAGTTAGCTCCAGGACAGCCGGAGTTACAACAGAGAAACCTTGTCTTGGAAAAACAAACAAACAAACAAAGTCTTCACCAGAGAAAAGACACCAGTTGGTTATCCAATACCAAATGGTCAGCCCTGAAACATACGTACAAGTATCATTATACAGACTGAGAGGGTTGTATCTATGTATTTAGGAATGCATACACACATACACAGATATGTATATGACAACAATCAATGAAAACAGAGGTCATGAGCTTGAAAGAGAGCAAATAAGTAGATATGGGAGGGTCTGGAAGGAAGAAAGGGGAGGAGGAATGATGTAATTGTATTATAATCTCACATATAAAGGAAAGAAATAAAAACATAACAAGTTTGGCTACCGAACACTTAGGGTGGCAAGTAAAACTCTGTCTCTAGGCTTTTCAAGGTCCTTTGAGAGAAGAGGCATGCGCACAAACCACACTGAGCACTGGATCAGTACGCTCCTGTGGTGGCTCACTAAGAAAGACATGGAGGCATATTCATTGGTGCAAGCCCTGCCAGACCTCAGCAGAGGGAATCATGGCAGGTGCCATACTGGACAGCGAAATGCTGAGGGTCTGAGCTCAGGTGTTTTTATCAATTCAGAACTCCTCAGGTGTTCTACGACAGCATATGCAGATCATGAAAATCAAATATTTCCCACATCAATCCAACATCTGCAGACAAACAAAATGCCAAGGCCTAGGCAGCCCCTCCCCCAACAGTGCACAAACAATTATTTGATACGTAACTAGAAATAAACTCCGGAGCAGTGAGGTCTATAACGCTACAGAGTCGATAGGCCTTTGTGGTGGTTTGAATGAGGTGTCCTCCACAATTCTGAGCACTTGAATACTTGGTCCCCAGTTGAGTGGTTTTTGAGATTTGATTCTTTGGGAGGAAGTATGTCAGTGTTACAGGCTTTGAGGTTTCCAAGCCTCCCACCACACCCAGTCCACTCTGCTCCCTGCTTGATGTTCAAGATGTGAGGCCTCCGCTTCTGCCCTCAACATCCATTTCCTGCTGCCTGCTGTCTCTGCACCACCATCCAGGACTCTAGAACTGTAAGCCTAAATAAACTCTTAAACTCTTTCATATATATTTCGTGTGTGTGTGTGTATGTGTGTATACACACATACGTGTGGGGGGCATGTGTGTATACACACATATATATACATATATATATATCACAACCATTGTCATTTTCATGAGCATTCATTTCATCTGATTATTCACAAAGAACTCTCGCCATTGGGCCTAGTGACGTTTCTTCACAGAAGGAAGGATCTCAGTGACTTTGGCTTTCACCTCCTTCCAGACGTGTGCGACTCTGCCTGATTGCATACCGTCTTGTGGTCAAGGCTAATTGAAGGTGATACAATCTATGCAGCTGTGGGGAAGTTGTCATGTCTGCTGGGGTGAAACAGTTAGTTGCTATGGCTGCTTTGGGAATACCCGCACTCCTGTAAGTAACCCCTTCAGTCATGTTGTGTAAATAAGCCCCATAGGGTGAACTTGGGTGAAATCTACTTTAGTATACTGTTAGAACCTGATCTAGGGTGAGAAGACTTTTTTGTCGTTGTTTCCTCAGGGAACAACCACACAATAGCATCCCTGAAAAACGTGTTACATACTAGTGGAAAATGTTTATCAATTTTTCTATTTAAAGAGGTTTTATTATTATTATTATTATTATTACTATTATTACTATTCTTATATTATCTGAAGGTCATTAACTCAGCCATAGGAAGGTTGTAGTGTTTTGTAGTGTTGCAAAAGCACCAATTACTCGGTGTAGAAACATTCAGGAGTTACCTGTTTTGTAATGGGTATTGCTTTGAGACAGGTTCTCTTATAGCCTAGCCTGGTCTAGAAATCTTTCTATGGCTGAGGATGACTTAAAATTCCCTATCTTCCTGCCTCAGCTTCCCAAGTACTGAGATTATAGGTGTATTTCACCACACCTGGCTACCAAGTTCCCTATTCCTGCAGTGGTGCTAACCACTAACATAGATGAATCAATGTTGCCATTAAGACTAAAAGCAGGAAGGTCAGCCAGCCCAGTATTTACAGAGCCCTTTCTATGCAAACTACTCTCTCTCAAAGCAACAGTAGTGAAACCTATAAAAACACAATGTATGTCAGTTTAAATATGGATACAAAATAAGCCAATGACAGGCTTTCCTAAATACCCTCGCCTAAATCCCACTGTTAACTGAGGACAAAACTCAGGTGCATATGTTCATAAGTAAAGGTAAAACCATTTCTCTATTTGCAATGTGAGGAGCAGATTCTAAACAACTGATTACAGCCATGAGAGTCCAATCAAGCAAAATTAGATGACTTGAATTTTAAATTATCTTTGTGTGTAAATCAGGAGCAAAATTTAACTAGGCTCAATCCCATATGACATATGACAGAAAGGGCCATTCATAGGAAGATGGAAGAGGAGAAACCCAAAGGATTTCTCCTCATAACCTTTTCTTTTTGTTCAATTGTAGTCTTTAGTTCATCTATTTGCCTGACATGCATAGAATAGTGATTGATGAACTTGTGATTTTGATTTCGGGAACTGTGATTTCAGAGAAATAAAGCAATAATGCATAATTTAGAGTGGAAAGAAATCAGTGATCTCCCTGTACAGTGAACGTAGTTAAATCTAAAAAAAATAAATAAATGTAGTTCCTATTTTCAGTTGTGAAGAAGTCAAATAAATGAAATGTCTCGACTTCCTCATATGCATGCAGAATTACCAACACAACAAAAGTCTCAGTGTAATCTGCTAACCCATTCCCATCGAGTTACACTGTGCTCAAGGAGCATCAAGAATCCTACACGTGCTCATTCACACTCAGCCCAGGGACAGTTTTAATCATGAAACTAGTGAAAGAGATGAAAGACCTCAGCAAAACCACGGCTAGAAAACAAAGAATCTCCTCCCTTTATGCATCCTTGATGTTTTGTGTATTAATCTCCCAAACAAGTGAAAAACCAAACAAAACCCAAGCAGAGGACTCTATGCTTCACTGAAAGCTTATCTTACCCCTTACTTATGTCTCTGGGTTCTTGTTTTTGTTTTTCCTTGAAAGATTTCTTTGGGCATCGTCCTATAAATATGCCTTTAGTGTCTCAGTGCCAAATGATACGAGTGATAAGAGCCAGTGTGTGGTTTTTTTTTTTTTCAATTTTACTCTTATTAGCAATCTTATACTGCAGCTTTGAATACCCTGTATTTTGTGGGGAGACATTTAAAAACAAGAACTGTCCCAAAATCATTAAAATTCTTTGGAAGAAAGGATAAGGAAGAGAAACATTTCCATTGGAGAGCAGAAATTATTCCAAAAAAAATAAGAAAGAAACATAAAACTATGAAAAGAAAGGACCTAGAAACCAGAGCAGGGAGATCAGCAGACGTGGGGATAGAAGATAAAGGTTTTACAAAATAATAATGTCTATCCGTTTAATGAGAAGACCCACCCAATACATTTTCATGTAATTTACTTGCTAAGTATTTGGATCTTCACAAGGAACGTATACATGATAGCACCACCCAAATAAAGGCCTTTTGAAATCTCCAAATGGAATCTTACATACATAGGCGCAGAAACTGATTTCATCTAAACTAAATTTTTCACCCACACTGTAGTAGTTGGCAGTTTTCTATGGGAAAACTCAGGTGAAGTAGTTATTGTGAGATGTTTAAGGAGCAGACTGTGGTAGGGGGTACAAAGGGCTCTCCCTCCAGGTTCTGCCTTGACAGTATTGAATGAGGACTGGTTTACGGATATGGCTCTTGGGCTTGCTGAATCTAATAACCTGAGTCACTGCTCTGATGACTGGATCCTAAGGTAGAGGAAATCCCTAACACATACAATTTTGACTGGTTATTTTCTATGAGTCACAATCCCCTGAAGATAGCCTTAATTTGAAGACTGCTGTACACAGGTATTCGCATCATTTAAGACTATGCCATGAGGACTCACTATCTCGCTGGCTTCAGTGAGAAGGAATAATTAGAAATTCCCTGCATATTGTGTAAACAGCACTTTATAGACTTCTCTTAATTGGGTTAGAAAATAAAACTCACGTGCTCAACCTAGAACAAGACAATTTGATTGAATTAAATTGGTCACAAAAAAAAGATCAATAAAACTCATCCGTTCAAATCAATCAGTACCAATAAACAAACTGGATCTGGTTAAGAGAAAGAGCTGAAAAGCAATTAAAAGCATGGCCATGTTTAACCTCTCTGCTGATTCATTCAAGGTTCAATATCTGGTAACGTATATTGAGAAAGAGGCAAGACAGTTGAATCAAGTGCGTCTTTGAAATAATGGTGCCTTGATTTGCTACTAAAATTATCAAAAAACAAATTGCTATTTCCCTAGTGGCTACGACAAACATGTACAGGAAGAGAAATAAATTGAAAAGTCTCAAAGTATAATTATGTATGGAGCATTTATTAATTTTTTATTGGCGCCTTATAATTAGCTCCAAGAATAAGTGTCAGTTCTACTTAGGACCATGAAACTGTTGAAGTGGTCCATAGTGATGAATTAATTACTAAAAAATATCTAACATGGACAGGTGCCTTTGAGGTATACATTGCGCTATTGTCTAAATTTTGTAAGTTACACGTGTGTTCCATTCTATCAGAGTAATAACAAAAATACTTTGAGTGTGTATATATACATATATATATATATATATATATATATATATATATATATATAAAATACTTTGAGTGTACATACTGGAAGTAGCTATCACTCTTCTTTATGGCTGAGACGTCAGTGGTTTGTCAGCAATTTTGATAATATGGTTAATGCTAGAAGCCTCAGATGTGAATCAGGTAAATCAAGGCAAGCAATGCGGTTTACTTATGTTGAAATCAATCTCTACCGGCTCCTGTTATTAGATCTGAATCCTTATACAGGAAAGCATTTTCCCCTTGAAACTTATCAGATCATTTATCTAAATTAGGATTTGTCAGCAGCTAGATGTGCGCTGTTATTGCGAAAATCCTCACTGGGTTGAAAACTGAGAAAACAGGGCATTAAACCGAGAATTCCTAGCAGGCACCTGGCAGGTTGGGAAGTTTAACTGATGACCTTGCCAGACCCACTGTCGGGTGGCAGATGACCCTGTGCAGGGGCCCATATCAGCACTACCAGCCCCTTCCTCCTCACACACCTGCTTCCTTCCAACTTCTACTTGTCCATCCCTGATGTTGCTCCTCCAGGGACAAAGGTGGTTTCTTTCCTGAGGATGCCTGGCTCCCGAGAAGCCCATATCTTTTTAACAACAATCATAAAGGCCAATCAATCTGCTCCTCCAAGCATCAGTGGCAACATTTGCCTGAGCCTGAGCAAGACTCTAGCTCTGGGAGAAGCTGAACTCCCTGGAAGTCTGTACAGATGTTTGATTATTATCATATTATCATATTATTATCATATTCTCAGTCCCTGAAATGAGATTCAAACCCTCAAGAATCTGCCTTGGGACAGAAAAAAAAAAAAAAAAAAAAAACACGAATCAAAGCCATATCTTTCAAAGGCAGAAAAAAACAAAGTAAAATTTCTTATTAAGGATGAAAAGACAACCAAGAAATGAACATCAGAGAATTATGAGCTGGAAACAAAGTTTCAACTACCATTACCCTGTTTTCCTGCTGTCCATAATGAATTTTCCAGACATGGAGAAAAGAGTTCATGTTTGTGGACAAGGTTCTGCGTGACTGGTCGGCACTCCCCTAGAATCACATTTACAGTCTTCACATGGTTACGATTCCTTACCTCGACTATTTTCTGTGAGGTAATTTTACCGGAGAAGACATATGATATTTTTAAGTCCAATAGAAAGTCTATATTGCTGGCCAGCAGCAGCATGGGAAACTTGTCCAAATCATACCCAGGTGACACACTTCAGTTAGTTAGCAAGAACAACTAGCAAGAAGCAAAACTATAGAAGCCAAAAAATACGCTTAGTGCATTTGGAAACTTTTCTGGATCCTGGAACTATGAACCAGATCTTTGATGGACTGAGTCTTTGCTTTCATTCTTCAGGTGTTGGAAGCTATGTGCTGGGTTTTAAGATCAAAATGGTGGTTTTAACATGGTGTCAGCTGTGCTAAGTTCTGGGGGGCCTATTATACTATAATATCTTAGAGACTAATTGTGAGATATCCTACTAAAACACAACTTTCTCCTATTATATAATAAATAATAACAACAGCAGCAGTAATAATAATAATAATAATAATAATAATAATAATAATAATAATAATAGAACTTGTTTATCAAATAACATTATATACTGTGCTGGCTAATTTTGTATCAACTTGACCCAAGTTAGAGTTGTTAGAGGGGAGGAAGCCTCAATTGAAAAAAATGCCTCCAAAGATCTAGCTGTAAACAAGCTTGGAGAGCATCTTCTAAATTAGTGATCGACGTGGAAAAGCCAGCCGATTTTGGGTGGGCCTCCCCTGGGCTGGTGGTTCTAGATGCCATAAGAAAGCAGGCTGAGAAAGCCATTGGGGGAGGGGTAAGAACAGTAAGCAGCCCTCCTCCACAGTCTCTGCATCAGTTCCTGCCTCCAGGTCCTGCTTTATTTGAGTTCCTTTCATGCCTTCCCTTGAACAGTGATGTGGAAGTGTAAGCCAAATAAACTCTATCCTCCCTATGATGCTTATGGTCATGGTGTTTCATCACAGCAGTAGTAACCCCCATTAAGATATATAATTCGGTGTAATATATTCATAATTCAATGCATACAAACTTCATATTGATATTTGAAAAGATAAACCCAGCACTTCTTTCTGACTCTATTCCTCAACCCTGAATGGAAATTGTTCCATAGGAAATGTATCCCAAGGTATTATACTACAAATAATGAGATTAGGAATTGCTTATGACTATACCCAATAAGTATGACGTCCATAAATATGACAAGGATAGAAAAATAAAATTTAAAAAAAAATCCCTTTTCACTCTTGGTAGGAGCCTGAGGCCCAGTATTCTACCAGAGCGCTGTCTAGCAAGACTAAAAGAATTTAAGTCTGCATATACCTACAGTAATTGTATGATTTATTATCACAAATATAACACGCCTTGAAAAGAAACGTAAATATAATAAGAAATAGGACTAGCTGTGATGGAGTGAAATAGTCTACGGTCCAGTGTGTGTTTATTTGAAGATGCTGAGTGTAGAGAAGGAAGGAAGCTACATGAAGACATCTGAGTAGATCTCTGAACCCATAGGTTGACTGTTCTTACAAGAAGAAGGGACATAAGAGATGCCACTCCCTTTTTCCACGCACAGGCATGCACACATGGGCATACACACACAGCATCTCAAGCACAAAATGAGACAGCGCCATGAGGAGGGGTTCTCATCAGACGTGAAGACTGATGCCACCTTGATCTTAGACTCCCTAACCTCCCTGTCTTTGAGAAAACGAGTTTCTCTTGCTTAAGGACTCCAGTTTGTGATATTTTGTTGGGAATGCCTGAGTAGAAAAAGATCATAACACGATTGTTGTATATATGTCAAGACATATTTTGATTTGCAGTCAGAGCACTGGGCTTGTATTTCTGTTAAATGTTCACTAGAAAATATTTGAAGAAAGCTATCAGAAGTTCTGAATTAAATCTACATATGTGGCTATATTTTAATTGAATTAAAAGGAGAAATGCAATCTACAGTACAGTATGACTTATGTGAATTTTAAAATACACCATGAAGAATCTATTTATAATCTATGTATATGCCTACAAACACATACACACTCTCACACACAGAGAGAGAGAGAGAGAGAGAGAGAGACTTACATGCACATTTTATGTTACAGAAAAGAGATGAGAAGGAAAGTTGAGAAATAACAATGCAATCCCCTTGAGTCTGACATCAAGCTGACCTGAACAGATGGCAGTTCACTCAGTTCATCTCAGCTGAACACCCTGAACAAATCCACTAATCGTCGAATGTTATTAGAGACATGAAAAACTAACCAAAAGAGTATGATTTCAGGAACATTTGTTGGTTTATTGGTGAGGACCTATACCCCCTGTAATGTAGCTCAGAGTGCAGAGGGTCAATATGATAAAACAGTTGTTATATCCCCCATGATAGTTCATTTCTACAAAAATATTCATGGAAAATATGAATAGCAAATGGACTAGGTCATGGACAAAGTACTCATCAAATAGGCTCTCAAAACCCATTTAAAACTTGAGTTTTAGGAATGTTTCAACTCTACATGAGGGTGAGTGTGTAATGACAGTATCTGGTTTCGTTATTTCTAATTTAGAAGTACTATCCAAATTTATAAACAAATCATTCTTGCCTCTAAATATTTTCATAATTCTGAAAATCAAATCTCCTATTGTATACTGGTAACCAAAAGAAGCTTCAATTCTTTCAGTGCCCAGGAATTGTGAATTAACAGCCTCTGTTAAGGGATGGAATGTTTCTCCAGTTCCATCAAGGTGAGTGTGGTCTTAAGATCCTTTTCACCAACAAAAAGCATTTAATACAAGTGTAGACATTTTGCATCTGGGTTTTCAGAGGCCCTGCTCTCTTCCTCAGAATCCTGGCAGTATAGAGAGAACAAGTTGATGGGCTTGTTGGAAATTTAAGACCAAATGAAATGGAAATAAGACACATATTTTACACATCTGAGGTCCTTAACTCATCAGTTCCTTGTTTCTGGCTTTGGGTAGTAATTACTGATAATGGAAATTATTAGAGGAAGAGCTTAGCTGCTTAGAAAAGAGAACTGACTATCCAGAACTTCATAGCAAGGGATCAGGACAAATTAAAATGTGCTCATACAGGGTATAAAATTATAACTTGGGTCAATCAGCTGAGCGCAGACCAAGTTTCTGACCTGCAGAATCATAACTAGAGCTATTGTTTCAAACTACTAAAATTTGGGGCAAATAGTCATGGAAGAAAAGCAAAAAAAAATAATAATCATCTATCTCAGTAGTCTAGAAGCCTGTTACAAAAGAAATACACAGGAATTTTAAGCTTACAAATACAAGACTCAGATGTTCTAAGAAAATTCCAAATTTGACTTTGGCCGTAACAACATAGAGGAAAGCAGAGTCTCTCAAGTGGGCTACTCATTCACACATTCATACATCATGTGGATGAAGAAAGCTTCGACATACACATATAAACATGCACACACACACACACACTTCATCCACACCTATATCTTGTAAGCTTTAACATACACATACCTTACCCATAAATCTTGCAAACTATCTTGTGAATGAAACCTTGTGAATAATGTCTGTGGATCATGCCTTGAGGATTCTTTCTAGTGCCTTCATCCAACCCTGTGCACTCAACACACACATACACCTTATATACCCTTTTAACAAAAGTCCTTAAGCGAGTTACCATGAAAATGCCCATATGAAACAAAATGTCTGTCATATGTTCTGTTCCCATAGTTACATTGTACAAACCAAGTATTTTCTCTTAGCCAATTTCCTTATTAGGCTGTAGTTTATGGTAATCAAACAATAATCAATCATCTTATTACTTTTGTATTAAAGTTAATCGAAGGGTCACAAGTAAGAAATTTTTGTATCATATAAAGAAAATCTATCTGTTCTGTTGTCCTTATATTCTCAAGGTGCATCAGTAAATTCATAATAATAATTGTAAAACAAGGAAAATCAAATTTGATCAAACTTAACAGTGAGCGCTGAAACTCGCCTGTCATCTATTAATCATCTTTTGCATTTGCTTCCTGATCTAACAAGTCCTCAGCAACCAAGAATTTGTTTTGCTTTGCCCGGGTCATCTGACGAAACACATTGACCTAGTCTTTTCAACCATGCATATCCCCCAGTCATTCTGTCTGGAGTTTCAATTGAACCATCAATTCAGTTGAGTGGCACTGCCCCCTCAGAAAATCACCACTGCTGCTGTGAATAGTAGTGAGGGATGAAGACCCCACAGAACTTTTGTACCACCAGAGAAATAAAGTGATTCTAATAGTAGTCAGCATGTCTGAGTACAGGTGCAGCAGCAGCAGGAGGAGTTATTCAGGAGACAATCTCCCAGCCAACAGTAGGTTATATATAACCTTTTCCTTGTATGTGAGTTCTGAAGATACAATCCCAGGTCCTTATGTTGTCATGACAAGAACTCGACTGACTGAGTCATTTCCTATTTTCCCTGAAGCAAAAAAAACTAAGATACCTTAGATCTAGCCCAAGAGCTTCAAAATACAACTTCTACTTTCTGTTATACAAAGAAGTCACCAATGCTATGAAAAATTTATGGGGATGGGAATCGGACCTGAGTTCTCAAGGAAAAAGGTAGCAAGGGATTTTCTAACACCTTTGATCTATCTTTATAACTTCAATCACAAGTAATCTGCACATTCCTCTTAAATGTAAACAATTTTTTTCCTCCCAACATCTCCTTAAAATTCCACCCAATAATGCTAACACCTTCGAGTTCAAGATTGCATCACAAATGGAAAGTATTTTCAAAGAAGGTCTTTAGGTGAGGTTTTCAGATGCAGAAACATAAAATGGGTCTTTTGTAAGGAAAAGCACATAAAATAGTCAGATACATGCATCCCTAGATACAACCAACATATAAAGATGATACATGGGCAGTAAGAATGAATGCTCCAATCAAAAGAATATGACCTTGGAAAAGCCCCAATCCATCTTGAAATCCAGCAGAACCCTTGTTGCTAGATGGCGACATGACTCAGCCTTGTTCCCTGGAAGCTCTTAGCCACCCCACCATTGCTCTTGGCCGAAGTCTTCACACTTCTTTACTTTTTAGCATCCCAGTTTTCTCAGGAAAACTGCTGATGGACTTGCACTTGAGTAATGATCTCAGATTGTTTTGTAAGAGTCTTAAAGGGCTCTTTTTATCCAAAAATGTTTCTAGCTTATTTTAATTATTGGTGCTTACCCCAATATAAAACTCATGAAATACTCTGGGATTTCCTACAGCTCTTATTGCATTCCATTCCATTAAATTCTGAAGATGTCCTCCTGATAAGTCCACCCCTAGCTACTATTGATACTTAGAGTCTTACAGGCAATGCCCTTTAATATCTTGAGTAGCTTAAAGTTCCCATAATTCATATATAATATCTTTTTAGAAAATTTCTTCGCTTTCATATACTGTCTATAAAGGTCACATTTAATATTCTTTTAAGCAGAACTAGGCGTGAACTTCACCTCTCTGAAACCTCACACATAGTCATTTAATTGCAGCCTTGAATTCTTTATTCTAACGCCCTTCTTTATAGATAGAAACCTAAGTTCTTCCTCAGCTTCTTT
Source organism: Cricetomys ansorgei (assembly GCA_026225945.1). Classification (NCBI taxonomy): domain Eukaryota; kingdom Metazoa; phylum Chordata; class Mammalia; order Rodentia; family Nesomyidae; genus Cricetomys; species Cricetomys ansorgei. Next base: position 1,950,334 of record JAMJFZ010001232.1, on the reverse strand, counting down.
TCCAGAACAAACGATGGAAAAGAGATGACTTTATTTTGAACTCACATCTTTTGTGCATTCTGTAAACTGTGCTTAAACCCTAGTTTCTTCTTTCTTGTATTTGAATACTAACATTTAATCACAGACAGCGACAGGAAATATTTATTATCTAAAATATATTACCTGTAAATCTCATTAGTCAGACCCCCAATCAGTTCTAATGATCCATTTGTTGTGGATGAAAATATGATCAAATGTTCTGTTGCAAAGTAAGATGTTCTACCTTTCAAGCATCCCTACCTAGTACCTTATACTAACATCATCCCTAGTTCTATTCACTGTTGAGTTACTAGAAAAGGACATGTTTTAGGTGTATTTTATCACTGTAACCAACTTCTGTCTATTAATATATAGCAGCACTATCATAGACTCTTGTCCTTTGTCATTTAGGTTTAAAATCTGGAGACACCTGATGGAGCATGATATTAGCGTGTTATTGCGATAAAATACAGCAACAAAATCAACTTAATGAAGAAAGGGTCTATTTTACGTCATAGTTCTAGGTTATAGTGTATCAGGATTCAGAAGTCATAGTAGAAGGAGCTGGAAGCAGCTAGTGACATTACATCCAGTCAAGAAGCAGAGAGCAATGAAAGATTATGCCCAGCTCACCTTTCCCCTTTTACACAGCCCAAGTTCCCACCTCACGGTGGAAGAATTTCTTCACCTTGATTAGCCTAATAAAAATAAGTCCAAAAATTCATGTCCAGAGATTCCCTCAGATGCTTCAGGATCTCACCACATTGAGATTAACCACCACAACCTAACCACTTGTCAATATGACACCCAATCACATCACTCTAAATCATAACCTAAAACTTCTTGTCCCCAAAGTCTCATAATTCAAACATAATCCAACTTCAAATGTCTCCATAGTTTATAACAATTAAAATAGTTTAAAATTCCAAAAGTCAACTCATATGAGACTCAAGGCAATCCATTAATGGTGAGCTCCTTTAAAGAAAAACAAAACAAAAACAAAGAAAAAAAAGTTACACATTTCTAACGTATAGCATACAGTAGTACAAAATAAATACTCGCATTCTCTCATTCTAAAATGAGTAACCAAGATATAATATAATCATAATATAGTCATCTGATCTCCAAAGGGTGTAAGTAACCCTACCCTTCCAGCTTTGCCAGCTACAACTCACATCTCTCTCTTAGGCTGGCTCAATTCTCTTTCCACAACTTTCCAAAGTGGGCATCCCATAATCCTGTCATATCGAGTATCCTGGGCTTCCCAGTCATAGTTTCCCATAATGGCCTCTCAAGGAGGCTCCATTTTGGACATACATCCACATGGGTTCTAACTCTGCTGCTGGTATCATCCTTTGCTACTTTTCTTGCTGCCAAGATAAAAGTACTCTGACAAAAATCAAGGTTAAGGAGAAATGGTTTATTCTGCCTCACGTTCAGGGGTACAACCCATCATATTGGTGGATTCGAAGTGGCAGGAACTTAAAGCAGTTGGTCTCATCACAGTCACAGCCAGGAGGCAATGAGTGATAAATCTTTATGATTAACTCACTTTTCCTTTTATACAGTCAGGGCGGTTGATAAATAGAAGTGTTTTTAAGATGCTTTCTAACATAGTAAGCAAGTAACAGCCTGTCTTACAAAATAAGCTTCAATTGCAAGGTGGTCCATCCATTAAGTACCACTGCTGTTTACTTACTCACACGTCTCAGGTTTTAGACACTGTAAGAAGGTACAAAGCAGTCGTTAATGTAAATTCTAGCCCCTATTCGTAGTAGCATCCAGACTGAAAAAGGCATTAAATTTTATACTTTGTCATCAAACTTGGAATTGCTTTACCTTTAGTCACTAGCTGTGTAGTGTTAATCAAAACTTTAGCTAAGAACCTCTACAAATTAATTTAGGACCACAACAAAGATTTACCACCGTACGTTAATAAAGTCAGAAAGTGATGACTTCCGTATCGCTGAGTGTGGTCTAAAACACAAGAGAGAAAGCTTGAATGAGGAGGGCGATCCTCACCCGATGCGGTTTGTTTGACAATCTGGGCAGAGCAGTCATCTGAATGAACAAGAGCGAGCAGATGGCTTTAAAGAATTTGAACCTTACCGAGAATTTAACAACACATAGGAAGATTGAAATGCTCTCCAATAATGTAACAAAATAAAATACTACTCTGTGTTTTGAGGCCGCATATGAAAGCGTGTGACGCTCCATGTTAACTCCTAAAATAACACACTTGAATTCATGAGAGTTAAATTATGCACAATTTTATCAAGAAAGAAGATAATTAAATTCCAGTAGGTCTATTTTTGCAATAAATGAATGCTGTACTCTGGAAAGTTTTGTAAACCTTAGAGACTCCTTTTCTAGCATGTAGATGAGCTACAGTCTCGACCATAACCATTTGATATACCTACCCCTTTATGGAGACCGTCAATATTTCTCCAAAGACAATCTGTCCCTGATTGGACAGATCAGAAAATTTATTTATTTCATTTAACCAATGTGGCTGAGGGAATGGATCTTCCAAATTTTATGAATCAAGAATAAAATAGATGAAATAAGCCATTAAATTTAGTATATGTTGAAGTGCATGTGGTCTGCTTTGTGGCCAAATGTGTTGATCAAAACTTGGTGGGTTTTGATCTTAGTAGGTACGTGTGAGTAAAATCCAGGCTTTTCATGAAGCAACTCAAATTCATTTTAAGATATTTTTAATTTTAATTTTGGGTTTCAGAACTAAGCAAATAAACCTAGAAACATTTAAGGAGCGCATGTATATTAAGTGTGGTATAAGATTAATAATTATCATTGATGTTGCATTTACAATATGCTAAGGACTGAAGCAAGTGCATTATATAGCTCACTTTTTATCACACTGATCATGTGAGCTAAAAGATAAACATTTATTTTAACATTTTTTTGAAATTAAAGTTTAATTACATTATCTCCCTCTTCCCTTTCTTCTCTCCCACTCCTCCTATGTATATCCTCTTGCTCTCTCTCTAATTCATGGCCTCTTTTCTTTAATTGTTGAGATACACAGATAGATAGATAGATAGATAGATGATAGATAGATAGATAGATGGATGGATAGATAGATGATAGATATATAGATAGATAGATAGATAGATAGATAGATAGATAGATAGATAGATGTCTTCTAGACGTGACAGGGATGCTGTACCCACGGAATCACTACAACATGGTTACCTAAACAAGACCTGCATAATGATGGTCATTATGTCATTATGTCATTATGTCAATCTAGCAAGGAAGATGGGTGAACTTTCACAAGGACCCACCTCTAGATGAAGAAGTACAGGAAGTCAATGGCTACTGACAAAAAAAAGATAATCAGTTTTCTGCAGAGACAAGAAAGACCCCTGTTAAGTTACCCAACCCCAGATAGTCAGTCCTAAATGCATATATGTGCTATCAAGTGACTCAATAGTGTGTGTGTGTGTGTGTGTGTGTGTGTGTGTGTGTGTGTGTGTGTGTGTATGTGAATAGCTATAGAAGAAAAAGTCATCAATCTGAGAAGGAGGAGATGGGGGAGCTATAGAAGAAAAAGGAAGGGGTAGAAATGATGTAAATACAGTAATCTATGTATAAAATTTGCAAGATTGTATTAAAATTTTTATTTGATCATCCCACTTACAGACTCTAGCAACAACCCTGAAGTTTCGATATGGACTGAATTTCTTAGTACCATTTCTCTATTTCATATGTGTTCTATAAACTCTCCTCTATTTGCCTATGAGATTGTTTTGTTAAGTTTAACTTGTATAATATTTTCTAAAAAGCAGATTAAATATATTTAGTAGCAATACAACTTGTACTGAGGGCTATAAATTAGAACACATTTTCCACCATTTTTTATTCTGAAAGGGGAATATAGTGTTGGCACTCACCTCCTGGCCTGTACTAGGGCCAAAACATCCCTCTGTTCGTCAATATGTTTCTGAAACTGTAGTGCATAATTCTTTGTTAGTGTTCAAAATAAACTGTCAAATTGATTACCATGATGCAATTAGATAATTTACATAAGAGTTTAACATACCTTGGAAGTAGTTTAATATCAAAAAATGGTAGACATTATGGCTAACTTGAAATCTAAAAATGAAAAAGACTACACATATGCTTTTATTTCTATGATTCAGCTATTGAAATCTTATGGATTTTGAATTAGTACTGCAATATGTATCTTTCATTCTAGTCTCATAATATCTGAACAGGTCACCTATCCATTTTCCTGTTATTTACAAAAAGGTAGAACTGTATAAATCCTGAAACCGATTTTTTTTTTTTTAACAGAACAGAATATTTTTTCTTGGCTAAAGGCAGACTCTGAATCTGAGTTTCTAACTAGATGGCTGTTTATTCTTCTAGGCTTCTGGAGATTTGTAACTGCCAAGGGCCTAATAAATCACCAATATCATAAATAGAACAGCCAAGTGACTTTTAACAAAATGCTACCCTTCCCTTGCTCACTCCATCCTGAACATCATCAGGCTCCTAAGTGTTGAAGAGCATCTGGAGCAGACTCAAGACAAGTCTCTGGGGACACTTTTGACCTCATTTGCCATTTGCAGTAAAGCTTTATCAGCTCCAAATTGAAAGGAATAGGTATCGACTGTGAAGGCAAACGTCATATTTTCACTCTGAAAAAGCAAAAACAGACCTAACTCCCAGGGAAAAACTCAGCCAAACGTTCCAAAGCATGAAGGAAGAATTTCAGGTTGTTTCTTCGTTAGATTGCCCCTTCCAAATTATTGAGAGCATTGCGAGTTTCTTTCCTTTCCTCTTGCAACTTAACTCATATTCATAGTGACTACACTAGCCACAGAAATCAAATAGCTTTTTAATTTCACTCCTTTTCTATTATTTCATCATTAATATTTGGGGAATTTTAGAAATTAGTAACCTTATGTCATCTTAAGAACCAGTGTACAATGACTACATGAATTTGTCTCTGTTCCTCAAACCTTTAAAAAATGTCACAAAATTAAAAGGAAATGAAAATCAATTGTCCCAGTTGAAGATAGTGACATGTAACACAGATCATGGGAAGATGTCAAGGAATTTTCAGAAGACCAATAATAGGTATAAAAGAATCATTAAAATCCTGCCGGAGGAAATGTATTCTTTGTCTAGTGAGAAAGTCATCGTGATCCTTGTAAAACAGGGAAGGGGCGGAATTGATTGGCAAATGCAGATGTAAAAATCTGAGGCATTCATGGTCTTCCGTGCCTCGGAGGACGTTGGTCAGCTGTGACTCCCATCACAAAGAAAAGGATCGAATTCTTTGGAAATATTGGGCCAGTCGGCATCTGTATACTTGCAGATTGGGTTTTAACGAAGAGTAGGTGGGAGAGATCAGACTGTAAAACAGAGAAATTAGGGGTACGGTTACCCCTGATTAGGGCCACAACCACTCTATAGCTACTTGATAGTAATCCAGTGCCTAGTACAGCACAGACTGGAGTCCATCGGTTCTTCTCAGGCTAGCAAGACCATTCTGAGACAAAATGCTCACTTGTAAACCTGACATGAATTATCCCTTTTTTTTCTCAAATCCTTAGTAAATAAAACAAAAAATATATTCTGTATGATATTTTTAAAAACTGGCGTAAATCCATTTACTCCAATACAGTCTTCTCTGAGAGCTTTAAGTTACAATGTTTACTTTACCACATCTCCCTATCCCAACGTAGGAAATTAATAGTATTGGCATACCTCTCAACTCATAATAGGGAGAAAATATTCTCTGTTCGCCAATATTCTCTGTTCGCCAATATTCTCTGTTCATAATATTGTCTGTGGTTCTTTGGCAACATGAGATCAATCCCCAGAACCCACGGTGGAAGAAGAGAACCAATCCTGACAGTTGTCCCGACTCCCACATGTGCATTGAGTCACATTCAAACACATCATTATATGTGCACACAGCAAGAAGAATAACAATAATAATATATACAGAAAAATTAATTTTTTTCTCAGAATAAGATTATTTCTGGAGAACCATGTTGACTTGCCCCAAAATCGCATAGCCTACTCTGCAATCTACATACAAAGTCCATTCTGCTGTACCCTTCCATTCTGATGCCTGACTTTAGCCATTGCTTCTACATTTTTTTCTCAAATACTGCCATTTTCTCAGGCTTTCCATAACAACTTCATTCAAAACTAAAATCATGTTTCCCAATTTTCCCATTTTATCTCTTTGTAATCCTCTCCCAAGTGGATCTCTCTCATTTGAATTTATGTCTATTTAGAATTTTATGTATTGTATTTAAATTTATAGTCTCTCTCTCATTCAATAAAAGCTCAATAAGAAAAAGAAGTTTAATCCATGTTGTTTACTGATATATCCTATCAATCTATACTACGTATGGTAACTTTAAATTTATTAAAATAATTGGCCAAAACACTCAAATAAGAGGAATATTCCATTTTAACAACAACAATTCCATCCTTAATGTATTAAATGCTTAGTAATAGTCAGGTCCAGAGGCTGAAACTTTTTCCTAATATTTTATAATTTCATTTTCAGTACATGGAGGTAGGAAATGAGTCCTGTTGGTCAAAGGCACAGAAAAAAATCCATGTCACCTGATTATCCTGAGTAGCCTTTGAGAGGAAAAAGTCACTTGATATAGCCATGTGTCATGAGGCAGAGTGTGGATCCTCAAATTTCCCTTACTTCATGCCACAACCAGAAAGTCTGATACTGGATCAACGCTGGAAAAACATACTCCACATCCCTGCCTTGAATGTTTCCCTGTAGACTCATCAGTGAGAAATATCCCTTGTGGAAGTCGGGTTTTGACATATCGACACTTTTTAGAGTATTCTGGGGAACTCAACTGTCCAATAACTGAAGGCTTTGAGAGCACACAAGGCCTTGAAGGTTACAGACTGACACAGATTTTCCCAAAGAGGAAACCAACAAAACCCAAACAAGTATCCTGAGAAGCTGAGTTCCAGTGCTGTCCCTCCATCTGGGAAAGAAGCATCCACACCTCAGTTCTGTGTGTGGCCTTACTGTCACGTGACCATGGGAACACACAAAGTCAGGGTGTGAGGGAGTCACAGTAGAACCTTAGGACATTCTTTGGAAGTTTAGGAGCTACACATGGACATTTAGAAAAGTTTCTAGTTGAGATGGAGCTTCTGTACTCTCAGGATAATCAGTCCTTAGAGGTGTGGTACCCCAGAACTAGTTCAGTCTTGCAAAGAAGTTTCTTTCATAAAAGATACTTCCTAGATCTGGACTAACCTGAGAATTGTCAACAACAAAATTTGCAATTGAGAAATAAATGCCTCAGTAACAAAATAGTAGGATCTCGCCAATGTGCTGTAGCCTGCACTACAATCTCGATCACTCTTAATCAACATGAGTCATAGAATTATGATCTTTAACAACCTCCACTATATATTCTCTATCCCTTGATGCAAGAGCACTTAGAATTCTCAAAACCTATAAAAGCAATTACACAGAAAATGGAATTAACACTATCAAAAGGCCTATCATTGTTGAACAACAAACTATAAAATGATTTGGGAACATTTTCTACAACATGCTTTCAACAAAGTCTAAGCACACAAAAATTTTAATGAGAATTATAAATATTTGGAACCAAATAGCAATATTACAAACCCAAGAGTAGAATACCAACAGTAATTTATTCTTTGTATAAGGTAGAGGTTGCATTATTATAACCTATTCTATTAAAGCAATTTGTCATTAGAAAGTTATTAGTAAGGAAATTGCTATTAAATAATCTCCTCAGTTATACAAACTAAATTATTTCACTGTGATGAATTTGTGTAGGCAAGAATCTTAACAGAACTCTGGGAATTGAACCACTGAGTTATATATCAAAATGACTGAATTCTTACAGTGCAAACGCAATAGGAAGTTTGTTTATTACTTTTGCTGCTGCTAAGTCATAGAACATCAAATTACACTTGCATGCTACTAAATTTAGCAACCTTAAGCAAGTGACTTAGTGCTTTCTCTTTGCTTCTTCATCTGTATCAAGGAAATGATGAATAAAACTATCTTTCCCCTCCTATTGGACAATCAAAATTATGTCATCAATCAAAAGAAGTTGACCACTGAAAAGTAATAAAGACATTTATAAAGGGGTAATAGGATTTCTTTTAGGGCTATTTCATAATGTTGACTACAGGTAAACTTCACAAGTGTCTTGTATTGCTATGATCTGATTTTTCTGGAACGTAACAATGTATATCAGGCTAGTCTTGAAATCACAGAGATCCACCTACTTCTGCCTCCTGAGTGATGAGATTAGAGTGAACCACCATGCCTGTCTTGAATCATTTTTATTTTTGATGGATCCGTCAACATTTCTGGATGATATTTTTCAGCCTCACATGAAGCACTGTTTCCATGGGAATAAGATAGAAAGCCATTGAAAAAGATTTGACCCCCTCCTCTAGCCTCTGGGTATATGCAGAGGGACAAGCAAGCCCACACCTTCATAGGCACGCAAAACACACACACACACACACACACACACACACACACACACACACACGGAGGGAAAGGGAGAGGAGGGGAAGAGTGAGGAGAGAAATGGAAAGGAGGAGAGGGCAGGGGAGGGGAGGGGAAAGGAATCTGAGGTGCCTCCAGTCTCAAAATTATAAGGGACTCAGGCGATGGCACAGTTAATAAAGCTTTTGCTGCCCAAGCATGAAAACCCAAGTTTGATTCCTAACATACATATAAAAGCTGAGTGTGGTAGCATTCATCTGTAATCCCCATACAGGGGAAGCAGGATAAGAGGATCCCAGGATCTCACTGGCCAATATCTCTAGCTAATTGATGAGCCTCTGAGCCAGAAGGAGATCTATCTGAAAAAGTTAAGGTGGCGAGAGACTGACATCATTGATATCCGGCCTCCCCATTCATGCACATACATGTGCACACACATCAATGCTTATATACATGTGCTCATAGACACAAAAGAAAATGAAAGAAAAAACTTAAAGTAATCCTTCAAACTCTGAAACCCTTGAGAGATTACATAACGATGACAAAGAAACAGACAGCTGCACACAGGAGTTTGCTTTCCTCATTCATAAAATGTGCTTGCAGTTAGAGCATGTCTTGAAATTCAGATTCTACATGGCCAACAGCCCTTCCTATCCCACCCTCATGAGTTACTATCCTCATGGCCACTTCTAAGATGTGTCCCCAGAAGGGAGATCTACTCACGAATCAGAAAAAAGTAAATTGGAATTATGTGGACAGCACAGAGCCTCCATTCTGGGCCGTCATAACACACTTGCTAGTGACATGTGTTATGGAAACTTAGTATGCCTGAACAAGTATAATTTAACTCATGAAGACAAACAATGGCTCATTTTATTATCTGTGTTCCTATATACTCTCCTGCTTTCAAAGAGCTTGAAGGTTCTTTAGGAGATCTTACTTGCACACAACTCAAAGCTTATGACTTAGGGGTTAATCACTCTGAACACTTTGCTGCTAGAATGAGAACGTACTGATCACCAGAAGTGGTTTGCTACAATGCTAAAGGCTCCTTTAAAAAACTGAAAAAAATGAATAGATAACAAATTTCTCCTGACCTTGAGATTTATTTTCCATGACAATATAAAACTTATTTGCTGAAAACGGAGAAAGGAATACTTCATAGGTTCATTTCTTTATGGAGAAAAAAAGTAGATGCTATTCTTCAGAAATAATATACAAAAGACAATTAGCTATTTGATATTCAGTTCTTATGTGATACTTCAAATTTGCACCTCAAATTCATAAAGTATTATGAGAACCAAAAATTGTTTGGCAAAAAAACCTTTCTCCCAATGACTTACGCACTGAGCAAAAACAATGCAGCTCTACAGGCTAAATTAAATAACCCAAATAAATTCAGGGTTTTGGAAAATCACTTAAATGAAAAATAAACATAACAAAAATTGAGGAGAAATACAAGAGGCTAAGACTGAACTAAAGAATAATAATATTAAAAAAATCAAAATTTCTGCAACTAGAACACTAACTTCTGAGTTTCCCAAGGAAGAATACATCCAATTAGTAATTCAATGATAATCATTAAAGATAGGTAGGAAAATAACAAAAATCAGGTGTGTTGAAATTGGAGAAAGACGGAAAAACAATAATGGCAAGATCTTTTTTTTTTTCCCAGAAGGAGAAAGCAAAATAACAGGATAAAGCTAATGTCTCATGTTCTAAGCTGCACATTTCAGAAATAAAAAGAGACTCACATCTGAACAAAAGTTTTGGATCTCCTCAAATTAATACAAAGGAAGTCTCTCCCCAGTGTAAACATGTCTGGATCTTTTCCAGCGATTTTTTTAAAACTCGTGCTAATATTGATGTTGAAAAGGGAGTGCTGGACAGCTACTAATTCAACTCTAAAAGAAAGAGCAAAGATTAGGAGCAAACTGCAGTGGACACCACTTTCTATGGCAAAAAGTCTGATAATATTAAACTGCTCAGATCACAGGTGGGAGAGATGGTGCAGTAGTTAAGGCTGCCTGCTGCTCTTGCAGAGAATCAGAGTTCAATTCCCAGCACCATTATCAAGTGCTTCACAAATGCCTGGAACTCCAGTTCCAGGGGATCTGACACCTTCTTCTGGCCTCTGCAGGCATCCACAAATAAATACACACAGATAGAGTATATATTATATTATGTACTATATATCTATTATAGATTATTATAGATATACATATATGTATATGTGCATATATATGCATGTATGTATGTATAAATATATATATTTTAAAATCTAAAGAACCAGAAGACAAAAAGCTATGTGGCATTGGGGGCAGGGGATAAATCATCATCATAAAACATAAAAACACAGTCATAAAACATCATAAATGCCACAGTATATGTTGATTTCTGTGAAGCTTATGACACCCAAGTATTTAGGGAAATAAGTAATTTTGACTATAAGTGCTGGAAATATGAACATTCCCCACAGATTAAAATAATACTATGTCCTAACTAATCTTGCATAGAGAAATGAACTCCAGATGGACTTCTTTGTCTTCTATAAGGAAGATATCTTTGGCATAGGATTCCTCAATAAAATACCAAAAATACAAATATTGAATTAAAAAAAAACAGTTCATTTTAATCTATTTTATGCTAACAGACACAAGGTATTTTACACACAAAGAAGTTTGACTCGTGGTTCTTGAGTCTGGGCAGTCCTTAGGCCTGGTTCTCACACATCAAGCAGTCTATGCTACATAAAATAATATATTGTAGAAGTTCAAGCAAACAGAGACAGGGTGTCACAGAGATAAGCATAGCCTGATGACTTTACCCTTCTTGTAAGAATCCTGCTCCTAGGGAAACAATTAGCTTAAGCCATTCAGGTTCTAATTACCTCACAAAAGCCCACCATATAATACTATGACAGTGGATGTTAAATTTCAACGTTCAAACTTTGGAGGGAAGATTCTAAACATGGCAATAATTAAGGGTAAATTTTGTAACAATTAGGCATTTCTTTTTCAAAGAATGTTATGTCAAGAAGTTCTTTAAAAAGAAAAACAAATAAAATATTCATAATATGCAAAACAAACAGGACCTACTATTGATAATAGAGGATGAATTAATTCAGTTCAATAAAAAATGGAAGACCTCACCTTAGAAAAATAGACAAATGGCATCAATAGGCAGCTCAAAGAAGCAGAACACCTACAGGCTAACAAGCTCGGAATTAAGTATTCATACGTATCTGTAATGACATAAAGTAATGAGATATAATCTGTACCATCAGATTGAAGATTTGGCATTTTGAAGTGTTGACAATACAAAGTGCTATTAACTATGTACGTGCTATACACTCCAACTTTCCCTTCCTGATAATTTATCCTCTAGATGTTCCCACACCAGTCAAAGGGAAAACAATGTAGTTATTGATCAGAATAAGAAGTTGGAATTATCCTTAACTACCTTCTACTGGATGGAGAGTAGCTCATTTAGTGGATGCATGTTATGGACTACTTGGTATGGTTTAGGGATACACATTGAGTTCAAATGTACTTATGAGATAACAAGTTAAAGCAACAGTTGTTTCTATGCAATAATCATATCTCTACATCAATTAAAAAATAAACTCAGAAGTTTTTATATATCATAACATTATAATAGAAGTTATGATATATAAAAATAACACAGAAGAAATGCATTACAATGGCTAAGGAAACAAAAGACTGCATAGCAGGAATGGACATAAAACAGAATTATAATGTTGATATATATATATATATATATATATATATATATATATATGCATAAACACAGTCACATACAAACATATACATACACAGTCCTGCAGAAAATAATGAAGGCAGTGTGCTATGAAATAAGAGGATGATGAATGCAATATATATATGTGATTATGAAAATAATTATGTAACTAATCAAAAACACTACAATAATATAAAAATTATACTGAATTTGTATCATTTATTATGCTGTATTTAAATGCTATTTACATTTAAATATGTCATATACATTTATTTTATCTGGTTGAGTGCAATGTATTTCATCCATCTACTAAATTTACTGTAGATCTATGAGTTTCTCAGATGATGTTACATTCAGGATCCAGGGTAGTATTTCTTCTGGTATTCAAGTATTTGACATTCTAAGTCAGAAAACATTTTAAAAAAACACATGTATACTAACATAAATAAATACAAATGCTAAATGAAAAAGTTCGGGGTCGCTGCAGGGCACTAAATGGAAGCAAGCAGAGCCTAAGGAATAAAAGAACAGGGGTTTATTTCTCCACTGAGGCCCAGTGATTTGTGACTACTAGTAGGAACCTAATTCTCTTTAAATTAACTCACAGGATGAATCATATATGGACACTATTTTATGGCCTAATCACGAGGGCCAAAAGGGAAAATATTTATTTATAGTGAATGATGGATTGTTTGTCTGTGACGATGAGTCATTTAAGGAGAATGTGAAGGAAACAAGGTCATGATTATTGAAATGATTCACTTTCGCCATTTACGAAGCAACCTATTATTTGGTATGCACTGTTTTTTAACTAAAAATACCTTTTTTTGTAACTTTTCTCAGGTCTAATAACTTCATCCTATTTTTACTTAAAGAGCATTCTAAAATTACAACTCCTGAACCATGCACGTACTTTGACCAGAAATGTAAAGATCAGAAAGCATGGCTGAGACAGATGTCGTGAAGATTCTAGTAAGATCTGCTTTCAAGTGGCTCTTGGTCTGGACCCCACTCCCTCTCCTTGCTCTGCTTTCCTGTGCTGTCTCTCCATATTAAATAGGTCTCCTCTTTCTTCTCCTCCTCTCCCAGGTTCCCAGCACAATCAGACCGTGCTGATTTGGTCCCTGGGCAGAAATACAGTCACAGAAAGTGGTGCAGACAAGTCGGTTTTAAATGTCTTTGAACCTTTTGTCAAATCAGTAACAGCGAAGGCTCTGAATAGGGTTTATAACTCTTCACTATTTTCATGTTACCTCAAGATATGTCATATTTATAGAATTTTATACTCGAATTGTTTGATTGTAACTTTGAATACAGCATTGCTTAAACATAGACACGAGATAAATTACTAATCACCACGAAGTATCGCATCTTGGGGTACATAATGGTAATAACAGAGAAGGAAAGCTGCTGCATACCCAGCATTCTAATATCTTATCACTTACAGCGTGCAAAAACTATTAGGTGACATTGACTCATAAAATCAATTTCTGAGTGAAAATATTAGAAAATGTTCCTTTATCATTTAGCCTAATTCCTTTCTTTTGTTTATAAAGTAATCTTCCCGTTGAAGCTAAGGAAATCTTTTTCTGTGTGTCACATCAATCTGCTCAGAACACTAACAGTAAACGCTCTGATACACATGAGAGAACGTTCTCCGACTACATTTGTTATTTACAAAAAAAAAAAATCCTTATAGAGTCTAATTTGCCTCAAAGTCTTTGGCCTATCTTCTTTTCTGGAGTTGTGTTAGACAAAGTAATCTTTAATCGAAGCCATAAAAGGAGTACAAAGACATGGAGTAATGAAAAGGTATTAATTTGTCAAAAGGATTTAACAAGTATAACTACACACGCACCCAACATGGGAGCACCCAGGCAACTTTTAAAAAATTATCCAAAAAATTCCAAACTATTTTGTGACGCCAGCATTGGTACCAAAGCCAGATGGCAAGAAAAGTCTATGGGCCAAAACTATTGATGAACAGTCCTTCATGCAAATTTCCTTCCAACAAAATACCAGAAAACTAAGTTCAATGACATATTCAAAGGATTATTACGATCTACTGGGACTTATCCCTGTGATGCAGGGATGACTGAGCATATGCAAATCAGTAAATGTAATGCATCTAATTATTCAAATGAAGGACAAAACCAATGCTTGATTATTTCATTAAAGGCAGGAGATTTGTTTTTCAATATTCAAAATCCTCCTGTGACAAAACACCAAAAAAAACTGGGTATGCAAAGACCGTACCTCAATATAATAAAAGCAATATTTAGACAAGCTCACAGCCAGCATTGCGCTCAATGGTAAAAAAACTGAACCCTTTTGTGTGAGGTCTGGACAGGACAAAGTTGCCCGGTCTCATCACTACCAATGAACTAGTTCTTGCCAGATCAATAAAACCAAAGTCGAAAGGCATCAAAAAGAAATGTTGTCACTGTTTATTGGTATCATGTTCTCCTATATAAAACACTGCAAATAGTTCACAAAAACGATCAGAACAGTGAATTCAGTGAATTTGCAGAACAAATTCATCACACACACACACACACACACACACACACACACACACACACACACACACACACACTAAGTTTATATATTAACACTGACCTGGCAAAGAAATCAAGAGAATGTTCCTGCTTATGAATGTTACCAAAAAAAGCGCCACAGTTAAGACTGAATCTAATATAGGAGGTAGAAAAGCTACAACACTTAAAACTACAAAGCAATGAAGACACAAATAACAGTAAGAAAGCCTGTGTTGACAGAAGAATTAATATTGGCTTAATGTCTAAACTACCCATGGGAAAATAACAACAGTACTGGTGCTTTAAAGATGCTGGTATCATTCTTAATGAACTAAGATAGACAATCTCAGTATTCATACGGAATCTTGAGTCCTCCTGAATAGCCACGGAAATTATGGACAATACTAAAGGCAACGTGACCTGGCTACAAGCCTCACCCCAAACCAAAAGTACTGAAAATGGCAGTGATACAGGCGTTAAGATAAACCACTCAACAGTGACCAGAGAAAAGAGTCTGGAAATAGGGGTTTGAGAAGGAAATGCTAACTGTACACATGAGGAAAGAACAGTCTCTACCGTGAATGGAACTGAGAAAATTACTCACATCTAGAGAAGGACTCTGGACCATCCTTGTGTGTCATCGTACAGATATCATGCTGAATAACAACGCCCACATAATAGAAAATGATCCACAGTAGAGAGCCACGTGGATATGACTAACCTATTTCAAGCAAAAGTAACAAGCAACGACTTCAAAGGATAAGGACTGTTCAAATTAGGAGAACTCATATTATTGAGCTTAAAAAATGAACATCAGTAAACCATACACTCAAACGCAAATTCTAAAACCATAAACTTCTCTTAGAAAAATACCATATAAATTTTTACGACCCGAAGTTTTGCAGAAACTTTTTATGTATGACACTAAAGTCACTGACGAAAGAAAGGCATATATATATATATATATATATATATATATATATATTATTATACATATGCCTAGTGTCTATGTTTTGTCTGTGTGTGTTTGAGTATATGAATGATGAATGACTCAAATGCAGATGTGTACAGTAGTTGATACTCAATAAGAACTAAAAAAAAGTCAAGGCAGTAAAAAATGGGCTAAAGATTTTGGCAGGCAGGTGAACAAGCAAGATAATTTGCAGGCCAGTAAGAGATCTTGCCTCAGAGAAGGGTAGATTTCACCTGAGTAACAACATACAAGGTTGTTCTCTGCACACGGGAGCATGCAAACCCTCTCCACATGAACATGCACGTACAACACACACAGAAAAGCAAGCCTGTGTACGCCTTGGGGGCGGTGCCTATATATTCTTTGTCTAGCTTAGCTGTTTTCACATATGAATACTCAGTTCTCAGCCTCTCAAATGCTTCAAGGTCGTATGGTTCTCAATTTTACCTCAATAAATACAAATTATTTTGAAATGAGAGCAGGAAATAGACCTTATCTTACTTATTAAAAGTGAACTGTAATATGGCATATTTCTAAGAACTGGGTTCATCTGAAAATTCTCCTTTTTGAATCTTCTCGATAGCTTGACTTCCAGCTTCTGTCACATTGTGGTATCTGTTGGTATTAACTAAAAAATAGTTATAGATAGCTCGCCATTTGAACTAAATAAGCTAGTATTAAGTAAAATAGCAATAATATTACATATTACAACATATTTGAGTATACTTTAGACATAAACATCTGCTTGTTAGGAGTGGCTTTTCCAGGTAATCAATCCACAGAAAAATTAAAAAGAACAAACATATTATATATATATATATATACATACACACACACACACACACACACACACACACACACAATGACAAGGAAAAAGGACCTTGAGTGTCAAGGGGCTGAAAACTGCAAATGCAAACACACAATATTCCACAGAGCAAGTGAAGACTCTCACGAGAACACAGAATTCTCTAGTGCCGTCTACCAGCTGAGCTCTAAATGGTCTAAAGCCTACCTTTGCTAACACTTCTTGCTGACAATGCACATGGCCCTTAGGAATTTATAAGCTGACTTTAGGTGCTCAAAGGAGGAAAGTGGGCTTTCCCTCAGCATCTTGTCATTTTCAGCTCCAAAGAATCCATAGGCAAGTGGCACATCTGGAGGCAGCGTATTCCACTCGCCTCCAGAGCTTAAGCAAACAATTACCTTTGTATCACTTCTCTGACAGTGGCCGAGAAGCAGGCACCTGTCTGATTCCTTTGTCTTCTGGAAGGATGACTTTTACATAAGACTTACTAAGAAAAGTGTTATTTGCCTCTTTCCTGTGTAGAACTAATTAGATTAATAGTTTCTTGATCCTATCCTTACAATTCTGTTCTTCCTGGAAAGGTTATATCAGAAGACAGACCTAGCCACCGATTCTATCCATCATATCTTGGGAATGAATCATGCAATGTTTATGGGGAAATTAGAAACTAGCAACGCCATTTTACAGGCTCTGTTCCCACAATGCCCTGTTACACACTTTAACTAAAATAAAAAATTTAGCATAAAACTCTTGGGAATGTATTTTTTCTAAGAAGGCCAAACATTTTCTATTATGGCTTTTACTTCTCAACATGAAGAATATCCTGTTGTCTTTATTTGAAAATAAACATAGACAGTGAAAAAGATAAAAGACGGGGAGAATTTCCCAGCACTGATATAAAGAAGTAGCGGGGTCCCCAGGCTATGTACGTAGGGATTAATCCGGTGAAGGGTGACTAGTTTTTTATTGCTTGGTTGTTTTTTGTTTTACTTTAGCCTGGATATTTGTGCTTTTGTTCTCTTTCTTGTTCTGCTCGAGAAATTCCAAGATGCTGTTTCAGCCAAGGATCCCAAGGAGACGAGAGGACAGAATGCAAAGCAATATCCAGAAGTAAACACACACACACACACACACACACACACACACACGTGCACACACAACGCACGCACACATGCACACACACACACACACACACGCACGCACACACGCACGCACACACACACACACACGCACACACGCATGCACGCACACACATGCACACACACATGCACACGCACACACACGCACACACACGCACACACAGGCACACACATGCGTGCGCGCCCACACACATGCACACCCAATGGGTGGAGATTAGAACATCAAGGCTGGCATTGCAACTCAGTAGGCCAGCCCACACCTACCACGTGAGACGTCTAGGGCTTGGCAGAATTTAAAAGCAAACCAAAATAAAACAAAGCGCTAAGGACTTCTGAATAAACTGGTGACTTTAGCTACTCCACAGTGAATCATCCATACTGATTCAACAACCGCAGCCAATGTCACCCTCTTACTCATGTGTGCTAATCAGCTTTCCGTCCCTGTGACCAAACACCCAAGACAACACCGAAAGAAGGAACGGTGTGGTGTGACTCATGGTTCCGGACCCACGGTCAGCTGGCCCCATGGCTTCTCCTATGTGCTGCTGAGGCGGGTCATCCCAGCAGGGGAGTCTGTGGAAAAACAAAGCTGCCTGCCTTGTAGCATATAAGGAAAGGAGAAAGAGGTGGTAAGAGAGATGGGGTGGAGTACATACAGATAGACCCTTCCGAGCACAGCCTCAGTGACTCACTTCCTCCAACCAGGTCCATCCCTAAACTGTTTGAGAAGCTATGAATTAATCTGTGGACTAATCAGTCTTTAAGGAGATTAGACCTGTCGTGATCCAGTCAGCTCTCTCCATCACTGCTCTGTGGACTAAGCATCCAATGCCTGAGCCCTTGGTGATGGTTCTACATCTGACCCATAGCAAAATGTGAGCTACTAAGGCCCTGAGAAATAATACTTGGGGTACATGAGGACTATACAGTCTTCCCAGATTTCCTATAAATCTAAAATTATTAAAAGTAAAAGAGTATTTTAATATCATTATCTCTTTTCCTAAAAGTGCCTATAAAATAGTCCCTGAAAATTGGTTCTTAATCTGTATGTGGTAGAACTATCTTATATACTTCATGAAAATGTATATAATTTCTACAGTTCTCTTAACTGCATTTTCACTACCCCCAACCTCTAATATCTATGCCTACAGTAAGACTCTATAAAGACAAAACGAGCTCCCAGTGGATTCCTTACTATCTTACCACTCAACTTGCAGAACAATGATTTTGATTTGTTTGTCTTCTGTTAGAAGTTAAAATATTCAGCGTATCGCTGCATTTCAGAAAGACGGGAACTCAGAAAACGATTTTTGACATGCAAGCACGATGATACGAGTTCATCTTCCCAGCACTCACCTACAAAGCTGGATGTGCTAGCATACCTTTGATGGGGTAGAGGGAGGAACAGAGGCACACAGATCTCTGGCATTCGCTTGCAAAACTCCAAGTTCAGTGAAAACATTGTCTCAAAAAATGACGTGGTTAAGAACAGCAACAAGATGAACTTCTGTCACCCAAGTGCGTGCACACACATTTGTATACACACATGAACATGTCTACAAATACACATATACGAAAATTGTTAAAAATATTATGGAACATCCAGAATTTGAAGGTGTTAGAAGATCCTGATGTTAAGACAGACCTTAATTTTGATGCCTGTCGGTATTGTGAATTTGAGAAGTGTCTTGAGGATGGTTGGTGAATCTATCGACCTTCAAGTCTTGGCCATATTATATGTATGTATATGTGTGTGTGTGTGTGTGTATGTGTGTGTGTGTGTGTATGCATACACAAGTATGTATATATATGTGTGTGTGTATATATAAACATACATATGTAATTGTAATCACGTACATAGACTCATTATTTACATATATGTATCCATCATTATAATGAAAAAACTAACAAAAATATAAAACCAATTTGACCTTTCATCTATACAATCTGCATTTTTGATAACTATTTTCTAGAAAAGACGTGCTTCTTGTTTATTTCAGTTAGAAAAGATAAAGCCTGGTCACTTGGTTCCTGAAAAGCAGTGGCTGAGTTATGGCAAGGCAACTGTCTCTGTTCTAGGAGGCGCAGGATGAGTGGCCCCCATTAAGTAGCCTTTGGAATAAGCACGATGAAGGACATGTACAGAAGCAAAAACTAATGAGGAAGGATCCGGCCGGGAGTGAGCACTGCTGTGAGTACCTTCTAGATCAATTTTTAATCCCTTAAAAGTATGATATATTAGCTCCTTGCCTTGCCATTAATAACTTACACTTCACACAGTGAAGAGAGAATTTCCTCTCATCATTCCCCCAAATATCAAGTAAACTGAAAACAGACATGAAGTGCATTAAACGTTTAAATTAATGAGACCTTCCATCTGTAAAAATGCCCCCTTTCCTCAATCTTCCAATCTCTTTTAAAACATTCGTGACCGTAATATAGAAAGCAACTGACATGTGTCTCCTTCACAGAAAATTTTCAAATATGTTTAAAATTCTGAAATAAGAAAACATATTGCATATTAAACTCTCAAAGAAGCAAAGATTTTAACATGTTAGAGTCTAGCAAGCAGATTATATGATTGGCATTCAGTCTTAAGTAAATAAACATACTCGGTACAGTGGCTCCCTTAGAAGTAAAGTGAGTGCGTGACTTTCATGACAGAATCCTTCATGGGGTTCAGGGTGGGGTGAGGAGAGAGGAAGAGGAAGGAAGAGGGAGGGAGGGAGAGGGGGGGAGAATTTATTGTGGATTTTCTGTAGACAAAGTATTTGCAGCTTCATTAACTTTTGTTGATTTATAAGTAAGAAACATATATTAATTGTTAATGTGTGAAAAACTTTGAAGAGATGCACAAAGTTTTATGCAATATGAAATTATTCTCCCGACTGTTATCACTTGCTGGCTGTTCTTATATAGTGAGGTCTGCGTGTAACCTGGGCATAGCGACAGGCAGAGGCCTGACATGAACACAGCAGGAAGGGTGGGGCTCTAACCTCCAGCACCTCGATCTCAGTCACTTCTCCAGCACCCACCGTGGTGCCTCTCGTTAGCGTTTGGTTTGGTTTCTACCCTGAGTGAGCCCTGTGAAAACGGATCTCTGACACTTGACGTGGACTACGTACGGTTAGGGAGAACAACACCGGGTGTGATGTTTTAAAAATTAAAAACTACCTGAAGAATGACATTTTGACATGTATGATAGTTTAGTGAAAGCATTTTAAAAATTGAAATTTCAGTAGATCTAAATGCTTTGGATCTTGAGAATCTGTCTGGGATTCGCGTTTTCAGATACTACTCGCATATTTTTATTTTATTTCGTCTTAAATAATATGTTTACTATGCACTGCTAGTTATCACTTGGATGTATTATTTTTACAAAGGAGATGCTAAGGAGAATGACTTCAGTGATGTTAACACTGAGCTATACTCTAAGCTCATTAACAGTTTTAAATTTTTAATCTTTCAAGACATATTTTATTAGTTCTTTGAAAATTCTTAACAGTATATTTTAATCATATTCACCCCAACTCCTCCCCTTAATCTTTCCTATATCTACCCCCACTACCCAGCCCCCAAATTTATACTCTCTTTTTAAAAATTCATTTGTGATGTCTGTATACTTCTGGCTGTGGGTTATCCTCTGGAGCATGGCCAACCTTCCAGTAGCCACATCCTTAGAGGAACCTGGCTTTCCCTCGCCTAGAAGCCATGAATTGTTCACAGCTCATCAGTTAGGAGTGGGAGTTATGAATTGCTTTCTATTCCATGCTCCCGTGTGGAATGGCTTAATCTTCTGCAGGCAACAAGAGACGTTGTTAGTTCATAAGTACAGTGCTCTTGCCAGGTCCAGAACACTATCCCCCAGCAATGGGAGATACATGTGACATTCTGTATATGACAGGGAAGCTGCACTAATCAACTCTCAACAACAGGGTGGCCTAAGCAAGGCTGGCATAATGACAACAGTGGTTAATACGCAACATGGATAAAGAAATTCCACTCGGCCCCACCCCTAGGTGGAGAGTTCCAGGCGGTCAATGGAGAGAAGGACAATCATTCCCCTCAAGGGACAAGCTCCCATATGGGTTGTTCAACCCCCGGCAGACAGCTATTGACACATACACAGATACACAAAGCTAAATGGACTCAGAAGGTTGTACATGTGCACACGGATCATGTATTCCGGAGGAAGGGTACCGGAGAGAGGGAGAGCACAATGTTGTAAGTGCAATCTCGCGTATGAAGTTCTCAAAAGAATAAAATCTTTATTTAGTTAAAGAAAGACAGATAAGGCTTCCAAGCAACTGTCTGAAAGAAAACACCTAGAGTGGTTGCGTTCAGTGCTCAGGGCAATTCCAATGTGACTCTCTTTTAGGGTATTTCTTTCTGGTGAAATTAGAGGGGGAAAAAAAAAATCAAAGGTCAGGACATCCTATGTCGTGAAGAAACGATTATGACATCATTCTTCAGAGATCTAATAATTCATTTCCTTTTACCTAGCAAATTGTCACAACAGAATGAGTAATCATTAAAATAACATTAGGTATGCTAATTGGGGACATTAAAATGTAGTTACAGAGCATATCATTTTCTAAATGTAGATGCCTCAGACTGGATTCAGCGTGTTGAATGGGCATTTGTCTCTCTAGATTTTGCATGCTGCATGCTAATTTACTGTATCTTCACTTTGAATCTTACATACGGAGCAAGTCTGACCCTTAATGTGGTGTGATAAACTTTAGCAATACATCCAAAGCTAGAACTGTAAAAAAAAAAAAACCACCAAATGTGCTAAGCGTTTCAGCAACTGTGAAATGGCATCAGCGTCTAGGCGTCAGGGATGCAGCAGAAAGATAGCAAACAGAAAGCCACATCACGGTCATTATGCGGTTATTATACAAGCCAGCAGCAGTAGCCATCCAGGTGGAATTCAGGACGTGATTCTTTTATAGAGACCTTAGAACATCCGTTACGGAGGAGTGACCGTACCGTTCACAATACGGGCATTCAATCCCAACTATACTGTTAGCCATTTTGATGTGTCATGGCATCGGAAATGAGATGAGGTTTTCTTCTTCCAAGAAAAGCATGATAGCGTCATACAGACATGCCACCAAGTACTCCATGGAACACGCCATCTGTACGGTGAACACTGTGTGCCACCATTTTGAAATAGTCTCAAAAGGTAATGATGAGAACTCCTCTACATATCAACATTTTCCTTAAAACACTGATAGCTTATAAACCCTGATATTGGGTGGAGTGAAGAGGCTCGGGTTGTAAAATGCACAGTCAAGTGCAAACAGCTCACAGCAGCTCCTTTGATTCATTGAGAATTGGTAACATATTTTTTTTTAAGGAAATTGAGCTAGGTCCGTCTTCTCGTTTACGCTGTTTGTTAGTGACCCTGTCTTCAGCTCCGAGACTAGCTATAAATTCAGAATAAATAGTTTATTCTAACAAGTTCTCAAACACATCTTGGCAGAGCTGTGATTTTTATTACAGCATAAAGATCCAATAAAGTAAAATTTGAGTCTTTGGCCTTTCAGCATTATTTGTTTCCAGAAAGATGACTATTTATATTCGAAAGATTCTCAACATAGTAACATAATCTTTCAAATGGGGAACGGAAGTCCAAGCTATGAAGCTTTATTAGCAAGAACTTGAAAATAGAAAAGTCTTTAAAAGCCTAAACATTATCTCGGTGTCAGGATTTGTACCTTCAACTAACTTTTTAATGGTAGAGCTATTTTATAATTTTTTGGAGCAGAAGTTAATTTGCAGATTGTTGTCTAGTGAATGTATAAATAATTTCAGTGAGGAAAAGCTCCCAGAATACAGTTCATTGCAACCGATTTTTATATCCAATTCATTTTCCTTTCCCATTCATTTAATAATCTGTCTTCAGCGATTTCAAATCTCGAATGTTCTTTCTGTGGATTTCCCATCCAACTAGCACAGAAGTTGGTATCATAACCTCAGAGCAAACTCTGACATATATTCATGCTACGTGTATGTGAAAAAGCAAGTCAGACAGCGTTTGGGGGAAAGAAGTAAATGATATTTCAGGATATTAGAGAAGAAAAAGAAAAGGAACAGAATCTAAACTGCATGTGGTCACTCGTCAGTCACAGAAAATTTGAGGTAAGATTCTGCAGGGTTTCTTATAGAATTAGGTTGCAGTTAAGATGTCATTTTAGGTGAGTTCTAAATTTTAAAAGGTGAAATGTGAGAAAATGCACAGACACAAAGAAAACAGTGAGAAGCACTGCTTTCTTGCTAAGTGGCCATTGTTTCTGGAGCTGTGCACAAACCTCAGCTTCCGGCCCAGCTGCAAGGGTATGTTCCCTTCATCGGACAGGTAAGTGAATTAACATTGGAAGGCACATCTCCATGGGACATGTCAGGATGACTTCTGCTCTCCACTTTACTTGGTACAACAAGATCAAGAGTGAGCCTAACCTGATGACTAAAGTCTGGATCACAGAAGTAAGAGAAAAAGGGTATGGAGTCTGTGTGTTTAGAGGGTGCTACTTACAGAGTTGTCTTCAACACTGGGGACCATTGAGTTCTTCATTAGTTAAAATTAAGTAATTTGTGACAGGTAAAATATTGATATCTGATGGCTAATATTTAAATCAATTATCAAATTTATTTTGGACTCTTTCTAGGGTTGACTCAGTATTTCATATGCATGTTCAACAAAGGTCGTCCATGGATTTCTACATGGCTCACCTTAACAACTTATAAAGCTTATTGTCAACCATTTTTCCCATGCACTAACACACACAGTTGTAGAATTTCACCTTAGGTCAGGGACTATTAAGAACTTACATGAAGCCAGGCGGTGGTGGTACATGCCTTTAATCCCAGCACTCAGGAGGCTGAGGCAGGCGGGTCTCTGTGCCCGGTCTGCATTCTAATCCTTGACTTATTTATTCTACAAAGGAGCACAGAAGTAAAGAAGCTTGCCTAAGATATTACAGATGAAACTACGGAGGGACACTGTGGATTCTTTAGACCATCGTATGCTCAGTCTTTCAAGCGTTAAAATGTTGTTACCTCATTTGAAGAGACGTGTCACCAACTAGAACGTGGGTAAAACGTTTCATATACCTGGAACCTTCTTTTGGTGAAATTTGTTGGTTCTGCTCTTCGAAAGCTAGCTTTAATCTAGCTGCAGTTGATTCTTCTATGAAACCAGAATCATACACACAAAGCCACGGTGCAGTTTATAAGCAGTGCTTACGTACTGATACCAATCAGCTTTTGGGGGACAGTTTTCCTGTTCTCTTGAGGGATGGTGCATACCCATAGCAACAGTTACTACGCTGTTAGAAACTCTCCAGGCTTAGAGATTCCATTCATCCAGGTTAAAAACTTCGTTTTTCTCATATTGAAACAAATAAATAAAGCATGATAGTTGACAATGATACACAACGAATTCAATTTTTAAAGCTTGGCTTTGGGTTGTCTTTCATACTTTCAAAGATACGTTTGAAATCTTCACAGCAAATTGAAGGGTGCATACCTTCTTCTTGAAATATGCTTCCCTCTCTTCATCTCAGGCATA